>OY728133.1:541573497-542823497 GCA_963277665.1 Viscum album
AACCACTAAGAACGTTCCTAGCTTAAAATATAAATATTCAATTCAAGAGGTTGGAACTTTCCCAAAAAAAATTCTATAGCCATATTCAACTTGTTTTACCACATTTCTTAACCATTTTACAACATGTTATCATGTTAGGGATTATCATAGGACATCTATTTTTAGATTACATTGTAATGATTTCACTTATGTCACACTTTGGGTTTCCTGCTATAATTACTCTCTCATTATTCCAAGGAATGACTTTCTTAGTGTCCATATGAAACTTATGTCACACTCTTAGTATTATTTTATTCCATTGGTTCCTTTTTAAGCCTATGGAGATCAATAATGTACTTCAATCCTTATAAAAATCGACTCGGGTGACATGGAAATTTGAACTAAGATGGTTAATTCAATTAATTTTTTAGTTTTCTTTTCATTACATTAATGAAATAAAATAACATGAAGTGTACAATGTTTATCAAAATGAAAATTTTATTATAGTGAAATCTTGAATCTTACAATATTCATGTGATTTTAATTTTATAAAATAAACATCATGAAAATATTGAAATCCTTATAAATCTATTAAATCAAATGTTTCGTTCCCTAATAATTTGAAAATAAATCATGAAATTAACCTTAAGAAATTTTCATTTTACCTATAATATTCATTTTAAAAAGAGTTATATTTCCCAAAATTCACATTATATTTTAATTTAAAATACATTTATTTGTCCATATTTTATGTAATGAAAGTATTCACCAAAAAAACACAATTATAAAATAATTATAATTGAAAGAAGTATGAATGATGACATTTTTTCCAAAAGATGTGATTTGGATTCTCAATTGGCTAAACTAATCACTAATCTAGAAATAACCCCTATAGTGAAATACATAGTTTGGGAAACCATGCATCGATTGAAATTCACCCATTTTGGGTTAATTTCATTAATTTGATACTGAATCTACTTTAATACAATAGTAATTCCTAAAAGTATCTAATTATGGTGTGTTATGACATTTGGATTAATATTAATTCGACTATTACAACCGTATTGAAAGTATCTTTGTCCAAAGATGGACACATACCAAACGTAACTAAGGACCCACCCAAAAGTAAAACTAATAATTTTCCTAAATCAATACCATCCTTCCATGTTATAAAATACAAGAAGAATTTTAATTTTTTATCATAAAAAAATCTAGGGTACCCTAACTCATAATTCCCCTACAGTGACTAAGCCTTCAAAACCAATGACTAACAAAATTAACAAATTTCAATGATTTATTTTAGGAATCTATAATACATTACCAAATCATCAAAACATTAACTATTATCCAAACACTTCCCCAAAATCCCAATTAATTATTATCCTCACCTTTATCTCTTGAATGAACCCAAATATCATAGGGGTTCAACTTGTTAAGGGCTTGGAGTTCAGGTGTGTGGGTTGTGATGTTCACAAAATATATTTAAGGGAGGACAAGAAAGAAGAAATGATGATAGGAAGCGATATTCTATGGTAGTGTATAGCATAAGGGTTTATGATAATATATTTAAGAGGTAGTTATAGTGCTCGACATGTGGTTAGGTCTCAGGGCTTCATTACTTCCTACATTCAAACTAGTTTAGAATTTATAATGCATAAGACATACATCCTAAAACTACTATGTAGTATAGGAAATATAATTCATGAGGATAAACCCACAAGGACAGGGTATAAAACTCTAATATAATAATTAATACACTAAACTATGATGAATGAAATTAAATATACTTCAATTGGAAAGAGTTAGGAATGGTGATAGTGTTGGGAGAAAGATGAAAAGGGTGTTGGGAGTTATAAATCCAGTAGGTTCATAATGTAGACAAACATAAAATAATGGATTTATCGAACACGATGTTATCAGGATCAGGTCTAATTCCCATGGTCCTAGTAACTAATCTCTATCCTCAAAACTTCTTGTTTCTCATGGTCAATGCTCTAGGTTAAGAAAATTGGTGACCCAAAACCATGTTTAAACATAGAGTTAAACTAATCCAATGGTCATGGTCTAAGTCTACACCCTAGTACTCAGAGTAAAAAGATCTATCTCAAACTAAGGATAATGGTAATTCTTAATAGAAAGAAATAAAATAAACCACTCTCTCTTTCCCACAATTAAAATGGTCATGCAAAAGGAAATAAGTAAGGTGTCACAATCAATGAACAAGTGTAAGAAACCTATAACAAATGAAATTAAAATTATAAATACTTTACTGCATCCAATTCCACTTCATCACACTTTACATAGAATAAATAAAAATCACCCTCTCCGTCTAGTCATAAGATGGTGATGAATTGATGAAAATAAAAACCATATGGTGGTGCATGTAGGACATGTCGCTTTGAGTGGATAAGAGTTGTAAGCATGGGGAAATGTTGTATAACGTGTCAGTGTGTGAGGATGAGGGTTCGAGTGTGAAATAGAGTTTTGAGGATGAGGGTGTGAGCAAGAAATAAATAAAAGGAAGGGGAGGATACCTTAGATTATAGGGGGTTGGCGGCAGCGCTCATGTTCAGTGGATTTAGAAGCAACGTTCGGAACCAATAGCAGTAGAGGTGGGGTTTGTGGAAACATATGTGGGGTTCCTCGAAAGCTTGAAGATGAAAGAGAAGAAGAATCTGTTAGAGATATTTTTATTACATTGGGAATCACTTTTATCAATGCATTCCAAAAAGCACCGATAAAGAAAAATTTTATCAATGCTAAAATATAAAGCGCTGATAAAACTGATATTTATCAGTGATCTTTTAGCACTAATAAAACAAGTCTTTATTAGCACTAAAATTATAGCACTGATAAAGAATAGTATTATCAGTTAATTTTTAGCACTGAAAAAGGGCTAAAACGTTAATTATAAATATATATATATTAATAGTTATAATTAAAAATAAATATATGTTGATTTAAATAATTATAAGATTATAATAACTATATGTATTATATTTATAATTATATATAATAAATATATTAATGAAATATATTTATAAAATTATAAATATAATAAATATATTTATTATCATTTTATAATTATTCAAATCTATATATATTTAATTAAATAATTATAAATATAAGAAATACAGTTATTATAATTTTAATTATAAAATAATAAATATAATAAATATATTTATTATAATTTTATAATTATTTAAATAAATATATATTTATTTATAATTATAACTATAAATATAGATATAGATATATATATTCATTTATAATTATAAAATAATATTTATTTATGGTAATAATTATAAATAAATATATATTCATTTTAATAATTATAAAATTATAATAAATATATTATTATATATAAGTTGGGGGCTTACTAGAGTGGTAAAAGCTCCTTATAATCCTACATCAGTCCTGAGTTCAAATTTGGGTGGGAGCGAATTTCCACTAGCATGTGGTGACACAAGCTTGATGCATGACATAGGAAGTTGGTGATGTAGGAAGTATGATGGAGGAATGACACTATATCAGGACTTTAGGATATGTATTGGGCTTCATGCCCACTCAGCCTTTGGGCCATTTATTGAATAAATAAGGCTTGATGGGTGGGTTATCCCTTGGGGGGTTGTGACCTACCATTACAGTCTATGTGTGGTGTGTGTGTGTGTGTGTGTTTAATATAATTGTACCCCAAAGCACCTAATGTCATGAACCGTCCCCCGGGGCCCGTGCCATGACTACCCCAAGCTCGCCTTCCATAGGCCAGGGGCCAGCGACTAGCACCAAATGTGTAATTACCTAAAATTGGGAAGGAATTGCCTTTATAACCTGTAAACACACACAACAGATAAGATCCTGAGTAAACTGAATAACCAACAAGTGAGTACAGTAAGTAAAAAAAGGGTTTAGAATACAATCCCAACGAGAGAGTACAAGAAACTGAAAGTACAAGTACAACTGAGGAAAATAGTTAAAACAGCCACTAGGTCGTCCTCCGAGGTTCCTACCGGAAGGGTAGGTACATATCACCTCCTCAGCACTCCACATTCGTCCGTCTCCTCCATGTACCAACATGTCGTCAGGTCCACCTTTGGGTACCATCCAGTCCTGGTACTCTCAGAATTGGTCAGTGTTGTCCGTCATCTGCATCCAACACAATGAGGTGCAGGCATAGCCCGTGCCGGGGTGAGTATAACGATACTCAGTAGGGACCCCAAGACCCACAAGGTCTCACAAAATCCAAAAAAGACAAACCACAAAGTATGAAATCAACAGATAACCCTACTTAGGTATATTCCCATACATATACCTAAGTTATCAAGTAATTCATCTCAATCATGAAGAAAACAAAAAAGTTACTGACTCGGCTCAACCAGGATTTTTATTCACATTATTGAAACCATGGCTTTTGGATAACTCCTAATCTATTGAGTACAGTGGGCCTGCCGCAACACCAAGGTGCTTCCCACTATCCTTGGACTGCTGAATTACTCCTCTTTTCAAGTAACATGGGTCTGCTGCGTCACCAAAGCACTCCCCACTGTGGGTCTGCCGCCACAACCAGGTGCTCCCCCTAATAGCCTGCAGAGGTACTCCTCCTGTCGAGTACCGCAGGTCTACCGCCACAACCAGGAGCTCCTCCACCGTGGGTCTTCCGCCACAACTAGGAACTCCCCACTAGTCTAGTTGAGTAACTCTATGTCAATTGGTCAGTAGTCATCAGGTCTCAGCCAGCTACTAGGTCTCTACACTTTGCTCGCTCGTCACCCGAAAGATCTGCTCCACGAGATACTGGTCAAAACTCCCACTATCACAAATTCCCACAAAAAAGTATCTCAAAGGTCCACCACATCATAGGGTTCTCAACGTAATAGATGGCCCGTTAATCGGACTCCTGGTCTGTGAGTTACTAGCCTTTTAGTTCGGGGGGGGGGGGGCAGCGGGAATCGTGCACGATCCAACCCGACTGTATCTCAACCATACCCCCAAACACCAGTGGGGTATACTCAAAGGGACCGTCATGCTCCAAGATTACCAGCACCATAGACGGTTCATCAAACGGACGTCTGGTGCCAAAGATATGGCCAAAAGAAAGTAAAGGGTCTAGTGGGCCCAGATCTGGTCTGACCCAGTCTGGGTCAACCCGGCCTAACCCATTGGGTCTAACCCGGCCCGTTAGGCAGTCCAGCCCGTTAGGTCTCGCCCAGCCCGCTGGGACCAGCCCAGCACGCTGGGTCCAGCCCAGTAGGCTGCGACGGGTCGCGGAGGGCCGCAAGAGCACATACCGGTCATGAGGGCATGGACCGGCCATGGGCCGGCGCAAGGAAGGTTCGGCCTGGAGGGCACCGCATGGGAGGCTCGGCCTGAAGAGAACCATGAGGCCAGACCTCGGCTCGGAGGGTGCCATGAGGGCCCGGCTCGAGGAGGCTCCACCCGGGGTCGGGGTGGGGCGGTCGGGGCTGGTAGGCTAGCTCAGCTAAGGCGCCACGGGGCCCACGAACGGTGGATCCGCGGGGTGCATAAAGGTCGGTAGGCCGGTTCATCCAGTGGCAGCGCGGGTTGCACGGGGCGCGCAGGGTGCGCGGCTGGCAGAGCCGCGGTGCGCACGGAGGCTGGCTCAGTCGGGGATCGAATGGGTACTGTGAGGGGCCGGGGAGGCACGGCGGCCGGGAGCCAGGGTGTGGTGCGACCGGAGCATGGCTCGGCCGAGGTGTAGCATGACTTAGCTAGTTCAACCGGCAGGAGGCGCGGCAGGCGAGCAGCGCGGCCGGGGCGGCTCGGAAGCCGAAGGGCAGCATGGTTTGACCATGGCATTGTAGCGTCATGGGGGCGGTGAAGGTTTCCTTCATCGCCTCATCGCCATGCTGAAGAACATCCCAAAGAAGATCAACAGAGGGGTTGGACCACGTTGGTTTGGTCCGCACCCTTCCGTATTTTGGTTGATAGTGATAGAAATTGGCTCACAAGAATGAAGAAAATAACGAGCACAGAAGATTTCTTAAAAACATCAATTCCCATAATCCCTCGTTATCAAAAAATAATATTTCCAATGCGCAAGGAAACACATTCATGGATCAACTTGATAATAAGTTGGTCCGCATTCTTTGTTTTGGAAGAAAAGTGACAAGGGAATAATATGATACTTAAATAAAATTAAACCCCTACCTTGTTCAATGTTCGCCAACGGAGTCACGGGGAAGAAGACAGATTGTTGGGAAAAGACAGACGTCGATGTCGTTGTTTTTTTCCTCGATCATCGGTTTATTCATCCGCTCGTCATTGTCAAAGACGAACAACGTCAGAGGAAGTCCCGAGGAATAAGGTTAAAGTTGAGGTCATTCTTCATCGAGAGATTGTTCTTTATTGGGAGAACATGTTCTTCATTGGAGAACGTAATCCTCCAAGTGTTGGGTGTCGCGTCACTTTACCAGGGCTTCGTCACTTGGTGAAGTCTTCCCAAATCCTTCTCCCAAGATCCATATATATAGGAGAGGGGAGGAGATAGGTAACGATTATTGGAATTTATGATGGTTCATTTATTAGGAACCTTCATAAATTCCATTGATGCTATTACTTAATTTAAAAAGGGGAAAGCCAATTAATTTACATTGGCACAATGATGCGGTGCGTTTGAAAGATTAATGGCATGTGCATTGTCACAATTAAGGTGGAGGTGGTCAAGATTCTCTCCCTCATTAATTGTGGGAGTTTAGGGTTTCTCCCAATTAAAGGGGGTTTCAAGGGGTTTTAATTCCAGCTGGTCCCCACCACCATAACCTCTCATGAGAGGTTATGGTTCGAGTGGTCCCCACCGCCTTAAACTCTAATGGGAGGTTAAGGTATGGTGGTCCCCACTTCTCAGCTTCCACATGTAGGATAAAACTCATGTGGTCCCACCTTCACAATATTCACATGGGTGCTTCAAATAAAAATAAAATGTTTGTAGAATTTTATTTTTATTTTATTCCTTCATGAAAAACCCAAAAACTAACTTTCACCCTTGACTAAATACCATCAAGGTAAAATTTTCCTTTAGTGAAATTCATCACTATGAGTTCAACGGTGCCCTCAGATTTCAATTTCGAGCACCGGTTCAAATGTTATAAAACGCCGCTCACGCGTTTACTGAACATACCCAAAAAAATTAAAAAAATTATTATTAGTCACCCTCGACTCGCACCAGTCGAGGTTAGGATCTTCCTAGGTGAAAAACGCCCCAAAGAACCCAACAGTACTCTCGGATTTTCAATCTGAGTTACCATTTAGAAGTTATGAATTTTACAATAAAATAATTGTCAATTATTTTATTTGCGGCAAAATCTAACTTTATCTGGTGGTCTGCACAAGCCAATGTTAGTATCTACATAAAGAAAGCATACCCTCATGAGTTTAGTGATGGTCTTGGATTTGTAATCCGAGTTACCATTTTTGAGTTATAAGCATTTGAAAAATAAAATAATTTATTTAATTATTTTATTTACGATTATGTCATTTTTGGGTTTTCACACAGAAGGGCTGTGTCGACTAATCTTAAGTCGCTCCTAGGGTAAAACCGTCATTTTGAGCACAACGGTGCCATCATATTTTCGATCCGAGTTATCATTTAATATTTATTCAACTTTTATAGTAAAATTGCTTACACCCGTTAACTTAAGCTCAATAAAACTTCGACGGATCATTCCAGGCACTCCAGGCCTCAGAATCCCACGCCGTCAGATTTCACGAACATGTAAAATTCTCATATATTTAAAAAAATACATGGAAATTTCAGGTCATTAAATTCTCTCCACCTCAAGGATCTACGTTCCCGTAAGCCACAACTTATAACTAAGGGAACAAGTGGGGGGTACTGAGCATGCATCTGAGTCTCCCACTCCCATGTGCTCTCCTAGAGGTTCCCATGCTGCCAGCGAACACGCACCAGAGGTATTGATCACCCACAAAGGACCTGCTCCTGTTGATCATCAATCTCTGTTGGAACCTCCGTAAAAGTCACCCCATCATCGACGTCCAGCTCACCATGGACGACGATGTGAGAAGGGTCGTGCATGTATCTCCTCAGCTGGGATACGTGGAAGATGCCATGCACCCAGTGCAACTGAGGTGGAAGTGCTAAGTGGTAATCCACCTTGCAAACTCTTTTGAGGACCTAAAAAGGTCTGATGAACCTCATAGATAACTGGCCTCCTCAGCCAAATCTTCTCAAACCTCGTCGAGGTGAGACCGGTAGAAATATGGGGTCGCCATCCTAAAACTCTATAGGTATCCATCTCCTACTGACATACAACTTTGGCCTACTCTATGCAGTCTTCATCCGCTCCTGGATGATCTGCATCTTCTCTGTGGTAGCCCGTACCATCTCGGGTCCCACGAGTGCTAACTCCCCTGGGTCAGTCCAATACAGAGGTGATCTGAAAGTTCGCTCGTATAATGCCTCAAAAGGTTCCATCCCAATGGTGGAGTGATAGTTTTTGTTGTATTAAAAATTTACCAAAGGTAAGTGATCCTCCCAGCTACAACCAAAGTTGAGGACACAAGCACGCAGCATGTCCTTGTGGTTCTGAATGGTCCACTTGGTCTGGCCATCCATCTGAGGATGGAAGGTGGTGCTCAAACGAAACTGTGTCCCGGAAGCTTTTTGCAACCCCTTCCATAGTCGGGAAGTAAAATGTGTGTCACTATCGGAGACAATCGTTGAAGGTATTCCATGTAACCACACAATCTCCTGCACATAGAGGTGTCCCAAGATCTCCACTAAATCCTGATCTCTTATTGGTAGGAAGTGGTCTGAAATGGGGATTCAGTCAACGATCACCCAAATCAAGTTGTGACCCCTGGATGTATGTGGAATTCCTATCACGAAGTCCATGGATATCACATCCCACTTCCATTCTGGGATATATAAAGGTTGAACCAATCCTGTTGATACCTGGTGTTCCACCTTCACTTGATGACAAGTGAGGCATTGTGAGACAAACTCTGCAACTTCTTTCTTCATTCCCGACCACCAATGTCGTCGTCGAAGATCCTGGTACATCTTATCCACTCTTGGATGTACTGTTAGAGGGGATGTGTGGAACTCCCTCAACACTTCCTCCTGAAGTGACACTGGTACCGTAGTACATCCTCTGAAGAGGATGATGTGCTCCCCGCATTTAGAAAATCCATTAGGTGCCTGCCCTATGGATATCTGAGCACATCGTGTCTCCCAGTCAGCATCCTCATGTTGTGCCTCCCTGACTCGCTGAAAAAGTGGGGGAGTTACTGTAAGAGACTGTAGAAAAACTTCTCCATCTCTACCCACAAAAGATATCTACAAAGAGGCTAGCTACTCTGTAGCCTCACTCAGCAGATGCAGGCCAGACCTCATGCTAAGTGTGTCTGCTACCATGTTCCCCTTCCCAGGAGTATATACTATCTCAAAGTCAACTTTTTCTATCATGAGAGTGAGGTTGGCTGACTCACAAGTGATTGGTTTCACCCTCCTATTCATGAGTTTTTCCTGTGCTTCCTGGGATTCCTTTTTCTCCAACCAAGGAAAACCCCATTCCAACATTGTAGATAAACCACAACCTCTTTGGCTAATACAGTCAATCTGAGTGTGAACTGTGTATGTCAAGTCCAAACCCAGACTAACGTCGTAAGGCCTCGACGCTCCCACCAAGAGGTTCCAACCGAAACTCTCACCTTAAGGTTCAAATAACACCATTGGCGTAAGTGTGATTATCGAGTCTCCTCCCAAAGGTATCTCCAGATGTGAGGGTCAAGTCAACGGTATAACCGGAAACTCTAGGTCCTAAACAAGATTTGTGGAAGGAAGGAATGATTGGTACCTATTCCTATTGATACGACAGCTATTAGTATACATAGACTTTACCTCGAATCATTCCTAGAGCCCTTGGGTCACATTCCTTGACTGCATGCAACAACTCTCTTCCCCTTTCCACCAGCTCCCTGAGCCTAGTGGGGTCCACAAAAAGGGGGTGGTGGTAACATGTCGAAAAGTACACCACCACATGCTACTCTCCTAGATCTGCTTCCACATCTGCTACCCTGCAGATTCATCTATCCCTGAAAAATACTCTTCTTGAAACATTATACACGCCCATGTCTCTAAGACTGGTGCCAGTTCCCTGCTTTCCCACTGCTAACATTCACTGGTTGTATCAGTTCAGCCAAAGAAAATTCAACCACAAAGGTTCTCTCTAGCACCCTAGCATAAGTAGGAATGAATAGAGGAATAGAGCTAGCTCAGATTTCCTTTAAACACACCTCGCTCAGATGTTTAAGCCCTGAGGTGCTGATCGTATTGTATTCATCATGTACAAGGAATGATCGATAAGCCTCAATTAATACTTTGCTATCGACATGTCGTTCTGCTAAAGTAGTAGAATTTCTAGAGAACTCTCAGCCACCTCCTCAAGATATTCCTCAGCCAATTGTGAGTAGAGCACGCCTCAGAACCTGAGGGGAATCTTATGCTGAAACATGTGTAAGGCACTAAGGCTACAATTGTCCTCTACCGGTACTGGAGGTTGTAACTGCTGACCAATAGGTAGTGATATAGCTGACACACTACCTGAAGGTACTATATCAGGAAATGGTCCATGTACTAAAGCCTAATCAATAAGCAGACCATACTCATGGTCACTCACTGAAAAAGACTAGTAGCTAAGATCACTGTCTGCTCTACTGGTGTCTCAACTAGACGGAAAACTCTAGCAATCGCCTCCGTCTAGCCCTCAGCTGTGTGGGAATCTGTCTTTCCTCGAAACCTTAGAGGCATATACTACTGGAAATCACGCAATGTGCTCAGTCGGCGTGCACTGTCCGCCAGTGTGGCTAGTGGTATCTACTGCCCAATGGGTGGTGGTGCTGCTGGTACACCACTCGAAGGTGCCAACATAGTAAGAGGGCCCTACACCGAAGCCTCACTGCTCTGTGGGCTATCAGTGTGTACAACCCTATGAACTATAATTGGTTGTCTGCATGGAGGAATCCTAAAAGAAACAGATGCGACATGGTCAAAAGATTATACATGGTGAGTTGACTTAAGAAATAACAAAGAAAACACACACGCAATCCATGTTTTCTTGCACTGAGTCCGAAATCAGATGTCAGAGTCCTGGTGTATGGATACGTTGGCCGCCGCACCAACACTGGACTCCCTGAACTGAAAACCACACTCACTAAACTTAACACTATTGCTTCACAAAAATTATTAGAGTCCTAAGTTCTGTGGTAGAACCGACTCCTTTGATACCAATTTGTCATGACCCGTCCCCCAGGGCTCATGCCATGACAACCCCAAGCTTGCCTTCCATAGGCCAGGGGCTTGCGACTAGCACTAAAAGCGTAATTCCCTAAAACTAGGAAGTCATTGCCTTTATAACCTATAAAAACACACAATATATAAGATCCTTAGTAAAATGAATAACCAACAAGTGAGTACAATAATTAAAAAAGGGGACAGAATACAAGCCCAACTTGAGAGTACAAGAAACTAAAAGTACAAGTCAGACGGAGGAAAATATGTAAAACAGCCTCTAGGTCATCCTTCGAGGTTCCTACCTGAAGGGTAGGTATAGATCGCCTCCTAAGTACTCCATGTCCGTCCGTCTCCTCCATGTACCAACACGTCGTAAATTCCACCTCTGGGTACCGTCCAGTCCTGGTACTCTCAGCCACGGTTAGCATTGTCTGTCATCTACATCCAACACAACGAGATGCGGGCATAGCCCGTGCAGGGGTGAGTATAACGATACTCGGTAGGGACCATGAGACCCACAAGGTCTCACAAAATCCAACAATGTTAAACCAGAAATTATGAAATCAATAGATAACCCTACTTAGGTATATGTCGATACATATACTTAAGTTATCAAGTAATTCATCTCAATCATGAGGAAAACAAAAAAGTTACTAACTCGGCTCAAATAGGATTTTTATTCACATTATCAAAACCATGACTATGGGAGAACTCTTCCTCTATTGAGTACAATGGTCTTGCTGCGACACCAAGGCGCTTCCCACTAACCTTGGACTGCTGAGGTACTCCTCCTGTCGAGTACCATGGGTATGCTGCGTCACCAAGGCGCTCACCACCATGGGTCTTCTGCCACAACCAGGCACTCCCCCTAATAGCCTGCATAGGTACTCCTCCTATCGAGTATCATGGGTCTGCCACAAAAACTAGGAGCTCCTCTGTTGTGGCTCTGTCACCACAACTAGGCACTCCCCACTAGGCTAGTCGAGTCACTCCGAGTCAATCGGTCAGCAGTCGCCAGGTCTCAACCAACTACTAGGTATATGGACTCTGCTCTCTCGTCACCAAAAGGATCCACTACACGAGCTACTGGTTAAAACTCTGACTGTCACGAAGTCCCACAAAGAAGTATATCAAAGGTCTCCCACATCATAGCGGGGTCAACGGAACAGACGGCGCATCAATCGGATGCTCGGTCTATGAGTTATTAGCCTTTTAGTCCTAGGGGCCCGGTTGGATTCATGCAAGATCCTACCTGAACGAATCTCAACTATATCCCAAACTCTGGTGGGGTATACTCAAAGGGACTTTCATGCTCCAAGATTACCAGTATCGTTGACGGTTCATCAAACGGACGTTCGGTACCCAAGATATGGCCAAAAGAAAGTAAAGGGTCGTAGTGGGCCCGGATCCGGTCCAACCCGGTCGGACCAACCCGGTCTGGGTTGACCTGGCCTGACCCATTGGGTATGACCCATCCTGTTAGGCGGGCCAGCCCATTAGGTTTGGCCCAGCCCGCTGGACCCAACCCAGCAGGCTGTGAGGGGTCGCGAAGGGCCGCGAGAGCCCGGACGGGTCACGAACAGACCGGCCACAGGTCAGCATGAGGGCGGTTCATCTTGGAGGGAACCGCGTGGGCAGCTCAGCCCAGAGAGAACTTCAAGGGTGTGACTCATCTCGGAAGGCGTTGTGAGGGGCTGGCTCGGTCGGGGTACCACGGGGCGCGTGAACGGTGGAGCCGCGGGGTGCGTGGAGGCCGGTGGGCCAATTCGGCCAGCGGCAGCGTGGGGCACATGGAGTGCACGAACGGCAGAGCAGCAGGGCATGTGGGGCATGCAGAGGCTCGCTCGTCCGGGACTCGGGAGGGCATCGTGAGGGATGCAGGAGGCGTGACATCCAGAGCGCGGTGCGGCCGGGGTGCGGCGCGGCTCGGCCGGTTTGGCCGGCGGGTGCCGCAGCTGGTGGGTAGTGCGGCCGGGGCGGCTCGGAAATCGGAGCCTGGCGCGGTTCGGCCCGGGGAGCCGTTGTGTCACGGGGGAAGCACAGGTTTCCTTAGTCGCCTCATTGCCATGCCTAAGAACATCACAAAGAAGATCGGTAGAGGGGTGAGACCACGTTGGTTTGGTCTGCACCCTTCCGCGTTTAGGGTGATAGCAATTGGCTCACAAGAATGAAGCAAAGAACGAACATGGAAGATATCTTAAAAACATCAATTCCCATAATCCTTCATTAACAAAAAAATATTTGCAACCTGCAAGGAAAAACATTCATGGATCAACTTGATAATAAGTTTGTCTGTGTTCTTTGTTTTGGAAGAATTGTGACAAGGTATTAATATCATACTTAAGTAAAATTAAACCCCTACATTGTTGGATGTTCGCCGATGGAGTCGTGGTGAAGAAGACAGATCATTGGGAAAATGCAGACGTCGGTGTCGTCGGCATTTTCCTTAATCGTCGGTTTTTGTGCCGGCTCGTCATAGTCGAAGACATTTTACATTGGAGGAAGTCTTGAGGAAGAAGTTCGAAGTCGAGGCCGTTCTTCATCGGGAGAGCGTTCTTAGTCGAGAGAACACGTTCTTCATTGGAGAGTGTAATCCTCGAAGTGTTAGGCATTGCGTCACTTTACCAGCGCTTCGTCACTTGGTGAAGTTGTCCCAAATCCTCCTCCCAAGCTCCATATATATAGGAGAGGGGGAGGTAGGTAACGATCTTTGGAATATTTGACAGTTTATTTATTAGGAACCTTCCTAAATTCCAATGACACTATTACTTAATTTAAAAAGGGGAAATCCAATTAATTTATGCTGGCGCAACGATGCGGTGCATTGGAAAGATTAAAGGCATGTGCGCTGGCACAATTATGGTGGAGGAGGTCAAGAGGCTTCCTCTCATTAATTGTGGGAGTTGAGGGTTTCTCCCAATTAAAGGGGGGTTTCAAGGGGGTTTTATCCCGGGTGGTCCCCACCACCATAACCTCTCATGGGAGGTTATGGTTCGGGTGGTCCCCACCACCTTAACCTCTAATGGGAAGTTAAGGTACGGTGGTCCCCACTTCTCAGCTTCGACATGTATGATAAAACTCATGTGGTCCCACCTCCACAATATTCACATGGGTGCTTCAAATAAAAATAAAATGTTTGTACAATTTTATTTTTATTTTATTCCTTCACAAAAAAACCCAAAAACTAACTTTCACACTCGACTAACTACCACCATGTTGAAAGTTTACTTTAGCAAAAACTGGCGCTGCGAGTTCAACGGTACCCTCAGATTTCAATTCCGAGCACCGGTTCAAAAGTTATAAAATGCCGCTAGTGCGTTTACTGAATGTACCCGAAAAAAAGTTCGGAAAATTATTATCAGTCACCCTCGACCCGTGTCGGTCAAGGTTAGGATATTCATAGGTGAAACACGCCCCAAAAAACCCAATGGTAGTCTTGGATTTTTAATCCGATTTACTGTTTAGAAGTTATGAATTTTACAATAAAATAATTGTCAATTATTTTATTTGCGGCAAAAATCTAACTTTCTATGGTGGCCCGCGCCGGCCAAAGTAAGTATCTTCTTAAAGAAAGCATACCCTCACAAGTTCATCGGTGGTCTAGGATTTTTAATCTGAGTTACTGTTTGTGATTTATAATCATTTGAAAAATAAAATAATTTATTTAATTATATTATTTATGATTATGCTATTTTTCGGTTTTCTCACAGGAGGTCCGCGCTGACTAATATTAAGTCGCGCCTAGGGTAAACCCACCATTCTGAGCGCAGCAATGCCCTCAGATTTCTGATCTAAGTTACCGGTTAAGAGTTATTCCACTTTTTCAGGAAAACTACTTACGCGCGTTAACTTAAGCTCAAAAAAACTTCGATGGATCATTCCGGGCACTCCGGGCCTCGGAATCGCGCGCCGTCAGATTTCGCGGACTCGTAAAATTCCCATAAATTTAAAAAAAACATGGAAATTTTGGGTCTTTACACCTAATATATTTATTATATTTATAATTTTATAAATATATATAATTAATATATTTATTATAATTTTATAATTATTTAAATATATCTATATTTATTTATACTTATAATTTTAAATATTTGTATATAATTTTAAATATTTTTATATATTTTTAAATATTTTTATGTATTTATAATTATAAGTATAAATAAATATATTTATAAATATTTGTATATAATTATAAATAAATTTATAAGTTTATAATAAATGTATTATTGTAATTTTATAATTATTCAAATATATATATTTAGTTATAGTAATATTTATAAAGTAATTAGGGGCTTAACCGAGTGATAAATGCTCTCTGTAATCTTACATCAGACCCAGGTTCAAATCTGGTTGGGAGCGAATTTATTTCATTAGGCGGTGACATATGCATGATGCAGGATGGTAGTGACGCAGGCATGAGGCATACATGCGGTGATGCACGCATAACATAGACTAGTGGTGACGTATTTATGATGCAGGCATGACGATGCACTGCGACTTCAAGCTAGTTTTTGGGCCTTTGGGCTATGTAATGGGCTTCGTGCCCACTGGGCCTTCAGGACATGTACTGAATAATCAAGTCTTGATGGGTGAGTTATCCCTTGGAGGGGATATGGCACGTCTTTCTCACCTATGTTTGTGGTGTGTGTGTGTTTAATTTAATTGTATCCCCCAGCACCTAATATATTTAAAATGTATTTATATATAATTAAAATTTTATAATTATAAATAAAATAAATATATTTATTATTTAAATATATTTACTGTAATTTTATAATTATTTATGAGAACTTTATAAGTTCATGGTTATAACATGAACGAATCATACATGTGTCAATATATAAATAAACATATTCATAATGATGAATACAAAACATATGTTTGCGTATGTTATCATAATATATAGTGATCTTAACATTTGGAACATAGAAACTCACAATCACATCACTTATGATCTTATAACGGAAATAATAGTCACGCATCTATCTATAAACAAAAATTATTGATGAATATCATAATTATCTTTTGTGGGGTCAAGTCCTCAAGCTGTTTCTTTGTTTGTTTATTACAGTGTGTGTAACTATCGTTAGCAGTGTAACCCACCTTATATATACATATATATTTATATTTATTGACCAAATTCATTAGACATATATTTTTTAAAATAAATAAATATTTATTTATAATTATAATTATATAAAATAATTAAAAATATTTATACATAATTATAAATATAATAAATATATTTATTATTTAAAAAATTATTTTAATTTTATAATTACTTAAATGTGTATATAAATATTTATAATTTTATAGATACTTTTTTTAAAATAATATATATATATATATATTTGAATTATTAAAAAATATATATTAAAGTATAATATTTATATTAATTATAAACATGAGTTTTTAAATTAATTTATATAAATAAACATTATTTTTTAATATATATATAATAATTTTATATATATTGATAATATTTTTTATTAAAATTATTTATTAGTGATAAGAATAGCTCTGATAAAGATAATTTTTACCTTTATCAACCCTTTTTTTGCACTAAAAAAAGTATCATTTATCAGTGCGTTTAGATAGCACTGACAAAGGTGGGTCTTTTATGAGCATTTTCTACTCAATGCTAAAAAAATTAAGCACATCCTTTTCTCAGATATGTGGTATTGGAAACTCTTCATCGTTGATTATGCTGCCACACATATAGTGAAATTATATATCGCCATTACTGCATGCCCTATTTTTAGTTCCAACTTCATGTCTTCTTCGCTGCTGTGATCATAGGATCTTCTTCATATGGATATTTTACCAAGTGTTTTACTGCTTACTCGACGAAGTAGTTGTGGCTCCCCTCTACTTCACATGTTGTAGGATATTCTTCATGTGGATATTGTCCCATGCATTCTACTGCACACTTGACCAAGCAAGTGTGGAATCCCACTACTTCACAAGATGAATGGGCTTCCAAGATGATCACCATATACTATATGATTTGCATGTATTTTTTTATATGTTTTGTGAAAAAAATTAAAAAAAAACATAGGTTAATTTTTTTTAAAAAAATGCCTTAAAGGCAGCATCACCAATGTTGCCCCCCCCCCTCACATTTTGCTCGGATTGATAACATGGAAAATTCGGTGGGGAGCCTTTCCCTCAACTCCCTATAAAATGGACCCCCCTTCTCCTCACTTCCATTTCCCGAATCTCTCTTCATTTCACTGCTTCTCTCTCTAAAAAAACTCATTTTCCATGTGGTGGAGTCATTGGTCCAAAAGAAGGCCCAGTTTTTTGTGAAGATCATTTAGAGGTATTTTTTTATTTAATTTAATGCTTTTTATTTATTTAATTGAATTTTTATAGTTCTAAATATTTCATTTTTTAAGTGGTTTAGTTAGTTCTGAATTTTTTTATTAAGTTGTTTAATTAGTTATATATAGTTTGGAATAATAATTATTATTAGTAATGATTATGTGTAGATTATGTACAGATTATGTATATAATAACTTAGGATTAAGTATTGTAAAATTTTGGTAGCATAAATATTATGTGGTTATCTAAGAAATTAAATCCCTATCTGGATACAAACAAGTAGATGTGGCTCTGACACATATGTACCTCGGGGTAAAACCTAAAAACACCGCTTTGAGCTAAACTCAAATGGGAACTAGTGCATGACAACGGGCTTTGTTGTACTCCTAGTTTGACACTCCCAGGGGATACGCTTAAGATGATTCATATTTTCTTTATAAACTACTAAAATACCTAATAAAAGAAATATTTAATTAGTATATTTATCAATGATAATTATGATGATATAGAATGAAATGGACAAGGAAAATGGCATTAAATAATGAAATTTATTATTAGTAATTGAATTCTTTTTAGTTAGTTTTAAAGATGTTATTTATTAAGTAGTTTAATTAGTTATATATAGTTTATAAATATTACTTATTATTAGTAATTCTTAATTATAGATTAATTAATGAATAAATTGTGATTAAAAAATAATACATATGATTATTTAATTACAATTCACTAAATAATATCATATTATTAATGGTTAAAGAATAAATAATTAAAGAATAACTTAATAATGATTAACTAGTGGTTAATGAAAGATTGATTAATTAAAAAAACTACTAAGAAACATTAGTATCATTGTTTAAGATATAACAAGAAGATTTAAATTTTAGTATTATAAAGATTATATAGTTTTGAAATAATAGTTTTTATTAGTAATGATTAATTATAGATTAATTACTGAATAACTAAGTATTAAATGATGAATACATGTAATGATTAGATAATAATACTTATCATTGATAAAATTACAATTATGATTATATAAAATGAAATATAGAAGAAAAAACACATTAAATTGCACATGAATGTTTTACAACATACAAGAAATATTTTAACATTTTTCAATCAAACATGGTTTGGATTAGATGAGTGTGACTTCAGAAGTGAGGTAAAATCCAGTTTATTTTTATTTGGTATCTTAATAACATCATCTAAAGATATGTACTTAATATGTTAAGTACATAATTATAGAAGATGTTATTAATCTATCAAATAAAAATTAGTTGGGTTTTACCTCACTTCCAAATTTAGGCTCATATCTTCCAAACCATGTTTTGTTGAGAAATGTTGGTATTTCTTGTATGTTGTAAAACATTCATGCGTTATTTTATGTGTTTTTTATTCTCTATTATAGAGTTATTGAAGAATTATTAACTAATTATTAACTAATAATTAACTTATTAATTATTAACTAGTGATTTAATAATTATTAACTTAGTAAAAATTGTAGTAAGAAACATTAGTATCATAGTTTAGGATATAAGAAAATGTTTTAAATTTCTAGTATAATAAATATTATATAGTTTATAAATAATAGTTATTATTAGTAATGATTAATTATAGATTAATTAATGAATAACATAGGATTAAATAATTAATCGATATAATGATTAGATAATGATACTTATGATCATATAAAGTGAAATGAAGAAGAATAAATAGATTAACTAACACATGAATTATTTACAACATATAAGAAATACCTTGAAATTTTTCAATAGAATGTGGTTTGGATGAGATGAGTCTCACTTCGTACATGAGGTAAAATCCAGCATATTTTTAATTGGCAGCTTAATAACATCTTCGAAGGATATGCACTTCAATTTTGAACTTTTAAAAGTTTGTGTCCTTCTAATGACATATAATATGACATATAAGATATTTCATTAGAATGTCTAAAGCTTATGAAAGTTCAAAAGTGAAGTACATATCTTTCAAATATGTTATTAAGCTTCCAATTAAAAATAATCTAGATTTTACATCATATCTGAAGTGAGACTCATCTCATCCAAAACAAATTTTATTGAAAAAATCAAGGTATATCATGTATTTTATAAAGCATTCTTGTGTTTTTAATGTGTTTTTTCTTCTTAATTTCACTTTATATGATCAGAACCATCATTTTCAGTGATAAATAAACTAATTTTTTGTTTCCTCATCTTTTTACCTCGTTTTTTAAAACATTCCGTGACTTATATTCTAATAAAAAAATTTATAATGAAACGTTACTAGAATATTTTAGGGTATAAAAAGGACTCATAAAATAAAATTCTAATAAATATTATATGGTCAACCATCATTGTTAATATTTGTTACGCTATCATAATTTTTATCAAAAAAACATTTTTGACATAGAGAGTCATGTTTTTCTGTATGTACTGTTATGGGGATGTTATTAAAACTGAGAAAGAACATTCTTATAGTACACAACCAATAACAGTGGTTAGTATAGCAGATAGTGTAACCCTAAGTGACCTTCAAGATAGAATCTATGGTTCCTTAAATTAGGGACCCGGTCAGGAGGTCAAGTATATGAGCAATATACATTTTCAATTCCAGGAAACACTATGTTGTCTAGCTTTTCCATTGGTTGCTGATGCGCAGTGGGTCCAAGAAATAAATTTATTTTCCCAATGGTTAGATGGTACCGTGATGGAGTTATATGTTGATGTTTCTACTGTATAACAACAACATCCAGTTGTATGAAGACGTAAACATACAAGAGTGGTTGACGATCGTCCGCCCGATGAAATTGATCATATTCCAAATGATGCAGAATAGGAAAACCTGGATGATCTCCCAGATATACATGTAAATCTGAATTCTGATAAGGATTTTCATAATTATGGAATAGATGGTGACAATAGTGCTGATGAGTAGGGACCAACGAATGTTAGGGAGGAGGTTTTGAGAAATGCATTAGTTGTATAGTAGCCTCGACCTATAATAAATCATCCACCACTTTTTTCATCTTGGTCAGAAACAATGACACATGTTCCTGAATTAGACAATATTGTTCTCACACCCTCAACTGACTTTACCAGATTTATAATAGATAGGTTTAGTGAGATAGACAAAACCTTATATGTTTGAAGGAATTTTCCAAGTAATGATTCATTAAAAAGCACACTAAAGAGATTTCACATTGAGATTCATTGTAGATATATAGTTCTGGAATCATATCGTAGTAATATCTCATATGGTGTGATAAGTATGGGTATGATTGTAGATCTTGGTTTAGGGTGATTCTAGACATTACATTTGGAGTTTGGAGAATCTAGAGGATTAAGGCAGCTCATACTTGTGTTCAGTCAAGCCTGAAACAAGATCATACCTCATTGGATGTGGTATTTGTGTCATCCATTTTTTCTGAGATGATTAGGACATGCAAAGATGTTCTGATATCCCTTGTGAAAGATAGGATACAACAGATATTTGGTTATAAGATTTCTTATAATAAGTCATGGATGGGGAAACAGAAGGAATGTGTGATGGTCTATGGTAATTGGGATGACTCATATCGGGTGTTTCCAAAATTTCTAGACATATTGAGGCATCATAACCAAGTTTTATTCCATCTTGATACAAATTAACATGTGTCTCACAATAACCAACTAGATCCATCTCGTGTTCAATTTCATCACTTGTTCTGGGAATTCCTCCCATGTATCTCCACAATTTGTTTCAACAAATAGTTCATTCATATTGATGGAACATTTATATATAGAAAATACAAGGGCATATTGTCAATTATAGAAACCCAAGATGAAAACCATTCACCTCTTCCTATTTCCTTTTCCATTGTAGAGAAAGAAAACTATGAATCATGGAGTTGGTTTTTGGCATGTATCAGAAACCATTTCACCAACATTTAGGGTGTTTGTTAGATATATGATCAGCATCAAGCAATTAATGAGGAAATCAATTAGGATACTGATACATAGAGATACCCAAATTCATATCATCAGTTATGTATTAGACACATTACTAGCAATGTGCATAAAACATTCCACAACGAACCGATGAAGAAGTAAATCATGAGGTTTGGTACTCAATTTCTTTGTTATATTTACTATTTCAATGTAAATATAAAATCAATTTATGTTAAAAATCATCTCTTCTGTGTATCATATAAGTCAGATCAACGGAAGTTCGAAGAACATTTTGAACAAATATTCTATTCAAATCAATAATTTTATGATTATATGATGTAGATTCCAAAATAAAAAAAAATGGACATTAGCATATGAAGGGGGGAAGAGGTACAGACACATGACCACAAAAACTATGGAGTGCATCAATGGTGTATTCAAAGGGCTTCACAAGTTACCTCTAACTTCCCTAGTTAAGGATACATTATATCATTGCGTGAAGTACTTTTTTGATAGACAAAACATAGCATCATATGGAATATAGCAGGGGATAAGGAACGGAATACACTTTCAATGAGAGATTGAAAAGAATATTGAAGAAGCTTCTAGTTATAATGTCTACCTTTTTTATGAGAAAACCCTCAATTTGAATTTCAAGATCATTTGGACCCCATCACAAATAGCATCGGTGAAAAAATGGAGGTATTAATAGAAACGAGGCAATGTGGAAACTTTTAGGCCTTACGATTTCTATGCGCACGCACCATCGTGGCATGTGCCTCTGTGAACATATCACTGGAAGCAAATTTTGATCCATTGTACCAGATAGACACCATTTATAACTATTATTTTGAACCATGGACACCTATTGGGGAGTTTTGTTATTTCCCAATGCCTGAAGGACAACAGATAGTGATACCTGACATCAATCGGTTGTGTCCCTATGGGAGACTGAAGGCCAGCAGGATGAGAAATGAGATAGGCAGGCCTCAAGAACAAGGGTAGATTTTGAGATGCACCATATGTCATCAATATGTTCATAACCAAAAAATATTCCCTATTATTTTTGGGTTGAGTTTACACTCTCAACCACATTAATGTATTGTCTTCATTGTGAGATTCTAATATTGTAAATTATATGTTGTTATCTCTTCCTTTTACCATGGTTTTATAAAAACAAAAACCTAAAATCTAAACACTAAACCCAAAAACATCTTCCCTATACCATAATATCAAAACTCCAAACCCTAAAAATTAAAACCTAAACCCTACCCTTGAATTCATAAACCCAAACCCTAAAACCAAACCAAAAAATCATAAAACCTAGACCCAAAATAGTATATCTGAAATCCTAATACTTAAACTATAAAACCTAAAAGATGAGACCTAAACATAAAAATATATTCCCTACAACCTAATATGAAAATAATAAACCCTAACCCTTAAAACCTAAACCCTAACCCTAAAATCATAAACCTAAACCATAAAAACTTACAAAAAATCCAAAAACCTAGACCCAAAACCCAATATCTAAAACCCTAATCTCTAAACCCTAAAACCTAAAAGATTAATTGTAAACCCAAAAACATCTTCCCTTTACCTCAGTTTTCAAAATATTAAGTGACTGATATTCTAATAAACATTTATATAACAAAATAATAGTATCATATATTATAGTACACGAATACATTATAAAATTTCAGTATAATAAAGATTATATGATCAACCATCTTTGTCAAAATTAGTTACAATATCATAATCATGATTAGAAAACATTTTCAATGTATAGAGTAATATTTTACCTATGTTTGATATTATGGGGAGGTTATAAAAATTGAGAAATTATCTTGTTATAGTACACAACCAACAATAGAGGTTAGTGTAGATGATTTTGTAACACTAACTAAACTTCAAGAAAGAATTTATGGGAAATGAACCACAAAGTAGGAGGAATAGTGACAACGACGATAGTGATGGAATGGTTTTATGTCATCACCATTGTTATTGTCATCATTCCTCCTATGTCATGGTTCATTTCCCACAAATTCTTTCTTGAAGTTCAGTTAGTGTTATAGAATGACCTACACATGTGAGAAAATAATCATGAAACTTACCATCATGTGGACAATCATACATAAATTACAAACCACACCATTTTCTAATAAACATTTACATAAAAAAGAAATTTATATATATATATAAATATATAAAATCATATCTTACAAAAAACCCTTTTTTAGGTAAAATAATTTCTTAACAACACGTTAGTAATATGCTTTGAAAAGAATGAAGACACTCCCCTTTATTTTGGTAAAAATAACATCATAAAACAATGTGAATAAACATGGAATGTCTTGAATTCTACAAGTCATAACATTCTTCTAACCATAATGTTATATTTAAATTTTACAATTATGAATCATTTCATTTGTTTATATACAGATGGATGATACCATACCACTCACTCAACAGGATAGCCATGTGTGTCTCAGGTCGTGTTAGATGGGGGTGAGGATCGATCAATTAGGGTGTATTGAGTGCACCAATTTTATCACAGGGAGCCTCCACATGCAATTAGACTATACTTGTGTCATGCTAGATTCTATGGCATTGTCGTATCAGATTTCACATTTGTCAACCATCACCTACTTGCTGCCCTCGTAGATAGGTGGAGACCAAAGACACACACATTCCATCTGCCTGAGGTAGAGATGACCATCAACCTCCAGGATGTGGCAGTGCTTCTCGGTCTTCCTATCCAAGGGGAAGCCATTATTGGACCAACTCATGAATCTTGTATAGACCTTGCTCAGCGATAGTTAGGCATCTACATTTTGTCGGATTATAGGGATACATATGGAGTGATGATATCCATGCCTTGGTGGGAGGTAAAGATTCCACATTTACCCAATGATGCTGATGAGAAGATTGTCATGCATTATGACCATGTATATATATTACGGCTCATTGGTGGGACCATGTGTACTGATCACCTAGGGATGCACGTGCACATGATGTATCTACCCCTACTAAAGGAATTTGATTGGGCCGGAACGTACAGTTGGGGATCAGCCTGCTTGGAATACATGTACAGAGCATTATGTAGGCTATCCCACAAGGACCGCACAGGTCTCAGGGGATGCATTATCCTTATTCAGATTTGGTCATGGGATCGCATCATTGCATTCCACCCTGAGTTTTTTAGTCCATCGATTGTGATGGAGGCGTTTCATGATGCTCTGAGTGGATGCTGGTATGATCAATCATTTCTATTGGTTTATGATGCTATTAGTAGTTATTGAATTTAATTTCTCATTATTTTTCACTATTGATGTTTTATTTTATAGGTGGTGTCATAGAAATAGTTTCCACGCAGTTTCGAGACACCATTTGGGCATATATCGGCTCAAGTTGGATTCTCTCTTACCCGACCAGATATGTATATATAATCTATCATTGTCTAAAACATTTAATAATAGAATCAATTTTGGTTTTTAGTAAGGATCATTTTTGAAAATGGTCGCATGTCATTTTAGATTTCATGGCTTCCATACTGGACTATATGGACCAGTTTCCACCATACTTCATTGTTGGGCTTGAGGATTCTATGGATTTAGTTCCACTCATTCACTTCTATATTATTGAGTGGTAGCAGCCTGATGGATTCATGCACCAATTTTTTTGTGCTCAGCTGATTCCATTACCATCGAGACAGATAGAGAAGCTTCATGAGGTGAAGCTGATAGGAAGTCAGGATGAGGACTGGTGTCGAGTACATGAAGAATTTATCGACTGCTGGTGCAGATGTGTAGAGTTTCATATCTAGATTGTATATATGAATCTATTTTTTCTTTCAAAGTAGGTCGAGTATAAGCCTTGGAATAGCATGAAGTCTATATTTTATCTTAATCGACTTGATAGATAGATTCATAAGATTCAAAGTAAATAAATTTACATTAGTTTGTTTATTGAACTATTTTCTAATTCATTTTTAATCTCTTTATAGGGAACTCACTCAGAGCATCTTGTTCACATGAGTGATGAAGAGGAGGAGGGGGTCTTTAGCCGGGAATATGTCCATGATGAAGTGTTGGAGAAGATGTCATATTATTGTGCACTTTCTGATAGCATCTTTGAGATTCCAACATAGATAAAGGAGGTTCCTTCCCCAGAGGAACATCCTGTAGTAGCTGCTGGTACTGAGGAGCCACAATGAAGATGACATAGAAAGTATCGTATTGCATGTGAGGCCTCACCTATTCCATAGGAAGAGGTCATCCCTGTTAGATTTGATGGAATAGAACCAACTAATTTGTACTTTAATCATTAATAAATACCTTATCACATCTTGATTGTTCTACTACATGACAATGCATGTGATAATGTCCTAACGATAGCTTTTACACTAAAGGATCAGAGTGGTTCCCTACTATGATGAGAACCCTAAAGTTCCATAACATTATTCTTGAATATATTTTCTATATTCGGATGATGTTATTTGAGGGACACAAATAATATAGTCCATTAGGGGTGAGGACTCATAACACATTGAGGCACCTTATCATGGTGTGTGCCCTTGGAAATATCCAGGAGGATATTATAAGAACAAGACCAGCCAGTAGAAAATCCACATTTTATAGTGTCATTGGATGTTCCTATCTGTGCACATGTGTATTGGTCCTTGTACTTTAAGATTATTATTAATGGGTATTAAAACATGCACACTTAGATGTATTGATGAAAACTATGACGAAACACTGTTCACAGTGAGGTAGGATACATTGGGTGTGTCACGAGTAATACTACATTAATAAATAACGCGTTAAAGGATTTGTCCCTTCTGTTCCATAATGGAAGTTGATATCTCAGGACCTTTGATGGAATTGATATAGCCAAAATAAATTCATGGCCATTGCAAGAAATGGGAAGGTTAAATTTTGGGAAGTAAAAGAAAGAATAATCGAACACATGGGTTGATGGAACTATCATGCAACCCGCTTAATTGGAGATATTGTGAAAAGGGAATTACATTACAAGGTAAGCGTTCGTATGCGGTGACATGTCATTGTGGTGTTAACCTCTTTTTATATGGATCCCTTGGTGTGTTTCTAGATGCTGACCTTGGAATTTAGGCAGTGTCTACCTAATTCCACTAATAAAGAGTCCTAGAGGGTCACACACTAAGTTTGTCTAAGTATCTTAGTTAAATATTCATTTAACAAGTTGAATAAAGATTATTCCCGATTACGATTTAATAATTATTCAAGGATGTCTGATTGCATTTATTTTGACACTGGTTATTCGAGATAATATATTGTGGGGAATAATAATATATTTATTAGCGAGTAATGCAGTGATATTTATTTGAGAATTAAATAGTCATTATTCAAGGTCTAATAAATGTGGTGGAGGAAATAAAGAAAATAGAGAAACAAAAGTACACACCATTTATATTAATATATACACACCATGTAGTTTTTCGAGGGATTTGTGAGAAATAAAATTATTTATTTAATTAAATAATATTTGGTGTAATTCGCTGGGTGCATGTCATTCGATAATAATAGTCAACTATTATGATTAGATATGGGGAATTACTAAGAATTAAATGAAATGAATAAATTATTTGGGTAATTAATTCATTTTATTATTCTAAGTAATTAAAATCCCAATTATATTATTCTCATGATCCTCACCATTATTTTTGGTTGTGCACAACAGATCTGAAAAAAAAAATCACTCAAGCCAAGAGAGAATTCTTTTTTCCTCCAAGAACATTCTCAACTTATGAGAGAGATCCTCCTCCACCAGATCAAGGAGAGCTCTTTGGAAGCAGCTCTCAAGGAAATCAAAGCCAGACATTGCAAGAGAAGGATCTTCCATGCTAGCACCCAGAGATCCCTTCAGTGACATCCAGAGATATGTGGAGCACATGTGGATCACCGCTAGAGGAATCCTAAACATGGATTCTACGATGCAATGACAGATCACATCATGTCATGACCGGAAACATAAACAAAGAGAAAATTCCATCAATGTAATTCTTGTCTTTTGAGTGAAAATTAATTTTTTATTTTCAAAACACTTTTGATGAAAAAGTGATAAACCACAAAAACAGTTTGAACAAAATCATAACAAAACAAGTGGAAAAGAAAAACCAAAAAAAACTATCAGACCTTCCCCACCCCAGAAATTGTGTCATGACTACAATCCTTCACCAACACAGGACCGTTCAGCAAGCAGTCTCGGTAAAAGTGCACGGGCACAGTACCGAGGGAAAAGCCATACCCTCTCAAGCATCCCAATCCAAAAGGCCTACACTGATGAAGACTTCTCACTCTGATCCCCTTCTGGAATAGGTCCAAGTAGAGAGCTGAAAAAAAACTGAATATCCAAACAAAGACATACAATAGCAAGATCCAAAGGAATACACATCACTCACAAAAAATCCTCTCAAACCGACCAACCAAGGCCACCAGCTTAAACAGAATCATTAAATAGATACTTAATATTACCTGAATCCCTCTCCCTAAAAAGTTCCTAGGATAAATATGAAACATGTAGGTCAGTTACCTCAATCATCCTCTTCTCATACTTAGAAGAAAGTTTTCCCCACTTCTAAATATACTTCTAAACGATGATTTTACCATTGTTGAAACCCCCTAGCAGAATTGAGTCTTGTCTGTCAATCCATGAAAATTATTCCTCATTAAGAGACACCTCTAGTGACCTCCCTATCATTTTGGCTACCTTCCCCTCTGATGTGATGAGAATCAAGACCTGCTCAATCACTTCTTCCTCAGATCTTAATAGGAGAACCAAGTCTTGATCATCTTGATCCCATGGCCTCTGATGGTGTAGAGACTCCAAGTACATCTTCTTGTTATTCACCTTCCTTGCAGATCGAGTCTCCAAGGGGGGGTAGTGAGGACTAGTCCTTCCTCCCCTTCTTCTTCCTGAAACCCATATTGCTCTTTGGACTTGAATCCTCCTCTTCTGATTGGAAAAGTTCACTCCATTTGGATTCCTTCATGCCCACCCTGTCTCCCTCACCTGGGGTAATGGAATCTGAATTCACATCAGCCTCTGGAAGGCCTTTGAACCTATTGCATAGGGGAACTTAGGTCTAAATCAAGTTCAGACCCCTTCCCTCACCCACCATTTGTAACTCCCTTCCAGGTATATAACCACTGCCACCCAAAGGAATGTTTTGTGTACCCAAGCTAGCCCCCCCATCCAGCGACATCTGGACAATTGCCTCAGCATGGATGGGCTATAAGAAGCCAAACCCATGAACTGAGGCTATTTGTTAGTGTCCTCTAAAACCATACCTGGTTTTCATAAGTTGCTTGCACCATAGGACCTTCCTCATTGATTTTAGATTGATAATCACCTGCAAGGATAGACTGACCAACCATGTCAACTGCATTACCAATTGGTATTGTGTCTAGAATGCTCACTATATTGAGACCACCTAACAATCTACAAAAGTAGTCTTGGAAATTCATTCCAGGAGGAAGAGTAAGTGGTTGTGCCGGCCCCACCTGGTTGGAAACACATGAGATCATTGGACCCATACCAACTGAATTTAAACCAACATCATGTTCATCCTGGACCATACCATCATTCTCGACAACCCGAGCAGCGCCTGGTAAATCGCTTCCTTCAGAGGATCTATTGCATAGTTCCCCACCTAGTCCTTAAACCAACAAATTCTCCACCACGTTATTATCAAAATTGATGTGGTCACCATTGAAAATATTCTCATATTGATTTTTGTTTACAGTAAAATTAAAGTTGGGTACACCTATTCATGTGCTTCCACTACACCTAGAACCTACAAGTGGTATCATTGGGGTCATATCATTGATTTTAATTATTTAGTTTTTCATTGATGATTTACACATTTAATAATTTAGTTATTTCAATTCAAGTTAATCATTCTAAAAATCTGAATCTCAAGATCTATTCCTCCTATTTTGTTTCTCGTTCAACTTACATAAAAAAATCTTCTAATTTTAATTAAAATAAAATAAAGGATTTCATCTGGATGTGCCAAAGGTTCCGGGCCAGACAACACCGGAACACACGATGTGTATTCGGAAGTACATGTTGTGTAATAAGGTTCAATTCATTGGGATCAGTCTGCCAAACCAAGTTGTGTGTTGGAGTTTATCTAAGTCTTAATGACTCTGTGTGTTGACCAAGAACATGTGGAAAACAGTTTCTAGATTACACGTCGAGTGTCCCACTGGACACGGCGTGTAGTCCCTTCAGGTTAGGGTTGGACCGTGTACCCCATACAAGGCCTTCCCGGTTGTAGACCATGTAACCCAGATACTACATGGCATGTGGCCCACTAGACATGTCGTGTACTCTACAGATTTTTGAAGTACACTTACACATCATATCCTTGGTCGTGTACTCCGGATGGATAGTGAACAATAGTACACAATGTGTAGTTGGAACTACACACCGTGTACACATCCAAATTATGTAGTTTTATTAAAATTTATTATTATATTATACAAACCCTTGTATGTGTACTGTGGTGTGGGTGTAAAGATGAGGCACATCATGTGATAAGTGTTTTATATATATGTGTTTAATTTAACATCTACGTAATGTTTATTTTTATTTATTGGGTAGTTATGAATGGGAATTCACCGAGTTGCCTCCAAGGTACAAGTTACATACAAAGATAATTTTAAATGAATTTATTTGTTTAAAATTATGATGGATGAGAATCTCAAAAAAAAATCAGAAAAAGGGTTTAAGATTAGAGGATTGATTAATTAAAGATAATTAATTGATTCGAGTGTTATTTATCTTAAACAAGAATGATTAAATAATTTAATGCCAGTTTTATTTATGTGTAAATATCATTGCATGCATGGATGATTATGTGCTAGACCAGGACCTTTGTATGTGGATGTTTTCTTTTAATTTAGTTTTTTGAATTAAAATTTTTGGCATGTCATCCTTCTCCTCATTAATATGCAGGGCATGCGTTCCTAAGGTTTACTTTATGTAAAACCATGTTTTACCCCAGACCTGTGAGTGAGATAAAATCATATGTAATAGATGGAGCTCCCAAGAAAGTGGAGGTGGCTCAAGTTATGAGCCAAGGTGAAACAAATCTAAGGAAATACAAAGGTGGATAGGTGGAAAGCTATAAACACAAACCCAAAAGGTTCAAGGTGTTTCTCCCCTAGATCTAGAGTTAGTTTATCAACCACTAGATAAACTAACCAATAGAACAAGATCATGATAATTCTATTTACTTTATTTCTGTCATTTTCATGGTTTATTTATTGTGGGTCTATTTTCATGATCACAAAATTAATGAATTAAACAAGCATGCAAGATGGAACTAAAAGAAGACCAGATTATGCATAAATATTATCTTAGACGTGGTTAATAACTTAAGTATATCCTACTTAATATTAATAATCGTGTAAAAAAGATAATAAAATGGAAATTTACATATAAGGATAAAATCCCTCAATGAAATATTATGTTGGTATAGCCTTCCATAATATTGGATAGAATCTAACCATAGTTCAAAGTGCTTGACCAACCCTAGTTGGGGTACTTTCAATTATCGGGGAATTATAATTCAAGGTTTTGGGTTGACTTGACTTGGTTCACATAAAGGGTTGAATTCCATAGTAGGAATTAGTGTGACCAAGAGTCAAAGGTTGAGAAAATCCAAAATAAAAGGATTTCAAGATTGGGGAGTCTACTCAGTGGATCAAGGAGATGCGAGTTAATGCAGTTGGCATTTGGAATGCCTACCTAAAACCTTTCAAGTTTCTTAACCAACCCTAGTTGGGGTAATGTGAAGGGAAATATGGATCCTTTCCACTAGAATATTTAGAAAACAGAATATTCCAATGTCAATGGTGGGGGCTATTGGATTTCGATAAAATAGTGAGAGACTAATAAGTATTAATTTATTTATTTGTCTTAGTCTTATCATGATAAATTACTAAATATTTTATCATATTAAATTGTAGAAAATAAAAGAAAAATGAATTCAAACATATCATTTTGAACCATAATTGAGAAATAAACCTTCTCACCAGCACCAATTTCTAGGAGTGGCAGAGGTTTTTACACATCATCCTTCACCACGAAAAGAAATTTTATATACTGGAGGAGCCTATTTCAGTTGTGCTTGGAAAAGAGGATAGTGATGAGGAAATATCTCTCTATATGAAACATATGGATGATGCCACATTTGTCTAATGTTTCATGCTATCTTCAATGTCTAATGAGCTCTTGAAGAAACATGAAAACATGGACATGTATAGCATGATGTCTCACCTTAAGGATATCTACCAAGAGAAGGTGAGATAGGAGATATATGAGATCTTTAATGATTTGTTCACAAATAATCTTGGAGAGTCTGTACCAACTGGGCCTTATGTAGTCAAGATTATTGGCTACATTGAATGCCAAGAAATCTTAGGGATTAAATTCCCAGATGAGTTGTGTAAAAATATCATCCTATCATCACTGTCCAATACCTTCTCTAACTTTATTGACAACTATAACATGATAAAAAATGAGAAGATTCTGTCAAAACTTATGACCTTAATTCTCCAGGTAGATAAGGATATGGGTAAAGACAAAATCTCAGTCCTTATGGTGAATAATAATATGAAGGACAAGGAAAAGGGGACAGCGTCCCTCTAAGAAGGGGATGATATAGAGGTAGGGAAAGGAACGGGAGGTATTATGTTTTTCATGTGGAATGCTAGGCCACTAAAAGCGGAACTACACCCTGAAGCGCAGGTACGCTAAAGGTGCATTTGTTATCGAGTGTAATATTTCCATTTATACACATTGGGTATTAGATACAGCTTGTGGGGATTATATCTGTATTAAAATGTTGAAACCAAGTAGATTTAGAAAGATTGCCAAAGGAGAGGTGGATCTTTGAGCTGCCAATGGTGTGAGCCTGGATGAGTTAGCCATTTCCAATTACCATCTCTCATTGCCAACTCGGATGTTTTTGGTTTTACATAACTGTTATTATGTACTTAGTGTTACCAAGAACATAATTTATGTATCATGTTTGAATATGGATGGATTTATTTTCACATTTGGAAATAAGGATTGTTTATCTTATAATAACAATGTATGTTATGTTATGGCACATTTAAATAATGGTTTGTATGTATTAAATTATGAAAACCAAGTGCTGGAAATCGATAACAAAACAAACTGACATGACTCATACAACATCTAGTTGCGGCATCACCGTCTTGATCATGTAAATGAGAAGAGCTTGACAATGCTCTGTCAAGATGGTTATTTAGACTCTACTGAGCTAAAACCACTTGATAGATGTCACGTTTGTTTACAAGGTAAAATGACCAAGCCTCCTTTCTATAGAAAGGGTGAAACGGCCACAGAGTTTCTAGGATTGCTACACATGGATGTGTGTGGACCATTTCCAGTAGAATCTAGAGGTGGATATTCTTACTTCATTATTTTTACTGATAATTTGAGTATATATGGTTATATATACTTAATGAAGTATAAGTCAGAGTCCTTGGAGAAATTTAAGGAATTCATGAATGAAGTATAGGATCATCTTGGTAAGAATATAAAGAATCTTCGATCGGATCTTGGTGGAGAATATCTGAACCAGTAGTTCATTGACCTTTTATGGGAGTCTCGGATTCTATCTCAACTCACTCCTACTTATACACCATAGTGAAATTGTGTTAGTGGAAGGAGGAACCTCACCTTGTTGGACATGGTGAGGTCAATGATGATTCATGTAGATCTTCAATTATCCTTTTAGGGATATACATTACAAACTACATCATACACATTAAACCGAGTATTGACTAAGGTGGAAAATTGAATTCCATCATAGTTATGGAATTGAAAGAAACCCCTTTTTTCTCGTACACGTGTATGGGGATGTGAAGAATTTTTTGAGGCCTTATTAGGAAACAAACTAGAATCCCAAGGCATGAGGTGTATATTTATAGTATATCCCAAGGAAAAAAAAGGATATTACCTATATAACCCTTTAGACAAGAAAGTGACTATCGCTAGACAAGCTGTCTTTCTTAAGAGCAAGAACATCCTCAAAAATGATAGTGGGATCAAGATTGACTTTGTTGAAGTTGATGCTCAAGATACACAAGAGTTGGTACAGAAACAAGTTCCACAAGTCCTCGTGGAAGAGGTTATAGAAACACAAGTACTGCATATGAGCTCAAGATAGGTAAAGGAACCAGAAAGATTTGGTTTCCTAGTCATTGAGGATAGTGAATCAGAATTATTGGACAACAATGAACCTCTCTTCTACAAGGAAGAAGTAGATAGCTCAGAAGCTGCAATATGGATTGAAGCTATGAATTTTGATATGGATTCCATGTACCAAAACCATGTATGGGTTCTGTTCGATGAGACAATTGATGTAAATCATATTGGATGAAAATGGGTATTCAAGATAAAACTGGACATGGAAGGTCATGTTAGCACCAATAAAGAATGGATAGTGGCTAAAGGATTCTGACACCGTCAAAGAATTGACTATAATGAAACCTTCCCGCCATTTTCCATGTTTAAATCCATAAGAATCATACTTTCCATAGTAGCTTACCATGACTATGAGATTTTTCAAATGGATATCAAAACTGAATTCCCTAATGGGAACCTTCAGGAAGATGTCTATATGACACAACTAGAAGGTTTAGTGACACTAAGTGAAGCTAAATGAGTTTTCAAGTTGTAGAAATCCATTTATAGATTAAAGAAATCATCCAGGTTGTGGAACATTTTATTTGATAAAGCCATAAAGGAATTTGGTTTCATTAAGAATGAATGTGAGCCATATGTTTATAAGCAGTTTAATGGTAATGTTTTCATTATACTAGTAGTATATATTGATGACATATTACTTATTGGAAATGATGTACCAGTCTTACAGTCATTTAAGGAAAGGTTGAACAAGATTTTCTCCATTAAGGAATTGGGTAAAGAATCCTAAATTCTAGGGATCAATATAATTCATGATAGATACAAGAGGTTTCTTGGACTAAGGCAAGGTACATACATTTTCCAGATACTAAAGAGATTTATTATGGAACAATCCAAGAGGGGATTGGTTCTAGTGTCACATGGCTTACATCTTTCTAAGATAATGTGTCCTCAGACATAAAAAGATAAATATGGATGAGTAAGATCCCATATGCTTTGGCTATAGGATCTATCAAGTATGACATGTTATGTAATAGGCTTGATGTTGTATATGCACTGAGCATGATAGGAAGATATCAAGAAGATCCAGGAGAACAACATTGAATTATTGTTAAGACTATTCTTAAGTATCTGAGAAGAACTAAGGATATGTTCCTGGTGTATGGAGAAGACGAGGAGCTTCTCATCAGAGGGTATACGGATGCTAGTTTTTAGACAGATATGAATGATATGAAGTCATAATCAGGATATGTTTTTTGTTTCAACAGGGGAGCTGTGAGCTGGGAGAGTTCAAAGAATCCAGTTTTTTCTGATTCTAAAGTTGAACCCGAATATATAGTGGCTTCTAATGCAGCCAAGGAATCCATACGGATTCAGAACATTGTCTATGAGATTGATGGGGTGCCTAATAGTAAATATCATATCACGTTGTATTGTGATAATACTATGGAAGTTGATCTTGAAAAGGAACCAAGGTTGCATCAATGGATGAAGTACGTTCTCTAGAAGTATCACCTCTTGAGGAATTTTTATCAAAGGGGTGAAGTTGCAGTGATCAGAGTGTCCATAGAAGAGAACATGGAAGACCCCATGAATAAAGGCATATCTCATCAGAAGCATGAATATTAGGTGAGAGCTAGCGTGTTAATGGTTGTAAGTAGTTGGCTCTAGTCCAAGTGGGAGTCTGTTAGAGTTGGTGGACTAGAACCAACTAATTTTTACTTTATTCATTAATAAATACCTTATTACATCTTGATTGTTCTTCTACATGAAAATACATGTGATAATTTCCTAAGGATAGATGTTACACTAAAGGGTCATAGCTGATCCCTGCTATGATGAGAACCTGGAAGTGTCATAACACTATTATTGAAGATATGTTCTATGGCTGTATGATGTTATTTGAGGGACACAAATAATATAGGTCATTAGGGGTTAGGACTCATAAAACTTTTAGGCACCTTCTCAGGGTGTGTTCCCTTGGTAATATCCAGGAGGATATTACAAGAACAAGACCCGCCAGTAGGAAATACACATTTCATAGTGTCATTGGATGTTCCTATCTGTGGATGTAGGTATTGGTCCTTGGAATTTAAGATTATTATTAATTGGTATTACAACTCACTCACTTAGATGTATTTATGAAAACTATGACAACACACTATTCGCAGTGAGGTAGGATATGTTGGGTGCGTCATGATTAATACTGCATTAAAAGATAATTCGAGAAAGGATTTGTCCCTTCTATTCCATAACAGAAGTTGATATCTCAGTCCCCTTGATGGAATTGGTATAGCCTAAATAAATCATTTTCCATGGTAAGGAATGGGCAAGTTCAATTATGGGAAGTCAAAAAAAGAATAATAAATCACATGGGTTAATGGAACTATCATGTAACCCACTTGATTGGAGATATCGTGACAAAGGGATTACATTACACAGTAATTTTTCATATGATGTGACATGTAATTACGGAATTAACATCTTTCTCTATAGGTTCGTTAGTGTGTTTCAAGAATCTAACCTTGGAATTTAAGTAGGCTCTTCCTAATTCCACTGAGAAAGAGGCATGGAGGGTCACGTGCTAAGTGTGTCCAAGTATCTTAGTTAAATATTCATTTAAAAATTTGAATAAAGATTATTCATGATTGTGGTTTAAAAATTATTCAAAGATGTCTGGTCGCATTTATTTAGACACTGGTTATTCAAGAGAATATATTGTGGGTGATATAATATATTTATTAGTGAGTAATGCAGTGATATTTTTTTGAAAGATAAATAGTCATTATTCAAGGTCTAATAAATGTGGTGGAGGAAATAAAGAAAATGGAAAAACAAAATTACACATTGTGTATATTAATATATACACTCCGTGTAGTTTTTCTGGGGATTTTTGAGAAATAATATTATTTATTTAATTAAATAATATTAGTTTTAATTTTTTGGGTGCATGTCAAGTGATAATAATAGTCAACTATTATTATTATACATGGGGTATTACTATGAAATAAATTAAATGAATAAATTATTTCAGGTAATTAATTCATGTTATTATTCTATGTAATTAAAATTCCAATTATATTATTCTCATGAGCCTGGTCATTCATTGTGGTTGTGCCCAACGGATCTGAAAAAATCTATCAATCCAAGAGAGAATTATTTTTTCCTCTAAGAATGCTTTCATGTTATGAGATAGATCCTCCTCCACCGGATCAAGGAGAGTGCTTTAGAAGTATCTCTCAAGGAAATCATGGGCGGACATCGCAAGCGAAGGCTCTTCCGTGCTAGTACCTGGACATCCCTTCGGTGACGTAAATAGATACAAGGATCACATGTGGATAACTACTAGAGGAAGCCTATACTAGGCTTATATAACACAATGAAAAGTCACATCGGATCGTGACTGGAAACATCAATGAAGAGATAATTCCATTAGGGTAATTCTTTTCTTATAATTAAATTAATTACAACCAACATATGATGATCCTCTCTATGGTTATGGGACTTACATCCTTCCTTTTTGTTCTTCATTATATTCTAAAGATCTGGAGTATTATTATCATGATTTATATCAGATTGATCATTGTTAATGGTAAAATTAAAGTTGGTTATACCCATTCACGTTCTTCTATTGTGCCTAGAACCTACAGTCCCTCTAGTAGTCCAGCCTCAGTCGATTCAGGATGTGCCTTAGGTGGAATGGGATCTATCTTTCTTGATAGGATATCCACAGTTCTATCCGTCTTGGGGTCTAAATACATAATATCCTAGGGTTCCAGATCCATCACAGCCTTGGGGTACAGATCCATCGTAACATTAGGGTATAGCTCCATCGCAATCTTGGTTCCCCACTATGATGATGGCAGGTCCTTCTACCACCCTAATGGGAGAAGGATCAGGAGCATAATACGACATGTAGTTGACATCTCCTCTCACTAACAAACAGGTGGAGGATGAGACAGTTGACATTCCAGTGCCGGAGGATCAACCCTTTCCAGGTCATCAGACTCCACATCAATCTTGAAGTGGACGTCCTATTCGCAGACCACCATGTGGGACGAAATCTTCTAACCACAGACATAGAAATTGATTGTACATGTTCATTTATATGTATTATGTCTATTTAAAAGAGATACTATCATTAATATCAAACCTTCTTATATTTTTATCTAGTGTTCCGGTTTTCATTAAAATTTTAGGCACAGTTTATATTTGAGAGCTTTCAAATTCAACTACTTGAAACACACAAAAAATTATTAAATTTCAAGTAGATAACTTTAAAAGATTATAAAATATATAGTATAAAAACAATGTAAATGAAATTTATAAGATATCCTAAACATCTAAAAAAATTGAAAATAAAGAGTTTTATAAATAAAATAAATAAATAAAAATGAAAGGAATGTAAGAAAAGTTACTCAGAAGTGATATCTAAAAGAAGGAATGTCAAGGAGGATCCAAAGCCACCTAATTGACTTTTAAAGACTATAAAATTTAAACTATAAGACCCATATAAATAAAAATTAAAACATTGAATACTTATTATATGTTTAATCCATGTTTTAATTTTCATTTATATTGGTCTTATAGTTTATATTTTATAGGATAGCAAAGTCACATAATTGAAACATTTTTAAGTTTTAAGTTGGTGGATTAGAAATCTTATAAATTCTCTTTCATCAACATTTTTTAAGAAATTATTTTTATTTTCTACTATTTATTATATTTTTAATCCATGTTTTAATTTTTATTTATATTCTTATTATAGTTTATATTTTATAGGCTAGCAAAGTCATGTACTTGAATAATTTTTAAGTTTCAATTTGGTGTATTAAAAAGATTATAAATTATTTTTCATCAAATTTATTTAAGAAATTATTTTTATTTTAAACTACTAATTATATTTTTAATCCATGTTTTAATTTTCATTTATATTGTTTTTTTACTTTATATTTTATAGGCTAGCAAAGTCATGTACTTAAATAAGAGATAAATTCTAGTGAAACATTTTGTTTTATTTATATATTAATATAAACATAAATAAAAAAAATTAAAATATATATAAAATAATATTTAAAATAGAAAAAAAATTGTTTTGGGGCAAAGGTGGCTGCAGGGATACCACCTTTGAGACACATTTGTTTTAAAAAATATGTGCTTTTAAAAAAATTGTCAGAAAACATATTAAAAAAACACATGTTGCACTCTAATTATATCCATGGACTGCTTTTACTACGTCATGTGTCTACATGGAGGATATACATAATCCCATAGGCTACACATTACCATGTTTTCATGGTCTACATCGTGGGATCCCTGTATTCTCATGCGATGTATTACAACATCCTAGAAGTTCTCCATATAAACCCCAATTTTTTGTGTGAAAAAAATCATGTGCTGTTATTCTGCAGGCTAAAGAAGGTGGAGTTTACCCACGCATTATCCTTTTTTTGAAGATAATTATTATCCATATACATGTTCTATGGCAATGGTGCTACATCAACACATGATCCCATCATGATCGATCATGTCGGAGCGCATGGCTTGGCGTGTGGTTTTATCTTCTTATGGCAGCACTTCATATTAAATTCCCAACATAAACTCAGTAGTTGATCGCATGCACTAATCTTGGAGTATGAATCTACTACTCTTTAAGAATGGCCTAGTAAATCCCATTTCCCAAGACTACATAAGAAATTTTTTCCCAAAATGCATTAATAGCTATAGTGAAGTGGTGAAATTTTTGCCCTTGACTTTGTATTTTTTTTTCCCTTGATTGTTTGTTTCCCTTTACTAGGGGCTTGTGTGGCTTGCCATAGGGTTGGACCTGCTTCTCTTCCTTATAACAGGTCCCATTAATGCAAGGTTTCATTCATGTATTTGGATGGCCAATTGTTCCATGGTTTCTTGGATCAATGATTAGAGATGGATATCATGGAGGATCCTATGAAATAGATCCAGATTCAGGTGTCTTGGACACAAGCCTATAGTATAGGCATGCGTGATGAACGAGCGAAGGTTGAAGACGACGTGGTTTCATGATCAGATGGATTGTATTGATTTGATCATGTAGTTGAGCTTATGTATGTATTTTTTATGGAGGAACAATTAATGTTTCAGAAGTCATCCCTCATCGGTTTCACAATAGGATGGAGAGTTCTTTATAACTTATCACAAATCCACGAGTCACCAAAAGCTTGTACCAAGGCTTGCTCGCAACTATCGTCGGCATCGACCCATGCCGACCAACTCTTCCACTGCACCATTACCCTATGGAACATCTTTGCTCCTCTAATGCATAGGCATAGAACACCCACATATGCATCATGTGCTATCCAGCCAAGCTATTTCCCTCTGAGTGAGGTTGAGACAACTCCCATATGCTCTTGGGTTGAGCTTGTGGGATGGCCAAACTATGGATAACTAATTCTTTTCTTACGAGAAGATTTGTTTGGAACAAACAAAATATTATTCTAAGGTAAACATAGATCACTTTTCCATGTTCATGAATATCTAGCAGGCCTCTAAACAACACTAATAGGATATTCTCACATAAATGTGTCTGAGTTTCCGGAATATATATCCTCTAGATTGCCAAAATGGGTGATCTTTTCAAGGAATTGGGGTTTTCCACAAGAATAAACTTAGCTTGATTCATGGCTACTCTAAATCAGAGTGTAGGTACACATTCCATGATGGAAAATGGATTGCTATGAAAATATATTTATAGATGGATATAAGATAAGAGGCATGTCCATTATTATGTATCCCTAGGAAATGATAATCAGGCCATACATTGTTTTTGGATGAAAGAATCTTATTCAAATCAAGATCATGCATAGGGAACATAGGTTCATGGATAATAAAAACTCTGATGAATTTCCTTACATAGATCTAACTCATACTTAGGAATATGAATATCATATTTTTATAATGAAATCCTTAGAGAGACTATGGAATGTAGAGATTCATGATTTTTTGTGCACTTTATCAATGAATACCTTTTCTAAACTTTACATATCATTGTCCATATTTCTTTTATTTATGATGGGAATGACATTTCATTGACCTGATGTTGTATAGGTCATTAATGATACTTGTAACGCCCTGGTTCTAGAAGCCACCTAGAGGCGCTCGATACCCAGTTGGTTACATGGCCTCAAGTGCCTTTCCCTGAACGCCAGAGGCTACCGACTAGTAGCGAGGGCCTTGGGTTTGATAGTGGGGAAGCTATGCCCTCATTGGCAGAGTACACAGTGGAAGAGAAGACAATAAAAAATATCAGAAGTAGTAATAAATCCATAAACAAGTGAATAGCGAAAGACTAAATATGATAAATAGCAGAAGCACACATATATATAAATGATGAATGATGCATATATATCTAGGAAAATAGCCAAACAAGTCACAATGTTGAATACAGTACTAAACCAAGTACAAAAGAAAACAGTAAGGAAACTCCTCTGCATCGCAAGCCTCGTCTTGGTCCCATGCTCTCCAGGTCCAATGCAATCAAGCACCTGAAGTAGAAGGTCGCTTTCCCTTGTCTATACCTGCAACAATATAATCTGTTTGGGCTCAAAAGCATGACCCAAAAAAGGTTTGAGACTAAATCCCATTAGGAAACCACCCGAAGATTTGTCCCTAACAGTCAGTGAGTATATGGAAGGTAATAGTACCATAAGCAGTAACAGTAAGTAGTAATAGTAAGCACTAAGCAGTAGCAGTATGAAATCCACAGATCACAAGAAGCAGTGAATCAAACAGCTAACCACGACTAGGAATCCCTATGGGAAGTACCCGTAGCCATCCCCTCTGGTCCTATCCAAGAAGTACCAACAACCCTCTGGGTAGTACACTCAGCCTAACCCCTCTGTTTTGGTCATACGAAAATATAAGACTCTCTGAGGAAGCACGCTCAGTAAATTCGCCTTATAGTCTAAGGTAGTCAGGGACTCTCTAAGGAAGATCACGCGGTCAATTCCCCTTATAGCCCCAAGGTCTAGAGACTCTCTAAGGAAGCTCGCTCGGTCAATTCCTCTTATAGCCTCAGGTCTATCACAGACTCTCTGAGGAAGCTCACTCGATCAATTCCTCCTATAGCCTGGAATGGTTTAAGGAAATTCAAACAAAACAAAGACTCTCTAAGGAAGATCACTCGGTCTACCCCCGTATAGTATATAAAGGTCAAGACTCCCTGAGAAAGCTCACTCGTTCTATCCTCCTATGGACTACAATGTCCAAGACTCTCTGGGAATCTCACTCAGTCTATCCCCTATAGTCTATGATGTCCAAGACTCTCTGAGGAAGCTCACTCTGTATGTCCCCTTATAGTCTATAGCACCAGGTTCTCATAGCCACATTCCAGTCAGTGCATAATAATTCTATAAGGAAAAATTAAACCTGTATAGATACTTGGCTAACCAGTCTACAGCATAACAAGCATTTCAAGGAACAACACTCCATCATATGGTCATAAGGCCAGGAAAACAGGTATAACGGCCAAAGGCTGAACAAGACCAAAAGGTCGTAAATAGAACAAGGAATGGAAAAACATCCAATCCTAGAAATTATCCTTATACAAAGCCAAATTACCTCTACCCAATCATACAATCAAGGAAGGAAAACAATAGGGAAAAAATAGTAAACACGCAATACCCCGTTCTAGGGTATTGGTGGAAATTGCACATAAAACTCAAAGACTCCGAACGAAAAGGCACAAACCACCTACCTTGAGGCTAGTAGATTGATATAATTGAACCACAAGGATTGAATATACTTATAAAATTGTAGATCTATGAAAATTAACAAAACTTTCAACCCACAATAACTTAAAAAAGAGGAGGAATTGGAAAACGAAGCTCCAAGAGAAGGAAAAGCTTACCGTTGTGGTCCCAATGTAATCGACGGTGGTCGGTTCGGAGAACGGACGGAGGCTTGGGGGCTCAAAAGAGGTTCACGGTCATACTGAATACTCTCAGTCAATGAAGCTGGAGGAGAAGACAGTTCTAGGGTTAAGACGTGACCCCAGTCCATTTAATGAAGAAAAAGAAAGTACATGGTGTGTAATTTTGGAGTACACAACGTGTACTAGGATTTTCCTTACTCCGCTTTAAGAGGAATTCAGATCACCCCTACATGGCCATGTGTGTGGCCCAGACACGGCCATCACATGGCCTCGCGCAGAAAGGGAGTACACGGTGTGTACTTATAAAGTACACGGTGTGTACTTAAATTTTTCCAAAAACTCCACTTTTCTCAAAAACTCCAGAAAAAGGAAAAAAATACATGAAAAGAAGTTTTGGGTTCTTGTAAACTTCCTCCCTTAAATAAATTAATCCTCTAATTTCCCTAGAGAGGCGTAGAAGAAGAAACCCCGAACAGCTCAGGCCACTGCGATCACACATCGGCCTCCCTCTCCCAAGTCTTGTCATGTACTCGCTCGTGCTGCCATAGCACCTGTACCAACGGAACAGACCAAACACAGAGAACCTTCATACTATGATCGAAAATCTAGATAGGATGGTCCTCAAATGATGCATCCACTTCGAGCTCAACCTCCTCAAGTTGAGAGAAATGAGACAGGTCTGAAAAGTAACATCAGATCTGAGAAACCTGGAAGATGTCGTGCATAGCCTGGTACATCTGAGGTAATTGCAACTGATAGGCAACTGGACCAACTCTCTCCAACACCTCAAACGGCCCGATGTACCGTGGTGAAAGCTTACCCTGTATCTGAATCCTCTTGTGTCCCAACCTCAGTGTGACACGCAGGAAAACCTGATCCCTGACCTCGAACTCTAGATGTCATCTCTGTTGATCAGCATAAGACTTCTGTCGAGATTGTGCTATAGCCATCCTCTTCCGAATCAACTCTATCTGCTCTAAGGTCTCCTGGACAAGATGAGGTCCCAACAAAGCTGTCTCCCCTGCCTCCAGCCGGCATAAAGGTGATCAGCATGGCCTACCATACAAAGCCTCATAATGTACCATCTGAATAGTGGCCTGAAAACTATTTTTGTAGGCAAACTCCACAAGAGGTATATGCTTCTCCCAAGAACCTCCAAAGTCCAGAATGAAAGCTCATAGCATATCGTCAAGCACATGAATCGTACACTCAGAATGGCCATATGTCTGGGGCTTGTATGTTGTACTCAAAAGCACATGTGTACCCAAATCCTTCCAAATCCCCTTCCAGAACCAAGAAGTAAAATGTGCATCCTTGTCTGAAACAATGGAGTGTGTAACTCTATGCAGACGTACAATATCTTAGATGTACAACCATCCTAGCTCATCAACACTGAAGGTCTCCTTGATCAGAAAGAAGTGATAAACCTTCATAAGAATATCGATGACAACCCAAACAACATCATTCCCTCGAGGTGACCTCGGCCAACTGGTCACGAAGTCCATCGCGACATCCTTCCACTTCCACTCTAGAATGTATAATTGCTGCAAAAGACATGCTGGTCACTGATGCTCCAATTTCACCTGCTGACAAGTGGAACACCTCATCACAAAACCAGCAACATCTCTCTTCATACCTGGCCACCAATACTAGTGGTGTAGATCAAGGTCCATCTTGTTGAAGCTAGGATGAACTTCCCAAACTAAGGAATTAAAGTCATGCATCATCTCCCTACGTATGTTCGCTGGCACCCATACGTGTCCCTGTAAACGCAATGTCTCATCCTCGTCTATTGTCCATCCAGGAGAGGGTCCCCTCCTGACACACTCTCCCGCGGAACTAGGCCTTCCGAGTCTGATAGCTGCCTTATTCGTACCCGATCAAGAAGAGTATAGGTAACAACTGCAAAAGAAAGTAAAGTTCTCCCTTGTCTGTCATGCACCTCCAAATTCATCTCAGAGAACAGATCCATAAGCTACCACTCACTACTGGCCTCCCAAACTACCTGTATCTGAGTTCTCTTGCTCAACGCGTCAGCCACTATGTTGCCCTTACTAGGTGTATAAGAAAGATCAATGTCAAAGGACCGAAGATACTTGACCCACATGCGCTGTCTCAAATTCAGATCACGTTGAGTGAAGATTTACTTGAGACTCTTGTGGTCTGTAAACACCATAAAGTTCTCTCCTAGAAGATAATGTCTCCAACATCATAAGGCTTGAACAACAGCCACCAACTCCAGATCGTGCATCGGGTAATTCCTCTCATGTGGCCTCAACTTGCAAGACTCGTAAGCAATGAATCCATCTCCCTAAATAAGCACATCTCCCAGCCCGATACCTGAAGCATTACAAAAAATGGTATATCTCTTGCCCATCTCTAGCAATACTAGTATCGGTGCTGAAGCCAACCTCCCTTTCAGCTCCCGAAAGGCTGACTCACAAGAATCTAACCATAATAACTTCACCCCTTTCTTGTTCAGACTTGTCAGTGGTGTTTCTAGGAGTGAAAAGTCTTGTATGAAATGCTTGTAGTATCCAGCCAGCCCTAGAAAACTCTGCACCTCAAAGACGTTCTTCGGCTGCTCCTAGGAAACTACTGCTCTTACTTTATCTGGGTCTACTGATGTTCCTGCCTCTGAGATAACATGACCCAAGAAGGGAATTTGATCCATCCAAAAGTGGAATTTCGAGAGTTTAGCATATAAATAATGCTCTCTTAGTGTACTCAGAACGATCTCAATATGGGTAGCATTGTCCTGTCAAGTGTGAGAGTACACCAAGATGTCGTCAATGAAAACCACCATGAAGGAATCCAAGTATGGATGGAACACTTAGTTCATCAGTGCCATGAAAACTGTAGGCACGTTCGTGAGACCGAACGGCATAACCATATACTCGTATAGACCATACCTTCTATGGAAAGGTGTAAGAGGTATATAATATTGTCTAATGTGCAACTGATGATAACCAGATCTCAAATCAATCTTCGAGAACTCTCGAGCTCCTAAAAGCTGATCAAAGAGATCATTGATCCTCAACAAGGGATATTGGTTCGTGTCCATCAACTGGTTTAGCTTCCGATAATCCACACAAATCCTAAGGGTTTCGTCTGCCTTCTTCTTAAACAGGATAGGAAAACCCCAAAGAGAAGTACTGGGTCAGATGAAACCCTTTTCCTGAAACTCCTCCAACTGCTTCTTGAGCTCCTGAAACTCAGGTGTAGCCATCATATAAGGAGGAATGGACACTAGTGCCGCTCCTAGCATGATCTCAATCGAGAATTCAACAACACGCTATAGAGGAAAAACAAAAAATTATTATGTAAAGACATCTCTAAAATGATCCACCACTAGAGGAAAGTCTAACTGTGAAGTCCCCGGGTCATCCAGATAAAGACTAGAAATCTGGGCTATAACTTCTCCTAGCCCATGATGCTTGGGTCCAGCTCGACTCACCCGGACATCCCACTTGCCTCTATGAAGAAAGGATCCACCCTCTGATGATATGAAACACACCATGTGGCGATAGAAATCGATGAATTCATGGAAGGGAACAAACCAGTCCATTCAGAGAATGACATCATTGCTTGTCATCTCTAGGACATAGAGGTCCCATAAGAAGTGATACCCTGCAACCTCAAGAGGGAACTCTCTACACTGACGTACGCTAACCGCTCTAGTCCCCAACGATGTTTCTAGAGTCAACATATCAGTAAATGAAATGATGCAGAACCCAAGGCACTCCACAATATCAACAGAGATAAAGCTATGCATAGCACCAGTATCAAAAAGATCTGAAGATAAAACTGAGGCTACTAATATCATACCTTGAACTGTAGAAGGGACGGGATCCTTCTCCTAATAGGTCTCCTCCACTACAAAGGTTTGGCCTGAACAGTAGCCCTGTGACCCTGGCTGACCACTCTGAGCTGATCCACTCTTCTATCACAGGTAACCTTGTGACTGACCACCATGGTCACGACCTCCACCTCCACCCACATGGCCGGAAGAACTCTAGTTCCCAGACTGGTGAGAAACTAGCGATTTATCTCCTGTACGCAAGGTCATAGAAGAACCCCTACCACCAGCTGTAGGTGAGAAGACCTGACAAAAATGTTGAAGATGCACCATCTTTCCACAAGATCCGCACTCCATCAGGTCTCTCTGGCACTGAGGCCTAGTATGCCCGCTCCTCCTACACTGTTAGCATACTACCTTGCTGCCCGAAGATATGTTCCTCCTACTCTAATCTCCTCGATCAGACTCCCTACGGTGCTTCCATCTATTAATAGGAGAAACAGTGTCTCCGGATGTCGAACCACCCTGGCTCACTGCTCCAAAATCCCTCAGATTGTGCTTAGTGATCAGTGTCTCGTTGACAATAGATGATATCGAAGTCAACCTGAATATGTTCACCTGCGAGTGGATTTCATGCCTCAAACCATCCTCGATCTTCCACACAAGGAACAAATCATCACCTCCTGGAATAGGCGTGAAACGCTATAGATCAGTAATGCGGGATGAGTACTTCATAACCGAAAGAGTACCCTGCTCCAGACTCATAAAATCCCAGTCTTGATCGGCCCTCAATGTCTCTGGATAAAAGTAATCATAGAAGATGCACTGAAACTCATCCCAGTTCATACTCTACTGGTGTCCTGACTGCGAGATCACCTCCCAAAACCTCTTGGAGGAGTCTCAGAGCATATAGGTAGCGAGATTCTCCCTCTTCTCTGGAGGTATCTTTAGATGCTCGAAAATTGTCAGTCTGGCCTCTAGCCACGACTCTATAGCCTGAGGTCCTCCATCCCCTAATAATGTAGAAGGATGTTGCTTCTAGAAAACCCGCTTAAACTCTTCCATCGACGGGGCAGTAGGCGGCACTCCCTGGAAGGTCTACACCATCCTCATAAAATATTCCCTAAACTACGCATCGGCGCCTAAAACTAGTATAAATGTTGGTGCCAAGGCTGGCACAGTAGGAGGATCTATAGGAGGTCCCTGATCGGCCATATCCAGTGTCTGATCACCGTCTGGCAGCTGACGTACAACTGGAGGGCGTCTCAGTGGCAAAGCTCTGAAAGGTCAAAAGTGCACCTTAGATCAGAATTATCAAAGACTGAGAACACAAGAGTACAATAGGGGAATAGGAGAAGGAAACATTCAAGTTTTACAAAACACGACTACAAGGTGTGTAGAAAAACTATATAAAATATTCTTTTAATCCATTCACATGGGCGTGTACTTCTTCCACAACAGGTCGTGCAGCGCCCCAACCACACGGCGTGTTGTCCCCATACACGGCATGTACTTGAACTCTACTCCCCTACCCGATTCTCCTTACACAGCTAACCCACATGGTCCTCTTAATCCTAGACTACATGGTGTGTATAACCACCACATGGTTTGTACTAGATAAGGTTTCAATGACCTATGTTTTTAGTTACACGGCCGGCTACATGGCTCACTCTACATGACGTGCTCCATGGGAACACGGTGTGTACTTGAAGACTTTCCCCAACCCGTGTAGTTCGTGACACGGTCGGGTACTTAAGTTACATGGCACGATGTGTGATAATAGGACATGGTGTGTATAGTCGAAGTTTCATCCATATGTGTCCTTAGTCACATGGTTAGACACATGGTCTCTACAAAACGGCGTGTACTCACCGTAAATAGCATGTTCCTGAAGATTTTTTCACAACCCCATGTTTCTACCCACATAATCAGTGACATGGTTTAAAAACTACACGGCGTGTATTAATAAAGTACATGTCGTGTATTCTGGGTTTTTCCCGACAGTAGATCAAAAATTGCTCTGAATCCCAGAAAAAACAGAAAACAAGAGTTAAGGTGCCAAATTCTGATCTGTGAGGGCCCATACTCCTCGCGAATCAAAGCTTGGAATCTTATACAAATTATAACCGGACAACCATGCAATGATCCACCAAATTCTGGTCTATGAGGGCCCATAACACCTCAAGAACAAATGTTTGGAATCCATTTAAGAAAAGTACTATACAAAAAAATTCTCTATCCAACAGTAGGGATTCTATCAAAGCATCTATCCCAACAGCATACATAATCTACACAACTTATATCGCAACAACATGCAATCACTAATGCATCCTAGATGGCATGGAAAGAATGCATGGCATGTGATTTCTAGCAAGTGCCTATATGATGCATGAGATAGCATACCCTCATCTCATCAGGTTGCAACAAAAATAGAACCTCAAAAATATCAACAATAACAGCACAAATCAAGTGATCCACTTAAGGTGAAATCATATCAACTGTAAAAATTGCAAAACCTGATGAAATTGAAATAAACGAGGTATATTGGCTTTTCCCTGTACAAAGGTTAGCTGTAAAGACCCGCAAATTTCAAGGAAATTTTTTTTTCTTAATTTTCTTTGGAATTTTACAAGAGCGCAGCTTCAGACGACACCTGATTCCGAGGCCGGGTGTGCCCGGAATCAATTTCCGAAGTTTGGCTCGGGTACGTTCAGTGAACGGACGAGCGGGTTTTTCTATCTTTTGAACCGGTGCCCGGAATCGAATTCTGAGGGAACCAATGAAATTGCAGCGCCGGTATTTGCTTAGAAACGCCTCTTCCGGAGTTGCGTTTGCTCAACCGTGGTTTTTAAAATTTTGGGCTTTAAGTCAGAAATAAAATAAAGGTTGTGCGACAACTTTATTTTATTTCACTTAAGCCGCTTGGAAACCGCTTGGAAGCCACTTGAACTGAGTTAAAGCGGATAGGGTGCTATCCGGAAATACCCTACCCCTTGGTAGGATATTTGTGCGGTGGGGCCCGCACGAGCCCCGCCGTTTCTTTCGCTAAGTAACGCACCCGTGAAAACCCGTCAAAATAACTAAAAAGTCAACCGACGCGTTTTCCTTAATTCTTAACAGACCATTTAATTGGGCTGTTTATTTCATGAATTAAATGGGCTGTTTCATTCGTTGGATTAATTCAACGAATTTAATGGGTCGTTACTTACGCGTTTGCGTTCGTTGGAAAATTAATAAAATAGACAAACTTGTCTATTTTTGTAACGCCCCGACCCTAGTTACCCAGAGTCGGTGCATTATTACATAACATTGGCATGATCATGAGAAAGATCAAGTCTCGAAAGACCGATTAGTTTAGTAGCCTTGGAATAACTAGATACATCCATAAATTTTTACATTACATCATAAAAAAAACATCTTGTCTTCATATCCCCTCATACTATCCCTGCAGGTCATTCATAAATTACTTCTTCATAATCCTGGGAAAAAAAAATAAAACATTGAAAGGGGTGATCTCGGATGCTCAGTAAGGATAACATTATAGCAGAAGCTTTCATAAATAAGCATAAACACTTAAAGCAATTTATGACTAAAACAAAAGCCTTTTAAACTTGAACTTCGGCATAAAATGGCAAAGGTAAAATGAAATAATGCCATTTACTTACTCACATGGATATTCTACTAGTCGAATGATCACATGCAATATCAACAAAAACTTTCATAATGATGGAATGCATAATGCCAGACTATCATAACCACATAGCCAAGGCCTCGTGCCAAGACTACAAATAAGATTTTGCCAAGGCCTTGTGCCAAGACACTAGTTTGTCTCATGAGACCTACCGATGCATCGAGGAGCTATAGCAGGCTCCACCCGTCACTTATTAAGTCCAATGCATTCCTCATATGAATAGGTTTAAGCATAAAATAAACATTCGTATTAAAACTAGCATACGAAATGTCAATACTTTAACCACAAACCATGAATGGTATAAAAATAGAACATCCACAGTCAAAAATAACTCATTTGATACAATATGGAAGATTGTATTGTATCACATTAACCTCAATCATGAATAATGAAGGATGTTGACATAGATGAAAATAATCATCAAAACTATTTGAGAGAAATATCCCCCTTTTCTTGAAAACATTTAAAAGTCACACTATTTGTCAAGAAGCCATTTAAAAATAGATTTTTGAATCAAAGTGTCCCATACCACTTTGAAACTTTTAAAAGGAGTTTTAATTTTAAAACTTTAATGTCCATATAAATAAATCCTTTAAACCATTTTTAAAACATGGACATTAATGAGAAAGGTTTAGATGAATAAGTCTTTAAAACATTTAAAAATGGTATTTTGGTTAGAGATTCTTACCAAAAGTGACACTTGAATACAAATAATTGGGGTGATCAAAACTTTGTAATATCATGAGAATAAAGGGAATCATGATATACTATGTCAAAGTACATTATATATACACCACATAAAAGTGATTTGGTGTATATCATCAAAGAAGTCTCAATGGAATGTAAATTGAGATGAAATCTCTCATAAAGGTTGTATCCTTAGGTTAAGGATAAATCAATGACATAATTATGTGTGACAAATATAAATACACTAAATATGATTGGATATTCGGTGTAAAACAATCAAAGGACATTCACACATATTCTTGTAAAAACAATACCAACGAATTGGATGTTTAACTCAACAAATGGAGAATGAGTTAAAATTACTCTTATCAAATTCATATCAATGACTTGAGAATTACCAATGGAGTGATTATGTGTATCAAACTTATATCCACAGGAAGGGGAGTGGAAATTATGACATAATCAAATGAATAGTGATTCCACACATAATCTTGGGGTAATATAATCAATGAAATATGTGTAAATCCAAATGAGTGGAAATTGAAATCTCAAATTCCCTTATCGATTAGGTAACTTACGAAACATACACCCATGAAAGAAGTATCATACCATGATGATGTAAATACCCATAAATTAAAGTATATTACACAATGAATACGATCATGGGCAGTACACATACACCACATGCAATAATTAAGTGGTGATCAATGGAATTCTCACGGAATTAAAAGTGAGATAAGAAAACCCTTACCTTGTACTTTTCCTTGGTTGGGGTAGGTTAACCTCCTGTATAATAGTGAAATAATTGTTACTAAATTATACAAGAATCATATACATTAATATGATATCATATATGATCTTTTAATATTGATTTGATAATAATATCTTAGTATTATCGCCGTTTCGGGTGTTAACTTACTCATTTTCTTTATATGTTTTGTTACATAAGTCATGTTTGTTGTATCTTATTCATATCCAGAATGATATCAAGTCCTTAAACATCATTTTTAAATCATTAAATGATAATTATACTTGAATGGATACGATGGAGAATGAATCTCATCGCGTTCGTGGAGACGGTAGTCCGTACGTACGCACGAACGCTACTTCCATTTAATTTTTTATTTTAAAAGAATCGAATCCAAATGATACATAGGTATATTACTATTCCAGTATAATATAATATTTTATATATGTTACTTAAGTTCATTAACACCATCCTTTATACGTTCCATGTGTGGTATGAACGAGTCATATCATTTTAAGGGGGCGGTAGTCCGCACTTCCTCAAATGAAATTATCGTATGTATATACAACATGAAACGAATAATGGTATGAAATAAAATGGAATTACAGAAGCTTATATATAAAATATATATCATTAATATCATATTTAATTACAGTTCCATCATAATGGCCACCATGAGAGGCGGTAAGATGTATTCGAACAATCATCGTTTCGTGGGGCGTTAGTTTGCCATCCACAGAAACATTATGTTCATCATCCATTAGATGGAGTTGTGTGTATGTGTAGTTTGAATCATTCTTATAACAACATCCTAGTATATTGAGGATACTGGTGTTGTTACAAAAGAAAGGAAATAAAAAGAGTTTGGGGGTTGGAGAAGGAAAATAAATGAAAATAATTTAAGAGAAAACGTTACCTTTAATTTAGGTAACTCACTTTGGTTGGAACCAAAGGACTTGTTTAAATGCTTTCTGCCTAAGGGGAAGCTTCAAGGAGGAGGAGAAGGATGTGGGGAGCTTAGTTGGGCAGAGTTTGGACGAGCCAAGTGGCTTGAGAGGTGTGAAGAAATGAGAAGGAGGAGTGCCCTTTTATAAGAGGGGTGAGGGGCACCTTTGGAAAAGCTAGAGATATTAGTTTATAATAAATTCATATTCGGTTTCCAATGGCTCCAAAGTTGACTATTCAAAGGTTAAGGTGGTGATGGGTCGAAAACAACTCAACCAATAGAATTTAGACAGGTTTGGGTACTTATATTAACCTTATCTTTAAGTATTAACTCTAAGTTAATTAGTTTCACTTTTACAATGTCTCTTTGTATTTTTATATTATATGGTTAATAAACATACCATATACATACAAGCGACCCCCAAGTGGTCCTTTAATGATGAACCTATCATGATATAAGTTTCTTGGCCGAACCTTAGATTTTTAGGAATTTAATATCAATTAATAATATAATATTTGTTTTAAGAACTCTTTTATGTCAATTTTGACACTATTCAATAACAGATTGATTACTTCGAACAAAGTCAATTAAATCAATCCTAATATATCATATTATCCTAGAAAATTATTTTAATTAATTAAAAGTTTCATATTATATTTATTTGGGTATTTATAATATCAATTATTTTAATTGTTCACTATTATAGTAATTACTGCATTATCATTGTGTCATAAATAAAATAAATTATTTAATGTCTAAAAATTATAAATAAAATATCATTATGTAGGAAATCTTTTTAGCTTTCTAATGAATATTTATAATCTAAAATCCAACATGTATAACCCTATGTAAAAATTGTTCTTTTAAAAGATGTAAGCTTATGCCATTTTTATTTTTATTTTAACTTTATTAATGTAAAGTGTCCCTACCATATACAAGTGGCTCCAAGGGGTCCCCAAATTGACCCAAGGATGCTCATGGTCGGGTATGTGTCCACCAATAAGGTTAGGACACGTTTTAGGGTAATTTTGTATTATTATAATATTATTTTTTTTAACCCTTATTTACCGGATTTACCCTTTAACCATGGTAAATAAAATATTTACCACAGTAACTATTCAAAATGTCTAAAAATAAAAGTTACCTATTTACACAATTTGAACATCCTGATTCCAAATATGGAATCCATTTTCCTAAATTCAAAACACAGAAGTGGCAGAAATTAATTTAAAATTAATTCCCGCTGTCAAAACAAAAAGCGTGTTTTTAAGAGATAATAACTATCAAAAGATTGACACTTGTTTATGTTCGGTTTAATTGTAAAATTATGTCCAATGAACAAAATTATATTAAATAGTAAAAATATATTCTAAATATACTTTAAAACCACTCAAATTCATAATTTATCACTATTAATTATTTTGATTAAAAAAGTTGTTTTTAATTAAAATTTAGTAATTTTTACTATTCATCAAAATATGAAAGTTATCCGAAAAGTACCAAAATTTTACCTTAGGCTAAATTTAATATTCCAAATCCAAAAATGAAGTCCATTTTAAAATATAAAATATATATAACTTCAAAAAGTAGGTATTACTATTCATAACAGCTAGTTTGATTGGTTACGGTGTGTTAGAACTCGAAGTTGCGTACAACACACGCTACTGTTTTATTCAAAGGAAAGCGTACCGTGGAAGCTTGGGATGTTTCATTTTAAATTTTTTGATGTCTCCATTTAGTCAAAAAGTTTAAAATATTGTATTTAAAAAGGTTTCACTATCAAAAGTTGATAAAAGTGCAATACTGAAAATGAATATGTTCTTGCATTATGACTAAGAAACTCATAATATGGATTCTAAAATTATAAGGATTATATAAAGTTTAAAATTTAGTTAATACTATTCATGACCTCTTTTAATGGCTTTTTTTTTGGTAAGTCATGGTGCAATTGAACTCAGTGTTGCGTGTAGTGCAAGTTATTGAATTATTTTGAAGAAATAACACACTATGAAATCTTGGGGTGTTACATTCTCCCCTCCTTCAATAAATTGCGTCCTCGCAATTTGAAATTGTTCTTCAAAAATAAAAGGTTGAAAGTAGAAAATATATTTGTGGGAAAACCCACATCGGAAATTGGGTTACTAAAATTTAGTCTTAATATGAGGAAAAGAGAAATGAAAGGGTCACCACCAAATTATGATCTCGATTAGGAGAATATTGGTGGCAATTAGAGACATATAATTGGAGGAAAAATGTAAATATTTATAGGTAGTGGTTGAGGTCATCAATCACAAACAAGTATAAAATTGAGGTCCTTAAACTCATCAATCTATGATGATTTGAAGTACCATCGGTTCAACAAAATATAGGGTATTGGGATCACACATTTTTGACATTTCAAAATATCTTAGTTGAAATCCCACATCGAAAAATGAATTAATGAGGCCTCTATTTAAAATAAAGAGTGGAAAGTATGAAGATTACCGAAAATAACACATACTAGGGTTCCATGTAGGAAAATATGGATATGGAGGAGAAATCTAACCATCAGTTATCTGATGGAGAGTGGTAGAGAACATGGCTATGAAAAGGCCAACAATCCCAAAGCCATAAATTAGTGATGATTTAAGGTACCATCTAGGACAACATTTTTTTTAAAGTTACATTACATAAGGAAGAGGAATTCATTTATGATATTGACTAAGAACATTATGAGATATACTTAAATTTTAAGTAGATTTTCATTCTTTAATAAATTTCCACCACTAACTCAATTTTTTTTAAACGATGAGTATTCAAGAAGACTTGGTCACACTGGAAGAGCTAGAATAAACTTCTATAGAATTACATGATCCATGCAGGATAAACCATATATTTACATTGTCTTTGAAGATTAATCAAAACCAAAATGGTTAGTGAATGATCTAATGATCCCCCAAAAGGTTATTCATTGAGATAAATATGCACTAATCTTAATTTCTAAAATTAAACCAACAATACCCCAAAGTTAAATAGATACCATTCAATAACCAATTGTCCTTAAAATCCTTTAATATAATCCAAACTAATATTGAAACCCAAAACATAGAAGAATTTGATTATGTAGTCTCCCATGTTACATTGTATCTCCAAATGACATCAAATACTCTTAAAGTCACATACTTAAAAGTAATTAACATCATCACATATTCTCTGTTATAGGTTAATCATTTCCATAAATAACCCAAATCACTATAAATCAACAATAAAAAAGTAGATAAAAATCCACCATTACTCTACAAATGAAACCTCATTGTATTCTATTTTCCTTGGGCATATAGTGTTCCTAACAAAACGAACATCTTCCAAAATAACATTTATCACTTAATCACCAAATCATTTTCCTATACCAAGGGTATTCATTTGATAAGACATAAGAACCCAAATCATCTTATTATTGATCAATAAAATCATTTAACAAAAAAAATAGTCATACTAACCAGGGACTTCACGTAGTCCAGTGGTAGGCGATAAATCCCAATCGCACTTTGGTTGTGGGTTCGATTCCCACAGCTTTGTCCGACGCGATGGGTTGTCACACGGTCTACGTGTTGTCCTTTTTCAAAAACTATATTTTATAATATTACCAAAATGAGATAAATTCCTCAAAATAACATAATTTAACCACAAATGTTATATCATACTTTTTATTTTCATCCCAAATTATAATAACTTATCATTTTCTCAAACCCCAATGATCATATAAACCAAATGGTTATTTATACCTATATCCACAAGAGAAGAGACAATTCTTCCTCAAATATCATTCTCACATGGCAAACTGCGGGGTTACAAATACAAGAGAAAATTATTCCAAAGCAAACCCATCAACAAGGAGTGCTAATACTTTTTTAAATTTTTCTCCAGCCATTTATTTCCACATAGCTTCTTCTTTGACCAAGAAAATATCCTATAAAATAGGACATTCACTCGGGTAATGGCCAGGTCCCCTACATTTACGACAAATGACTGTAAATGGACTCTTGGGACCATTTTTATCTTCTTCCATAGTACTCTTCATTTTTCTTCGGCAATTCTTCACTTTATGTCCTTCCTTCCCGCACGTAAAACATTTCGTTGTCCCATTGAGACACATTCCTGGGTGTCTCTTTCCACAATTCCTGCATGATGAAAATTGAGGTTTCTTTTCTCCATGGTCTCCATTTCTGGAGATCTTATCATTTATCACCTTTCTCTTCCTTGTTGAGTCTGGGAGTTGGTTAATATATATGTTGTTGATCATATTTTTGGAAAACTGATTTGGCATAAAGACGATATCTTTTATGCCTATCAAAATTCCATTTTGTTGCTCATTGCCACCACTGTTCCCAACTTGTACATCATTCTCAAAGTCACTACAACTTCCTTGGAATCCAGCCATTGACTAAAACCAGAAGGCATTGTGTGAGTAATAGTAGTCGTAAAATCATTTAGAGATTAAAATGTCACCATATTCTCAATTTGAAACATATTAGGATTAACCAAGGTCATTTTCTCTCATCTTATGTATATATTACTTAAATCGGTTTGTAAAGAAAATGTAAATTATCCTAAGCATATCCCCCGGGAGTGTCGTAACCAAGAGTGCAGCAAGGCCCGTTGTCGTGCACCAGTTCCCGTTCGAGTCTAGCTCAAAGCGGTGTTTTCGGGTTTTACCCCTAGGTACATCTGTGCTAGAGCCGCCTCTACCTGCTCGTATCCAGACAGGGATGTATTGCTCAGAAAACTCACAAAATCTTTACAATACCAAAATTCTAGGAAGTTTTTTTTTATACTAATCCTCAAAGTTCATCTTAGGTCTACGTGCTCTAATCAGAGTTTATCTAAATCTAGCTACCAAGGTTTGTACTAAACTTCCTCTGATACCAACTGTAACGCCCCGACCCTAGTTACCCAGAGTCGGTGCATTATTACATAACATTGGAATGATCATGAGAAAGATCAAGTCTCGAAAGACCGATTAGTTTATTAGCCTTGGAATAACTAGATACATCCATAAATTTTTACATTACATCATAAAAAAACATCTTGTCTTCATATCCCCTCATACTATCCCTGCAGGTCATTCATAAATTACTTCTTCATAATCCTGGGGAAAAAAAAACATTGAAAGGGGTGAGCTCGGATGCTCAGTAAGGATAACATTATAGCAGAAGCTTTCATAAATAAGCATAAACACTTAAAGAAATTTATAACTAAAACAAAAGCCTTTTAAACTTGAACTTCGGCATAAAATGGAAAAGGTAAAATGAAATAATGCCATTTACTTACTCACATGGATATTCTACTAGTAGAATGATCACATGCAATATCAACAACAACTTTCATAATGATGGAATGCATAATGCCAGACTATCATAACCACATAGCCAAGGCCTCGTGCCAAGACTACAAATAAGATTTTTCCAAGGCCTTGTGCCAAGACACTAGTTTGTCTCATGAGACCTACCGATGCATCGAGGAGCTATAGCGGGCTCCACCCATCACTTATTAAGTCCAATGCATTCCTCATATGAATAGGTTTAAGCATAAAATAAACATTCGTATTAAAACTAGCATACGAAATGTCAATACTTTAACCACAAACCATGAATGGTATAAAAATAGAACATCCACAGTCAAAAATAACTCATTTGATACAATATGGAAGATTGTATTGTATCACATTAACCTCAATCATGAATAATGAAGGATGTTGACATAGATGAAAATAATCATCAAAACTATTTGAGAGAAATATCCCCCTTTTCTTGAAAACATTTAAAAGTCACACTATTTGTCAAGAAGCCATTTAAAAATAGATTTTTGAATCAAAGTGTCCCATACCACTTTGAAACTTTTAAAAGGAGTTTTAATTTTAAAACTTTAATGTCCATATAAATAAATCCTTTAAACCATTTTTAAAACATGGACATTAATGAGAAAGGTTTAGATGAATAAGTCTTTAAAACATTTAAAAATGGTATTTTAGTTAGAGATTCTTACCAAAAGAGACACTTGAATACAAATAATTGGGGTGATCAAAACTTTGTAATATCATGAGAATAAAGGGAATCATGATATACTATGTCAAAGTACATTATATATACACCACATAAAAGTGATTTGGTGTATATCAACAAAGAAGTCTCAATGGAATGTAAATTGAGATGAAATCTCTCATAAAGGTTGTATCCTTAGGTTAAGGATAAATCAATGACATAATTATGTGTGACAAATATAAATACACTAAATATGATTGGATATTCAGTGTAAAACAATCAAAGGACATTCACACATATTCTTGTAAAAACAATACCAACGAATTGGATGTTTAACTCAACAAATGGAGAATGAGTTAAAATTACTCTTATCAAATTCATATCAATGACTTGAGAATTACCAATGGAGTGATTATGTGTATCAAACTTATATCCACAGGAAGGGGAGTGGAAATTATGACATAATCAAATGAATAGTGATTCCACACATAATCTTGGGGTAATATAATCAATGAAATATGTGTAAATCCAAATGAGTGGAAATTGAAATCTCAAATTCCCTTATCGATTAGGTAACTTACGAAACATAAACCCATGAAAGAAGTATCATACCATGATGATGTAAATACCCATAAATTAAAGTATATTACACAATGAATACGATCATGGGAAGTACACATACACCACATGCAATAATTAAGTGGTGATCAATGGAATTCTCACGGAATTAAAAGTGAGATAAGAAAACCCTTACCTTGTACTTTTCCTTGGTTGGGGTAGGTTAACCTCCTGTATAATAGTGAAATAATTGTTACTAAATTATACAAGAATCATATACATTAATATGATATCATATATGATCTTTTAATATTGATTTGATAATAATATCTTAGTATTATCGCCGTTTCGGGTGTTAATTACTCATTTTCTTTATATGTTTTGTTACATAAGTCATGTTTGTTGTATCTTATTCATATCCAGAATGATATCAAGTCCTTAAACATCATTTTTAAATCATTAAATGATAATTATACTTGAATGGATACGATGGAGAATGAATCGCATCGCGTTCGTGGAGACGGTAGTCCGTACGTACGCACGAACGCTACTTCCATTTAATTTTTTATTTTAAAAGAATCGAATCCAAATGATACATAGGTATATTACTATTCCAGTATAATATAATATTTTATATATGTTACTTAAGTTCATTAACACCATCCTTTATACGTTCCATGTGTGGTATGAACGAGTCATATCATTTTAAGGGGGCGGTAGTCCGCACTTCCTCAAATGAAATTATCGTATGTATATACAACATGAAACGAATAATGGTATGAAATAAAATGGAATTACAGAAGCTTATATATAAAATATATATCATTAATATCATATTTAATTACAGTGTCATCATAATGGCCACCATGAGAGGCGGTAAGATGTATTCGAACAATCATCGTTTCGTGAGGCGTTAGTTTGCCATCCACAGAAACATTATGTTCATCATCCATTAGATGGAGTTGTGTGTATGTGTAGTTTGAATCATTCTTATAACAACATCCTAGTATATTGAGGATACTGGTGTTGTTACAAAAGAAAGTAAATAAAAAGATTTTGGGGGTTGGAGAAGGAAAATAAATGAAAATAATTTAAGAGAAAACGTTACCTTTAATTTAGGTAACTCGCTTTGGTTGGAACCAAAGGACTTGTTTAAATGTTTTCTGCCTAAGGGGAAGCTTCAAGGAGGAGGAGAAGGATGTGGGGAGCTTATTTGGGCAGAGTTTGGACGAGCCAAGTGGCTTGAGAGGTGTGAAGAAATGAGAAGGAGGAGTGCCCTTTTATAAGAGGGGTGATGGGCACCTTTGGAAAAGCTAGAGATATTAGTTTATAATAAATTCATATTCGGTTTCCAATGGCTCCAAAGTTGACTATTCAAAGGTTAAGGTGGTGATGGGTCGAAAAAAACTCAACCAATAGAATTTAGACAGGTTTGGGTACTTATATTAACCTTATCTTTAAGTATTAACTCTAAGTTAATTAGTTTCACTTTTACAATGTCTCTTTGTATTTTTATATTATATGGTTAATAAATATACCATATACATACAAGCGACCCCCAAGTGGTCCTTTAATGATGAACCTATCATGATATAAGTTTCTTGGCCGAACCTTAGATTTTTAGGAATTTAATATCAATTAATAATATAATATTTGTTTTAAGAACTCTTTTATGTCAATTTTGACACTATTCAATAACAGATTGATTACTTCGAACAAAGTCAATTAAATCAATCCTAATATATCATATTATCCTAGAAAATTAGTTTAATTAATTAAAAGTTTCATATTATATTTATTTGGGTATTTATAATATCAATTATTTTAATTGTTCACTATTATAGTAATTACTGCATCATCATTGTGTCATAAATAAAATAAATTATTTAATGTCTAAAAATTATAAATAAAATATCATTATGTAGGAAATCTTTTTAGCTTTCTAATGAATATTTATAATCGAAAATCCAACATGTATAACCCTATGTAAAAATTGTTCTTTTAAAGGATGTAAGCTTATGCCATTTTTTTATTTATTTTAACTTTATTAATGTAAAGTGTCCCTACCATATACAAGTGTGGCTCCAAGGGGTCCCCAAATTGACCCAATGATGCTCATGGTCGGGTATGTGTCCACCAATAAGGTTAGGACACGTTTTAGGGTAATTTTGTATTATTATAATATTATTTTTTTAACACTTATTTACCGGATTTACCCTTTAACCATGGTAAATAAAATATTTACCACAGTAACTATTCAAAATGTCTAAAAATAAAAGTTACCTATTTACACAATTTGAACATCCTGATTCCAAATATGGAATCCATTTTCCTAAATTCAAAACACAGAAGTGGCAGAAATTAATTTAAAATTAATTCCCGCTGTCAAAACAAAAAGCGTGTTTTTAAGAGATAATAACTATCAAAAGATTGACACTTGTTTATGTTCGGTTTAATTGTAAAATTATGTCCAATGACCAAAATTATATTAAATAGTAAAAATATATTCTAAATATACATTAAAACCACTCAAATTCATAATTTATCACTATTAATTATTTTGATTAAAAAAGTTGTTTTTAATTAAAATTTAGTAATTTTCACTATTCATCAAAATATGAAAGTTATCCGAAAAGTACCAAAATTTCACCTTAGGCTAAATTTAATATTCCGAATCCAAAAATGAAGTCCATTTTAAAATATAAAATATATATAACTTCAAAAAGTAGGTATTACTATTCATAACAGCTAGTTTGATTGGTTACGGTGTGTTAGAACTCGAAGTTGCGTACAACACACGCTAATGTTTTATTCAAAGGAAAGCGTACCGTGGAAGCTTGGGATGTTTCATTTTAAATTTTTTGATGTCTCCATTTAGTCAAAAAGTTTAAAATATTGTATTTAAAAAGGTTTCACTATCAAAAGTTGATAAAAGTGCAATACTGAAAATGAATATGTTCTTGCATTATGACTAAGAAACTCATAATATGGATTCTAAAATTATAAGGATTATATAAAGTTTAAAATTTAGTTAATACTATTCATGACCTCTTTTAATGGCTTTTTTTTGGTAAGTCATGGTGCAATTGAACTCAGTGTTGCGTGTAGTGCAAGTTATTGAATTATTTTGAAGAAATAACACACTATGAAATCTTGGGGTGTTACAATTTTGGAGGATTGCTATCGTTGTGCGAATCCTCTGAGCCTCCACCCTCCCCGCGAAGAACGCGAAGAACGCGAAGAACGCGAAGAACGCGAAGAACGCCGGAACCGGAATTCGACGACGCACACCGTGATCTGCGACGTCGACGAGCTCTACCCGCGACGTTCTTCGGCGACGCCTCTTCTTCCGCGGCCGATCCTCGTTCGGCAACTAAGGTGAGAAACGGATCGTTTAATTCTCCCTTTTTAATTTCAATGACAACGGATTTAATTAATTAAATCCGTTTGTTCTAGATCCGGAGATCATCGGCGCGACGCTTTTCCCGCGGTGCGACGAACGTCCCTTCCGCGACGACGTGACGATCCCATCCTTTCGCGACGAGCGATTCCGCGACGACCTCACGTCCGACGGAGACTTCGAGGTAGGGGTTGTTGGAATATTTTTATTTCCCGTGTTTATTCTTTTAAAATAAAGAACCTGATCACGGAACAATTTTAATTTATTTAAAATTGTTGATTGGTTATTTTCTTTTCCTCCCGTTGAGTTTATGACTAACGCGGAGGGTGCGGGTCTAACAAACAAGACCCGGCAACCCTCCGCCGATCTTTTTGTTGTGCGGATTTGGCGGACGACGACGAACCGTGCGGCAGGGGCGATCCGTTGATCCCGCAGTGAAGATCGGCCCCCGGGAGGAGCTATGGCGCAGACGGGAGGCAAAACGGGCCACCGGAGCAACTCTGGAGGCCCGCGGAAGGCGGCGGCGGCGCCGGCGACCGGAGGCGGCGGCGCCCGGCGCGCCGCCGGAGGAATCCGCCGCGGCTCGGCCGCGGCGGCGGCGAACCGCCGGACTGCGTCCGCGGTCCGGCCACCCAGCACGCGGCCCGCGCGGGCCGCGTTCCTCCAAGCCGCGGGTCAAACCCGCGGCGGTTTCCCTTCGGCCGCTCGGCCAAAGCCGAGCCGGCCGGTCCGGTCGGCCGGGCCGCGCCCAGGCGGGACCGGACCTGGCCTAGCCGGGTCGGGCCGGGTCGCCCCGGGCCCAGAACCCCCGTTTTCGGGCCCTCTTCGGTCTTTTGCCCATATCTTGGGCCTAGGACCTCCGATTGACGAACCGTCAGTGGCTACGCGATCCTTGGATCGATACGGTCGTTTCAGTATATTATACTCAAGGTTTAGGAAGACTTTGGGTTCGGCCGGGTTGGTTCGTACACGAAACCAACCGGGCCCTAGGAGCGGAAACGCTCATAACTTGAGCTACGGACGTCCGATCGACGTACCGTCAGCTGTGGTAGTTTCCTCTAAGTGAGACGGAACTTTTGGCATACTCCTCCCGAGGATCGGACACAGGCGGAGTACGGTCGGGATGGTTTTGCCCTAAAAACCAACCGGGCCCCTGGGACGAAAATGCCAATAACTCTCAGACCGGGCGTCCGTTTGACGCGCCGTCTGTTGCGTTGAGATCCTGTTATCGATATGGAACTTTTGGATACATCAACTTCGGACTACGTGTCAGTTGATGTATCAGCCTCTTGGCTCGTGGAGCGGACCCTCCTAAACGAGCTCGCTGTGTGCGGGAACCCTAGTGCTGGCTCTGACTTCGACGACAGAGCAGAGATCCTCCGTGGACTGCGACGACGACAGAGCAGAGATCCTTCGTGGACTGCGACGACGACAGAGCAGAGATCCTTCATGGACTGCGGCGACGACTGTGCAGAGATCCTCAGTGGACTGCGTCGACTACTGCACTCAGCGATCCTACGTGGATCAGTGCTACAGGTCCTGTGTGGGCCCGATCCTGTGTGGTTCCTTACTACCGGTTCTGTGTGAGCCACTGCCTACAGGTTCTGTGTGAGCCCGATCCTATGTGGGTCTTTTGCGGGGGTTAGTACCTATCGATCCTTCGTGGGTCCGACGACTTAGATGGATCAGTGATCATCCTTGACGTCATCTGAAAAAGTATACCTGGTTGAGCTGAATCTTATGTTACTCTCCTTTGTGGATTGTGTTGAACTATCCTATGTGGATTTACTGTTTACTCTCCTTTGTGGATTTGAGTCTTGCTTTCCTATGTGGATTGAGTTGTTCTTGAGCTCGTGAGCAGAGCTAGAAGTGGGGACTTAGGTATATGTATGGGCATATACCTAAGTCGAGTCAGATGTTACTTCGTGATTGCACCTTCCTTTTTGTGCTATATCCTTTGTGGATTTCGGGAGACCTCCGGGGGTCTCGGGGTCCTTACTGAGTAGGTTATACTCACCCCTGCACGGGCTATGCCCGCACCTTGTTGTGTTGGATGCAGACGACGGACAGCGCTGATCACGGTTGGGGCGTGGAGCAGGACGGTACCTGGAGGTGGACCACTGGGCGGGACGTGCTCGGAGCGGACGTGGGACGCGAGGAGCCTGGAGGCTATCTGTACCCACCCTTCAGGTGGGATTGCCAGTGGACGACACGAGGCCGCCGTCTTTTCTTCAGTTTATGTTCTTTACTTTTTCAGTTGTACTTTCAGTTGGGCTTGTATTCCGGCCCCCCTTTTACTTTTCTGCACTTGTAGTTTCTTTCCGTTTGCTGACTCTATGGTGGTTGTTCTTATAAAGGCAATGCCTTCCCTGTTTACCGGGATTTTATGCCTTGGTGCTAGTCGCCAGCCCCTGGCCTATGGAAGGCGGGCTTGGGGTAGTCACGGCACGGGCCCCGAGGTCGGGTCGTGACAAATTGGTATCAGAGGTGGTCGGTTTTACCACAGACTCTGATCGTCTTTTCATTCTATATGAAGCAATAGTGTTTAGTGTATTGAGTGTGGTTATCGGTTCAGGGAGCCCAGTGTTGGTGCGGCGGCCGACGTATCCGTACACCAGGACCCTGACTCCTGATTTCTGACTTAATGCATGAAAACATTCATTGCGTGTGTGTTTCAAGTTTTCTTTGTGATTACTTGTGTCGGCTCACCGGGTATACTGATCTGCTTCATGAAAGTCTCAAGTTTTCCTTGTGATTACTTGTGCCAGCTCACCAGGTATACTGTTCTGACTGTGGTGCTCTTGTTCTCCTTTTCAGGATGGCCCCGCGACGACAGCCAGCTAGGGTTCCGAGTGTAGGGCGCGACGGCAGCCCACCGAGCGACGAGGCCTCGGTGCAGGGCCCTTTGCCAGCAGTGGCACCGGCGGTAGCTTTACCTGCCGAGCCACCGATGCTACCAGTACCAGACGCTGACGATGCACGTCGCCTCAGGGCACTGCATGAGTTTCAGAGCCAGCGACCGCCCAGGTTTCGCGGTGAGGCGGACCCCCAGGCCGCCGAGGACTGGCTGGAGGCGGTGGTACGGATCTTTAGGCTAGTGAGGACACCAGCGGATCTCATGGTGATTCTCGCGGCGAGCCTCCTGTAGGCGGCGGCAGGACGATGGTGGAGCTTGATGCTCCAGGTTCACGATGAGGCATCCTTGCTCTGGACGGACTTCGAGAGCCTCTTCCGCTCTGAGTTCGTCCCGGCCACCCTCCGAGCGGTGCGCATCCAGGAGCTTCTCCAGCTGCGCCAGGGCAGCATGACGGTCGCTCAGTACGCGGCGAGGTTCACTGACCTATCTCGCTACTCGACCGACATGGTACGGGACCCATTCTTCCGGGCCCGGACCTTCGAGCAGGGCTTGCGGCAGGAGATTCGGGCGTCGCTGATCTCCCTCAGCATTCCGACCCAGGTGGGAGTGCTGGAGCGAGCCCTCCTGATCGAGAGCTTCCTGGCAGATCCTTCTTCAGCGGCGAGACCTAGCGCAGGGCGGCAGGTAGCTGAGTCTTCGGCAGCAGGTAGCCGACGGATGACTCTCGGGTCCAGGCAGACCAGACCCCCACACAGACGGCCTCAGGACACCGGCTCAGCAGTGCGGGGCACACAGCGGAGTGCCAGCCTTCCGAGAGGCAGGCTATGCTACTCCTGCGGCGGGCAGGGTCACATGGCTCGTGACTGCCCGACTCGCCGATCAGAGGAGCAACAGACGGTGGAGGGGCCACCCAGGCAGAGGCAGAGGGTCGACCGTGGCGGTCCGCAGGGAGGAGGCGAACGAGGCAGAGGAGCTGGCCGAGCAGCGGGTGGTGGGCGACGCTTCCAGGCTCTACCCCCACCACCACCAGGAGGGACACCTCGACCACAGGGAGCTGGCGGGCAGGGACAAGCCCATCTCCAGGCAGTGGAGGCCTACGACCCCGACATGCCAGAGATGATTCGAGGTACGATCTGTGTCTATTCCACCCTTGCTGCAGTACTTATAGACATAGGAGCGAGTCACTCTTTCATAGCCTCTGCCCTTGTTCAGAGCTCGGAGATTCCGACTGAGCCGTTGGCTCGATCCTTACGGCTAGAGACTCCTACGGGAGCAGAATCGACGATTACGCACTGGTTCCGGCAGTGTGAGCTTACTCTAGGAGGCGAGAGCTTCGGCTGGGATCTCCTTGTAGCGGCGTCGAGGCCTTACGACGTCATCTTGGGCATGGATTGGCTATCCACGGTTCACGCCCAGATCGACTGTTTTAGGCGCAAGGTGCGATGTGTTCGCACCAACGGGAGCAGTTTTACCTTCACCGGCGAGAAGGGAACCTTTGCAGCACAGGATGGATTTCCGCGGAGGAGAGTGCAGCCCATCTCTCATCAGTTGGCTAGCCTCATCCTAGGAGCAGTGGACGTGCGGAGTCCAGTTTTTCCTGCAGTGGTGGACCAGTACGTGGACGTCTTTCCCGACGACGTTCCAGGGCTACCTCCTCGTAGAGAGGTAGACTTTTACATCGACTTGTACCCCGGGACAGCCCCGATATCTACTCCAGCATATCGGATGGCCCCCGCCGAGCTTCGAGAGCTGCGGGTACAGTTGGAGGACTTGCAGAGCAAGGGGTTTATCCGACCCAGTGTTTCACCCTGGGCTTCCCCGATATTGTTCGCCAAGAAGGCGGATGGGAGCTTGCGACTGTGTGTCGACTATCGTCGCCTGAACCAGGTGACAGTGAGGAACAAGTATCCGCTGCCACGGATTGATGACCTCTTCGATCAGCTCAAGGGAGCACGGTGGTTCTCGAAGATAGACCTCCGGTCAGGCTATCATCAGCTCAGAGTTCGATACGAGGACGTGCAGAAGACGGCCTTCAGGTGTCGGTATGGCCATTATGAGTTCTTGGTTATGCCGTTCGGTGTAACCAATGCACCAGCAGTGTTCATGAGCTTCATGAACAGGATCTTCCAGCCATACCTCGACCGATTTGTCGTGGTCTTCATTGACGACATTTTGGTATACTCGACGACTGAGGAGGAGCATGCCTACCACCTGCGAGTTGTGCTAGACACACTCCGAGAGCACCAGCTTTATGGAAAGATCTCAAAGTGCCAGTTCTGGTTACGTGAGGTCCACTTCTTGGGGCACGTCATCTCTGAGGCGGGAGTTGCAGTGGATCCCGCGAAGATCGAGGCAGTGCTAGCTTGGGAGCCACCCAGGAGCGTGATGGAGGTGCGGAGCTTCTTGGGCCTAGCCGGATACTATCGGAGATTTGTGCCAGACTTCTCCAGGGTTGCGGCACCACTCTCAGCCTTGACAAAGAAGGGGAAACCCTTTGTGTGGTCAGACAGATGTCAGCAGAGCTTCCAGGAGCTGAGACAGAGATTGACCAGCGCACCTATCTCGAGGTTGCCTGAGGAGGGAGTTGGGTACGTAGTTTACTGCGATGCATCAGGGACTAGACTCGGGTGCGTCCTGATGCAGGAGTGGGCCGTGATCGCCTACGGATCACGTCAGTTGAGGCCGCATGAGCAGAACTACGCCACTCATGACCTGGAGTTAGCAGCAGTGGTCTTCGCTCTGAAGACTTGGCGGCACTATCTGATGGGCAAGCGCTTCACAGTCTTTTCTGACCACCAGAGTCTCAGGTATATCTTCTCTCAGAAGGACCTGAACCTGAGACAGTGGAGATGGCTTGAGTTATTCCAGGACTATGACTTTGAGATAGTCTATACTCCTGGGAAGGGGAACGTGGTAGCCGATGCCCTCAGCAGGAGGACGGGCATTCAGCTACTTGAGGAGGCGACGGAGCAGCTAGCCTCCTTACAGATATCCTTCGTGGATAGAGACGGAGCAGCCTTTCTTCAGTCTCTCACAGTCTCTCCTCCACTTCTACAGCGGGTCAGAGAGGCTCAGCGTGGGAACGCTGACTGTGAGACCCGGCATGCACTGATATCCTCAGGTCAGGCGCCTGATGGCTTCTCCCTTGGAGCAGAGCACGACATCCTTTTCAGAGGACGTACCTTCGTACCAGTCGCTTTACGGGAGGAGGTGCTGAGAGAGTTTCACACTTCTCCCTTGGCGGTACATCCCGGAGTGGTGAAGATGTACCAGGATCTCAGACGACAGCACTGGTCGCCGGGTATGAAGAAAGCTGTGGCAGAGTTCGTTTCACGATGCCTCACCTGCCAGCTGGTGAAGGCAGAGCATCAGGTACCAGCAGGCTTGGTACAGCCCTTGGAGGTCCCGGAGTGGAAGTGGGACGGCATATCTATGGACTTCGTGACTGGACTTCCACGCACTTCCAAAGGTCACGACTCCATTTGGGTGATTGTCGACCGACTCACCAAGTCGGCACACTTCTTACCCATCAGAGAGCAGGGCTCAGTGGAGAGCTTGGGACGTCTTTACGTCCAGGAGATCGTACGGCTTCACGGTGTGCCATCATCTATCGTCTCCGATCGAGATGCTCGTTTCACTTCCCAGCTTTGGAAGGGGTTGCAGGAGGCGTTCGGGACGCGGCTCCATCTGAGCACAGCCTTCCACCCTCAGACGGATGGTCAGACTGAGAGGACCATACAGACACTCAAGGACATGCTCCGTGCATGTGTTCTCGACTTTGGTCGCAGCTGGGAGGACCACCTACCCTTGGTGGAGTTCGCGTACAACAACAGCTACCACTCCACCATCGGGATGTCACCATACGAGGCGTTGTACGGCAGACCCTGCAGATCACCGTTGTGCTGGACAGACCTTGGGGAGTCAGCACTCGTGGGACCAGAGATGGTCCGAGCCACGACAGAGAAGGTCCAGATCATCCAGGAGAGGATGAGGACAGCTCAGAGCCGGCAGAAGTCATATGCCGACAGGAGGCGGAGGCCACTAGAGTTCGAGGATGGCGACCACGTCTTTTTGCGTGTCTCACCTCGACGTGGTTTACGGAGATTTGGCCGAGGCGGCAAGTTGTCTCCACGCTTCATCGGGCCTTTCCAGGTCCTCAGCAGGATAGGAGAGGTGGCTTATCGCCTGGCTCTACCACCTCAGTTGCACCGGGTGCACGACGTCTTCCACGTGTCTCAGCTGAGGAGATACGTGCACGACCCGACGCACATCATCGACTTTGGGGAGCTGGACGTGGACGATGGGGCGACTTTTGCGGAGGTCCCAGTGGAGATCGAGGATCGACAGGAGCGGGTCCTACGTGGGTGGTCGATTCCTCTTGTGCGCATCAGATGGCAGCATGGGAACCTCCAGGAGAGCACTTGGGAGCGGGAGGCTCAGATGCGTGCTCAGTACCCCCATTTGTTCCCCTAGTTTTTGATGTATCTTTACGGGGACGTAAAGCCCTGAGGTGGGAGTAATGTAAAGACCCGAAAATTTCAAGGAAATTTTTTTTCTTAATTTTCTTTGGAATTTTACAAGAGCGCAGCTTCAGACGGCACCTGATTCCGAGGCCGGGTGTGCCCAGAATCAATTTCCGAAGTTTGGCTCGGGTACGTTCAGTGAACGGACGAGCGGGTTTTTCTATCTTTTGAACCGGTGCCCGGAATCGAATTCTGAGGGCACCGATGAAATCGCAGCGCCGGTATTTGCTTAGAAACACCTCTTCCGGAGTTGCGTTTGCTCAACCGTGGTTTTTAAAATTTTGGGCTTTAAGTCGGAAATAAAATAAAGGTTGTGCGACAACTTTATTTTATTTCACTTAAGCCGCTTGGAAGCCGCTTGGAAGCCACTTGAACTGAGTTAAAGCGGATAGGGTGCTATCCGGAAATACCCTACCCCTTGGTAGGATATTTGTGCGGTGGGGCCCGCACGAGCCCCGCCGTTTCTTTCGCTAAGTAACGCACCCGCGAAAACCCGTCTAAATAACTGAAAAGTCAACCGACGCGTTTTCCTTAATTCTTAACAGACCATTTAATTGGGAGGTTTATTTCGTGAATTAAATGGGCTGTTTCATTCGTTGAATTAATTCAACGAATTTAATGGGTCGTTACTTACGCGTTTGCGTTCGTTGGCAAATTAATAAAATAGACAAACTTGTCTATTTTGGAGGATTGCTATCGTTGTGCGAATCCTCTGAGCCTCCACCCTCCCCGCGAAGAACGCGAAGAACGCCGGAACCGGAATTCGACGACGCACACCGTGATCTGCGACGTCGACGAGCTCTACCCGCGACGTTCTTCGGCGACGCCTCTTCTTCCGCGACCGATCCTCATTCGGCAACTAAGGTGAGAAACGGATCGTTTAATTCTCCCTTTTTAATTTCAATGACAACGGATTTAATTAATTAAATCCGTTTGTTCTAGATCCGGAGATCGTCGGCGCGACGCTTTTCCCGCGGTGCGACGAACGTCCCTTCCGCGACGACGTGACGATCCCCTCCTTTCGCGACGAGCGATTCCGCGACGACCTCACGTCCGACGGCGACTTCGAGGTAGGGGTTGTTGGAATATTTTTATTTCCCGTGTTTATTCTTTTAAAATAAAGAACCCGATCACGGAACAATTTTAATTTATTTAAAATTGTTGATTGGTTATTTTCTTTTCCTCCCGTTGAGTTTATGACTAACGCGGAGGGTGCGGGTCTAACAAACAAGACCCGGAAACCCTCCGCCGATCTTTTTGTTGTGCGGATTTGGCGGACGACGACGAACCGTGCGGCAGGGGCGATCCGTTGATCCCGCAGTGAAGATCGGCCCCCGGGAGGAGCTATGGCGCAGACGGGAGGCAAAACGGGCCACCAGAGCAACTCCGGCAGCCCGCGGAAGGCGGCGGCGGCGCCGGCGACCGGAGGCGGCGGCGCCCGGCGCGCCGCCGGAGGAATCCGCCGCGGCTCGGCCGCGGCGGCGGCGAACCGCCGGACTGCGTCCGCGGTCCGGCCACCCAGCACGCGGCCCGCGCGGGCCGCGTTCCTCCAAGCCGCGGGTCAAACCCGCGGCGGTTTCCCTTCGGCCGCTCGGCCGAAGCCGAGCCGGCCGGTCCGGTCGGCCGAGCCGCGCCCAGTCCGGAACGGACCTGGCCTAGCCGGGTCGGGCCGGGTCGGGTCGACCCGGTTCGGCCGACCCAGGGGGGGTTCGGGCCGGGTCGCCCCGGGCCCAGAACCCCCGTTTTCGGGCCCTCTTCGGTCGTTTGCCCATATCTTGGGCCTAGGACCTCCGATTGACGAACCGTCAGTGGATACGCGATCCTTGGATCGATACGGTCGTTTCAGTATATTATACTCAAGGTTTCGGAAGACTTTGGGTTCGGCCGGGTTGGTTCGTACACGAAACCAACCGGGCCCTCGGAGCGGAAACGCTCATAACTTGAGCTACGGACGTCCGATCGACGTACCGTCAGCTGTGGTAGTTTCCTCTAAGTGAGACGGAACTTTTGGCATACTCCGCCCGAGGATCGGACACAGGCAGAGTACGGTCGGGATGGTTTTGCCCTAAAAACCAACCGGGCCCCTGGGACGAAAATGCCAATAACTCTCAGACCGGGCGTCCGTTTGACGCGCCGTCTGTTGCGTTGAGATCCTGTTGTCGATATGGAACTTTTGGATACATCAACTTCGGACTACGTGTCAGTTGATGTATCAGCCTCTCGGCTCGTGGAGCGGACCCTCCTAAACGAGCTCGCTGTGTGCGGGAACCCTAGTGCTGGCTGTGACTTCGACGACAGAGCAGAGATCCTCCGTGGACTGCGACGACGACAGAGCAGAGATCCTCCGTGGACTGCGACGACGACAGAGCAGAGATCCTTCGTGGACTGCGGCGACGACTGTGCAGAGATCCTCAGTGGACTGCGTCGACTACTGCACTCAGCGATCCTACGTGGATCAGTGCTACAGGTCCTGTGTGGGCCCGATCCTGTGTGGGTCCTTACTACCGGTTCTGTGTGAGCCACTGCCTACAGGTTCTGTGTGAGCCCGATCCTATGTGGGTCTTTTGCGGGGGTTAGTACCTATCGATCCTTCGTGGGTCCGACGACTTAGATGGATCAGTGATCATCCTTGACGTCATCTGAAAAAGTATACCTGGTTGAGCTGAATCTTATGTTACTCTCCTTTGTGGATTGTGTTGAACTATCCTATGTGGATTTACTGTTTACTCTCCTTTGTGGATTTGAGTCTTGCCTACCTATGTGGATTGAGTTGTTCTTGAGCTCGTGAGCAGAGCTAGAAGTGGGGACTTAGGTATATGTATGGGCATATACCTAAGTCGAGTCAGATGTTACTTCGTGATTGCACCTTCCTTTTTGTGCTATATCCTTTGTGGATTTCGGGAGACCTCCGGGGGTCTCGGGGTCCTTACTGAGTAGCTTATACTCACCCCTGCACGGGCTATGCCCGCACCTTGTTGTGTTGGATGCAGACGACGGACAGCGCTGATCACGGTTGGGGCGTGGAGCAGGACGGTACCTGGAGGTGGACCACTGGGCAGGACGTGCTCGGAGCGGACGTGGGACCCGAGGAGCCTGGAGGCTATCTGTACCCACCCTTCAGGTGGGATTGCCAGTGGACGACACGAGGCCGCCGTCTTTTCTTCAGTTTCTCTTCTTTACTTTTTCAGTTGTACTTTCAGTTGGGCTTGTATTCCGGCCCCCCTTTTACTTTTCTTCACTTGTAGTTACTTTCCGTTTGCTGACTCTGTGGTGGTTGTTCTTATAAAGGCAATGCCTTCCCTGTTTACCGGGATTTTACGCCTTGGTGCTAGTCGCCAGCCCCTGGCCTATGGAAGGCGGGCTTGGGGTAGTCACGGCACGGGCCCCGAGGTCGGGTCGTGACATTAGCTACTCCCGGGAACAACTTATTACAAATTACCTATTTCATCTTATCCCTAGATATAGGCTCCAAACAGTAAGTCAAGAGAAAAGAATTCCTCTGATACCATTGTGTAACGCCCCAGTTCCAGAATCCACCCTGAGGCGCTTCGTACCCAGTTGGTTACATGGCCTCAAGCGCATTTACCCGAATGCCAGAGGCTGCCGACTAGCAGCGAGGGCCTTGGGTGTGATAGTGGAGAAACTATGCCCTCATTGGTAGAGTACACAGCGGAAGAAAAGAAAATAAACAATAGCAGAATCAGTAATCAATCCATACAAAAGTGAACAGTGAAAGACTAAATAGGATAAACAGTAGGAGAACACATATATATAAATGATGCATGATGCATATATGTCTAGGAAAACAGCCAAACAACTCACAATGCTGAATACAGTACTAAACCAAGTTCAAAAGAAAACAAAAAGGCAACTCCTCAGCATTGCAAGCCTCGTCTTGGTCCCATGCTCTCCAGCTCCAATGAAATCAAGTACCTAAAGTAGAAGGTTGCTTTCCCTTGTCTATACCTACAACAATATAATCTATTTGGGCCCAAAAGCATGACCCAAACAGGCTGTGAGACTAAATCCCAGTAGGCAACCACCCGATGATCTATGCCTAATAGTCAGTGAGTATATGGTAGGTAATAGTACAGTAAGTAGTAACAGTAAGTAGTAATAGTATGAAGTAATAGCAAGCAGTAAGCAGTAACAGTAAGCAATCCACAGATCACAAGAAGCAGTGAAGCAAACAACTAACCACAACTAGGAATCCCTCTGGGAAGTACCCACAGCCAACCCCTCTCGTCTTATCCAAGAAGTACCAACAACCCTCTGGGCAGTACACTCAACCTAACCCCTCTGGTTTGGTCATACAAAAATATAAGACTCTCTGAGGAATCACGCTCAGTCAATTCCCCTTATAGTCTAAGGTAGTCAGGGAATCTCTGAGGAAGATCACACGGTCAAATCCCCTTATATCCCCAAGGTCTAGAGACTCTCTGAGGAAGCTCTCTCAGTCAATTCCTCTTATAGCCTTAGGTCTATCATAGACTCTCTGAGGAATCTCACTCGGAAAATTCCTCCTATAGCCTGGAATGGTTTAAGGAAATTCAAATAAAGAAAAGACTCTCTGAGGAAGCTTACTCTGTCTACCCCCGTATAGTCTGTAAAGCTCAAGACACCCTGAGGAAGCTCACTCGGTCTATCCTCCTATGGTCTATAATGTCCAAGACTCTCTGGGAAGCTCACTCGGTCTATCCCCTATAGTCTATGATGTCTAAGACTCTCTGAGGAAGCTCACTCAGTCTATCCCCTTATATTCTATAGAACCAGGTTCTCATGGCCCCATTCCAGGCAGTGCATAATAATGTTATAAGGCCAAAGTAATCCTAAATAGCTACTTGGATAACCATTCTACAACATAACAAGCATGTTAGGGAATAACACTCCGTCCTATGGTCACAAGTCATGGAAAATAGGTATAATGACCAAAGTTTGAACAAGACCAAAAGGTCATAAATAGAACAAGGCACGGAAAAAACATCCAAAAATAGCAATTATCCTTATACATATCCAAATTACCTCTACCCAAGCATACAAAAAAGGAAGGAAAACAACACGGGAAAAATAGTAAACATGAAATACCCTGTTCAAGGGTATTTGTGGAAATTTCACATAAAACATAGAGACTCCAAATTGAAAGGCACAAACCACCTGTCGTGAGGCTAAAAGATCGATATACTTGAACCATGAGGCTTGAATCTCCTTATAACATCATAGATCTATGAAAACACACAAAAATTTCAAGCCATGATAACTTGCAAAAGAGGAGGATTGAAAAATGAAGCTCTAGGAGAAAGAAGAGCTTACCACTTCAGTCCCAACACAATCAACAGCAGTCGATTCGGAGAACGAACGGAGGCTCAGGGGCTCGGAGGAGATTCATGGTTGTACGGAACACTCTCAGTTGACGAAGCTAGAGAAGAAGACAGTTCTAGGGTTAAGACATGACCTCAGCCCATTTAATGAAAAAAAAGTACACGATGTGTACTTTTGGAGTACATGGTGTGTACTAGGATTTTCTGTACTCTGCTTTAAGCGGCCTCTACATCACCCCTACATGGCCCTGTGTGGCCCAAACACGGCCTCACACGACAAGGGAGTACCCGACGTGTACTTATAAAGTACACGACGTGTACTTCAAAATTTTCCAGAAACTCCTCTTTCCTCAAAAACTCCAGAAAAAGGAAAAACATACCTGAAAATAAGGTTTGGGTTCTTAAAATACTCATCCTTTTCATAATAACTAGTAAAACCAAATGTCTAGATTTGAATGTTTAAACCATAATATATTTTTCTTTAGAAATTCTCATGAATGTCCATCAACATGAGATTCCTAATTTACGTACCTTCTCTAGTTATATTGATTTTACTTGATTCATAAAAGGATAATTTGGGTGGAATATTTGTCCCATATGTAGAGTAATATATCTTTGGCTCAAGTTAGTGGACTTTAAGAGCATAGGTTTATTTTTTCTAAGTCTATATGATAGGTCCCAAAATATTTATATCTCTTTATTCATATTTCCCTAATTTTTACCTAATCTTCACATAGGGGAAAAAATGGTGAGCATGGAATCAAATTTTTCTCAGGGCTCCCTCTTATGGGTTTTCAACCTGAAAAGTTTTTTACATTTTTCTAACCATACAAACTAGACCATTATTGTGTTGTAGTTTAGGGAATTCTAGTTTAGACCTTCTATTGCTTTAGTTAAGGGTCATTTAGCTTGGACATTCAATTGTTTTAGTTTAGATTCTTTTATATTGGACCTTTTATTACTTTAATTTAGGGTCTTCTCACTCAAACCTTGTATTTGTATAGTTCAGGTTCTTTTATATCAGACCTTCTATTATTTTAGTTTTGGGTATTCTAGCTCGAACCTTCATATTCCAATTAGTTTAAAGTCTTACATCCAAGACTTGATTGATGAATATGGAATATGGGGCAGACATTCCAAGGTCGACCCAAAACACTCTAAGGTTCTATGTTCTTCCACGGTGTTTCCATGGATCAAGATGATTGGATTTCCTTTCTTGCAAGGAGGAGATACTTCTAGTTAGTAGTTCAAATCCCTTATGCATCTCTAGCATGTTCAAACATAGGTGGCCCCACAATTTTCCAAGGGATATAAAATATTTTAGAGATGATATGGGTGGATAGTGAAGATATAGGGAAGCCAAGTCTACCTTGATAGTTGGAATATGGGTTGAGTAAGTCATAACCCAAAAGTTTGAGTTGAGGAATATGGAATGGGGAAGAAATTTTGGGAATAACCCACAACACCCTGAAGTTATAGTTTCTTCCACAGTGTTACTAGGGATCACAAGTATTTTATTCCCTTTCTTAAAAGGAGGGGATGCCTCTAGTTTGTTGTTTAAATCCATTATTTGTCTATTGAATGGTCAAAAAAATATGTCCCTAGTCTTTCTCAAGAGATATGGAATATTTGTGAAGACACAAACATTTGGTTGGTGAACTTGGATATGGGGAAATAGCTATCTAGGAAGGGTTCTAGAACCCTAGGGAAGTTTAGATCTTAGTTGGGAAGATTGAGCTCTACACCTTGTGGTTTCAAGTCATAGGGTGTGGTCCATAAAAATGTTCAAGAATGGAACGTTGCATTACTACTTTGAGAAAGGGTACAAAACACGGTGACATAACATCAAGGATGTCAAATCCACTTGAATAGTTTGGTTATGGGGATTGTAAATCATGGCCCAAATTTCTTAGGTCATGAGGATGATATGGGAAAATCATGTAAGGTATAACCCAAAACACCCTAAGATACTCCATTCCACCACGGTGATGTTAAGGCTCACAAGGATCAAAAATACTTTTTTAGGTTGTGATGCAATTGGTTGATGACCATAGGCACATATTAAATATAAATAGGCATAAATTTATAGTCAAATAATGTTTCCCTTAAATCCAGGTATCCTTTTACATTGGTCATGGAAGGTTTGTGGTGATCCGATGCATTCAAATTATAAAGTGTGATTTATGGAAAATGTAATATTAAAGGAGGTTTTGAGCACCCTAAAAGTTGTGTCACACCTAGTGAACATGTTATCATGGAAAGAATATGTGAAAACCATTACTCTGACTTTTTCTTGGACTAGGGGGTCTAGTGAGCATGGATCAGATTTTACTAGGGCCATAAAGTGGGATATATGAGCTTCACTCCTTATTTATTTATGCTCTCATTTTCTTAAAATTTGGAGATAAAGAGTTTAGAGAGCGTAGACATAACTTTTTCTCAGGACTCCCTTTGCAGGTTTTCAACCTGAAAAGTTTTTTGTCTCTTTCATTAGCAGTTTTGGTTCTAGAAATTTAGACCATCAAAGGATAAACTTTAAGGTTGTATGGATTGGAACAAAGTGCAGGAAATTTAATTTCATGAAGCTCTTGGACTTGGTATGAGGGTAATCTTGTACAACAACCTAATTAGGATACCTAAGGTCAATAATATTTCAGTATCCTTCTAACCAGGGGTGGAAATGTTGTAAATCATAGCTTGAGGTTCTCATACCATGAGTTGTGATATAGGAAAATCATATCGAGGATGAACCAAAACACTCTAAGGTGCTAAGTTATGCCACAGTGATTCCAGGACTCACAGTGATCAGAAGGCCCTTTTTTAAGTTATGACACATTTGGTTGACGACCATAAGCACATATATAGAATCCATAGGTATACATGCATAGTTAAACAAAGGGTCTGTTGAAGTTTGGTATTCTTTTATAAGTGTCGTGAAAGGTTGGCGACAAATTGAGTCACTCGAGACATGAAGTGTGATTTATAGGTTGATTTTCTAAAAATATAATGAAAGAACCCAATTCTCTGGTTGACAGGGTTTAGGATCTTGTGATACTTTGATAATGAATAATAATGGGTAATGGTCTATGCCTTTTAACTTTATGTAGTGCAGATGTATTTATCGTGAGTTTTAATGTCATTCGGCTAGGACATTCACTGCATAGTTCTAGCCCATATGTTGTTAGGGGTGCATTTTTTTATTTTATATGTTGAGGATGAACACATGGTAGGGGTTATGGGTGTCATTTCATATCCTGTGAGGACAGGGTTCAATATCTACGTCGTTCTTAAATTAAAGTTCCCTACTTAGGTATGAATCATACATAGAGATGGGAGGAAATTATTATTTTATCATATTTATAACCAAGAATCAGAGATCTGAGTGTCACTACATATCCTATAATGGAAGGAATCAAGAAACACATAGTTCTTGAATGAGAAACTCTCCATTTAGGTCTAACCCATATGCAGAGGGGGCATAATTCCCATTGATTTTTACAGCTGGGTTCAGGATTGGAGATCTGTGTATCACTACGTATCTTGTGATGATAAGAATCAAGACACACATAGTTATTTGAAAAACCATGTAGTTTAACATCATACAGCAAGGACTTGGGCTCCCCAACATGAAAAGTGAATATTTCAACTAGACCCAATACTATATATCTGGGTGTCACTAGGTATCCTATAATGGCATGAATCAAGAGACACGTAGTTATTGAATGGGAAACTCTCTACATAGGTCTTACCCATAAATATATGGGGGTATTGTTCCCATTGATTATTGTATTTGGGCCCAGTATTAGAGATTAGGTGTCACTGCATATCCTATGATGAGAGGAATCAAGACACACATAGTTCTTGAATGAAGGTGTGGTGGGATACTAATTCCAATGACAGTAGTCCTCTTAGGCGAGTCCCACACTGATACACAATTTTGTGTCATGAAAGAGACATAAACCATGCAGTTTAATGTCATACGGTGAGGAAACATGATTTACCTTTTAAGGTCTTTAATATAGGACCATGATAAACCTACCGTGAGCTGATATTTCTTGATCATGTGGGGAATACCCTACTAAAATTCCTAAGGTCACATGAGCTATGCTCTATATGAGAAACAAGGAATGAAAAAGGTTACCCTTAACCACATGGAGGAAATTAAATACATGGAAAATTTTTATTATGTAGTGGTTGGGCCAATATATAGGATCTAGGAATCCTAATGTATCTCATCGGAATATAAATCAAGTTGTACATAGTTCTAAAAAACTGTGTATTTTAGTGTCATGTGGGAAAGATATCACCCATTTAGTTTAACATCTTTCGGTAATTATGAAGGTGAATCGATGTGAAAGAAGAGTAATATTGAATATGGGACCATGAATGGATGTCTAGATGTCATTACATATCCTATGATGCCAAGAATCATTACATACATAGTTATGGGATGAATAATTCTCTATGTGTATTTGACTCACACATAGGGTGACTTCATTTCTCCTTTGCATAGTTCTAGATCATATACAATGAATCTTTGGTGAGAAGATGCTTCTAGTGAAGTTTAATTTAATTTGGTTAGGAAATATATTGTGTAGTTTAAAGTCATGTAGTTAGGAGGTGAGACATTTTACAGTTTAACATCTTGATACCAGGACCTTTTCTATATTGTTTAACATCAAGTGGTTAGAGTGAATTCCATATAGTTTAACGTCATGAGTATAGGATGTGTTCTCAACAGTTTAATGTCATGTGGTTATGATGTGATGCGTTGTTCAGTTTATCATATTGCAACTAGAACCTCATTCATTCAATTTAATGTCTTTTGGTAAGTATGAGGTATGTATAGTTTAACATCATATGTTTGGTATGTGGTATGTATAGTTTAATTTCATACAGTTAGGATGTGGACTGTATAGCTTAATATCATTTGATAAGGTTTTGGACCATACATTTTAACGTTATATGGTCAGGATGTGGTACATATAGTTTAACGTCATATGTTCGGGATGCAGTCTATATAGTTTAACCTCATATAGTCAGGATGTGGTCTCTATAGTTTAACTTCATATAGATATGATGTGGAAGGATTTTACAAGGGATATTAAAATTATTTCATAATAAACCTTACATTAGTGGGGGTGTGACACACTACCCATCCATTGTGTCTAATGATTAAGCTCCATTGTGATATATCTTATATATTAAATAGGGTCCTTCCCATTTGGGTTCTAGCTTAGGAGGTTTCTTTCCTAGTATCATTGGGGTTTTTAAAGCCAGTACCATTTCTTTTTGAAGGAATGAACAAAGATGAACCTTTTTATTGAAGGCTCGTGTGATTAGATTTTGATGGACTTCGAGGTTGTACAATGTACGCAACATGTTCTCATCAAGTTTTTCCAATTCATCCAACCACTATTGTGATTGTTCATTATCAATGACTTTCCTATAGTTATCTATTCAGTGTGAGGGAAACTTGAGTTATATGGGTAAAACTATCTCATTTCCATACACTAATGAATACAGAGTTTCTTGTGTAACAATATGTGATATGGTAGGTCCATAAAGTATGGAGGAGCTTGTTTGACCCGAACATCTTTTCCTTGTTCGCCATATTATGGAGTATGTTTGATAGAGTCTTATTGAAGGCTTCTATATATCTATTATCCATTGTGTGATAGCAAGATGAATGATTGGAATCAATGTTTTACTCCTAGTACAATTTCTTCAACTCTGTAGAATAGAATTTAGTTTCATTGTATGTCAATATCGTGTGAAGGACTCCAAACCTGGTGATGATATGGGACTTCATTAAATTGATGATATTATTCATCCCGACTTCCATGAGGGGTATTTCCTCATCCCAATTGGAAAAGAAATTGGTAGTAGTAAGGATGTACTTAAACTGATTAGTTGTGGATGGGGGATATGGCCCCACAACATTGATTCCCCCATATGGAAAATTGTCAAGAATATTTAGCTATATATTGAAATTTCAGGGGTTGAAGGATGAATTTTTCATGAATCTGGTATTCATTAAATTTCTTGGAGAATTCCACAGTCTTATATCATGGTTTACGAGAGTAACCTAGCCTCCTAATTTGGTGGGAGAGTCTGGTACCATACTGATGAAAACAATAGGAGCCTACATGGACTTCTTCCATTATGGTGGGAAACTCTCTTTCTTTGATGCATCTGAGGAGTATTCCACTAAATCCTTGTTTTTAGATGTCTCTCTAATCATTCATCCCATCTCATAGGGTAAAGTTTGTTGCTCAAAACTGAATATGTTCCCTTTTTGATTGGTCTGTTAATAGGATCCCATTTTTAAGATATTAAATTATGGCCTCCATCCATCTAGTGGTGGATATCGATTCATCACACTCTGGGGAAGTTTTGAACTAATTGATTTATTCCATGTTATAGATGAATATTGATGAGACTATCCTTTGGTTCATGATATGAAAATTACTTCCTCTTGATATGGGTTGGCCAGGACTATGGCTACATTATCCATTGTGTTGGAACGAGCATTCTGGGATTGGGAGACATGATGTAATGTGGTTTCAAATGGTAACTCATTCATCAGTACTCTAACATAACCAATGAGAGGGTCTAGTTCTTCCTCTTTGATGGAATATTCACCATTGTTCTGAATTATCACTAGCTCTAAATCCCCTTTGATATCCAAGTAGTCTATTTATAGCTTTAGGGATAGTTCCAAGATGACAATGAGAGCTTGGAATTTATAGTCCTTATTTTTGAAGCCTTAGATAGTGAGAAAGAGTAAGGAAAATTTAATTTTTATGGATAAAAAATATAATATCTAATCCAACCCAGTTGAACTTTAGGTTTTCCATATATTTTTCAATAGGAAATTGGGAGGCAGCATCAAAATATATATCCCATGTTCGGGTATTTTCATGGGAATATAAAACCTCTTCATCCGAAAGATCGGTGTCTAATAGTTTGATTTCTAATGTGGGGTGTGCTATAAGGAAATAAACAAAGGCCAACCCATTCACTAACTTCTATGACAGAAATTTAATATCGTATTGTTGTAAAATTACTACCCATCGGGCCAAATTCCCATTCATCATGGGATGGACAAGTTTGTACTTGAGCTGATCAATACAAGAGACCAGGTAGAATTTGTGGTGCTGTAAGTAATTCCTCATATTTTACACTATAAATATGAGTTTGAGGTAGTTATTCTCAACATTTGAATACTGGATCTCAATTTCTACCATCGTTTGGATGAGGTTGTAGAGACAGTTCTCATTTATTGCATTATTTTTCTATGATAGGAGAGCACCAAATGATCATTCCATGGAGGACACAATAATATGAGTGGATTTCCTTCAACCAATGGAAGTAGGACCGGTGGTTACAGTAGCTACTTCTTGAGACTCTCAAAGGATTCTTGACAGTCCCCATCCCATAAATAGGTGATTCCCTTATTCATTATCTTAGTTAATGGGAGATATTTTTCGTCCATGTTAGCTATGAAATTCTAAATGTATGTGAGGGGCCCTTGGATCCCCCTCAGTTCTTTGAGATTCTAAGGGGTGAAATCATTGGGATTGTGTTGGTATGTTCATGGTTGAACTCAATTCCATGGTAGTGTAACAAAAATCCAAGGAACTTATATAATGTTACCTCAAAATAACATTTTAATGGATTCATCTTCATATTATGTTTCCACAACTTGTCGAAGAATGTTTGAGGATCCATGAAGTGATCACATTGCTGTCGAGATTTGATCACCAGGTCATCAACCTGATATTCATCTATTTATCCTAAGAAGGTTTTAAAGAAATGATTCATGGAATGTTGATAATTATCCCCAACATTCTTTCATCCAAAGTGAATGACATGATAGAAATATCCACTATGGTGCTTTTAAGGAAGTGGATTCCTTATCTTTAGGGGCCATCTTTATCTGATTGTACCTCAAGTAACCATCCATGAAGGAAAGGGATTATAAGCCAGAAGTTGCATTAATCAAGATTTTTTTTGATTTCCAATGGGATGTAATACTTTAGGAAGTGCCAATTAAGGTCTCTAAAATAAATTCATACCCTAATATTCCCATTCTTTTTCTTCACATGGATGATGTTGGCGATCCATCTTAGGTATTTCACATCACAAAAAAATAGATTTGATCAATTTTTAAACATCCAACTCTACATTATTAGTATGGGAGGGGTGAATCCTCATGTAAACCTATTTGAAGCCTTGATCATCATTGGGTAAGCCTAAGTGGTGTGTGTCCACATCAGGCTTTAGTCTGAGAATTTTGGTATAGTTTCAAGCGAACACATATCAATGTTTCATTAGAAATGTTATATACATATCTTACTCTTAGAAATTCATGGAGGCACCAATCAATGTAGTATATGGGTGTTATTATGTTCCGAAATTTACTTTCCTAATATCATCAATGGTGGTAGATATACCTTCCTCAAATGTGGGAGGGGCATTCTGGAGGTCATCCTCTTCTTCTTCCACATCTGAGTCTTTGGAGGAACTTTCAGATAAATCATGTATTATGAGGAAATACCTATCACTATTGGGATGAGGGAGGACATGGGAAGATATGTTGTCATCCCCTACTACTAGAGTGGCAACAAATAGATTCTGAAGATATATTTCTTTTAAACTATCAATGGGGATATAAGGAGCTTAGACATCTAGTATTGATTCTATTGCCTCAACTAGATTTATGGGTAGCACATGATCATTGTCGATCATTCTCCAAGGATTTATAGGGGCGGCCCCCAAGCCATTGGGGGATGAAACCTATATATTTCCATCCACCATTGGCTGTTTTACCTCCCTTTTATAGAAACCTACCTTAGAATATGTGGATTTTCAAGACTCAAAGGGGGAACTGTCACTATGTAGTATGTTGACCTTTCCATTTATGGGGTATTTCAAGAATTGATGGAATATTAAAGATACATACACATGATTTTGAATTCAAGGAATTTTTAGTAGGACATTTTATGTGGTGTCTTGATGGATAACCATAAACTCAGTTTTATATGTGGCATACCCAAACTAAGCTTTGACCGTGATCTTCCTTAGAGGTCTTTGATCACGCTTATCATACCCTTGAATGGTTATATTTTGGGGGGATAAATCTTCATTTCTATATCCCAAACATTAAATGGTATGAATTGGGATGATTTTAATCTCAGAAGCATTGTCAATTAAATACCTTTGGATGTCGATGTTATTGAGTCGGCCTGAAACATATAGGGACATGATGTGTACCTATATGACCTATTTATGATCTTGTTCTATGAATGAGATGGTAACATGGAATGTCACCACCCATCCTCGGGGCCCATGCCGTGACTACCCCAAGCCTGCCTTCTATAGGCCAGGGGCTGGCAACTAGCACCAAGGCGTAAATACCGGTAAGGGAAGGCATTGCCTTTGTAAAGTAAACAAACAAACAACACAGAGTAAGCAGGCAGAAGTAAACACTAAGTAAAAACTGGTACAACAGTAAGTGCAGAAAGTAAGTGGGCCAGAATACAAACCCAAACTGAAAGTAAAGTACAACTCGAAATGGGAAAACAACAACTGAAAATTAAAGCCGCAATGTCGAGCCGTCCACTGGAAGTCCCACCTGAAGGGTGGGTACAGAAAGCCTCCAATTCTCCTCGGGTCCAGCCGACCGCTCCGAGTACGTCCCGGCCAGTGGTCTACCTCCAGGTACCATCCTGCTCCGCAAGCCTCCACCACGATCAGCGCTATCCGTCGTCTGCAACCAACACAATGAAGTGCGGGCATAGCCCGTGCAGGGGTGAGTATAATCTACTCAGTAGGGACCCTGAGACCCCCGAAGGTCTCCCAGAATCCACAAATGATAAACCACAAAGGAAAGATACAATCATGAAATAACATCCGACATGGCTTAGGTATATGCCCATACTTATATCTAAGTCATCAATTCTCTCTTGGCTCCAACATCCAAGCCCAAGTACAACCCAGTCCACACAAGAAAGCAAAACGTAAATCCACACAGGATAGCACAACACAATCCACAAAGGATAGCAAAACAGGATTCAGCTCACACAGGTATACTTCTTCGAATGACGATAAAGATGATCACTGATCCATCTAAGTCATCGGACCCACAAAGGATCACAGGTACTAACCCCCGCAATGACCCACACAGGATCAGACCCACACAGGATCGATAGGTAACTAACCCCCGCAAAGACCCACACAGGATCAGACCCACATAGGATCTGTAGGCGCTGGATCACATAGAACCGCTGAGCGCTGACCCACACATGATCTGTAGCACCGATCCATGTAGGATCGCTGAGTGCTGTAGTCATCGCCGTCGAATCCACTGAGGATCTCTGAACAGTCATCGTCGTCACAGTAGCAGTCGCAGCCAGCTCTAGTGTTCCCGCACACAACAAGCTCGTTCGGGAGGGTCCGCTCCACAAGCCGAGAGGCTGATACATCAACTGACACATAGTCCAGAATTGATGTATCCAAAAGTTCTGTATCATCAACATGAACTAAACGTCGCAGACGGCGTGTCAATCGGACACCTGGTCTGAGAGTTATTGTCTTTTTCGTCCCAGGGGCCCGGTTTTTTTTAAGGAAAAACTAACCTGACCATACTCCACCTGCATGAAAACCTCGGACGGAGTAATCCAAAAGATCCGTCTCACTTAGAGGAATTCAGCAAAGTTGACGGCACGTCAATCAGATGTCCGAAGCTCAAGATATGAGCGTTTTCGCTCCGAGGGCCCGGTTGGTTTCGTGTACGAACCATCCCGGCCGAACCAAATTATTCAGAAACATTGAGTGTGATATACCGAAACGACCATCTCGATCCAAGGATCGCATCACCGCTGACGGCGCGTCGTTCGGAGGCCCTTAGCTCATGTTATAAGAAAAAGACAGAAAAGGTCCAGAAACAGGGGGTCTTGGCCCGGACCAACCTGGCCCGACCCCCCCTGGGTCAGCCCGAATCGGGTTGACCCGACCCGGGTCCGGGTCGGACCCAGTTGGGCGCGACCTGGCCCGGCCCGGCTTGGGCCTGACCCGGCCGGCGGGTCGGCTCGGCTCGGCTCGGCCGAGCGGCCGAGAAAGGGGAGCCGCGGGGCGTGCTGCCCACGCGGAAAGAGGAGTCGTGGCCCCGCGTGGGGCCCCTCTTGGTCAGCAGACGCGGTTCTGCCGCGTCCCTTGTCTCGCCGGACCCGCGCGGTCGCGGGAATGGTCGGCCGCCGCCTCCAACCGCCGGTGGATTCCGCGGGCCATCGGAGTTGCTCCGGTGGTCCGATTCCATTTTTGTCTGCGTCGTAGCTCCTCCCGGGTCCCATTCTTCACTGTCAGGCCCTCAAATCGCCATTGCAGCCCCGTTTGTCATCGTCCGCCATTTCGCGCACCAAGAACGAAAAAGTGTGGTGGGTTCGGACTTGTTCATTAGTCTGCACCCACCGCATTAGCGGTTTTTTTAATAAAAATATTACACAACAAAAGTTTAACAAACATCGCGGGTATAAATCACAAAGATTTTTAAGAATCAAACCCCTACCTCGTCGAAGTCGTCGAACGTGATTTCTTCGCGAAATTGATCGTCACGGAAGAAGAGGATTGTCCCGTCACGGAAGGGCGTCGCGTCGTCGCGGTATACGGCGTCGCGTCGACGATCTCCGAGGGGTAAAGAAAACACACAGATTTAATTTACACGAATTAAATCCATGTCAAGTATAAAACCCACAAAGGAATTTAAAAGATTCGTAAACTCCTACCTCAAATGGATGTTCGAAGATTTGTCACGGAAGAAGGAACGTCGCAGAAGAACGTCGTAGGAGGAGAATCGTTGGCGTCGTGGAACACGGTGTCGCATCATCGAACTCCGAGGGTTCGGCGTTCTTCGTCGCCTTTCGTCGAAGGACGGCGTACTTCGTGTTCATCGTGTTCTTCGTGTTCTTCACGAAGGACGATGAAGGACTTAAGTTTTCTGTCAAATCCTTTCAAAGAACAACACTCAAGAAGAAAATTGTTGGTCTTATTTTATTACATGCCAAGAAACGAAAAATCTAAGTTAAGTAACGAACCATTAATTTGATGAATTAATGGTACGACTTAACTGCCCAATTAAAAAGAGCATTTAATAGTTAAAAAACGCCCCAGGTGACTTTCATTAAAAAGGGTTTTCGTGGGTGCGTTACTTAGCGGAAAAGAAACGGTGGGGCTCGTGTGGGCCCCACCTCACAAATATCATACCAAGAGGGTAGGATATTTTGGGTTCCACCCTATCCACTTCAACTCAGCTTAAGAAGCTTAAAGTGGCGTTTAAGTGGCTTTAAGTGAAATAAAATAAAGTTTGTCGTACCACATTATTTTATTTTTGAACTTAAAGCCCAAAAATTAAAAACCACTCCCGAGCAAACGCAACTCCGGAAGAGGCGTTTCTAAGAAAATACCAGCACTGCGATTCCATCGGTGCCCTCGGAATTTGATTCCGAGCACCGGTTCAAAATTTATAAAAACCCGCTTGTTTGTTCACTGAACATACCCGACCCAAACTTCGGAAAATGATTCCAGGCACACCGGGCCTCGGAATCAGGTGCCGTCAGAAACTTCATTCTTGTAAAATTACAATGAAAATTAAGAAAAGAAATTTTCTTGAAATTTATGGGTCTTTACATCACTCCCACCTCAGGGCTTTACGTCCCCGTAAAGATACATCATAAGCTAGGGAAACAAATGTGGGTACTGAGCACGCATCTGTGCCTCCCACTCCCAAATGCTCTCCTGGAGGTTCCTGTGTTGCCATATGATGCGCACTAGAGGAATCGATCATCCACGTAGGACCTGCTCCTGTCAATCCTTGATCTCCACTGGGACCTCCACAAAAGTCGCCCCATCATCAACATCTAGCTCCCCATGGTCAATGATGTGCGTCGGGTCATGAACGTATCTCCTCAGCTGAGATACGTGGAAGACGTCGTGCACCCGGTTCAACTGAGGTGGCAGAGCCAGGTGATAAGCCACCTTGTTGATCCTGCTGAGGACCTGGAATAGTCCGATGAAGCATGGAGACAACTTGCCGCCTCGGCCAAATCTCCGTAAACCACGTCGAGGTGAGTCCCGCAAGAAGACGTGGTCGCCATCCTCGAACTCTAGTGGCCTCCGCCTCCTATCAGCATAAGACTTCTTCCAGCTCTGAGCTATCCTCATCTTCTCCTGGATGACATGGACCTTCTTTGTCGTGGCCCGGACCATCTCAGGTCCCACAAGTGCTGAATCCTCAGGGTCTGTCCAGCACAAAGGTGATCTGCACGTTTTGCCGTACAACGCCTCGTATGGTGCCATCCCGATGGCAGAGTGGTAGTTGTTGTTGTACGCAAACTCCACCAAGGGAAGGTGGTCCTCCCAGCTGCGACCAAAGTTGAGGACACATGTGCGGAGCATGTCCTCAAGGGTCTAAATGGTCCTCTCCGTCTGACCATCCGTCTGAGGGTGAAAGGCGGTGCTCAGACGAAGTTGCATTCCGAACGCCTCCTGTAACCCCTTCCAAAGCCGGGAAGTAAAGTGAGAATCTCGATCGGAGACGATAGATGATGGCGCACCGTGAAGCCGTACAATCTCCTGAATGTAGAGACGCCCCAAGCTCTCCACTGAGCCCTGATCTTTGATGGGTAAGAAGTGAGCCAACTTGGAGAGTCAGTCGACAATCACCAAGATGGAGTCGTGACCTCTGGAAGTGCGTGGAGGTCCAGTCACGAAGTCCATAGATATCCCATCCCACTTCCACTCCGGGACCTCCAAGGGTTGTACCAAGCCTGCTGGAACCTGATACACTGCCTTCACCTGCTGGCAGGTGAGGCATCGTGAAACGAACTCTTCCACAGCCTTCTTCATGCCCGGCCACCAGTTCTGTCGTCTGAGGTCCCGGTACATCTTCGCCGCTCCAGGATGTACTGCCAAAGGAGAAGTGTGAAACTCTCTCATCACCTCCTCTCGTAAAGCAACTGGTACTAAGGTACGTCCTCTAAAAAGGATGTCGTGCTCTTCTCCAAAGGAGAAGCCATCAGGTGCCTATCCTGAGGATATCTCTGCATGTCGCGTCTCACAGTCAGCGTCCCCACATTGTGCCTCTCTGACCCGCTGCAGTAGTGGAGAAGTGACTATGATAGATTGAAGGAAGGCTGCTCCATCTCTATCCACGAAGGATATCTGCAAAGTGGCTAGCTGCTCTGTCGCCTCCTCAAGTAGTTGAATGCCCGTCCTCCTACTGAGAGCATATTCTACTATGTTTCCCTTCCTAGGAGTATAGACTATCTAAAATTCATAGTCCTGGAGGAACTCGAGCCATAGCCGCTGTCTCAGGTTCAGGTCCTTCTGTGAGAAGATGTACCTGAGACTCTGGTGGTCAGAAAAGATTTTAAAGAGCTCGCCCATCAGATAGTGTCACCATGTCTTCAGAGCGAAGACCACTGCTGCTAACTCCAGGTCATGGGTAGCGTAGTTCTGCTCATGCGGCCTCAACTGACATAATCCATAGGCGATCACTGCCCGCTCCTGCATCAGGACACAGCCGAGTTCGGTCCCTGATGCATCGCAGTAGACTACGTACCCTACTCCCTCCTCAGGAAACCTCAAGATAGGTGCGTTGGTCAATCTCTGTCCCAGCTCCTAGATGCTCTGCTGACATCTGTCTGACCATACGAAGGGTTTCCCCTTCTTCGTCAACGCTGAGAGTGGTGCTACAACTCTGGAGAATTCTGGCACAAATCTCCGATAGTACCCAACTAGTCCTAAGAAACTCCACACCTCCGTCATGCTCTTGGGTGGCTCCCAAGCTAGCACTGCCTCGATCTTCGTGGGATCCACCGCAACTACCGCCTCAGAAATGACATGTCCCAAGAAGTGGACCTCACGTATCCAGAACTAAAACTTCGAGAGTTTTCCATAAAGCTGGTGCTCTAGTAGTGTGTCTAGTACAACTCGTAAGTGGTAGGCGTGCTCCTCCTCAGTCGTCGAGTATATCAAAATTTCGTCGATGAAGACTACGACAAATTGATCGAGGTATGGCTGAAAGATCCTGTTCATGAGGCCCGTGAACACTGCTGGAGCATTGGTTACGCCGAATGGCATAACCAAGAACTCATAGAGGCCATACCGACATCTGAAGGTCGTCTTCTGCACGTCCTCGTCTCGAACTCTGAGCTGATGATAGCCTGACCTGAGGTCTATCTTCGAGAACCATCATGCTCCCTTGAGCTGATCGAAGAGGTCATCAATCCTCAGTAGCGGATACTTGTTCCTCACTGTCACCTGGTTCAGGCGACAATAGTCGACACACAGTTGCAAGCTCTCATCCACATTTTTGGCGAACAATATCAGGGAAGCCCAGGGTGAAACACTAGGTCGGATGAAACCCTTGCCCTGCAAGTCCTCCAACTGTACCCATAGCTCTCGAAGCTTAGCGGGGGCCATCCGATATGCTGGAGTGGATATCGGGGCTGTCCTGGGGTACAAATCAATATAAAAGTCTACATCTCTACGAGGAGGTAGCCCTGGAATGTTGTCGGGAAAGACGTCCGCATACTGATCCACCACTGTAGGAAAACTAGGACTCCGCACGTCAACTGTTCCTAGGATGAGGCTAGCCAACTGATGAGTGATGGGTTTTCCTCCCATCTGCGGAAGTCCATCCTGTGCTGCGAAGGCTCCCTTCTCGCCGGTGAAGGTGAACCTGCTCCCGTCGGTGCGTACACATCGCACCTTGCGCCTAATACAGTCAATATTTTCATGGACTATAGAAGACAATTACATTCCCAAGATGACGTCTTAAGGCCTCGACGCTGCTACAAGAAGATCCCAGCTGAAGCTCTCGCCTCCTAGAGTAAGCTCACACTGTCGGCACCAGTGCGTAATCGTCGAGTCTGCACCTGTAGGAGTCTCTAGCCATAAGGATCGAGGCAACAGCTCTGTCAGAATCTCCGAGCTCCGAACAAGGGAAGCGGCTATGAAAGAGTGACTCGCTCCTATGTCTATAAGAACTGCAGCAAGGGTGCAATAGATACAGATCGTACCTCGAATCATCTCGGGCGCGCCGTGGTCGTAGGCCTCCGCTGCCTGGAGCTGTGCCTGTCTCTGCCCGCCAGCTCCCTGTGGTCGGGGTGGACCTCCTGGTGGTGGTGGTGGTGGTGGTGGTAGAGCCTCCAAGCGTCGCCCACCACCTGATGCTCAGCCAGCTCCTCTGCCTCGTCCGCCTCCTCCCTACGGACTGCCACAGTGGACCCTCTGCCTCTGCCTGGGTGGCCCCTCAACCGTCTGCTGCTCCTCAGCACGGTGGGTCGGGAAGTCACGAGCCATGTGGCCCTACCCGCCGCATGCATAGCACTGCCTACCTCTCGAAAGACTGGCCATGCGCTGTGTTCCTTGCACAGCTGAGCCAGTGTCCTGGGGTCATCTGCGTGAGGGTCTGGTCTGCCTGGACCCCTGGGTCATCCGTCGACTGCCTACTACGGAAGACTCTGCTACGTGCCGCCCCGCGGTAGGTCTCGCCGCTGGAGAAGTCTCAGCAAGAAATATCTCAATCAAAAGGGCTCGCTCCAGTACTCCTTCCTGAGTCGGAATGCTGAGGGAGATCAGCGATGCCCTGATCTCGTGTCTCAATCCTTTCTCAAAGGTCCGGGCCCGGAAGAATGGGTTTCGTACCATGTCGTTCGAGTAGCGCGAGAGATCGGTAAATCTCTCCGAGTACTAGGCGACCGTCAAGCTGCCCTGCCGCAGCTGAAGAAGCTCCTGGTTGCGCACCACACGGAGGGTCGCTAGGATGAACTCCGAGCGGAAGAGGCTCTCAAAGTCCATCCAGAGAAGAGATTCCTCATCGTGCACTTGGAGCATCAAGCTCCACCATCGGCCCACTGCTGCGTGCAGTAGGCTCGCCGCGAGGATCACCATGAGGTCTGCTGGTGTCCTCACTAGCCCGAAAACTCATACAACTGCCTCCAGCCAGTCCTCAGCTGCCTGGGGGTCTGTCTCCCCGCAGAACCTGGGCGGTCACTGGCGCTGGAATCATGCAGTGCACTAAGGTGACGTGCATCGTCAGTGGCTGGGGCTGGAAGCATCGGTAGCTCGGTGGTTAGAGGTACCGCCGGTGCCTCTGCTGTCAAAGGGCCCTCTACCGAGGCCTCGTCGCTCGGCGGGCTGTCGTCACATAAAACTCTCGGAACCCTAGCTGGCTGCTATCGTGGGGCCATCCTGAAAAGAAACAGGTGCACCACGGTCAGAACAGTATACCTGGTGACCTGACATAAATTAATCACAAAGAAAACTTGTAACACACATGCAATCAATTTTTTCGTGCATTAAGTCGGAAATCAGAAGTCAGGGTCCCGGTGTACGGATACGTCGGCCGCCGCACCAACACTGGAATCCCTGGACTGATAACCACACCCAATACGCTTAACACTATTGCTTCACATAGAAGAAAGATCAGAGTCTGCGGTAGAACCAAACTACTCTGATACCAATTTGTCACGACCTGTCCTTGGGGCCCGTGCCGTGTCTACCCCAAGACCACCTTCCATAGGCCAGGGGCTGGCGACTAGCACCAAGGCGTAAATCCCTGTAAGGGAAAGCATTTCCTTTTTAAAGTAAACAAACAAACAACACAGAGTAAGCAGGAAGAAGTAAACAATAAGTAAAAACTGGTACAATAGTAAGTGAGGAAAGTAAGTGGGCCAGAATACAAACCCAAACTGAAAGTAAAGTACAACTCGAAAGGGGAAAATAGCAACTGAAATGTAAAGCCGCAATGTCGATCCGTCCCCTGGAAGTCCCACATGAATGGTGGGTATAGAAAGCCTCCACTACTCCTCGGGTCCAGCCGACCGCTCCGAGTACGTCCCGCCCAGTGGTCCACCTCCAAGTACCGTCCTGCTCCACAAGCCTCCACCACGATCTGCGCTGTCCGTCGTCTGCAACCAACACAACGTAGTGCGGGCATAGCCTGTGCAGGGTTGAGTATAAGATATTCAGGAGGGACCCCAAGACCTCTGAAGGTCTCCCAGAATCCACAAAGGATAAACCACAAAGCAAATATACAATCATGAAGTAACATTCGACATGGCTTAGGTATATTCCCATACATATACCTAAGTCATCAATTCTCGCTCGGCTCCAACATCCGAGCCCAAGTACAACCCATTCCACACAGGAATGCAAAACGTAAATCCACACAGGATAGCACAACACAATCCACAAAGGAAAGTAAAATAGGATTCAGCTCACACAGGTATACTTCTTCGAATGACGATAAAGATGATCACTGATCCATCTAAGTCGTCGGACCCCCAAAGGATCAAAGGTACTAACCCCTGCAATGACCCACACAGGATTGGACCCACACAGGGTCGATAGGTAACTAACCCCCGTAAAGTCCCACACAGGATCGGACCCACACAGGATCTATAGGCGCTGGCTCACACAGAACCGATGAGCGCTGACCCACACAGGATCAGATACACACAGGATCTGTAGCACTGATCCACGTAGGATCGCTGAGTGCTATAGTCATCACCGTCGAATCCACTGAGGATCTCTGTACAGTCATCGTCGTCACAGTAGCTGTCGCAGCCAGCTCTAGGGTTCCCGCACACAGCAAGCTCGTTCGGGAGGGTCCGCTCCACGAGCCGAGAGGCTGATACATCAACTGACACATAGTCCAGAGTTGATGTATCCAAAAGTTCCGTATCGTCAACAGGAACTCAACGTCGCAGACGACGCATCAATCGGACGCCCGGTTTGAGAGTTATTGGCTTTTTCGTACCAGGGGCCCGGTTGGTTTTTAAGTAAAAACCAACCCGACCGTACTCCACCTACATCCAAACCTCTGGCGGAGTAAGCCAAAAGATCCGTCTCACTTAGAGGAATTCAAAAAAGTCGACGGCACGTCAATCGGACATCTGAATCTCAAGATATGAGCTTTTCCGCTCCGAGGGCCCGGTTGGTTTTGTGTACAAACCAACCCGGACGAACCCAAAGTATTCCGAAACTCTGAGTCTGATATACCGAAACGACCATCTCGATCCAAGGATCACGTCTCCGCTGACGGTGCATCGTTCGGAGGTCCGTAGCTCATGTTATGAGCAAAATACCAAAAAGGTCCATAAACGGGGGTTCTGGGCCCGGACCGACCCAGCCCGACCCCCCCTGGGTTGGCCCGAACTGGGTCGACCCGACCCGGCCCGGCCCGGGCGGCCCGGCCCGGCCTGGGCTCGACCCGGTCGGTGGGTCAGCTCGGCTCGGCTCGGCCGAGCGGCCGAGCAGGGGGAGCCGGTGGTCCGATTCCATTTCCATCTACGACGTAGCTCCTCTCGGGTCCCATTCTTCACTGCCAGGCCCTCAAATCGCCACTGCGGCCCAATTTGTCATTGTCCGTCGTTTCGCGCACCAAGAACGAAAAAGTGCAGTGGGTTCGGACTTGTTCGTTAGTCCTCACCCACCGCGTTAGTGGTTTTTTTAAAAAAAAATATTACACAACAAAAGTTTAACAAACGTCGCGGGTATAAATCAGAAAGATTTTTTAGAATCAAACCCCTACCTCGTCGAAGTCATTGAACGTGCGTTCTTCACAGAATTTATCGTCGTGGAAGAAGAGGATCGTCGCGTCGCGGAAGGGCGTCACGTCGTCGCGGTATACGACGTCGTGTCGACGATCTCATAGGGGTAAAGAAAACACACGGATTTAATTTACACGAATTAAATCCATGTCAAGTATAAAATCCACAAAGGAATTTAAAAGATTCGTAAACTCCTACCTCAAACGGATGTTCGAAGATTTTTCATGGAAGAAGGAACGTCACAGAAGAATGTCACAGGAGGAGAATCATTGGCGTCGCGGAACACGGTGTCACGTCGTCGATCTCCGAGGGTTCGGCGTTCTTCGTCGCCTTTCGTCGAAGGCTGGCATTCTTCACGTTCTTCGCGTTCTTCGCATTCTTCGCGAAAGAGGATGAAGGACTTAAGGTTTCTATCAAATCCTCTCAACGAACAACACTCAAGAAGAAAAGTGTTGGTCTTATTTTATTACATGCCAACAAACGAAAAATCTAAGTTAAGTAACGAACCATTAATTTGATGAATTAATGGTATGACTTAACTGCCCAATTAAAAAGTGTTTTTAATAGTTTAAGAAACGCCCCAGTTGACTTTCATTAAAAAGGGTTTTCCCGGGTGCGTTACTTAGCAGAAAAGAAATGGTGGGGCTCGTGCGGGCCCCACCTCACAAATATCCTACCGAGAGGGTAGGATATTTTGGGTTCCACCCTATCTGCTGCAACTCAGCTTAAGTATCTTAAAAAGGCTTTTAAGCGACTTTAAGTGAAATAAAATAAATTTTGTCGTACCACATTATTTTATTTCTTAACTTTAAGCCCAAAAATTAAAAACCACACCCCAGAAAACGCAACTCCGAAAGAGGCGTTTCTAAGCAAATACTGGCACTGTGATTCCATCAGTGCCCTTGGAATTTGATTCCGAGCAAAGGTTCAAAATTTATAAAAACCCGCTCGTTCATTCACTGAACGTACCCAAGACAAACTTCAGAAAATGATTTCGGGCACACCGGGCCTCGGAATCAGGTGCCGTCAGAAACTACGTTCTTGTAAAATTACAAAGAAAATTAAGAAAAAAGAATTTCCTTAAAATTTATGGGTCTTCACATGGAATTCTGATGACATGGTATCCACTTGATAAACCGTAGCTTCAGAAACTTCTGTATCTAACTCTAGTGGGATTAAGAGGCTTCAATGAGTGCTTATCTGAGTTATTTTGAAAGATGGAGTGAATCCAAGATTGGGATATTAGCTAGGATAACCTCCAGCTATTTCAAAATGTCTTAATTTTGTGCTAGAGGTCAGAACTTCATTATGTAGGGTTTATTCTTATTATTCCTCTTAGGAGTTGAGGCATTTGTGGGAGATGGTATCGATGCTTCTACAGAGGTAAAAGGAGCATATGCTACTAGTGGTGTATGTTGTGCTGGATTTCCCCATTGTTTAGGCTAATCAAACAATCATGTCCCAACTTGATGGCATGTAAGATGGATAGGTTGGGGTAACCACTAGAGTATTTTTAGGCACTCTTGTGTTTCTATTGAGATCATTAGAGTACTTTCCCATGGGTATAGGCTGCATATATATATCCTATATGGGGATGTGATCGAAATGTTGGGTCTGACCAAGCCCATGTTGTCCTTTATTTCTTCTTCTCTTGCGCCTTTGGCATTAGGATCCCTAGTAATGTATTGGTAACTCATACTTAGAGTCCTATTCATCCACGAATAATGGTTCTTCCAAGTGTATTATGTTAAAAAAACTGAAGATGATCTCTTCATCCGATGATGTATCTATTTGGTGGGGTGGTGCCTGTTCTCTAGATGTTTTAGGGAAGAAGTCTATAAGATTCAAAGATTATGTCTAATCTAAATATGAATCTCCCTATTATATATATTTTATATATAATGGTCATGTTCACTCCTGGGAAGTATTTTTTATGTAACATCCCTAGGTGATAGGGCAATTATGGGTCTATGAAGCTATACTCTCAGGGAACATGATCCTCAGCCCAGTTGGCGAGGACTCGGAAAGTAAAACCAAGAGACCTGAGATCAAATCCTGGTGGAGATATAATTCTGAGTTACTATATTAGTATTGTAGTAGGAATTGTAGCATGCACTATAATAGTAACTTTTTAGTACTGTAGAAGCTGGAACTGTTCATTTATATAGGCCTCTGGGCCACCAGTTTGGTCCTCAGGTCATGCAAGGATTTTGGGCCACCCAAGACCTTCGGGCCAGTTGTCTCTCAAGGCCTTTGGGCCACCCCAAGGCCTTTAGACCACCCCAAGGCCTTTGTTCCATAAGAATATGAAGATTTTCCATTCATACTACAAGGGACTAGGCTTCAGATGAGGATTTAAATCAGGCGCATTCACCAGAGTAGTGCAAACCGAAATTGGAAGAACAAGAGGGTATGGAATTTCCATTAGTATTGGGCTTGTACATCTTTGCACAGGACAGCTAACTGACCTACCCTACAAAGGTGGAGTGATGATATCATGACATGTGTTTTAGAGTAGTTCCATGTTTTATTGTATGGGTGATTCCCTCTAAGACATATGGGTCATGTAATTGTCTCTAAGCCTTCGGGCATTGTAAGGGTTCCACCTCACCCCTTGAAAGGTGGATTAACAAAAATAAAAAAATACAGCCTTTAGGTCATTAAATAAATTTTCTCTCTCAGGGTGGAATGAGCTCAGTAAACTGCCTTTAGAGTCATCCAATTGTTGAAATTTTATTTACACATGGCTGGATCTTTTTTCCAATCGTCATCTTTTTCTAACTAGGAAATGGTTATGCAGGTCACCTATGCTGAGGAGTTATCCAACATCACCTGTTTAGAAATAACCATGATTTGGAGGATGTCCTTGAAGATAATGAAATTGTGGATGTTGTGACCCATCATTATATAGAAATGGAAGTATTCTGGATGATTTTTGTGGTTGACCCCATTTGGATTCTTGGGATATGGCATCTTGAGTATGTTACTATCTACAAATGCAAGGAAATAACTAGGACATATTTGTTTCAAGAGGAGTATACTTTATTCATCTATTCCTCAAATATCAAGAAAACCTAATCTCTTTTTTCTTCTGGTTGAAGGTGATTTGGTTTTTTCTACCACTCGATATGATGTGTTGGGTGGTTTAGGACCTATTTGGGTGATCGAATGGGTGTTCCACTAGTTTGAGAGTAACAACATTAGCTTCTTCATTCCTAAACATTTTCCCTTATATTGTTATCATGATTTGAGAATTATCTTAGGTACACTGAATTTCATCTTTTAAACGTTGATCCATTTATTCAAACTCATGGTATCCACTTGGATATTTCATCAGGATCAGGGGTGTCTGTATCTCATCTTGAATATTTTCAATACAGATCTCCATCAATTTTTCTTGAAAGAGAGGGATGCCGAGTGAATCGGTTAAACCTTTACATCTGGATATGAAGTTAGACACCCTCTCATTTTTGCATTTCTTGGTGTTTTTCAAGTCAACAATTGTCATTTTCCTTAGTGTTGAGCTGAATTGATAAAGGAATCGGTGTTGAAGGTATTCCCATCCCGTTAGAAGAATGTTATACCAAAAAAAGGCTATCCTTGTTAAATTTTATACAAAAACCTCAACTTGGTCACCTCCTATTGATCTCAATGTCCCATAATCAGACTACATTAGGACATGAAGTGTGTGATATGTTATTTTGGGTATCTCATAGTGTCAAAGGTGGAGAAGGTAGGATTTCTGAAATTTGTTGGGGGAAAAGTGCCATCCACATAGTTAGAATATAGATTTTTCTCATGCTTCACTTGTTCTTGCCACCCTTCCATAGATTCCATTTGAGTAGTTAGGGACTTGATGGAATTGATTAGTTTTATAGGTACTTCTATTTGAGTCGCCTTCTATCTATAGGGAGTAAGTGGGGTTTGACAAAGTGGATTTGTTTTCATTGATCATTGATTCTCAATTTGTGCTAAGACTGAATGATCACCCTAGAGAGGGAGAGGTTGCCCTTATAATGGAGGGAAGTCGATATTATGTTCAACTTCCTCATTTATGTTGACCGACTTCCTAGATAGAGAGCCATTATAAATCTCAGATGCCACTATTACAGGCAGATCGACCCTTTTTGAATGAATTAGAGGAGTGATATTCATATCTATCTAAAGAAGATTCCTGGTGGTTATGTTTCCTTTGAGTATCTCCTCATTGAGTTGTTTGAGATTTTGAATCTCATTCTCATATTGTGTTATCCCTTCCTATGTGGAATGAATTTTGGGTATTCTGGGTGGGGATTGGGATGTAGGCACACCTTTACCATTATCTTTAGTAGTGTTCTAGCATATAGGTGGAAAATAAATATTTGGAGATTCCATGTTTTGGATTCTCCTCAGGTTTTGGGTGCGTGCAGCTTTAGTGGTTGCATCCAAATACTCTTACTGAGGTATATTTTATTTATTGTGTTCCTTCGTGTCTATGTCTTGATCTATGTTATCTATTATGTTGATGGTTAATACATTAATAGTGGTGCATCGGGAAATGGTAGTTGTTTAACTACTCTCAATGAAACCAGATGATTCTGCACTTCTTTAATTAGGGTTGTTTCTTGCAACCTTAGCCATGTTGGACCATTGTGTCTTGAGACCCCAATGTTGTTTGATTAAATTCTTCATAAATTACTCCTATATTGGCCTATGAACATGAACTCAAGGGATTTTCTAGTCACATTTTCCAAATGGGACTCGAATAGAATAGGTTCATCTTACAGTGGGAGGAACAGATGGGATACTAGCCATCATTATTTACATCCCAACCCAGAGAAGACTAATTACCTCTATAGTGATGATGATGATGAAAATAACCCTATCCCTATGGGTTGGGGCCTCTTCAGGTCCACAATTGGCATTGGTTGATCCTTTTATTTAGGATTCAATTATTTCAGTTGAGTATTTGATGATTCTTAGGATGTAAATTGACATATAAATTCCCCCAACCTAGTGGGATGGAGTTGATTTGGAATAATCATGGATTTCCACAGGCCCCTCTCGAAGGATGATGAACCTAGTGATGATGATTGAGATAAAAATTCCCCCATCCTAGTGGTATGGGGTTTATATTTAGTTTTTTTATATGTTCTAAATCCTATAAGGAAATTATGATCCAATGGTGGAGGCGGTTGTAGATACTCCCCCGGCCTGGTGGGCTGGGTTCACTCCTGGGTGGATGTTGTGGCAGCTTCCATTGAGACCTATTTGATATGTCATAGTTGTGATCATGTATGAGTGGGGTACAATGTCATCCCATAATGGGATTCATTTTGAATGTGAATATTATGGTTTTATTATAACTTCAGCTACCGTGTTTGAAATACATTCCCATTTTTTGAAGGGCCCAATTCAAAGACCTAATTGTTTTCCTCTCCCTCTCTTCGTGATGTCTTGGAACTATTGAATGGGGGGGTTATAATGTAGTGACCAACTAGCTCACACATCATCCAATCCTCTAATTTCTTTAAATAATATGACATTATAGGAATTCATATCTGTGGAATTTTTATTTTCTAGGTGATAAGTGAATTGCAATGCCCCATACTTTCCCCATCCTTGAATATAGATACATGGAGAGGATTTTGTGATTAGTTGTTGAAGATTTATGATGTAATGGAAGTAAGTGTGTTGTGTATTTTCATTGTATTTTTCTAGTTTTGGATCTTGGGAATTGGAGATAGCAGTCAGGTCTAGGTGACCACATTGTATCTTGATGGTCTGAAGGTGAACCACATATCCTAGATAAGGGAGGTGTCTAGCCTTCAATCACTGATGAGTTTTCCACATAATTTTTCATAGATAGGTCTTATAATCCTTCTCTATCTCATATGGGATCTCATAGTTAAAAGTTTATAGGTTACAAAACATGGTTGGGAGGTTCTTTTCAGCTAACTCTATCTATATATCAATGTAGGATTTCTCTTCATCAGACTTACATGCCTACATCAGGTCAAGATACAAAATGTGATTATTGGGGTCGTCTGATGAATGTAGTGGAGTTTTGTTAGAAGTTTATGGGTAACTATATATGTTTGACACTAATGTTTCTAGAACCTCTCTATACAAAGGAGTCTATGTTTTGATCACCTATCTATATGAAGTTTTATGGGAAAGGGGGGGATTTCCATGTCCATGGGAGATATCACTATGGGGAGGTTGACCATGGAGGATGTTAGGAGTAGAGTCCCTACGATCTATCTCCACACACCACAATGAGTACTATCATAGTAATGATAACATTAAACTTCAGTTAAATAGTTTATAGGCCCTTGGGGTGTTGAGAATGTGTCTCGAACAACCTAAAGGACACTAACATTGAGTAGATTAGGGATATTATCCTCGTTATGTGTCAAGGAAAAAATATACCGACCTATATTTTCGGATTTTTTGGGATATGAGAATGCCATATGATGGATGTGAGAATATATTGATAATATTATGGAATTGTGGGAATTTGAACCTTCTATTAAGAAGCTACTATAATATTCCAAGGAGCTTTTTCATTATCGGTAGGAATATAAGCCTTCCTGTGAGTGGTTGTCAGAATATTCTAGTCAACCCTGGATGAAGTGGGTATATAATCTTGGTTAAAATAAGAATTCCCTACTGAAATATGTTAATGGACCTCCAGAATGGGGGAAGGGGTATTATCCTCCTATTCTATATTCTATTAAGTATTTTGGTGCAGTTGTCCATCGGTATAAGTAGGGATATGAGCATGGATTTTTTAAGCTACAGGAATATTCCAAATGGATTCACTGGTAGAAATATGAGTTTATCTAGAGGCATGCTCATCTCTCACTTGATTATCCTTGTCCATAATATCGATATGATTACAATCCTAGGCCTTTGAAATATGGCGTCATTCTTTTTTGATTGGGATATAAACCAAAATGAGGAATGTGTCACTCTCACTTGGTGAGCCCTAACTAGAATGGGGATATGAGCTCAATATTAGGCATTTGGAATATTTTTTCAGCCATTTTTTGATAAGAATATAAGAATATACCGATATGTGTCACTCTCTCTTGGTGATCCTTGGTTGTAATGAGAATATGATCCCAGTCCGATGCCTCATCCTTTACCAGAATATGCCAATAATCCTCTTGGATGGGAGAAAGAATGTGTGATTGTTCTAGAGAAACCACTTTCTCTTATTGATTAGAGTGTCGTGTTGTCCTGGATATAGAGATAAGAATATGAGTATATCCATGTATCAATACCAGTGTCATAATTTATTAGTAGAGTTCTTCAGTTGTTTCTATAATGTAATGTCACTTTAACAAAGTGTGTATAGGAATGTAAGCTTGCAGATTTTCTATCTCCATTATATACTATAAGATTTATTCAATTGAAGTAGGGATATGATCCCACTTCTATCCTTCTTGTTCCACCAGAATATGATGATGGACTTCATGCATAGGGTAGGGATATGATTCTTCCCCGTTCATACTGTAGGAATATACCCACAGACTTCTTCTGAGTGAGTGGGAATATAAGCATTTTCACTAGATACTTCCAAAATATGTCAGTGGGCTTCATTCGTGGGAGTAAATATATGAGCCCACTTGTAGTTATCCAAATATTTTCATGCCTGATGTTTCATCCTTTTTTCTTTTCCATGGGTTTCAAAGGTGAAAATGTGTCGTGTGGTGCCCTCATTAGGTGACTGAGGGGAACCGGTAGGATGGCACTAATGATGGTGGTTTAAAGGATCCCTCCTCAATAAATCTTGAACTATAAGGAATCCATAGTTGACTACTTGATCCACCTTCATCAGATAATGAAGGTGGTAAATTTCATTCTCTAGGGATAATATATTGAAGCAGTTGGCAGTGGAAATAAGTGTTACTGGATTTACTGTAGCTTTCATTGGATGATACAAACTCATCGGTTTCAACCCTTGGAGACCCCCATGGGAAGTCTCAATGGTCATGATTATACCATATCGATGGTATGCCCATACCATTGAATTATCCACCCAACGCTAAAGGGTTCATGCGGGTGAGATGATTCTGCATCCCACGTGTAACATCTCAGAATTTCTATGTATTATTTATAAATATTATATTGAATTATTTCAAGACTAGGTGTTGAGATGGCATGTGATTCTGAGGCCCGGTGTTCCTGGAACGATTTTTTGAAAAATAAATAAACTATAAATAGCATGCACAAGTGGTTTTCTAGAAAAATTAGAAAATCTTCCAAACGGGTGCCTGGATTAGAAATTTTAGGGCACCTTTTTGTTCAGATCATTGAGTTTACCCTAGGTAATGCCAAACATCGGTCAGTGTGAATTGGCCATGAAAGTCATTTTTTGGACGTATTAGTAAAAAAATACTTAATAAAAATATGTTATTTTGACTCAACGACTCATTTTATTTTTATTAGAGTCTTTCAAGAATCTAGTTTCATCACCATTACCATGTAATTCCTTTGATATGTGGCAAGGAAACCCTCTTGAAAAATGGCGATGATGGATCGAGCAGATCATGGAGTTTTGCACCAGCAGAGTTGGAGGATTTCATCAATTACAACAATGTAATCATTATTATTCAATGATCGATCCAAACATGAGGTAGGGCATTATGTTTTAGGTTATTTCATTCTCCATTCTTAGAACCAATGACGAACGCAGATCAACCAATGAATAGGTTGACCCACAGTTCAATCTTTCTTATGGTATGGGCTTGATTTGAGGGGATTTAATGAGAGATGAATATTTGTGATTATTCATTCTTTGTTTATCCTTATAACAAGTATGAATTGAGGTCAACATGAAAAAAGTATTATATTTTTTATTCGAGTGTTCTTGGTTATTTTTCTTATTCCTTGTTCTTCACGCTTTCACCGTTGGACCCTCATGGTAACTGCTTGATGTTTTTGGGTGGCTCCAAGTATTTTCAGACCCTCAGATCTAGAGAGAATTGATATCAAAAGCCAAATAAATGAAGATCAGGACCCAAAAAACACACATCTTGAAGCGTTTTGAAATATGGACACTGGAGGTGGCCCAGTGGTCTGTGGATGGGACCGTCAGTGCGGGTCTGATGCGGTGGTCTGGTGAGGTGAAACGGTGGCAGTTCAGTGGTTGTAGGTGGTATGTGGTGACTTGGAGTGATGAATAGACATGACAATGATCATAGGAAGTTGTAGGAAGTGTTGGCAACTAGAGTAGCGGGGATACAGAGGTTGTAGCAGTGCCATGTGGGAGCCCGTGGAAAGGTGGTCGTGTATGTGGTAGGGAGACCACATACTTGGAAGGGTGTCCATGTGGATACCAGAGTAAAGACAAGGTCGTGGTTTAGGCATAATTGGAAGTCTAACCACATGTAATGCATCACGGAACCTCGTTGACATGGGAGGCATGCAGTCGGTGTAGACCATGTGCGGCATAGCAGGCCGGCTCATGTGCATGAGGGTTGAACTAGGGAAAGTTAATCCACAGTCGAATAGGACCACTGGGCAAGGATGGTTTAGAACATACTAGACCAGACTGGGTTGGGTTATCTGGATTTGGTCAGGTCGGTCGGCAGGTCAGATCAGACTCGAGTCAGACCTTTTCACCAAAATGGCCATAACATTCAAATAGCGTGTCCGTTTGATGATTCATTTTTTGGAATTAAGACCCTTGTGATGAGAAGGTCCTTTTGAGATGATCTAAGTGAGTTTTTGTGGAAGTTGGAATTCATCCTTTCTGGATTGAGAAGTGATTTCTTCTGGAATGAGCATACTTTGAGTGGAATCATGTGGTTGTCTGTAACCTCGAGACTATGTGACTTTGAGACTACATGACTTTGAGACTATATGACTTTTTGATACTATGTAACTCATCAGGACTGATTGTCTCATTTGTACTAAGTGACTCATCGGGACTAAGTGTCTTACCAGTACTATGTGTCTCATCGATACTGGGTGTTTTGGGGATTATGTTAGATAATCCTGTTTTTCATGCTATAGACCTATACCTGGTTGATATGACTATGTATATTCTTTTTGGAATACATCATGTATCTATTTTTGGCATACTTTGTATATTTATTTGTGTCATATTTCATGTATTTCTTCACGGTATACTTCATGTATTTCTTAGTGGTTTTCCTTTGTGGTTTTCAGGTGTCCTATAGAGTATTGTTTTACTCACACCTACATGGGTTTTACACGAACATGTCTTGTCTTGTGAAGATGATCAACTCCTTGATGAAATCCTAGCTGGTTCTTAGAGTGACCATATAGTCAAGGTGTGACCCTGCAACTTTAGATAGTTGTCATGTACCTACCCTTCATGTAGGGTTTTCTATAGATATGTTTCAAGAACTTATTCATTCACATTCCAAAGTCCTTTTTGTGTGGGATTGTATTCTATCCCTAGGTACTTTCTAGTTTTCTACTGATATGCCCTATTTTTGGTATCTTAGTGATATTCATGCTTGTTTACTTAGTGTTTTACATTTCAGCATTTTGGTCTTGGTGATGTGTGTGTGTGTGTGTGTGTCTACAGGTAGATAGGAAAATGAATCCTATTTGTGGGATATGCCTACTTGGTGCTAGTCGCCAGCCCCTAGCCTATTGAAGGCAGAATTAGGGTAGTCATTAAATGGGCCCCTCTACGATGGGTTATGAAAAATTGGTATCAGATCTATTCATTTCTACTTAAGGACCAAGAGTTTGTGATATTAGTTTGGGGAAACAGTGTTAAGTGTTTTGAGTTAGGCTTTCAATCCATATAATCCAATGTCGGTGTAGTAGCTAATGTATCCATACACCAGGAATCTGAATTCTTCTTTTTGAATTCATACATGAAAACACTAGTTTCAGGTAAAATAATGGTACATGCCTCATATAGTATTTGGGTGCGTTCTCATGTCCTTCTTGGGTCAGCTCACCCAGTATACTCTATTGATTGTGGTAAATCTTGTTCTATTTTAGGATTCCTCCATCTAGATATCCAGTCAGGATTCCAATGCCTGGTCATTCAGAAAATCCTCCTAGAGAAGAGGTATCATTACAGGGGAATGTATCGAAGTTAGTACCTCTGGGTAGTTTACTAGTGATACCACCACCCATCGAGTAGTAGATACTACTAGCGCTACCTGTTGAGGATGCACGTAGGTTGAGTGCATTACATGAGTTACAGAGACAGTGACCTCCTATGTTTTAGGGTGAGATATAACCCCATGTAGATAAGTGTTTTTTGGAGGTAGTTACATGTGTATTCTGCCTTATGATTATACCTTCCGAACATATGGCAGTCCTAGTTACGAGTCTTCTTCAAGGCGGGTGATGGTGGATCTTAGTGACCCAAACACATGATGAGATGACTCTATCTTGGTAAGACTTTGAGATTATTTTTAGAGTGAAGTTATTTTCATCTATGTTACACTCAATGTATATAAAAAAGATTTTGTATTTGCAAAAGGTCATTCAGACAGTGGCGGAGTACTCTACGAGATTTACTAATTTTTATTGCTACTCTATGGATATGGTATGAGACCCATTCTTCAAGGATATTACATTAGATTAGGGTATAAACCAGGAGATTATGGAATCCATGATATACCTTATCATTCCTATATATGTTGGGGTAATCGAGCAAGCTCTTCTAGTGGAAATATTTCTATTGAAGCAGGCAACGGTAGTGGGAGCTACCACCGGGAACCAGGTATCTGAGACTTTGAAAGTAGGTAGCCGATAGCAGTCACTGGGACCCAATAAGGTCAATCACTCTAGGGGATGGCCCTAGGACACAGGATCAGTGGTTTGGGGATCCAAGGGCAGAATGAGTTAGTTAAAGGATAGGATGTGTTACTCATGCGGCAGTCGGGACATCGGGCTCGAGATTTCCCAACATGTCGTATGACCAATCAGGAGACGGTCAAGGGATCATTAATACAGAGCCTAAGGTCAAAACAGGGTGGTATGTAGGGTAGTGGACAAGGAAAAGGAGTAGATAGGGCAGTAGGAGGTGGTTGGATGTTTGATGTATTACCACCACCACCCCCAAGTGGTCCACAATAGGCTTAGGGATCTAGTGGACAGGAATGAGGCCAGATTCAAACAATAGAGGATTATGACCCCGAGGCTCCAAGAATTATTATAGGTACAATATATGTCTTTTCCACCTTAGATTCAGTTTTTATAGTCATAAATGTCGGTCATTATTTTATTTCCACGACCCTTGTTCGAGACTCGATGATTCTGGTGGAACCATTAACTCGACCCTTATATTTAGAGACTCCTAAGGGAGGGGATTTGATGATCACACATTGGTTCTGATAGTGTGACCTTAATCTTGTAGGTGAGAGTTTTGTTTAGGATCTCTTGGTAGAATCATTGAAACCTTATGACATCATTCTCGGTATGGACTGGTTATCCACAGTCCATGCCCATATTGACTATTTTAGGCACATAGTACAATGTTTCTATGGTGATGGGACCGGATTTTCCATTTTTGGGGAAAAGGAAATGCATGAAGTGTGGGATACAATCACACATAGAAGGGTATAGCCGATCACACATTAGTTGGATATCCTAGCTCTCGGTGCAGTGGATGAGATGAGTCCCATGTTTTCTAGAGTGGTGGAGGAGTACGAAGACATATTTCATGAGCATTTTCTAGTATTACCTCCTCACAGGTAGGTAGAATTATACATTGATATATACACTGGTACAACACCGACGATATCTACATATGAATATCATATGGCTCTCTCAATGCTTCATGAGCTGAGGATGTAATTAGAGGACTTGCAGAGGAATGGCTTCATGAGACCTAGTGTTTCACCATGGGCAGCCCCAGTTTTGTCTTCCAAGAAGGCATACGAGATCTTGAGGTTATGTATGGAATTCCAGTGCTTGAACCAAGTGACCTTCAATAATAAGTATCCATTACAGAGGATCTATGACCACTACTATCATTTGAAAGGGGCATGGTGGTTCTCAAAGATAGACCCCAGATCTGGCTATCACTAGCTTCGAGTAAGGGATGAGGATATACCGAAGATGACTTTCAAGTGTCATTATGGACATTATGAGTACTTAGTGATTCTGTTTGGTGTGAAAAATTCCCCAACAGTGTTCATGGAACTCATGAACAGAATCTTCCAACCTTACTTTGATCGGTTTGTTTTGGTCTTTATTGATTGCAACCAAGTGTACTCGATGTCCGAGGAGGAGCACATGATACACTTAAGGATGGTATGAGATACACTCTGAGAGCACCAAATTTATTGGAATCTCTCAATGTTTTGGTTATGGATATGAGAGGTCCATTTACTAGGACACATAATTTTAGAGGCTGGAGTTGTGGTGGATCCAACGAAGATTGACGTGGTTCTTTCTTGGGAGCCACCCAAGAGTGTTACCAAGGTGCATAGTTTCCTTGGTTTGGATGGGTAATATCAAAGTTTTATACCCAATTTTTATAGAGTAGCAACACCCTTGATATATTTGACACGAAATGGGAATCCTTTCATGTAGATAGAGAAGTTCCATGTGATTTTTCAGTAGTTGAGGTTGCGATTGACAAGCACTAACATCTTATGATTGGTAGAGGAGGGTATCGAGTATGTGGTGTTCTATGATGCATCAGGAACTAGGCTTGGTTGTGTCCTGATGTAGGGTAAAGTGGTGATTTCTTATGGTTCATGACAATTGATACCACATAATAAGAACTTCATAACCCATGATCTTTAGTTAGCAGTAGTAGTCTTTGTACTGAAGATGAGGTGACACTACCTGATGGGAAAGTAGTTTATCATCTACCCTGACCACAAGAGTATCAAGTATATCTTATCTCAGAATGAACTGAACTTGAGATAGAGGTGATGGATAGAGTTCATCCAGGACTATGACATTGAGATTGTCTATACTCATGGGAAGGTGAACGTGGTAGAAGATTCTCTCAGCAGGAGATCAAGTTCACAGTTGTTAAATGAGGTATCAGAGTAGTTATCCTCATTGAAGATATCCTTTGTGGGTGGATATGGAGAAGCTTACCTCCAGTTCATAGTTTTCACCCCTCTGCTCTTACAATAAGTTAGAGAGGCACAACTCAGAGATACTGACTATGATAGTTTATGTGCTCATATGTCTATAGGGCATACCCCTGATGGATATTCTAAAGGTGGGGAGTACATCGTTATTTTCAGAGGATGCAAAGTGGTACTGATTCCATAATGAGAGGAGTTCTTGATTGAGTTTCATACAAACCCTTTGGCGGTACATCTAGGTTTTTAGAAGATGTACCAGGACTTCCGATGTTAGTTTTGGTGGCCGAGGATGAAGAAGGAAGTAGCAAAGTTCATCTCTCGATGCCTCACTTGTCAGTAGGTAAAGGCTGAGCACTAGGTTCTAGTAGGTTTGACTCAACCACTTGAGGTTCTATAGTGGAAGTGGGATGGTAAATAGATGGAATTTATGAAAGGGTTAACACATATGACCAGGGAGCACGATACTATATGGGTGCTCATTGAACGAATCACCAAGTCATCCCACTTCCTAGCGATTTGCGAGCAGAGTTCAGTATAGAGCTTGGGACTCCTCTACATATAAGAGATAGTTCGACTACATGGAGTTACATCAATGATAGTCTTAGATCTTGATGATCCCTTTATATCCCAGTTTTGGAAGGGATTGCCGGAGGTGTTTGGGACTCAACTGTGCTTGAGCATATCTTTTCACCCATAGAAGGACGACCAGACTAAGCAGACCACACAGGTTCTGTAGGACATGTTATGTGCTTGAATCCTAGATTTTGACCATAGTTGGGAGAATCACCTACCTCTGATGGAGTTTTTATACAACAACAGATATCATTCCATTATTGGTATGGCACTATTCAAGGCCTTGTACAGGCGACCCTACAAGTAACCACTTTGCTAGACAGACCCAAGAGAGTCAGCCCTCATGGGCCCGAAGGTAGTGCAGGAAACTATAGAGAAGGTGCATGTCATCCAGAAGTAGATGAAGACTACATAGAGCCATCTGAAGTCTTATTATGACCGATGATTAAGGCCTTTAGAGTTAGAGTAGGGAGACCCTATGTTCCTTCGGGTCTCTCCTTGATACGGGATACAGTATAACAACCCTGCTCTTTATTACACACATAAACATGATTTATTACAAAATCTTGCACTTAAGAAAAATCTGAGGATCGATAGTTTTAGTTTCTTGGAAAATTAGGGATATTACATGAAAATTTAAGACATAAAATACAACATCTTTATTGAAAATTTATTTTACATGACCACAACATTCTTTTGTACTTAGCATTTCATGGGATAACCTGAGGACATACATAAAAAAGGGGTGAGCTATAAAGCCTAGTAAGGGATTAAACAAGGCATAACATGAAGAATACAATACATGTTAGTAAATAGGCATGTCAATGGATCATAATAGAAACATGAACATAAAGTCATGATATAGCATGATTATCATAACATGGAGACGTGGCATCAACATTTAACATGATATTAGCATGAGCCAAGGATCATTGCACATGGAGTATTAGTAAACCATCATTGCACTTGAATTAGTATGATTAAACCCTGATTTCACTTGAATTATCATGAGTAAACCCTCATTGAACATGATGTATCATGATACTAATCTTTACCCAATTCATTGGAGTGCTATCAGGGCGAACCCTTCTTAATCATTTCATTCAATGCATAAGTGTGCCACATAGATCATACAAAATGGATTAATTAAATGACATAATTTATTCCAAGAATAAGAGATGTGGAATACATAAATTTATGTCCTCAATAAATAAGTACATGTGCATAAATTTTAATACCTTTTATAGAGAAATTGGTATGGTATTCACTTACACAATGATTTTTTCATGGAAAATTTTGGTGTAACTTCGGCCGCATAACGACTTCAAATATAAATAACAAAATGGGTTGATGAGAGATAAATGGTTATCTTGTAATTTATACATGTAATGGAAATTAATTGGGTCATAGAACATAATATCCCAATATATGTAATGAAATTTAGATGCATAATTTAAAAGAATTGCTTGAATGTAAATGAAGAGAGGGAAATCCCTTACGGAATTTCGGCATGGTAACAGGCATACATGGGAGACATTAATGAGAGATAATGAGTTATATAATAATTAAAACATAAGTAGGTTAGTATAAGTGAGTTGGTAAATCATAATCCAACATTTTTAAATAAAATGGAAACTTGGTCATAAATAAGAAAGGAAGGAAAGTGAGGATACTTTACTTCAGTGTGTGACTTGTAGAGCTTAAAGAGGGGCTTCTTGAGAGATTTGGGTACCTTGGGAGGATTATAGATAGAGGAGGGAAGATTAGTGATGTGATCCAAGGGTTTTGAGTGAAGAGAAGTGGGATCTTGGGTGGGTTTATATAGGAAAAGAGAGGGGGGTTCTTTAATATTTCACAAACTTAGGTTTTGGAATCTATATAATTAAATATTCACTACCACAAACCAACTAATGGTTTTTTACCATGGTTTTATATAAAGGGGAGTGGAAAAAATTATTTTATAAGGCCAATGTTCGAACTTATTAAAATATTAGGCTTAATTATGTGGAGGTGAGTCACACTCTCAAGGAAACCATTTTAAAAAGTTAAAATATTTTATAAGTCTTGGAGGGTCCACTAAGGAACCATAAAATAAATCTAAAAATCACATTATTTTAAAGGTAAAACATATATTTTCAGAATATACCTTTTATAATATTTTATTACATCACTGTTGGGTCATTATGATGTCATAAAACACATTATATATTTAAATGGTATTTAATTTGTACCCAAAAATTCGATTCTCTCCGAAAATTATGAAAAAATAATAATTAGATAATTTTGATGTCTTGAATCCAAAAATAATATTAATTTTATCTAAATAATTTTTAAAATATGTGAATTTTTACTTTTAAAATAAAAATCTACATTTATCGAAAATTCATGGGTTTTGACAAAAACAGCTTTCAAACCATAATAAAAATTACAATTGTGTAAAAATTATATGATAATTTAGATTTAATAAAATGGAATTTAGTAATAATATTTTATTAAAATATTATTTAATTCAAAAATCCATTAATTCATCAAAATAGATTTATTAATTGAATATTAACTAAAAATATTATTTGTGCTTTAAAAACCATTTACAAAGTAACAATAATAAAATGAATGTATATTATTTATACAAAAAAATACACATAATGATTATTCTAGGGTATTGTTACATAACCCCTTATAACACCCACATAAGACCAAAGGTTAAGGTGTACGATGTTGATAGACTTTTGGGGTGGCTCAGATAACATCACTCTGGTGGTAATCTCTATTAACTTCCACTTATCCTGTAGGTGGTTCCGTTCAAGCTTAACGTGTTGAAGCTCAACTTGGGATTGGTCATGAGTGAATCCCAGTGATGCTACCTCATTTATGAGCTCTGAAAAATGGTTTTCGTATATAGAAATTCTATTGGATGTGTTCATTTCTTCCTTTGTCTAAGTAAATTGGATTTTTTAAAGCCCTGTATTTATACTAATCATGTGATCACTGTTCAACGGCTATAATAGAAATGGTAACAATTCATAACAGTATTTTAAAATCCAAAAATATAAAACCAAGGAATTTAATATGTTTTATATAACCATTTTACATAGTAATACATTTAAATAGTTTAAGATTAGTTTCCATTAATAATTTTTTTTTGGTCTTTACATATATATATTTGGCCAAGGAGGCAAGATATCTCCGAGGTTCATTAGAAATTTCTTAATACTATGTAGAGTTGGAAAGGTGTCATACCTATTGGCTCTAACTCTATAGTTATAGTGGGTGCATGACATCTTCCATGTTTCACAGGTGAGGAGATAGATGCATGATCCATCGCACGTCATTGACTGGGTAGAGCTAGACATTGATGATGAAGAAAATTTTGAGGAGTACCTAGTAGAGATTGAGGATCGATAGGAGATGATACTTTTTGGGTGGTTGATTCCTCAAGTGAACTTTCAGTGGCAGTATAGGAATCTCCAGGAGAGCACATGGGAGAGGGAGGCTCAAATTCATTCTCATTTCCCCCATTTGTTTGTATATCCTTTTTGTTTTGGCTTTCGGGGATGTAAATCCATTTGGTGGGAGAATGTAACATCTCAAAATTTCTATATATTATTTTTATTTATTATATAGAATTATTTCAAGACCAGGCTTTGAGATGGTGTAAAATTCTGAGGCCTGGTGTGCCCAGAACAATTTTTTGAGAAATGTTAATCTTTAAAAAGAACTCACGAGAGGTTTTCCTGAAAAAATAGAATATCTTATAAACAGGTGCCCGGATCATAAATTTATGGGCACCATTGAATTTCAAACATCATGTTTACCCTAGGAGGGGCCTAACATCGAATGGAGTGGGTCATCCATGAAAGTTATTTTTTGGACGTATCAGTAATAAAATATTTTATTTCAACGTAGCGAACCATTTTATTTTTATTAGATTTTTTCAAGAATCCAAGCTCATCACCATAACCCTAGAAATCCTCTAAGACATGGAAAAGAAACCCTCTCAAAAATGGTGATGAATGATTGATTGTACTATGGATTTTTGTGCCAGCAGAGTTAGAGGATCTCATCAATGATAAAAACACAATCATTCTTCATCAATGATTGATACAAACATGAGGTAGGGAATTATGCTTTAAGTTATTTCTTTACCCATTATTAGAACCAATTGAGAACAGAGACAAACCAATGAATAAGTTGACCTATGGTTTGATCGTTCTTGCAGAATGGTCTTGATTTGATAGGATTCAATGGGAGATTAATTTATGTGATTATTCTTTCTTTGTTTATCCTTCTAATAAGGATGAATCAAGTCCGACACGAACAAAGGAAGAGATTTTTTCTTCGGGCATTCTTGGTGATTTTTCCTCTTCTCTGTTCTTCATTATATTTTTGTTGGACCCTTGTGGTCACGGATTGATGTTTTTTGGTGGATCTAGGTATGATTAGACCCCCATATCCAAGGCGAATGATTATCAGAAGCCAGATCGGTGAATATTGGGACTCAAAAAACCCGAATCTTTAATCTTTTCGAAATCCGACCTTAGAAGGTGGTCTGGTAGTCCGTGTAAGGGACCGTCAGCGTGGGTACAGTACGTAGGTATGGAAAGGTGAAATGGTGGTGGATTAGTAGTTTTAGGAGGTGTGTGGAAGCATGGAGCGATGGCGACTGATGGTGGTTGGAGGTGGCATCGGTGACCAGAGTGGCGGGGACGCGGAGGCCGGAGCGGAGCCACATGGGATCCCATAGTGGTGTAAGGTAGGACTATGAGGGGGATTCAGTGATGTGTCAGCATACATAGTAGGGCAACCATGTGGAGCTCATAGTGGTAGCAAGGTCGTAGGGCAGGTGGAACCGGCAAGCCGGCTACTTGGAACGTGGCATGGCCCTGCATTGATAAGGGAGGCATGCAGTCGGGGCAGACCGTTGTGGTACAGCAGGCCGAGACATGTGCACGTGGGATGGACTAGGGGGAGTTGGGCCATGGTCCCGCAATCCCAGTGGGTAGGTCCATGTTGGGTCAGACTGGGTCTGACAGGTCGGATCGGACCTGGACCGAACCCAGGTCAGACCTTTTCACTAAAATGATCATAAATTTCAAACCGTGTGTCCGTTTTATGATTAATTTGTAGTGTTGGGACCCTTGAAAAAATAATATCATTTTTAGATACTATAAGTGTGTTTTTGTGGAAGTTATCATCTGATTTTTTTGTATGGAGGAGTGAGTTCTCCCGGAACGACCAAACCATGAGTGGAATCCTTTTGCTGGATGTGACCTTGAGACTATGTGACTTTGAGACTATGTGACTCATCAGGACTGAGTGTCTCATCAGTACCAAGTTTCTCGTCAGGACCGAGTGTATTTATAAAACTATGTGTCTCATATAGACTAGGTATTTATGGGATTACGTTAGATAATCATGTTTTGCGTACTATAGACCTATAATTGTGTGAGATAACTATGTATCTTCTATTTGGAATACTTGATGTATTTATTTATGTGATAATTAATGTATTTATTTGTGTCATACTTCATGTATTATTTTCATGGTATACTTAGTGTATTTCTTAGTGGTATTCCTTTTTGGTTTCAAGGTGTCCTATTGAGAATAGTTTTACTCACCCCTACATGGTATTTGCCTACACATATTTTGTTTTGTGCAGATGATTGATGCTTTGACAGAGTCTAAGGTGGACCAGGACCAGGTGGCTCTTAGAGATACCAGATAGTTGAGATATGCTCCTACAGATTCAGACAATTTCCTGTACCTACCCTTCAGGTAGGGTTTTCTACAGATGAGTTTTAAGAACTTGTGCATTAACTTTAAAGACTCTTTTTTAGGTGGGATTGTATTTTATTCTGGGTTACTTTCCATTTTTCTAATGTTGTACTCTATTTTTGGTAACTTAGTGGTATTCATGCTTGTTTACTTAGTGTTTTACATTTAATTATTTTGTTCATGGAGATGGGTGTCTGTGTGTACAAGTACTTTGGAAAATGCCTCCCATTTGTAGGGTATGTCTACTTAGTTCTAGTCGTCAGCCCCTGGCCTATTAGAGGTGGGCTTGGGGTAGTCACAACATGGGCCCCTCTGGGATGGTTCGTGACACTATTGGGGTTTCATCCATAACTGATTTTCTAGAAATATCACCAGAAAAAGACATGATCTTGGGTCGGCTATTTTTTGTGAGAGAAGTATCTATAGTCACAAAGACAACAAGGAACAAGGTCACCGGTCAGGTTATCATCACATGCATGATATACTCTCAATCGGATATTCATGGGTTACACAATTTTCCTTTCTTATTCTCAGTCAAGAAATTCTACTCATGTGGACTTGTCATGGTGAGGATGGACTTATTTCATGAGAATCCCAGTAAGTGAGGATCAGTCGATAATTTTAATCATTTGAAAGATTCATGTCATATTCTCCACTTTTTTTCATAGGATATGAAAATGAAATGTTCTAACACATGGTAAACTAATCATTTTTCTATTTAATAGATTCACATGAGGTTCACCATTTTTGTGTGTGGGAAAGATATGTTAATCACCCATATAGGGGGAATAAAATGGTCAGAAAATTTTATAGTGGGGGGTTTGATGTCCATACAATCATTCACATCTGGTTCACCATTCATGTTTATCTTCTATAGAAACTCTCAATGGTTATCACATCCATAATTGGGGATAGACTTGATTTCCAAAGGTAGAAGTTCAATTGGTGTTTCAGACCCAATGGAGCTTAAGAACTCACATTGGTCGAGAGGATGGGAGTTTGGGCTCGTTACACTCTTTTGGGGGAATTATTTCATACTCTGGTACTCTCTTATAGATTTAATATATGTTTGAGAATCTATTCTTAATCCTGATATGGGACCAGTTACCCTAAAAATGATCCTGTATCGAATCCTTCCATGTGTAAAGGTGAGTTTATTAATGATTCTATCTATATATATCTGAGGATATTCATCCATTTCCCCTTAATGGGTAGATACTTATACTTTGAATCCATATAACTAGGCACTCTGAGGATTGCTGTCATCTAGGGACTCAATTAATATTTTAAAGATGAGATTGATCCATTATGAGGTGTCCTATGTATCCTGTCTACAATACTAGAAAATGGCCTTATACCCACAATTTTCCCAAAACTGTGGGTATAGGTATAGTATGGGAACCTATACCCACAGTTTTGAAAAATTGTGGGTATAGGTTGTTTTTCAAGACATATACCCACAGTTTTTTCTAAACAATGGGTTTATGGTTGTTTTTTGAGACCTATACCCACAATTTTTATAAAATCGTGGGTATAGGGTTGTTTTTTGAGGACCTATACCCACGGTTCTCCAAAACTGTGGGTATAGATTTCCCACATTATGGTGGAAAATTATTCATAGGACACACAAAAAAATCATAGGAACACCTATTCCCACATTTTTATACCTATATACATGGTTTATATAAATATATATAAGTAAATATGTATTTATATACCAATAAGAGAAATAGGGTAGTGGTTAGGTTCTAGAAGAGTAAAGGGATAGTCCAAGGATCTAATCCCACGGTCGCATATTTTTTCAAAGTTATGCCCAAAATCTTACAAACTGTGGGTATAGGTTAATGACACAGTGGAGTGGACCTATACCCACGGTTTCCAAAAATGTGGGTATAGCTCGAGGCTATACTGATGCCTCGTTTTCACATGGTTCCTTGAAACCGTTGGTATATGGAAATTTTCCAGTAGTGCTATAATAGGAATCTAAACCCACAAAGTTCATTGAACCCATGCATTTTAACATCATGCATAAAGGACATATATTGGGGAACATATGCATCAGGTATCGGGCTCAATCTTCACATAGGCGTCCTACATATCATGGTTATCCAAGGAATCAAAGTCATTGTAGTACAATTTGATTGGGGATTACACACTATGGTTTCCATGGATAGTGGAGAATCATAATGTTAATTTTATGATCATTTCAACTCCCTAAGACCACATGAGCGATGCTCGATGTGAGAAACAAGGGATAAGAAGTAATCAATCTCACTGCATTTGGATGTGGGACTTCTATATTGGGATATCCCTTTTGATGTTTTGTATGGATCTTGGGCCTTAGGAATTCATCCTACATGTCTCAGATATGGAAGGAATCAGATTCATAATAGTTCAATTGTCATCTTGATTCACCAATGGATGAGGCGGAATGATAATTCCATGGGAGTGATTGGGTCCTAATGGTTGGAATGTCTGAGACATAAAGGTAATTACACCAAGGTGGGTGCCCATTTGATCTTGGGCTTTAAGATAGTGTCCTATATATCCTAGTTATGGCATGAATCAGAGTCATTAAAGATCAATTTAATAAGGGGTTAATGTAACACCCCATGGTTTAAAAAAAATAAATGAAATGCACGAAACATTATTTTAAGTAGAAATTAATAACTAGCCTTTAAACATAATTTTCTGCTTCAATGTTTTGAATTTCAAAAAACGGTCATCTATAATTGTGTTCATTATGTTATTTGGAGTCTGATGAAACCAACTTGTTTTTTTAGTGAATAATAACATACCCCTAATAATAGAAATATGAACCTAATGAATATTAAATTGTCTTATTATTTTATTTTCTTAAGGTTTTTAGATAATGACATCTTGGTTAATTTTTCAATGTGATATAAAAGTAGTTATAGAATTAAAATTGTTAATTTTTGAATTAAGTATGATTTTATTAAAAAATTAAATTAATAATATTTAGAAAATTATTTTCAAAAAATGGAGTTCATTTTGGAATTCTACACGTAAATAAATTCTAAGGGTTAATTTTTTGGAATTTTTCTGGAATTCTGGAATTTTTGATGAATAGTGAAATACGGTAAAATACTATATATTCAACTTATCAGTAAAATACACAATTTATGACATCATAAGTGATGTAAGGACACTTTGTTCGAACTCACATTCCATTATTACTATTTGGGGTCACATGAACTAAGACTATTCATAGTCTTGTGAAAAAATATTATAATAATGATAAAAATAATGTTAAATACCCCCCCCCCTCCTACAATATAAATACCACCCTCATTCCCCTCTTCCTCCCACACCTATCAAGCCTTGATAATTGTCTAAATTTTTCCAAATTCCTTCCAAAATATCCTTCCCCACATACAAGACCTTCTGGTCTCACCCAAAGTCCAAAATCAAAGGCCTTAAGAAATATCTCAAGGAGAAGTGATCAAGAGGTAGACATCCTATTTTGTTTTCTTTATTTTATTTCATTTTATATTGTTATTTTTAATTTCCTTTTTCTTATGTTGGGATATGTCATTACATATCCCCATTACTTCCCATATTATGTAATAATGATGAGATACCCCTTTTCTCAAATTTTCTTTTATTTCGAGATTCTGTTATTTTCTTTTTCTTTCCTCGCCTCCTCTTATCTAAGAGGCATGAAAGATACTTAAATAATTTATATTCTAGATGTTTTCATGTTCATGGAAAATTCATCATCATTCTTCTTCTCCTCGCCCACTTATTCATGCAATAAAAAGATTGTCTATGATGTGTCAAATTACTGACATCGTGGATGATGTGATTTAAATTTTTTCTAATTCTTGCAAGTCTGGTCATGAAACCATTTTTATGTTTGAACCATGTTAGAATATATCTATTATGTCTCATCCATGGTTCTGGAATTCTTTTTTACACGTGTTTTTAAATTATAAAACAAAACGAGGTTGTTATTATCAAAGAACCACTAAAATGATCTAAACGGACATCATTAATGATTTAACTTATGAATCATCCTCATTTAAGAATTCAAAATGATAAATGGTATAATATATAGTTCTGGAAATATTTAACTACCATTCCATTCCAATTACGGTGTTTCACTTCCAATCAACAAGAATATTCATCATGAACCGATCATGGAAACCTTGTAAAGAATGCACCCGACACAATGTAAATAACAAAATATTACTAATAAATGTGTCGAATGATGTTGTAAAATGATCATATAAGGTGTTATAAACATTAATATGTTTCATTAAGAAGTTAATAAAACTCTTTTAACCATTATACTGGAGGTTTAAACACTTTTTAAGTAAGAAGAACCTGAGGTAAGGGAATTCTTAACCTAATTTCCATTTTGTGGGTTAACCTTCTTCTTTATTCATTATGTGGTATTAACGTTATTGGTGTGATGAATTTTTGTTTATATTATGTTTCAATATGTGTATTTACAGTATATACACATATCTATTCCATTCAATTAATTTTCACTCTAATTATATTTTTAGGGGGCCTTTTTTTTAAATCCTTTTAAAACTCTCTTTAATAAATTTCAAACGGATTGTTCATTTTTATGTATATGGAATTAGTAGTTTATCCTCATTTAAAGATAAATTATTACCATGATATGTTCCTTGGGAATTATTTATTTTGGGTTGATCCCATTATAGCTCAAGATATGTTGGGTTGATCCCATTATAACTCAAGATGTGACGGGTGATCCCCATTATTGCTCTCCAATGCATTGGGTACTCTAGAGATAGAATTTTACCAAAAATGTTATTCCATGTGTAAGGGTGAATGTAAGAGTGATATGGAAAATATTTCCCAAGGAAACTACATGATGTTTTTATGCATATGAGTTTTTTATGATTATGGGTTTTGTTGGATTTTATGTTATCACTTGACTAGTGCTTTCTTTCTTTATATAACTTACTGAGTTTTATACTCATCCCATGTTTTTAAAAAATATTAATAGGATATAAGTATGGGTAAGAAAAATAAGGGAGTCATGATGTTTGATATGGAGTGTTGTTAAAGAAATCATGTTTTAAGTTTAAATGTTTTACATTTTGAAAATAATAGACACTGTTTTAGTAGTATCCTCTTATTTGAATGTGGTATGTCATGTATGTAAGATATCCTAATCCATTAAAACTCTAAACATGAAAAGATCCTTAATGTGTAATGATGTATTTTCTTGTCTAAAATTCATGATTAAGTAACATTTTATGGTATGGTCTTAATAGTTGGTACCAAAGTATGGTTTAGATAAATTTAGTGGTTATGATGAGGTTAATAGTATACCATAAATGATTTTTACTCTATGATTAATTTTAAATGTTATAGAATTTAAATATTACCATGTTGATTTAACTAAGATATGTTTGTTCAGAATGGTTTTTTGCAGATGAAATAGGGAAGCTGAAGTAGGAATGCACCAAGAGGCTGATGTTTGTCCGAATCTTCAGCTCGAAATGGTGGGAATTGGAACCGAGCAGTTTTTGAAAGCAATGGATTAGATGAACCAATAAATAAATGTGGGTGTTATCCATTATAGATAGTAACATGATCTACCATGAAAAAACATGTCTTTTATAGATCATTTTATGAGGCAACGTCCTCCAACATTAAGTGGAACCGTAAATCTAGTGATAGTCGAAGGATAGATCAATGCTCTAGAAAAAATATTTGATGTCATGGGATGTTTAGAAAATCAAAAGGTAATACTAGACATTTATCTTTTGGAAGTTGAAACTGATCAATGGTGGTCTCTGGTTAAGAATACAAGATAAAGAGATGATCATTACAGTTTGGAATGGGATGATTTTAAGAGTCTTTTTCTAGAAAAATATATTCCTAAAACTGTTCGACTCAAAATGGAGAAACAATTCTCGGAAATTAAGTAGAAGATGATGATTATATGGTATCATATGAATCCAATTTTACAAGATTATCCAGGTATGTAACAGATTTTAATCGGGATTTTGAAAGTAAAATTAATAGATTTCACTCTGGTTTGAAATCTTTTTTACCAAGTGCTTTGGCCTTATGAGAGTTTAAAAGCAATGAGAAGCTCATCTGTTATGATGAAAAAGTTTAGATAGAGTTTTATGAAACATATATGCCTCATGATGACAAGAATATGAAATTTTCAAGTTGGCAGGCAATAGGGAAGAACTCGTCAAAGAAGTCCGGAGGTAAGAAAATGAATTTTTGTTCTTCTGAAAAGAGTAGTAAAAGGCATCCTGGAGAATGTATTGTAAATTTTGGAAAATTATACCAATGTGGAAAATTTAGACACATGTCTCATGAGTGAGAGGAAAATGATATAAAAATAATGAGAAGCCAAGGGTGAGATTATTTAACTATAAGGAATTGGGTCATTTTTCTAATGTTTGTCAGAAGCAAGTTACTCAAGCAGGGAATCAACAAGATTGGAAGCATAAGGGGTTGGTAAAATCATTTTCAACCATTTTAGTAGATTTTGAGATGTCAAATGAGGTGGTATCAGGTACATTTCTTATTTTTATAGATTTCTAAAATGTTTTGTTTGATTCAGGATCTACACATTCATTCATTTCTGAGAAATTTTTAGAAAAATTGGGAATTAAACCTCATGAAATGAAACCATATCTCATTGTAAAAACACCTCGAGGAAATATTTTTTCAAAAATAAATTATAAGAATCTTTTTATCCTTGTATGTGAAAAGATTTTACCTACAAACCATATTATTTTTCCTCTAGTAGAGTTTGACGTTATTCTTGGAATGGACTGGATTTCTTTTTATCATGCTAAGATAGATTGCAGTGAAAAAGAAGTTATTTTTCAGAAATAATTTCAATTTGTATACAAGAATGAACCTATACCATTAATGACATATCAGGAAGCTAAGAAAAAGATAAAGGATAGAAATTAAATTTATCTTGCTCATATTTTTGAAGATAAGGTAACTATCCAGATTAATGATGTACCAGTGGTAAATTAATACTTGGATGTATTTCCTGATGATTTTCCTGGTGTTATTCCTAATAGATAGTTTGAGTTTACTATTGACTTAGTTCTTGATGCTAATCCAATTTATAAACCCCCTTATCTAATTACCCAAATGAAACTTCTATAATTAAAAAAGTAGTTGCAAGAATTATTAGATAAAGGCTTTATCCAACCCATCACTTTACCATGGGGTGCTCATATCTTGTTTGTTAAGAAAAAATATGGTTCAATGAGACTTTTCATCGATTATAGAGCCTTGAATAAAATTACTGTTAAAAAAAGTATCATTTGCCTCATATCGATGATTTGTTTGATCATCTCTAGGGAGCGCAGTATTTTTCAAAGGTTGACCTGAGGCCGGGGTACCATTAGTTGAAAGTAAAGGATGAAGACATCCTAAATACTATGTTTTATACTAGATATGGTCAATATGAACTTGTAGTTATTCCATTTAGGATAACAAATACACCTGATGTATTCATAGATCTTATGAATATAATATTTCATGAGTTCATGGATAAGTTTTTTGTTGTGTTTATTGATGACATTCAGGTATATTCTAGAAGTAAATAGGGGAATGAAAAACATCTAAGGGTTGTTTTGAAAACATTAAAAGAAAATAAACTGTATGGAAAATTCATAAAGTGTGATTTTTGGTTGCAACAGATTTCTTTTCTTGGGGTAAATATGGATGGAATAATAGTTGATCCTTCCAAAAAAAATTGGTTGATGAATGGACAAGACCTACAAATGTTACAGATATTCGTAGTTTTCTTGTATTAGTAGGTTATTACTGATGGCTTGTTAAAAACTTTGCACGGTTATATAGCCCGAAAACTAAGTTAACATGAAAAGGGGTTAAATTTCTTTGGATAGAAGAGTGTGATGTTTTTTTAGGAAATAAAGAATAGATTGGTGAATTCTCTAGTTTTGGCCTTTCCTTCCTGAAAGGGTGACTTTATCATCTACAATGATGCTTCATTAAAGAGACATGGTTGTGTTCTAATACAGAATGATCTGGTAATTTCTTATTCTTCAATACAACTAAAACCTCATGAGTTGAATTATCCCACACATGATTTGGAATTGGTAGTTTTGGTTTTTTCTTTGAAAAATTGGAGGTACCATTTATACGGATCCAAATATCAAATATATACAGACCATAAAAGTCTAAAGTATATATTCACTTAGAAGGAATTAAATATGATCCAGATAAGATGGATTGAACTGATAAAGGATTATGATTACACGATCAATTACCATCTTGGAAAATAAAAAAAATTGGGGGATGCCTTGAGTTGAAAACATCATGCATCATTAACGATGTTGCATTTGGAACAAGATCCATTGATTAATGATTTGATGAATTTTGGCTTAGAATTTGTCGGTGTAGAAAATACATCTATTTTGTTTAAGGTTTCAGTACATTCATCATTATTAGATATAATTAATCAATCGCAGAAGGAAGATCATGAGCTATAGAAAATGGTAGAATTGGTTAAAATGGGTATGTTTCTAGAATTTAAACCTAATAAATATTGTGTTTTAAGATTTTGAAAAAGGTTTTGTGTGCCTTCTGATTCCCAGTTAAAGAGAGATTTTTTGTGCGAAACTCATATTTCTCCATTTTCAGTTCATCCAAGAAGTACAAAGATTTATAGAGACCTTTGAGAGTATTACTGGTGGGATAGAATGAAAAAGGATATTGCAGAATTTACTCTGAGATTTCTGATATGTCAACAGGTTAAAGAAGAGAAGAAGTTATCGAAGGGGATGCTTCATCCTTTTCCAGTTCCAGAGTGGAAATGGGAGAATATATCCATGGACTTCGTGGTAGGGCTACCTAAGACTTCTCAAAGTAACAATGCGATTTGGGTTATTATTGATCGGCTGAAAAAATATGCACATTTCTTTTCTATTCAAGATATAATGTCATTGGATTAGCTTTATTGACTATACCTCAAAGATATTGTAAGGTTTCATAGAGTTCCTCTTTTCGTTGTATCTGATCGGGATCCCAGGTTCACTTTTAACTTCGGGAAGGGGCTTCAGAAGTCATTGGGCATAGAATTAAATTTCAGTACAACTTTTCATCCGTAATCAGATGGGAAGTCAGAATGAATGATTCAGACTTTGGAAGATATGCTTCAGGATTTTTTAATGGACTACTAGGGAAGTTGGGATCAATATCTTTCTTTATTTGAGTTTTCTTATAATAATAGTTTTCATTCTAGTATATAGATGGCACCTTCTGAGGCATTTTATGGGAAGCGGTGTCGAACTCCATATTTTTGGGATGAAGTCAGGGAAAGGAAGTTTATGAGACCAGAATTAGTAGAGGAATTGTTTGAGAAAGTAAATATGATCCAGCAGCACATGATGGAATCTCAGAGTAAGCAAAAAAGTTATACATATAATAGAAGGAAAGACTTATATTTAGAGGTAGGTGACCATGTTTTCCTTAAAATCCCTCCTTGGAAAAGTGTGATGCGTTTTAGTAAGAAAGAATATCTAAGTATATGATTCATTGGTCCTTTTTAAATCCTATAGAAATTTGGATTGGCTTCATACCAAGTAGATTTTTTCCGAGTTTATCTCAGGTACATAATGTATTTCATGTTTCGATGTTGAGAAAGTATGTTCCAGATTTATCACATGTCTTGAGCCTAGAAGCAGTTCAGCTAGAAGAGAACCTTTCTTATGAAGAGAAACTAGTTCAGATTCTTGATTGAAAGTAACAGATATTTTGGAATAAGGTAATCTACCAGATAATGGTTTTAGGGAGAAACCACATTGTTGAAGAAGCAACATGGGAATCTGAAAATGCTATGAGGAAAAGGTACCCTCACTTGTTTAATGAGTAAATAAAATTGGGATGACACAATTACTAGAAGGTGGGGATAATGAAACACCCCAAGGTTTTAAAAAAAATAAATTAAATGAATGAAACCTTGTTTTAAGTAGATATTTATAATTATCCTTTAAACATAATTTTGATACTTCTATATTTTGAATTTCAAAAAATGGTCATCTATAATTGTGTTCAGTAATTTATTTGGATTCTGATGGAACCAACTTTTTTTTAGTGAATTGTAATATAAACCTAATGAATAGTAAATTTTATTATTATTTTATTTTCTTAAGGATTTAAGATAATGACATCTTGGTTAATTTTTCAATGTGATATAAAAGCAGTTATAGAATTAAAATTGTTAATTTTTGAAATAAGTATGATTCTATTTAAAAATTAAATTAATAATTTTTAGAAAATTATTTTCAAAAAATGGAGTTCATTTTTGAATTCTACACATCAAAAAATGGTTAGGGTTAATTTTTGGAATTTTTCTAAAATTCATGAATTTTCAATGAATAGTGAAATACAGTAAAATACCATATATTCAAATTATCAGTAAACTATACTATTTATAACATAATTAGTGATTTAAGGCCACTTGGTTCAAACTCACATTCCATTATTACTATTTGGGTTCATATTAACTAATACTATTCATAGTCTTGAGCAAAAAATATTGTAATAATGACTAAAATAATGTTAAATACCTCCTCTCCTCCACTATAAATACCACTCTCATTCCCCTCTGCCTCACACACATATAAAGCCTTGAGAATTTTCTAATTTCTGCCAAATTTCCTCCCCAATATCCTTCCCCATGTCCAAGACCTTCAGGTCTCACCCAAAGGCCAAAATCGAAGGCCTTAAGAAGGATCTCAATGAGAAGAGATCAAGAGGAAATCATCCTCTTTTGTTTTATTTATTTTCTTTCATTTTATGTTATTATTGTTAATTTCCTTTATACTATATTGGAATATTTCATTTCATATTCCAATTACTTCCCATATTATGTAATAATGATGATATACCCATTTTCTCTCATCAAATTATTTTATGAAATTTTAAGCGATGTCGTTAGGCTGCTGAATTTTCATAAGGGATTTCTCAACTTTTCTTCTATTTCAAGATTCCTTTCCTTTACTTTTCTTTCCTCACCTACTCTTATCTAAGAGGCATTAAATCTCCCTAAATAATGTATATTCTATATTTTCTCATGTTCATGGAAATTTCATCATCATTCTTCTTCTCCTCTCCCACTTATTTAAGGAATAAAAAAATTGTTTGTGATGTGTTCAATTACTGACATCGTGAACGATGTGATATCAATTTGCTTTAATTATTTCAAGTCTGATCATGAAACCATTTTTATGGTTAAAATAGGTTATAATATATGTATTATTTCTCATCCATGGTTCTGTAATTCTTTTGTACACATGGTTTTAATTTATAAAACAAAATGAGGTCGTTATTATCAAAGAACCACTAAAATGATCTAAACGAACATCATTAATGTGTTAACTTATGAATCATCCTCATTTCAAAATTAAAAATGATAAATTGTATAATTTATGGCTCTATAAATATGTAACTAAAATTCCATTCCAATTATTGAGTTTCACTTCCAATCAACAAAAATATCCATCATGAACCGAACATGGAAACCATGTAAAGAACGCACCCGACACAATATAAATAAAAAAATATTACTAATTAATGTGTCAAATGATGTTTTAAAATGGTCATATAAGGTTTTATAAACATTAATATGTTTCATTAATATATTAATAACACCCTTTCAACCATTATATAAGAGTTTTAAACACTTTTTAAGTAATAATAACCCGAGGTAAGGGAATTCTTAACCGAATTTCCATTCTTTGGGTTAACCTTATTATTTATTCATTATGTTGTATTAAGATTATTGGTGTGATTAATTTTTGTCTATATTATGATTCACTATGTGTATTTATAGTATATAAACATATCCATTCCATTCAATTAATTATCACTCCAATTATATTTTAAGGTACTTTCTTTTTAAAATCCTTTTAAAACTCTCTTTAATAAATTTCAAAAGGATTGTTTTTTATATGTATATGGAATTAGTAGTTTCTACAAATTTCAATATACTTTATTACCATGATATGTTCCTTGGACGTTATTTATGTTGGTTTGATCCCATTATAGCTCAATATATGTTGGTTTGAGCCCATTATATCTCAACATATGTTGTGTTGAGCCCATTATAGCTCAAGATATGACAGGTGAGCCCCATTATTGCTCTACAATGCATTGGTACTCAGGAGATGGAAGTTGACCAAAAATGTTATTCCATGTGTAAGGGTGAATGTAAGAGTGATATGGTAAATATGTCCCAAGGCAACTACATGATTTTTTTTATGCGTATGAGTTTTTATGATTACGGGTTTTATTGGATTTTATGTTATCACTTGACTAACACTTTCTTTCTTTATATCCCTTACTAAGTTTTATACTCATATCAGGTTTTTAAAAAAATTCCACAGGATATAAGGATGTGTAAGAGAAATAAGGGATTCGTGATGTTTGATATGCAGTGTTGTTAAATAAATCATGTTTTTAGTTTAAATGTTTTACATTTTGAAAAAAATGGACATTGTTTTAATGTGGTATGTCATGTATGTAAGATATCCTAATCCATTAAAACGCTAAACCCAAAAAGATCTTCAATGTGTAATAATGTATGTTCTTGTATAAAATTCATGATTAAGTAACGTTTTAAGGCAGGGTCCTTATAATTAATCTCTAAGGTGGCTCATATATATTCATTAGACAAGGTTATCATGTCCCAGGACATCTTATTGACATGGGATGATTGTCTTCCTGCCCAATATGATTTTCTTCCTAACATGTATGAGGATGTTTAGACATTTACTAGTTTCTTAGAGGAAATTCCTAAATAAAATATCATGATCCAGTTGAATTTTTTGGAGTACATCACAAAACCAGGATGACATGTGTGGGGATTATCGCATGATCAATGCAGACATGTCTAAATGGTGACGCATGACCTGAATTTCTTGTTCGAAGAACATCTCATAATCAAGGATGACTTCTGTGAATGGTGTCGCCTGACATGGATGACATGTTTGGAGGGTTTCACATGATCTAATAGACTTTTCCAAAGGATATCGCATGATCAAGGATGCATTTTCCATAGGTTCTTTCCTGAATTGGATGGAATTTATTAAGGGTGCCATATGATCTGATTGACTTGTCTGAAGGACATTACATTATCATGGATGGAATGTTTTAGTGACAATGAATGAACCGGTTGACATGTCCCAGTGCCATTATGAGAGCTAGCTGACATGTCCTGGTGTTACCACATGATTTGGGGCGACATGTATGGAGGTCATCACAAGGTTTGTATAGAAATCCCAAAGGACATCAAAATACATTGGTGGTATGACCAGTGGTCATCGTGTGTCTTGCTTAGCATTTCCTAGGAACATCTCATGATCTATATAGCATGTTTAGGGAGCATCACATGATTTAAGTGACATGTCACAGTGTTGTCTCGTGATCTTGGTTAGTCATGTAAAGTGCATAAGGATTATATCATATGTATTTTCATAAGTATCCCATATTTTTATAGTCTTTTATTCCATGATTTTTTCACAAGTTTCTCAGGTTTTTCAAGTGTTAACTTATTTTTAGGTTTCGCATAACTCAACTAACATATGGGACCTCCTTCTCATAATCTGACTGACACACCAGAAGTCCTTTTCATGATCTATATAGTGATCACATGAAGTTTCTATGCATGTTACACAATCCTTTAAGTCATTCCATAGAATTTACCCAGTGAAAGACCTTTTCAATTGTGTGACTAGTTGCTCTGAGAAATTCTCTCATGTGCTCCTGTGTAAGATTGATCATCTTTTCTTTTGTGTTGAGGGGGAGGAGTTTATAGTCCTCACCACCTTGTTTATACACTACCTTGTACATCACATATCTCATGGATTTGAGATAAATCTGATGGAGGGTTTTTGTATCATTTGATTTTCATTATCTTTCCATTGTTCATCTATGTAACTGTGTGATGATCAAAAACCATGATAATGTTCCTCCTTTTCCATTTTTTTGTACCCATGTCGATCAAATGAATTTTTCCTAACCGCGTGGACATGTTAAGGAGATTCCATAGGGTTAAGACAACATGTATAATGGTATTTATGTGATCAGGATGCCTATGGAGAGGCTTTCGCATGACTGAAGATAGCTTGTCTAGGGACTTTTGTGAGACAGTGGTATCTTGTCGAGTGGGGCTCTAGGATATCAGGTTGATGTTCCTAAGGGCCATTATGAGGTCATGTTGTCTTTTCAAGGGGGGCCTCACATGATCAATGGTGATAACCTGGGGAATATGAACCATTTCATATAAAGTCTAGTGTATCCTTACTCTACAAGAAGCTTCTATCTTTTCCCCTTTTATTTTGTTCTTTATTCTGCAAGGATAGGAGATCTCGAGCAGTTGTACAAGTTTTGTCATAGAAAATAAATCTTACTGTCTACAATACTCCACATAATCAATGATGGATCTCAGGATAACATGTGAGAATTTCCACGGATAACCCTTATGCTTGTCTGTGTAGCCATAGGGGCATCATATGCTTGAACGGATGTGTTCGATGTCATTCACATGATGAAGATGAAACACCAACATACTCTTGCATGACAAGGTGGACATGTTGCCAAGGGTCTTGTGGGGTCTTGTGAATCACATAATCTCGTCGCATGATGATCAAAATAACTCTTCATCACATGAGGAGTTCACCTTTATCTACCATTATTTTATAAGGGGTGACGACACTCACCCATTGATCATCTATCAGAGAATCACATAATTAGACTTAGACATTGTGATGACATGAGATAATTGTCATGGATAGCCAATCTTCTTGTCTGTGACTCCTAAGGGGCGTTGCATGATATTAAAAGTTTCATGTGATCGCATAAATGGGTATTATCCAATCCGTATGGGATAAGGGTACATGATCGATATCCCAAGACTCCATGAAGTTATTATGTAACCAGGGGTTCGAGTTGCATATATAAGTTCTTGTTAAGGCTACATATCCAAGTGTTCGCATGTCGAGCCGATATCCTGCATAACTGGGGAGGGGTCACATGATCATGGGTACATGTCCAATGAGTTATGAATATGTTGTCACCCTAGTTCATATGAATGATTTGCGAGAATGGGTTCTCATGATCAAGGGTGACACATGAACAAGGGTGAAAAAGCTTCCTTTTTGAAGTCATCACAAGATTTCATCGCATAATCCAATACTCTTGAAGGTTTTTTTACAGCTAATGGTTCACATGAGGGTGTCACATGAATATCAGTGAGTGAAATTCATCTCGTCCTCGATATATTTTCCAAATCCCATCACTTGATCCAAATTACATCTTGCGATCGTGTATCCCAAGGAACGTCACATGATCCTCAATGACCATGGGATTCCATTTGACAACCTCTTTTGGGTGCTTCACATGACACTTTGAAGGTTGTGTTATTGTTCCTCTTCATCGTGTGTTTTTTTCCTAGGTTGGATTTCATGCACTTCATTATGTGAAGTGAGATTCATATGTTTTTCTTTCACATTATTATATATGTGAAATTGATCATCTTATTTACAAAGCGTGAGAGCTTTATAGTGTCTCATCCCATCAAATGAATGATTACATGATTGATTTATCTTTCTATGTGAATTATTATATAAAGGAAGATCATGGTGTCCCCCCACTATCATGAGATATATTAAGTGGCACCTCAACTTAATCACGTGAATGCAAGCAATCAGTCTCGCATGATATTCTTTGTGTAACCCTTATGTGGGATTAAGATGCTCTGTATTAAATAGAAAATTTGATACCTCTTTTTCAAAATGGTAGGAGCCTCTAACTCATGGTCTCTATATATTTGTATAATAATTGTTGCACTAACTTTGCGCATTTGAGAAAGGTGGCGTGTTTGATAAAATGTGATTCTTTTTTCATCAAAACGACTTACTCATCCATCGATCTGAGGAATTTGTTGCATCAAGATATGTCATAAATGAACAAAAACTCTTAGCACTTTCAAAATATTCATCGTCTAATTATGGGGAAATTTAGAGATCACGTATCATCTTTATTCTCAAGAAGTCCACTTTGTAGAGTTTTTTTAATGCGTTTTATAAAAAATTTAAAAATGCGTAGGTTTAATTTTTTTTAAAAAAATGTGAAACCAAGGAGGAAGCGGTGCTTCCACGCCCCCCCCCCCCTCATTTGGCTTGGATTGATGACATGGCAAAGAAATCAGGGGGTACCGCCTTTCACCTAATGCAAAGGCAAAAGGCAACACCACTGATGCCATATTTCTTTCAATGCCCTATAAAAGGGCACCCCCCCCCCCCTTCTCACTTCCATTTTCCCCATATCTCTTCATTTCACTTCTTCTCTCTCAAAAAAACTATTTTTCGCATGTGGTGGAGTCGGTGGTCCAAAATAATGCCCGGTTTTTTTAAAGCACCATTTAGAGGTGTTTTTTATTTAATTTAAAGTTTTTTATTTATTTAATTGAATTATTTTTAGTTGTAAATATTTAATTTTTTAAGTAGTTTAGTTATTTTTAAATATTTTGTTTATTAATTTGTTTAATTATTTATATATAGTTTTAAAAAATAATTATTACTATTAATGATTAAGTATAGATTAATTATATAATAACTTAGGATTAAATATTATAAAATTTTGGTTGCATAAATATTATGTGGTTATCTAAGTAATAAAATACATTTCTAGATACAAACTAGTGGATGTGGCTCTAGCATAGATGTACCTAGGGGTAAAACTAAAAAACACTGCTTTAAACTAGACTCGAATGTGAACTCGTGCATGAAAATGGGCCTTGCTACACTTTTAGTTTGATACTATCAGGTGATATGATTTAGATGATTCATATTTTTTATAAACTACTAAATTACCTAGGAAAATAAAAAATCGAATCAGTATATTTATCAATGATAAAATGATAATTATGATTATATAAAATGAAATGGATAAGGATAAATGAATTAAAGAATTAAAGTTATTATTAGTAATTGGATTATTTTTAGTTAGTTTTAAATATGTTATTTATTAAGTAGTTTAATTAGTTATATATAGTTTAGAAATAATATTTATTATTAGTAATGATTATGTATAGATTAATTAATGAATAACTTAGGATTAAAAAATGAATACATACAATGATAAGCTAATAATAATTAACTAATTAATATCATATGATTAATGATTGAATAAGGAATGATTATAGAGGGATTGAAGAATGATTAACTAATGAATAACTTATTAATGATTAACTAGTGATTAAAGAATGATTAAATTAGTAAAAAATGTACTAAGAAACATTAGTATCATATTTTAGGATATAATAATTTTTTAAAAAAATTTAGTATCGTAAAGATTAAATAGTTTATAAATAATAGTTATTATTAGTAATGATTAATTATAGATTAATTAATGAATAAAATAGGATTAAAAAATGAATACATATAATGATTTGATAGTGATACTTATGATCATATAAAATGAAATGAAGATGAACAAACATATTAAATAACACATGAATTATTTACAACATACAAGAAATACCTTGACATTTTTCAATATAACTTGGTTTGGATGAGATGAGTCTCACTTTGGACATGAGGCAAAATCCATCTTATTTCTAATTGGCAGATTAATAACATATTTGAAGGATATGTAGTTAACTTTTTAACTTTCAAAAGTTTTTTTTCATTCTAATGACATCTAAGATGACATATAAGATATTTCATTAGAAGGAAAAAATCTTTTGAAAGTTCAAAAGTTAAGTGCATCTCTTTAGAAGATGTTATTAAGCTTCCAGTTGAAAATAAATTGGATTTTATCTCACATCTGAAGTGAGGCTCATCTCATCCAAACCACATTCTATTGAAAAACGTTAAGGAATTTCGTGTATATTATAATGAATTCATGTGTTATTTAATGTTCTTGTCCTTATTCATTTCACTTTATATGATCAGAATTTTCATTTTATCAATGATAAATAAAATAATTTGATGTTTACTCTTTTTTTTACCTCAGTTTCCAAAACACTATGTGACTTATATTCTAATAAACTTTTATATAATGAAACATAACTATCATATTTTAGTGTATAAAAAGACATCATAAAATTAAATTCTAATAAATATTATATGGTAAACCATCATTGTTAATATTAGTTACACTATCATAATATTGATCAAAAAACATTTTTGACATAGAGAATCATGTTTTTATATGTGTACTACTACGGGGAGGTTATTCAAACTAAGAAAGGAGATTATTATAGTACATAACCAATAAAAGTGGTTAGTATGGATGATTGTGTAACCCTAAGTGACCTTTAAGACAGAATTCATGGTTCCTTAAATCTGGGACCCGATCAAGAGATCAAGTCTACGAGCTGTAGACATTTTCAATTCCCAGCAACACTATGGCATCTAGCTTTTCCATTGGTTGTTGATGCGTAGTGGGTCCAAGACATAAATTTATTTTCTTAGTGGTCAGATAGTACCATGATGGAGTTATATGTCGATGTTTCTACTGTACAACAACAATGTTCAGTTGTATGAAGACGTCTAATTAAAAGAGTGGTTAAAGATGGTATGCCCCATGAAATTGAGCCTATTTCAAATGATGCATAAGAGGATAGACTAGATGATCGCCTGAATATACATGTCATTCCAACTTCTGATGAGACGTTTCATAATGATGGAACATATGGTGATAACAGTGTTGCTGAGGAGGAAGCAACATAAGTTAAGGAGGAATTTTCTAGAAATGCATTAGTTGTAAAGCATCCTAGACCCATAATAAATCATTCACCACTCTTTGAATTCTGGTCAGAAGAAATGACATGTGTGCATGAATTCAACTAAAATGATCTCACACTCTGAACTGAGTTTCGAGGAGTTATACAATAGGTTTAGTGAGATGGAAAAAACTTTATTTGTTGGAAGGAATTTTCCAAGTAAAGATTCATTAAAAAGCATGATAAAGAGATTTCATATTGATAGGAACTTAAAATATATAGCTTATGAATCAATCAATAATAAATATCTCATATAGTGTGAAAAGTATAGGGATGATTCTAGATTCCTGTTGAGGGTGATTACATACATTTCATTTCAAGGTTAGAGAATTTTGAGGATTGAGGTAGCTCATACTTGTGTTCAGCCAAACCTGACACAAGATCATACCTCATTGGATGAATAATTTCTGACATCCATTATCATTGAGATGATTAGGACATTCCATGATGTTCCTATATCCCTTGTACAAGAGTGGATACAACAAAAATTTGGTTATAATATTTTCTATAATAAAGCATGGATGGTGAAACAGAAGTCAATTGTGAAGGTCTATGGGGATTGGGATGACTCGTATCGGGTGTTGCTAAGAATTTTATCCATATTGAAGAACCATAACCAAGTTGTATTACATCTTGATACAAATAGATATGTGTATCAAGATAACCAACTTAATCCAACTCATGTTCAATTTCATTGGTTGTTCTCGGAATTCCTCCTATGTATCTCCACATTTCGTTTCAGCAAACATTTCATTCAAATTGATGGAACATTTATATACAAAAAATAAAAGGATTTATTTTTTATTTCAGAAATATAAGATAGAAACCATTCATCTCTTCCTCTTGCCTTTTCCATTGTGTAGAAGGAAAACTATGAATCATGGAGTTGGTTTTTGGCATGTATCAACAACCATTTCAACAACATTCGGGGTGTCTATTTGATATCTGATTGGCATAGGACAATTAATGAGGCAATCAATACAGACCCTGATACATGTAGATCCCCAAATTCACATAATTGGTTCTACATTACACACATTTATAGAAATGCGTTGAAATCATTCCACAACAAACTGATGAAGAAGACAATCACGAGGCTTGGTACACATTATCTTTGTTATTTTATACTATTTCAACATAAAGATAAAATCAATTTATGTGAAATATGATATCTTATGTGTCACATATGATCAGGTTCAACAGTGGTTTGAAGAATGTTTCGAACAAATCTGCATGTCTAATCGAGAATTTAATGATTATATGATGCGGATTCCAAAAGAAAAATGGACATTGGCATATGACGTGGGGGGGGGAGAGGTACGAAAACATGACCATAAAAATTGTGAAGTGAATCAATGGTTTATTTAAGGGGATTTTAAAGTTACCTATAACTTCCCTAGTTTAGGAGACATTATATAATTGTGTGAAGTACTTTGTTGATAGACAAAAACTAGCCTTAAAAACAATTCAACAGGGGATAAGGTACAGAAGAAACATTCAATGAGAGATTGAAAAGAAAATTGAAGAAGCTTCTAGTTATCATGTTTTCCTTTTTCAATGAGAAGACTCTTGATTTTAAGTTCAATAGAATTTAGACCCCATCACAAATAGCATCGGTGAAAAAATGGTGGTATCACTAGAAATGAGGTAATGTCAATGTGGAAACCTTCAGGCCTTACGGTTTCCATGCGCACACGCCATCACAACATGTGACTCTGTGAACATATCATGGGAAGCATATGTTGATCCAGTGTACCACATGGACACCATTTCTAAATATTATTTTTCACCATAGATGCTTATTGGGGAGTTTCATTTTTTCCCAATGCCCGAAGTTTAACTGATAGTGATACCTAACATCAACCGGTTGCGTACTCATGGGAGACCGAAGGTAAGAAGAATGTGGAATTAGATGGACTAGCCTAAAAAATGGGTAGTGTTTGAGATGCACCATATGTCATTAAGAAGGTCATAACTAGAAACGATTCCCTAACATTGTTGGGTTGACTTCACACTCTCATCCACAATGATGTATTGTCTTCATTGTGATATTCTCATATTGTAAATTATATGTTGGTATCTCTTATTTTTACCTCGATTTTCAAAACATCATGTGACTAATATTATAATAATGTTTTATATAATGAAATAATAGTATCATATATTATGGTATAAAAATACATTATAAAATTTCAATATAATAAATATTATATGATCAACCATCTCTTTCAATATTAGTTACACTATCAGAATCATGATCAATAAACATTTTCGATGTATAGAGTCATATTTTACCTATGTGTACTACTATGGGGATGTTATATAAACTGAGAAAGGAGCTTGTTATAGTATACAACCAACAAAAGTGGTTACTACAGCTGATTTTGTAACACTAAATAAACATCAAGAAAGAATTTAGAGGAAATGAACCATGGAGTAGGAGGAACAGTGACAATGACGATAGTGATAGAATGAGTTTTTTTATCACCATCATCATTGTCACCATTCCTCCTGTGTTGTGGTTCATTTCCCACAAATTCATTCTTGAATTTCAGTTAGTGTTACATAATTAGTTGTACTAACAACTATTATTGTTTGTGTACTATAACAAGCTCTTTTCTCAGTTTGAATACATTCCCTTATTCGTTTATTATTTGATCGTCATCACAGTATGTGCATCTGTGAATAAGATTCTTCATTTTTTATAATTTTATAACTTCGCCAAATACTTTTACTATTAAATAACAATAGTCCTTTTATAGTGACATTAAATTGAATATGAAAAGTGAATTTAAGGTGATATTAATTCATAATGATTTTGTCCATGGATAAAATATAAACCATTCATGTGATAAAATAATTATCAAAATAATCATGAAACGTACTATTATGTGGACAATCATACATAAATTAAAAGGCACAGCATTTTATAATAAACATTTATATAACAAAGATAAAATTTATATATATATAAATATATAAAACTATATCTTACAAAACACCATTTTCTAGGTCAAATCATATCTTAACAACACATTAGTAATATTCTTTGAAAAACATGACAACATGCCCCTTTCTTTGGGTAAAAATAACTTTATAAAATAATGAAAATAAACATGACATTTCTTACATTCTAAAATACATGAAATTTTGCTGACCATAACATTATATTTACATTTTACACTTACGACTCGTTTCATTTGTTTATATACAGATGGAGGATTTCATAACACACTATGCAAGATAGGCATGTTTCTTAGGTCGTGTTAGATGGTGGTGAGGATCGACTGATCAGGGTGCGTCGAGTGCACCATTTTCATCACACAGAGCCTCCACATTCCATTATTCCATACTTATGCCATGATGGATTCTACAACAATGTCGTATTAGATTTCATATTTTTTGAACATCACCTATTTGCTACACTTATGGAGAGTTGGAGACCATAAACACACACATTCCACCTTCCTAAGGTAGAGATGACTATCACCCTCCATGATGTGGTAGTGCTTCTCAGTCTTTATATCCATGGGGAACCTGTTATTGGACCCACCCCTGCATCTTGGCCTGACCTTACTCAGTGATTGTTAGGCATCATCATTTTGGTTGACTGTAGGGCTATATATTGCGGGTCGATATCTATGCCCTGGCTTAAGATGCACTTTCAGCATTTACCCGATGATGTTGATGACCAAATTGTCATGCATTATGCCCGTAAATGTATATTATGGATCATTGGAGGGACCCTATTTATTGATCACTTGGGAGTCCATGTGAACATAATGTATCTAGCCCTACTAGAGGAATTTGATCAGGATGGGACGTACAACTGGGGATCAGACTTCTTAGCATACACATACAGAGCATTATGTAGGGTAACTCATAGTGACTGCACAGATCTCAGGGGATGAGTTATTCTTCTTCAGATGTGGGAATGGGAGTGCTCCCCCTCATTCCACCCTTGTCTTGCTGGTCCGCCACTCAATATGGAGGTTTTTAATGACACTCTGCATGGACGCTAGTATGATCACTCGTATCTATTTATTTCTAATTCTACTAGGAATTATTGAATTTAATTTCTCATTATTTTTCACTATTGATTTTGTATTTTACAGGTTGTGGTAGAGACACAATTTCCTCATGGTTTTGAGACACCATTTGGGTGCATATCGGCTCAAGTTAGACGATCTCTTACCCGACTAGGTATGTATATACAACATATCATTGTCTAACAAATTTAACAATAGAATAATTTTTTTTTTAGTAAGGGGATTTTTTGACAAAGGTCACATGTCATTTCAGATTACATGGTTGCCATACTAAACTTTACTGAACCAGTTTCCACCATACTACACTGTTAGGATTGAGGATGTTATGGTTGTAGTGCCCCTCATTCACTTCCATATTATTGAGAGGCATAAGCCTGGTAGAGTCATGCGCTAGTTATGTTGTGTTCAACTGATTCCATTACCACATAGACAGATAGATAGGCTTCATGAAGTGAAGCTGATAGGGAGGCAGGATGAGGACTAGCGCCAAGTACATGTTGACTATCTTGACTGCTAGTGCAGGCGTGTAGAGTTTCATATCCAGTGTGTACCTATGAAGTGATTATTTCTTTCAGAGCAGGTCAAGTATGAGCCATGGTATAGACTGAAGTCTATACTATATCTTACCCAACACAGCAGAGATATTCATAAGATTGTAAGTCAATAAATTTCTATTTGTTAATTTATTGAAATATTTTCTAATTCATTTTGAATCTCATTATAGGGAACTCACTCAGAGAATCTTGTTCGCATTAGGGATGATAAGGAGGAGGGGTTATATAGTTGTGCAGTGGTCCATGATGAAGTGTTGGATATGATGTCATCTTATCGTACACTTTTTGAGAGCATCTTATAGAGTCTAGCCTAGAGAGATGAGGTTCATGCCTTGAAGGAACATCCTGCAGCAGCTGCTAGTGCTAAGGATCAACGACGACGACGATGTTGACAGTATTGTGTTGCACGTCATGCCTCACCTATTCCATAATCAGAGGTCAGTCCTCTAGCAGTACAGCCTCCTCTGATTGAGGATGTGCCTCAGTCGACATGGGATTTGTCTTTCTTGATAGGATATCTATATTTCTCTCCATCTTGGTGTTTAGATCCATCACAGCCTTGAGATCCATATCCATCACAGCCTTGGGGTCAAGATCCATCACAGACTTGGTTCCACACTACGATGATGGCAGGTTTTTCTACTACCCATGTGGGATAAGGATTAAGAGCAAAGTATGACATGCAGTTGATAGCTCCTCCCACTGACACATAGGTGGAGGATGCGACAGTCAATGTTCCAGTTCCTGAGGATCATCCCTTTCCAATTTATCAGACTCCACAGCGAACTCAAAGCGGGTGTCCTATTCACAGACCACCATGTGGGATAAAATATCCTCACCATAAACATAGACAATGATTGTACTTGTTCATTTATATGTTTTATGTTTATTGAAATTAAGATATTGTTATTACTATCAAACCCTCTTTTTTTTTTATCCAGATTTTCAGTTTTCATTAATATTTTAGGCGCAATTTATATTTGACAGCTTTCAAATTAGACTACTTGAAACATATGAATAATTATTAAATTTCAAGTAGCTAAATTTAAAAGATTATAAAATATACAGTATAAAAACAATGTAAATAAAATTTAAAAGATAACCTAAACATCAAAAAAGTTTTTGAAAATAAAAAGAGTTTCATAAATAAAATAAATAAATAAAATTGAAATGAATGTAAGAAAAGTTTATAATTAACATTGTAATAGTTTAAAAAATACTAAAATTTAATTTTTCATAAAATATTTATGATGTTGGAAAATTTTATATTAAAACTAACCCTAGATATTGAACCCTTCTCAAGACCCATTTTCTCTTCCATGACCATTTCTCTATTAAAGGCCCATTTTCACCCAATGATATTTATATCAACTTGAAGATCAATTAGTACCCATACATAGTTCTTAAAAATTTCCCAAATCTTACCATCAAAAAATATATTTCTTAAAAACATAACATTCGTACATTCATGCTCCTTAGTGACAACCAATTCTGGATCTGATGAATGCATGTCCAAGCCTACACTCTAAAGACGGGAACTATATCTCCATCAGAAATGTACAAAGGGATGAGATCTCACTTAGGATTATTTATAGGTTATATTATGTCCACTGGAAGTCATTAATAAGTAGTTACATGGATGAAAACCAAGGTTCTTCGATGTTAGTCTAGGGTTACTTGGAAGTTAGAGCGAAAAGAAGGAATATCGAGGAGGATCAAAAGACACCTACTTGACTTTGAAAACCTACAAAATATAAAATATAAGATCCATATAAATGAAAATTAAAACATGTATTAAAAATATAATAAATAATCGAAAATAAATTATTCGACTTATATTTTATATTTTATAGTCTTTCAAAATCACATACTTGAAACATTTTTAAGATTCAATTTGGTGGTTTTGAAAGATTATAAATTATTTTTCTTCAACAATTTTTATGAATTTTTATTTATTTTCAACTATTTATTATATTCTTAATCCATGTTTTAATTTTAATATATACTGGTCTTATAGTTTATATTTTATAGGCTTTGAAAGTCACATACTTGAAACATTTTTATGTTTCAAGTTGGTGGTTTTGAAAGCTTATAAATTATTTTTTATCAAAAAAATTTATGAAATTATTTTTTATTTTTGACTATTTTATATAAGTTTAATCCATTTTTTAATTTTAATTTATATTGGTCTTATAGTTTATATTTTATAGGCTTTCAAAGTCACATACTTGAAACATTTTTAATTTTAGTTGGTGGCTTTGAAAGCTTATAAATTATTTTTCTTCAATATCATTTAAGAAATTATTTTGATTTTAGAATATTTTATATGTTTAATATATGTTTTAATTATCATTTATATTGGTCTTATATTTTATATTTTATAGTCTAGAAAAGTCAAATACTTGAAACATTTTTAATTTTCAAGTTTGTGGCTTTGAAAACATATAAATTATTTTTCATCAACATTTTTTATGAAATTATTTTTATTTTTGACTATTTCTTATTTGTTTAATACATGTTTTAATTTTCATTTATATAGGTCTTATATTTTATATTTTATAGGCTTTTAAATTCACATTCTTGAAACATTTTTAAGTTTCAAGTTGGTGGCTTTGAAAGCTTATAAATTATATTTCATCAATATTTATTACGAAATTATTATTTTTGACTATTTCTTATATGTTTAATCCATGTTTTAAGTTTCATTTATATTTTTCTTATAGTTTATATTTTATAGTCTTTCAAATCCACATAGTTGAAATATTTATGAATTCCACATCGTAAATGCATAATGTTCTACACAGGAAAGGGATAACTTGAATCCCATATCGGAAATGCAGAATGATTTCCAAGGTAAGACCTCTTATAAATTCTGAGGGTTTCTATCAGAATCTAGATTACTGTAATGATAGTACTTCTAGATAATAAATAGTAGATAAATTCTGCTGAAATTTTTTATTTTATTTATATAAAAAATATATACAAAACAAAATGAAAAAAAATAAAAAATTAAATATATAAAAGAGAATATTTATAATCGTAAAAAAACTTATTTTAGGGGAAAGGAGGCATCACTGCTGATGCATTTGGACTCAACCTAAAGTCGGTAGTGGAAATGTTGCCTTAGCTACACATTTTAAAAAAACTAAACCTATGCATTTCAAAAAAAACCAGAAAACACATTAAAGAAAACTCGAACTTTGTATGATCAACTTCTTCATGGGATGCTAAAATACATGGAATCCCTCCTTTATGCACTTGGATTCTCATGATCACATAACCTCATAGAGGTTTCACACCATTTAATAATCCACTTCTGGGTTTCTATGCATGCATTATGGAGCTTCATCGAGCATAGGTTATCCATGAAACTCAATATCTACATCATAACATCTGCTTCCACACACAGTAGTGACCTTGCATATCGCCATTACTACATGCTATATTTTTTGTGCTAGTTTCATGTCTTCTTCACTGGTCTCACCATAGTATCTTCTTCATATTGATATTTTCCCATGCGTTTTACTACACACTTAGTGAAACAGGAAGTTTTTTATATGTTTTTGTGAAAAAAATCATTTAAATAAGTCTAAGATAATAATATTTTTAAAACTAAAACCCAAAGGCTGTAGGGCACCTGCCGCCTTTGAGTTTGTTTTTGCTGGGGAAAAAGGTGATAAGGTCCTTACCACCGTTCTCAAAAAAATTGGGCAGACAATTATACATAATTTATCTTACAAAAAATTATCATAACAAATGATTAAACATAAAAAAATTACTTACAAATAATTTTTAAAAATAGTTCAAGAATTAAAAAAATTATACAAATAATTATTTGGACTAAAATAAAAAATAAATTAATATGGGTATTTATTTTATTTAAATATTTAATTATAAATTATGTAAGGAATAGGGATATTTTTGTCGAGTTTAAATAGATTTTTTAAACAACTATCACACAACACTACTTTTCTTCCTAGATCCTTCTAGATAAACGTCAATATTTTACTTTAGTTAACCTAAAATAAATAACATTAAACATAAATTCTGAATTTTCATTATAAATAAAAAAAGGTGAATTTTATAGGGTAAAAAATATATGTCAAATGAAGTATTGACTACAATAAGAAGAAAATGGAAAAACCCCATTGATTGAAAGCCCCAAACACAAATCACTTTGGTTAACAATAAATAATGTATACATTTGATCAAAATCATATCATTAATTACAATTTTTAGGATGAATCATATCATTGTTGGAAAAAATTATTCACTTTATTCCATATTATAGAATATTTTTTCAAAGACATAAATAATCTTTTCAAACTCTATGTGATAGGAAAATACCATATTTGTTTTATAAAAACTATTTTATTATTTATAATATGTCAAAATTTATAACATAACTCTTCATGGGAGGGAAAGAAATTAAGCATTCATTTTCACCATAATAAAATATGAAATCATTTAGAAAAATGACTCTTCTAATATATTAAACCCAAAATTTTATCCAACTTATTTATTTCATAATAATATTAAGGAAAACCATTACTACATGGTAATATGCACCAATTTTAGGATGCGATTAAAATAAGCGTCTACTATCTAAAAATTGGATTTAATATTCATAAATTTTGTGATTACTTATTATTTAATTAAAACACAACTACTGTAAGGTGATTCCTATAAATCACAAGCATAACATAAAGTTATGAAGAAAAAATGAGATTAGTTATCATTATCATCCAATATTGATTTTGGTTGAAATGAATGAAAACAATTGTGATGTATTAAGTCATAAAATTTTATAGAATTCTAATAATTATATTATGACATATATGACTCTATATCTAGTTGATATTTTTCATGCTGATCCAAAAATATATAATTTAGTTAGAATCAAAAATGAAAAAAACCATGTCTACTAGTTTCCACTAATATATATATATATATATATATATATATATATATATATATATCATTTTTTGAAAAAGCTTTTAATAATTCCATCAAATAAAAAAAATTAAAATTAAACAAACTTTAACAAAAAAAATTATAATTATCAATAAAACGTATACAAAAAAATTATTGGATGAATCAAATTTATCACTAAGAGATAAATAATTTATCTTCAAAATTTTAAAAAAAATAACTTAAATAATTTAGTGTTTGATAATGAAACATTGATCCTGAAAATAGATGTAGTCCCTCAAAGTCGGTGGCAGGGTGAACAGTGTAAGATTGAAGAAAAACTTTTTCAAAAATGAAAAAGAAAAAGGAACCAACAAAACCCTTTAAATGCACTTGTCGGTTGACTGGAATTCGGAATTCATTAAATTAGCAATGTTTATAAATGTCGCTATTTAGCGATATCTCATTTACTGATGTTTTTTAGAAACGTCTCAATTTAGTGACACCACATTTACAGATGCTTTTTACAATCCCCAATAAGTAAATGTCACTAATTTAGAGACGTATACAGACATCGCTATTTAGCGACACCTTAGTTACCGATGTTTTTTTACAGACGTCGGTAGATAATTTTTTTAATTTATACTTATTTTTAAACCATATAGTTTTTTTATTTACCGACGTTCGTAAAAAATAACCATAATTTTTTTTGAAATTTGTACTTTTTTATTGAATCTTATACCTTTTTTAAAATAAAAAAATACTCGTCTCGTTCATTTTCACCCCCCCGGCTTATCCCCCATTTCCCAACCTTACCTGCGCGCCACACACTGTGGACACATACAGCTGCAAACCAAAATTCCCCATTTTCATATTTGAAACCTCGATCCAAATACATTCCAAATGAACCAACCAACTCACTCATCAATATTTTATATATTTATTTGTATTATATTTTATTTATATATATAAATAAATTTCATTATTTAAAAAATTAATATTATATATATATATATATATATATTAATATATGTGTGTGTGTGTGTGTTTATTTATATTTTATGTTGATATTATATATATATGTGTGTGTTTATGTTTTATATAATATATTATATTTATGTTTATACTATATATATAGGTTTATATTATATTTTATATATATTATATGTTATATATATTATTTGTTTATATTCATATATATAGATATGTGTGTTTATATATTTGTGTGTGTGTGTGTATAAATATATATGTGTATATATACATGTATATAATTATAATGATATATATATATATATGTATATATAATTAGCAATGTTTTAAAACACTAATAAAAATGTCACTAAAATAGTCACGTTTTCTTAAAAATGTGACTAAATTTAAAATATATATATTTTTTATATATAAATTTGTGTGTGTGTGTGTGTTTGTCATTATATATGTTTATATATATGTGTGTGTGTGTGTGTTAGTATTTAAAAAACTAATATTATATATATATAATTTTATATATTAATATACACACAGACACACACACACACATATATATGTTTATATTTTATATTTTATGTTTATATATATGTGTGTGTGTGTGTCTGTTTATATTATATTATATATATGTATATATGTTTATATTTTACAATATATATGTTTATATTATATATTATAAACATATGTTTATATTTTATATTATATACGTGTGTTTATATTATAAATATATATCTTTATATATGTTTATCTGTTTATATTATATATATGTTTGCATTTTATATTAATATATATATATATTATATTATATTATATATATGTGTGTGTTTTTATTTTATGTTTGTATTTTATGTTTATATTTTATGTTTATAATTTTTGTTTATATTATATATATGTGTGTGTGTGTTTAGATTTAATATATATATAATATGTTTTTATTTTATATATATCACATGTTTATATAAATATATATATATATATATATGTTTATATTCCATATATATGTGTGTGTGTGTGTGTGTGTGTTTATATATATGTGTGTGTTTATATATATATATATATATATTTATATTTATATAGATGTGTGTGTGTATAAATATATATGTGTGTGTATACATATTTATAATAATAATTATTATTATATAATTAGTCATGCTTTAAAATACTAGTAAAAATGTCACTAAAATATGCATGTTTTCTTAAAAATGTGACTAAATTAAAAATATGTGTTTTTATATATAAATATATGTGTGTGTGTATTTATATATCTATGTGTGTGTGTGTTTATATATATATATATATCACTAAAAAAGGTGTTTTCTAATAGTTTTTTTGGCATTTAGCGGTGGTTTAAACTGCCGCTAAATGATGTGCGATGCTTTCTAAAAGTGCCGCTTATTTGCATGTCACGAATCATTTCACGGCTGCTTTTTATTTAGTGGCATTTTGTTTGGCGGCGGTTTAAACTGCCGCTAAATATTTAGTGGGGTTTTTTTTATTTTTATTGTTTTTTTATTTACCTAATTACTTTATTATTATTTATTATTATTTATTATTTATGTATTACATACTACTTATTACTTATTTATTTTTCCTACCATGCATGCATATTCCATGCATGTCATGCATGCCATGCATAAATCTCGCATATACGTTGGGAGAGATTCAAACCCTTTACCACTTGGATGTTCTGCAAAAACTTTACCACTATAGCAAGCTCTTTATTTGGTAAGTAAACAATATGTAATATAATTATAATTATACAGATAAAAAAATAATATTAAAAAATAATAAATACTGAATATATAATAAAGAAGTAATAAATAAATAAAAAATAGAAAATAGACAAATAATAAATATGTAAAAATAAATAATGATTAAATATTAAATAAATAATAAATAACCAATAATAAATAATAATAAATGATAATAAATAATAAATAACTAATAAATAACTAATAAATAAATAATACATAATACATAAATAATAAATAATAAATAAATATGAAATGAATGATAAATAAATAATAGTAAATAAACAATAAATTAATAAATAATAAATAAATAAAAAATAAATAAATACTAAAGAAATATTAAATAAATAATAAATACTTAATTAATAAATCATAATTAAATATTCAATAAATATTAAATAAATAAATATTAAATACATAAAAATATATATATAAATAAGTAAATAATAAATAATAAAAATAAATAATAAATGATAATAAATAATGAATAATAAATAATAATTAAATAATTAAATATTAAATAGATAATAAATAAATTGATAATCACTAAATAATAATAAAAATAAATAATAGATAATAAATAACAGATAATAAATAAATAAGTAATAAATAATAAATATTAAATAAATAATAAATATGCAATAAGTGAATAATAATGAAATATTAAATAAGTAATAAATAAATAAATAAATAATGAATAAATAATGAATAAATAATAAAAATAAATAAATTATAATAAATTATAATAAATAATTAATAATTATTAATAAATATTTAATATTAAATAAATATTAAATAAATGATAGATAAATGATAAATTATCAATAATAAGAAATAAATAATAATAAATTCTAATAAATAAATAAATAAATAATAATAAATAATAAATAATAAATAATAAATGATAAATAAATGATAAATCAATAATAAATCAATAAATAATAAATAAACAATGACAATATAACAAATAAAAAAATAAAGAAATAAAGAAATAATATATAAATAATAAAGTTTTAATAATAAAAAAAAATTAATATCAAAAAAATTATAAATTATAAATCCATATATAATAAATAATAAATAAGTAGAAAATAAAAAATAGATAAATAATAAATAGTTAAATATTTAAATAGATAATAAATAAATAAATTAATAATAAATTAATAATAACAAAATTAATAAAAAATAAAGTAAATAAAAAAATAAATTAATAATGAAAATATATTAGTAATACGTAGTAATAAATAATAAATATTATGTAATAATATATAATAAATAGTAAATAAATATTAAATAATAAATTAACAATAAATAATAAATCAGTATATAATAAATAAGTAATAAATGAATAAATAATAGATAAAAAAATAAATAATAATTTAAAAATAATAAATGAAAATAAATATCTATAAATAAATATACATATAATGAAATTTACATAAATATCTATAAACACACATTTATGTTATGTAAATATATATAAACACACATGCACATAATTGTATATTAATATATATATACACACACTACACACTATTTAGCTTTTTCCAACAGGGGCATATCTGTTGGTAAATGTACATTTTCTGTTGGTAAAATGTTTTACCCATATATATGTCTTTGTCATTAAATTATTGGTAAAAACTCTATTGCTAAATATTATTGCGACAAATAAATTAGTTCTGTTGGAATTATACTAATACCAACATATATTATATATGTTGGTTAAAATGTTTAGCTATAGATTTAACGACAAATTTATTTGTTGATAATAGAAATGTCAACAATTAATATCTATTTATAAATTACTTTTTAAATGAAAAATTATTTGATATCATTATAATATTTGATGGCAACACTATAATATATTTATTAAACTAATTATATATAATATAGTCATTATAATTATTATATAATAATTATAAAATTAAATTTATTAAAACCATGTCAAAGAGATGGAGATGTACACAAAAACCAAAAAAAATACACTAACCAAACTATGACCATTAATTTGATTCCAATATGTCATTTCATTCAATTCATCAAATCATGGTCACAAAAAATCCAATACACAATCAAGGTCCACTGAATTTTTTTTACATACACACAACAAAATGGAGAAACAACTCACACACTCAAATCCACATCACACAACCCTTAGTCCAAACACTTACAACTTTCAAAACTGCATCTATGAAGATAAACTCCTTGAATATTTCCACCTCTAGTGAACCTTCATGAGTATGGAACACTGGTGACCAATCTTTGAAAACATAGTGGCTCCAACAAAAGTGACCTCCAAAAATACTGGCTATAAAGATCCAGAATGATAACCAAAACCAATGATAAGAAAACACAGTGAACTCACAAAATAAGAATCAAAAGGTAGTAAAACTCTACAAAAAAAATGAGAAAGCAAGGAATTACCTGAACAATAATACCATTGATGACATAAGGGACTATCTACTTTGAGTTATCTTTAAATCCACTTACAAGGAACCATGAAAAGATCATAGATCTAAACATCATGGACCCTTCAATAATCATAAATTAAATCAGTCCAATGAATAACCCAAATCTAGATAATAATTATTGACAAGAATTGCACCTAACACCCAATAATTGATAGTGAAAATTTCAAGCATCAAGCATCCAATTCATAAATTTGATTTAAAAAATAAATTTCAAATTAAAAAAATATCTTACAAATTATCTTATCATCAATGAATTCTAATGTAAAGACCTGTAAATTTCAAGGAAATTTTTTTCATAAATACTTTGATATTTTATGAGTACGTAGTTTCTAACGGCACCTGATTCTGAGGCCCGGTGTGCCCGGAATCAATTTCTAAAGTTTATCTCGGGTACGTTCAGTGAACAAATGAGCGGGTTTTTCTAACTTTTGAACCGGTGCTCGAAATTTAAATTTGAGGGCACCGATGGAACCGCAGTGCCAGTAATTTCTTAAGAGGACCTTTAACAAAGATGTGTTTTCTCGGGAGGAGTTGTTAAAAATTGTGGATTAATAAAGAATTGAATAAAAATTGTAGAATAATTTTTATTCTTTATTCTAAGTGGTTATATCCTAAGTGTGGGAGTTGGGGTGGGACCCACTAGTTAATAACTACCTATGTGAGGATAAAGGTGAGGTCGGGCCCACATGAACCCCAACCCTTCACTTTCTTTAACTCCCTAACTCCCCTCTTTAATTGGGTAACTCCCCACTCTCCCACATTAAATCATGCCAACACACACACATAATCAATTAATTGAGTTATGTGTTTGATTTTTGGAAATTTGAAAGCATGGAATTAATTAATAAAATAATAGGAAACTTATTTTATTTTGGGGTTAGCTTGTTGTGTTGGGAATTGGGGAGAGAGATCTAGCTTTATTGGAAGAACTTCATCCTCCCGCGAAGAACAACACCCTTCGACGAAGACCGTTGTCACCACAAGGAGAGACGACGTGCCATTCCTTCTTCTCTCTGCAGCTAGTGTGAGACGTCGTCCCCTCCATGGATGCACGCCAACGCCATCTTCGAATCCTCACCCCGCGACGCCATCTTCTGCATCACCGGAAAAAGACATCGTTTAAAGAGGTAGGGGTTAACTTCATTCAAGTTTTACTTATCGACCTTCGTTGATTAAATTCTGGCCGCATGTTATCGTTATAACGGGAGGACATTGGATCGCACAAAAACAGACGATCCTCCTCCCCTTTTTTTGATTTTCATTGATCATTGTGGCGAAGTCGGCGTGGTGCCATTACACCATGCGGGAATGAAGGCGACCGCGGCCAGAGTGGGCCGCGGTGGTGGTGCGCGGCGTCGTCGCGCCGCGCCGGAGGACTCGAGGGTGGCCGCGGCCGATGCGGGCTACGACGGAGGGGTGCGGCGCCGTCGCGCCGTTCTGGTCAAAGAAGGGCCACGAACTAAGGTTGCGGCAGTCACCAGAAGGGGGTGGTCGGGCTCGGCCGGCCGCTGGCGCTCTAGGAGGCGGGACCCTTCAGGGTCCCGTGGCGGTTCAAGAAAACCGGTCGGCCATAAAGGCCGACCGTTTCCCGGAAAAACTAGGGGTGGGGGGGGGGTGTAAATCCTCCAGAACAACAAATATGGAGGACCCCACTACGTATGCCGTTATAGAGACAAGGGGGTGGTGTCCCCTTCACACCCCGCTCGGCCACGAGCCGAGCCGCGATCGACTTCCGAGCCGGGCCGCAGGCCGCGCCCCGCCGCGGGCCGGGCCGCACCCATCCGGGTCAGGCCGAGCCCAGACGGGCCAGGCCGCGCCAGACGGGTCGGGCCGTGCCCAATCTGGCGGGACCTGGATGAGGGTCGGGTCAACCCGGTTCGGGCCGCCCCAGGGGGTATTGGGCCGGGTCGGACCGGGCCCAAACCCCCTATTTTCAGATCAGGTTCGTTAAAACGGCCATATCTTGGGCTACGGACCTCTTATTGACACACCGTCAGTTGAGTTTGGATCCTTGGATCGAGACGGTCATTTAGGTATATTAAAATAAAGGTTTTGGTGAAGTTTAGGTATGGCTGGTTTGGTTCAAACCCGAAACCAACCGGGCCCTTGGAACGGAAGCGCTTATAACTTAACGATCGGACGTCTGAATGACGTGACGTCAATTACATTGAATTACCCGTAGTGAGATAGATCTTTTGGATTACTCCACTTGAGGGGTTGGTTTTATCTTAAAAACCAACCGGGCCCCTGGGACGAAAAAGCCAATAACTCTCAGACCGGGCGTCCGATTGACGCACAATCTATCGCGTTGAGTTCCTATTGACAAGACGAAACTTTGTGATACATCAAATCTGGACTTTGTGACAGTTGATGTATCGACCCCTTGTCTTGTGGAGTGGACCCTCCCAGAATCGAGCATGTTGTGTACGGGAACCCTAGAGATGGCTGCGACTGCGACAATGATGGCGACTGTACCTGGATCCTACGTGGGTTCGGTAGCGAGGACGAATGTACTTGGATCCTACGTGGGTTCGGCAGTGAGGACGACTGTACTTGGATCCTCCGTGGGTTCGGCAGTGATGATGACTATACTTGGATCCTACGTGGGTTCCGTATCCACGACATCTGTACTTGGATCCCACGTGGGTTCGGCAGAGGAGATGATTCAGAGGCTACATCTAATCATATCCACCCCTCTTCGTGAGTAGTATACCTGTGTGAGCTGAGTCTTGAATTTCAATCATTATCTTCAATTTGATTGTCTTGATTTCCTATGTGGACTGAGTTGTACTTTCCTGTGTGGACTGAGTTGTACTTTCCTCTGTGGACTGAGTTGTACTTTCCTCTGTGAACTAGGTTGAACTTGGGCTCAGTAGTTGGAGCCGAACTAGAATTGATGACTTAGGTATATGTATGGGAATACACCTAAGTAGTGTTGTTTAATACTTCGTGTTTGTATCCTTCCTTTGTGGTTTATCCTTTGTGGATTCTGGGAGACCTTCGGGGGTCTTGGGGTCCCTGCTGAGTATCATATACTCACCCCTACATGGTCCATGCCCGCACTACATTGTGTTGGTTGCAGATGACGGACAATGTTGATCATGGTTGAGTCTTGTGGAGTGGGACGATACCCGGAGGTGAACTATCAGGCGGGATGTACATGGAGCGGACGACCGGACATGAGGAGCTGAGGAGACCATATGTACCCACCCTTCAGGTGGGATAGCCGGAGGAAGACCCGGTGGTTGCTGATTTACTTTACTACTGCTGTACTTTCTTTTCAGTTCTACTATACCTTCAGTTGGGTTTGTATTGTGGCCCATTTACTTTTCAGCACTTACTTTTGTACTCTGTTTACTTAGTATTTACTACAGCTTGCGTACTCTGTTGTGTTTCTTTACTTATATAAAGGCAATGTCTTCCCATTTATCAAGATTTACGCCTTTGGTGCTAGTCACCAACCCCTGGCCTATGGAAGGTGGGCTTGGGGTAGTCACAGCACGGGCCCTGAGGATGGGTCGTGACATCTAACTCTATAATTTTTAAAGCATGGATCATCCAATTAAAAAATCTGATATATAGTCTAATGTTCAAATTAAAAAATCTTCTTAAAAATTCTCATGTTTGCATTAGTACTTCTTCTCAACCCTTTAAATGTCACATTGGAATGTATACCCTTCCATTTAAAGTCTGTATGCAAAGAATGGAAAATATGAGAAAGAATATAACAATTGTGGTGATTTTGTTAGAAACTAAAACCTAGATACCATAAATTGTTTCCATTTATTCATCCTTTCATAACAAGGTATCTACCACACAAGCATGTACAACTAAATTGGTATAATAAGTTTTAAATAAAAGTTTCCAAACAAACCCTAAACAATTTGGAAACATGCTTACTGAAGCTCCTAATAGAAGAATGGGGTAAATAAAAAAACTAATAGGAAGATTCATGGGCAACAGTTCGGATTTATGGTTTTTCAAATCATTTCATCTAGATAACCTCTTATGTAGCACCAACAATAGACCTATGAAAATAGCTTCTTGGAAGCACAACACCACTTAATAGCTTCAGTAAAAATATCCTAAAAATTAGAATAGAAAACAGAGAGATTAGATTACATAATCTAATACATTTATAGAAAATAAAAATAGGAAATGTTTTAATAATCCAAATTCATCCTTGGTTTCTTAACATAAAAAAGGTATTTTAAATCAGTAAGCTTTGAAGGATTCAACCGATAGTGGAAATACCTCTTGCATTCTTAATTTTGAAACAAGAATACCTAATAAAACAACCATCAGTTCATCACACTGCTACTGTAGAATAGAAATAAATAATCTTTTTTCATTAACAATTTATTTTCGAAAAAATCACAACAATGGTATATGAAAAATAAAAACAATAACAATAAAAGTGTTTTGTTAAAAAGGGGGTAAGGGCGGGAAGGAGAAAGACTCAATGTAGGGGAGTAGAGGGAAAATAAAATAGCATCTCCTCATCTAGTTTATAGGGGAGGGAAGTGAAAATAAAATCATTTACTTTGGTTGGTTGAGATGGGGAAGGAATGATAAAATAACAACTTCTTGTCAGGTTTGGAGGGGTATAGTAGGTAATTTGATTCATGTTTATACATAATTTTAATTTATTTACCATCTCCTTCAAATTAGTTGGTTTCCTTATTTTCTATTTCCTATTCTAATGAATTTATAAACCAAAAAAAAGATTTATCTTTCAGTAAAATATATCCTTACCTTCTACTTTCCTCCATAAAATTTTAACTAGTAGGGAATTTAGTTAATAAAATACCCTCCCCACTACTAACCTTCTCCCCCTCCAATAGAACACAACATAAGAGAATGCAATGAAAAAACAGAAACATGAACATTAAGAAAGTGGGTTATTATAACTCAATACAGTACTTGAGAATCAACTCTAACAAATTAGATACCCCTACCAGGGTATATCCTGTCCCCATTAAAGTGGAAAAGTTTAGTCCTAAGATAAAAACATAAGAACCAAAAATTAAAGAAATCAAATAATTAGTAGTGGACTGAAAAAATATCATAAGGTAAAAAACATCATTCTTGGTTTTTTCATCAAATAATGTGAAATGGTATATCATTCCGGAGAAAATTCTATTAATCATTTCATATTCCAATCTTCTAACAAATGCCTATAATATGATTAATAGTAGACTTGCTGAATTCTTTGATTCAATGTCAATGTATAAATACGAAATCCATGGAGAATTCTATAAAGGGAATTTTTTCATGATCCACTTCACCATACTGTTCAACACTTTTGTAGTGATCAATTAATTTTTAGCCCACCTAAGTACAATTTTGAAACCCAATTTTACAGAAGGAGAAAAAAATGTATAAATATTTCACTTGTGAACTTTTAATTTTTTTAGATGAAACAAATTCATTTTTAATCAACTTGAGATCTTTTTTCAAACCTCCCAATAATAAATTTAGATAAAACATGATTAAAGGTGACTAAATATAACCAATAATGAAACATATTATTCATTTACAACTACCACTTGAATGATTAATTGATGATGAATAAGGTATGTACATTGAATAGTATGCATGTCAGTGTACCACTAACGAGCCCACTGGTGAACACTATGTAACCCATATCTACTATGTGAACCACACATTGAGCCATAAACATGCAATACACATTGCTGAATTCATTTACTAGGATTTCCTAGTTTAAATATTCCAGGATGTTTCAATAATGTTAGTGTAAAAAAACAAAAATAAAACATGAAGAGTAATTGTTATTACAGTGCAGGTAGTGATACATGCATTGATATCACTAGAAAACAACAATACTGACACTAAATGTATTTTAAACATATGCCTTATTAATATGATGTGATACCATGGATGAAATATTTAGTATACCTTCAAGAAATCATGATGGATTCAAAAGGAACAAGAGAAATATAATATATAAATAGGGGTCCATTTGAAAAAAACATATCACTAACTTCTTATAGTCCATATCACTTATGATAAAATCTTCTATATAACTGATTATAAATTGATTATTTAAAAGGTGTTTTTCTACCACATATCTACGGGATTGTATTCTTGTAAGAACCTGATTCTTCCTTCGAAGTACGAATCTTCTCTTTTAGGTTGTTCTAAAGAAAGTGAAGGAAAAATAGGGTTACATGCCGTGTAACCCAAGTTCATGCCATGTAATTGGGGTTATATGTTGTATAATCCCAATACATTCCATGTAGTGGTCTGGCTAGGAACCATATGGAAACAGGCACTACATGACGTGTAGTTTCAAGTATGCATCATGTAGTTTTTTGTGTGATAAATTATCCAGTAACATCATTTTTCTTAGATGGATAGAAAATCACCCCTTTGTTCGATGAAAATCACACCTAGGAAATCCGAGGATAGGGTGGCCTCTATTTTCGTTGTCCGATCTCTGATTCGAACACCATTGGATGTGTTGGATTCCTCTCGGTGAGCTCTTGATTCCCCTTGAGTTGTTTTTCATGATTTCTTCTCTCGACCTAGTTATCGAGGGTTGATTTTTTATGCTCGTTTTGTAGACCTACTCCATTATAGATCGAATTAGAGGTTGACTTTGGATAAGGAGAGTCATACTAGCATGAGGTAGGTGTCCTTATGCCTTTCACTAATTGTCAAGTTGAATATATGTGTCGTAGTGTCACTCCCCCATTATTAGGGTGTCACCTTAACTGAATATTATCTATTACTATTTCCTATTGTTTTTAGGTAATTGATTAAGGGTTTTAAATCATGTTTAGAGTTATTTACCTTGATTAAGGGCCACCCCATGGGTGTGTTTTCTGTGAATTGTATTTTATGGTCATTTGGCCTAGGATACCTTTGAGGAATGCCTTAAATTCCCTTCTTGTGTTGTTTAAGATGAAGTTGGTCAAATTCTAGCCATGTAATAGTTTAATTTACATGTGTTGATTCTTATAAAATGATAAAGGGGTAAATAAAAATGGGTGATACATAGCCTCAGGTTAAAAAGAATGGTCGGGATCATATGAATATTTCACCTTATGCCTTGTGTGATCCATGGTCTTGGTTAAAATACCATGGACGGACTCAAAGAGGGTATTATCATGAAAATTTGTGAGTGAGCCACAACTGTAGTGGTCGGGCACATGGAGACTTTATTAAATGTCAAGAGAATCTTGAATCTAATAAGGGATACCAAGGATGGGATCTATTGGTAGTTGTTTATATATCATGAGTTGATATTTACTTATAATTGAATATTGAAATGGAATGAATTATGATGCGTCTGAAAAACCAAAGCACAAGCTTGGATTCAGTCTTCACTCACACTTATTTAGATGATCTTTTCAGACATCTTTTGTTCTTACTTTTATACATGAATTTTAAGTCTTAGGACAAATTACAAGACTTATATAATTCAATGTAATTTAATGGTAAATGATCATGAAATGAATATAAATGAGAACTAGTGATTGTAGGACTGTTACCTTTGAGTACTTTCTTAATTGCTGCTTTCCCTATTAAATACTGCATGTTATATATATTTACTGATAGATTGGAACATACCTTGGGTGGTTTCCTACTAGGATTTAATCTCATGCTCTATTTGGTTCATGTTTTTGGGCCCAAACAGATTATGTTGTTGTAGGTGTCGATAAGGGTAAGAACTCATTTACAGGTACTTGATTTCTATTTAGGAGAAGGAGAGCATGGGACCAAGCTGAGTCTTATGATGCTTCTGAGTTGCTTTTTTTCCTTTCTGTACTATCAATACTAAAGTTAATTTTTTATTAAAACAACACTTTTGTGGAAAAAAGTGAGAAACCAACAAGTGCAAACATACGTCAGACATTAAATCATATAACAGAATTCTTAAAGATGAACTTAAGGTAGTTAGACGCGACATTCCTAAGGTGGGAGCGAGGGGGACGCCTGGGGAGCCGGAAGGAGAAGTGGTGATCAGGTAAGATCCATGGGAGCTATTGTTACAATCTGGGGAAGAGATGGAAGAGAATATGGTATCCATACGCGCTTCTACTGTGGTTGCGGAAAGGATGCAAGCAAGATTGATTCAAGTTGACACGAATAAGGATTGAAGCGAGTGGATCAGCAACCAATACCTAATCCCCGTTAGATGTTTCAACAACAAGAAGATAGTTGAAGAGGAGTTCCAACAAGTGTGGCTTAAGCTGGATTCTCATTTCGAAGACATTATCAGAGACGACCACGAAAAAAAGGTAACAAATCTTTCTTGGAAATTTTTCAAGGAAGTCAAGTCAAATGGGTTCAAGCTGGTGTTTAATAATTTTTTTATGTGATATAGTGTCTAAGGGCTATATTGAACTATTTGGTTTCACACTTTCTCCAAAAAAAGTGTCTCTTTAATAAAAATATTTATTTGGAGGAGAAGCCAATTTTTCCCACGCTTGCAAGAAGTCCTCCACTGTTATCTTCTTCTCATTGTAGCCTCTGGTCAAAATGAAATGTTGAGTGTTAATCCAATCACTCTGTTTGGTGTTGGTATCCACCTGCATTGGTATCCCGTTCATCCTCTCTACATCCACCTTGGAAGCATAAATAATCAAAAATGTATCCATAATTTCTTCGTCGGAATTCATAAGGAGGTCCCATGAATCTTCCTTGTCCACTGCATCAAAAAACGGTTGTGGATATTCTAAGCTCAATAGTGGATCTTCGGCGAATGAAACCTCCAGTCCAGATAACACCTGTATCCTGTCCTCCCTGTCAATAGTCGAGACCGTACTCTCCAGCACCTCTGCATCACCCACAAGAGACTTACGGCCCTCAGAAGGGATCTTCTCCAATCTATCATAGACCAAATCCATATTCGTGTTCAAATAGTGGGCCACCGAGATGACCTCTAAGTCATTACACCTTTCCTTTCTTGCCGATCTGGTTACTATAGTCTTTGGAGTATTCGAGTAGTCTTTACGGGGACTTGGTTGTTTCCCCCCCCCCCTTTAGAACCGGGAGATTTCCAGTCAAGAGGTTCCCTTGCTTCCCTTTCCTTGATCCAGGTCGAACCAAAGCCTCCTGCTCATAGTCTGAACTTGTCTAGGAGACCCCATTATGAACGCTAGCCTCCTCATCTCCTGGCTGTCGACATCCATCCTGCTTTCATTTCCATCTTGGAATGACAGTTTTCCATCCATCAGGGTCCTCATTTTCTTTCCCTTCCAAATTCAGGGGGTGAGAAGTGATTGTGAATCAGGGTTGGCTCTAGAGCCTTGCCGAAACTGGGCACCCGTTGACTTGGGGACATTGCCTCATACATGTTATAAAATTGAGAATTCTTAATCACCCTAGCAGCATCATGAGGTTTAGAACCGCCATGAATAGATGGATGATTAGACTCCTGAGGTTGAAACCCCCTTCCTGCCTGAACAGACTCAGCAAAAGAAGGAGCAGACCTGGAGTAGGGACCTCCCGAGGTCTGTTATGTCGGCTTTGGCACACCCAGATCATGAAACAATCTAGAAAAAATGTCATCCACTATCGGGTCTTTAGGACTCAGCTTAACCGGATTATTCCGGGAAGGAGGTCCCTCTGCACTTGGATCCAGACCTTTTATGTCTAAGCCCACACCCTCCAGTGTAGTGAGTCTCCTTAGACCACGCCTACATGAATCCTTTAGGTGACCCAGTTTCTTATAGGTGGGAAAAAATCGACCCATGATTCATAGACCACGAGCTATTTGCAACAGAATTCCTCACCCATTGTGATCCAGACAAACTCGGAAGGCAAAATCGATACATCCACTTCTATACATACCCTCGGATAAACTGGGTGACAGAGGGCACGAGTTCTACTATCAAAGCAATGAAATCTACCCACGAGATTCCCAAGCATGCTCAAAATAGAAGGGTTTTGAAACGGAAGTGGGAGATGAGCGAAACTTACCCAAATCACAACTGAAGAGGAGTTGTGCTTTATGTGGAAGTCGTAAGACCACCGAAAAAGGAAGAAACGAGATATGTTGTAGCTACAAGGTGCGCTGGACTAGGCCTTGATCATGTACACCTCCGATTTGAACTGAATCATCAAATGCTTACTTTCGAGCAAGCCTACAGTTACTCTCTCTTGCAGACCCCAGTACCCAAAAATAAGATGATCAAACGAGTCCACTAAAGGATGCCTCTTCTTGAAGCGAGAAACCAGCGTACATTTTAAGAGATCTGACGCTGCGTTGAATTCCGAGAGAGAAATCGGGAGGTTAGGGTTTCCATCGAATCGATCTGGAACCTTAGGGGAAAGAGGGATTTAAGGTAAAGAGGGGAGGAGGTTAGGATTGGATAAGGGGGAGAAGTTCCTGGATGTCTCCCCTCAGAGGATAGCGGAGGTCGCCCCTTCATCAGAGGAGGAACCGACCCGAGGGTCGTTGCCGTCACAGAACAGGAGCATCCATCGAAGAGAGTGGAGAGCGATTCACTATAGCATCCTTTTTGTAATATTGGTAGTTATATTTTTTTATTACTACAGTGTAACCTATTTTGGTTGTTTTCCTAGAACATGTAACATGAAAAATCATATTTGTATGCTATGACATCTTATTATTTATACTATCAGTCTTTCTTTGTTTACTTATTTTTTATTGTATTACGACTTCCACTATCATACTGTTATTTTTTCACTATGTTACACTTTGCCGATGAGGGCATAGTTTCCACACTATCACACCTAGTCCCTCACTACTAGTCAGAAGCCTCCAGCATTTGGATAAATGCGCTTGAGGCCATGTGGACAACCAAGTATGGGGAAACTGTGAGTAACATCCATATCCAGGATGTTACAAAGTGTTATTAGAGTGGTGTTCTTTTCTGGTTGGATTACTATTTGGTGACATTAGATGGGGATAAGAAGGAAATGGATTTTGGTAATAAAATGTGCCCGAGAGTAGCTATCCCGTGTACAGGGAAAATCAAAATTTCCTCGAATTGAATTGTGATTTTTGGATTTTGAGTTGTTATAGTTGATTCAATTTCATTGTTGGGTGACACACTTGTATTGTGTTGTTATTATTGATATCATTGTGGTTTTATTTTTTTGCAACCTGATGAGATGAGGGTATGCCATCTCATGCATCATATAATCACTAGTTAGAAATCACATGACATGAATTCCTGCCATTCCATTTAGAGAGAATTACTGATTTCATGCTATTGTGGTATATACCATGACAGATATGCCTTATATTGTGATAGGTGTATTGTTAATGCTATGGTTTTAATTGGATGGATTCCAAACTTTGGTCCCTATGGTGTATGGGCCCTCTTGGGTTAGAATTTGGTGGATCATGTTGTTGTCTTAAATTGAATTTTTTTATGAATTTTTATATATATATGGATGAAAAACTTTGGTTCACATGGAGTATGGACCCCCATAGATCAGAATTTGTCATAAATTTGGTTTACTTTTAAAAAACGATGGTTCTACAGAAGTTTCATAGGTTTACTTTCTAGAAACCCAGACAACACAACGTGTGGTTCTATGAACACACACCATGTTTTCTTCTATTCGGGAAGAAAGTCTTTTCTTAATTACGTGATGTGTAATATGTGTACATGTCGTGTGGTAAATGACCATGGGTCTGGACATGTGATAGGAAACATGGAATAGAAATTCTTTTGGACGATGCATGTTGTGTACTTTAGGTACACACTGTGTAGTTTTACATAGGCAGACCCCATGTGGATCTAGCCATGTAGAAGTACATGGCTAGGAGCAAGGACATTAGTACATTCTATATCCTAGTCTTACACGTCGTTTACCTAGCATGGTTACACACCTTGTCCAATGCAAGTACACGCTTGGGTAGGAGCTTGAGTGTATACACCATGTATGGTTTCAACACGTCGTGTACTCCTTTTTTAGTAAACTTTGAGGGTTATCTTCTACTGTTTAGTTCGTGTGCTCTTAAACTACAAACCTTGATAATGAACTTGAACTGAGGTGTGTATTTAACCTTATAGAGTCATGCCTCCATGATGAATTCCAATTGTATTCCAGGAGATTGTCAATGATCATATCTCTAAGGTGGTAGTCCATGGGCTACCGGTGGATCCTCCAGTCATTCCAGTTGTTACAAAAGTTGTTATACCAGATGTAGGTGATGATGAAAAGTTCTATGAAAGATTTATAAGGTTCATGAAAACCTTTCAGGGAGCTCTACACCCTGTCATGTCTATGGAAGAGCTGACGCAAGTGTTCCAGCAGCAGTATCCACCCATGTTTTCAGTGGATGGCGGACCAAAAACTGCAGAGTCATGGATATAGGTCATGTTATCTGTCTTTGATCATCTGGATATTCCTCTTGATCATAGGGTGAAGCTCGCTACATATATGTTGCATGATTCTGCAAAAATATGGTAGGATGTTATCACTCAGATGGAACATCGTCGGGATATATCTTGGGAATATTTTTAGACAATATTGTATGATTACTTCTATCTCGAGATACTGAGGGCCAAAAAAGCCAAGGAGTTTAGGCATATGGAGTAGGGTGCTTTTTCAGTTATGGATTACTCATCCCACTTTACCAATCTCCAGCTCTTTGCACCTATTATGATGGGTGACGACCTATCAAAGGCTAGGAATTTTGATGATGGTCTCAGGTACAACATTCGATCACATGTAAATATCTTCTGGATGACTACTGTATCTACTATAGTGAATTAGTTGCTGATTATCGATCATAATCTGAGGGAATCTGGAGGTGTTAGTTGGGGTGGTTCGGCACCAATATCAGGTATTGTTTTGACTGGTACCAGGAAGTGTTGTTTGGAGCCTTCTTATGGTGATTCTAGTAGATAGAACGTATCTTCAAGTAGCCAAGTGAGGTTCTACTAGTGTGGAAGAGTTGGGAATACTAGAAAAAATTTTGTGATGGACCTAGTAGAGTGAAGATCTTGCTGAAAGATGGACCATCTACAATGATTTTGCAGGACGTTTCCACTAGTAGCTAGTGAGAGAGGATCTGCACCGACTCTGCATTCAGAAGTAGGGTCAGTAGCTTTCCATGAGTTAGGGAACTAAAATGCATCAGGCCATTCAGGTTGAGGTGGTGGTCATGATCGTGGTATCCAAACCTCAGGTTCTCAGCGATAGTATGGTGGATTAGCTCAGGGTATCCATGCAGTGTCACAGGTTCATGGTATTGGTCAGACTTATGTAGTGTAACAGACTCAACAGGAGCAGGAAACCGTACCCTTTACTATCACAGGTACTATTCTAGTCACCTCTGTTTTAGATTTTCCTCTTTTTGATATAGGGGTTTCACATAGTTTCATATATGTTCCTGTTTTAGGGAGCCTTGGACTTTTTATTTTTACTTCTAATGATGTTATGAATCTATAAACTCTGTTAGGGATTAGAACGGCAGGTGTTCATCAGTGCAAGGAGTTCCCCCTTGAGGTTAGTGGGTTTCACTTCCTATGGGATCTCTATGTCTTAGAGATGACAGGGTTTGATGTCATCCTCAGAATGGATTGATTGGTTTTCTTTTCAGGCCTTTATGGATTGCTATTGTCGTAGGGTGATTTTCACGTCACCATGGGGAAGATCATTCTACATAAGAGATAATGGGATGTATAGGCAAGACAAGATGGACCCAAGCATCGTGGGTTGGGTTGAATGACATCCCAGATTTCTAGTTTATATCTAGATGACCAGGGAATATGTTAGATGAATTTCCCTCCAGTATTTCATTGTTTCAAGGACATCTTCCTGCATGAATTTTTAGGTCTACCTCCAGTGAGAGAGGTAAATTTATCTATCAATCTAATGCCAAGAGATACACCAGTAACCATTCCTACTTATAGGATAGCTACAATAGAGTTACAAGAGCTCAATGGGAAACTAGAGGATTTAAAAGATAAGGTTTTCATTTGACCCTGTAATTATCCTTAGGATTCTCTGGTCTTTTTGTGAAAAAGGCAGATGATACTCTCAAGCTATGTGTGTATTATCTTAAATTAAACTAGTTGATGTTTAAGAACTGGTATCCTCTACTGTGAATAGATGATATATTTGATTAGCTTTGAGGAGATCATTTTTTCTCAAAGATTTATTAGAGATCTAATTAACGTCAGTTTCATGTTAGGTCATCATACATACCTCACAAATCTTTTTGGAGCAGGTATGGTCTCTATGAGTATTTGGTTATGTCGTTCGGTTTCACGAACGTGCCAGTGGTTTTCATGGCACTGATGAACTGAGTGTTCCATCCCTCTCTTGATTCATTTGTTATGGTTCTCTTGGATGATATCTTGGTGTATTCTCATAATATACATGACCATTCCATACATCTTGAGATCATTTTGAGTACATTTAGATACAATCAATTATATGCTAATATCACGAAGTACCACTTCTGGATGGATCAGATTCACTTCCTACGTCACGTCATCTCAAATACAGGAGTATCAGTGGACCCATAGAAAGTGAGAGTAGTAGTTTCCTAAGAGCATCCCAAGAATGTCATTGTGGTGAAAAGTTTCTTGGGGTTGGCTGGTTACTATAGGAATTTCATACAGGAATTCTCATGTTTAGCAGCACCGTTGACAATCCTGACTTAAAAGGGTAAAAAGTATGTATAGGAAGATTCCTTCCAGACGGCCTTTCAGGATCTAAAAGGGAGGTTGACTTCAGCACCAATACTGATTTTTCTAGAGCCGAGAAGTATTTACACTATATACTGTGACACTTAAGGTATTGTTCTAGGATAATTTATTATGTAGGGGGGACGACTGTTTGCGTACGGGTCTTGGAAGTTAAATCTACATGAGAGGAATTACCTAACACATGATCTCAAGTTAGCTGTGGTAGTTCATGTTTTTCATTTTTAGAGACATTAGTTGTTTGGATTGAATTTTATGGTGTACGCATCCCACAAAATCATCAAGTACATCTTCACTTAGCATGATCTGAATTTGAGGCAGTGAAGGTGGGTGTGATACCTTCATTATTTCGACTTTGAGCTTGCCTCCATGCCTGGGAAAGGTAATGTACTAGGCAATGCTTTAAGAAGGAGGACACAGTGTAGTAGGATAGCAGCGAGTGGAATCTTATGGTTTTATTCTCTGATATGAACTTGGAGGTGCATGATAGGTAGGGATAGTTGTTTCTTTCATCCTTAGTTATTACCTCTACCCTACTTGACAGAGTGAAGATAAGGCAGCTATCAGATTTCGAATGACTAGTTCTATGGGAAAGTATATCAGGTGAGGAGATCATGCGGGAGTTTCATGCTTCAGTTTGAGAAGTACATACCAGGTTCACCAAGATGTACCATGACTTAAGTCTTCAGTATTGGTGGCTGAGTATGAAAAGAGAGTTATATGGTTTTGTTATGAGGTTTCCCACTTATCAGTAGGTGAAGGTAGAAAATTATCTATTGACTGGGCCTTTACAGCAGTTACCTATTCAGGAGTGGAAATGAGATGATGTTGCGATGTATTTCATGACTGGTTTACTAAGGTCACCTAGAGGTAACGATTTTTTGTGGTTTGATGTTGAAAAGATTACGAAGGTTGCTCATTTATTTACAATCAAGGAAACTTTTAGTGTGTATGATCTCAGAAGGTTGTATATTTGAGAGGTGGTATGACTACACGGAGTCTAATTCTCTATCATTTCAGATAGGGATGTCCGTTTTACATCTCTTTTCTTGAATAATTTTCAGAGGGTTTTGGGTACACAGGTGCTTCTAAGAACGACATACCACCCTCAGAATGATGGTCAGTTGGAGCGTACGATACAGGTTCTAGAGCACATGCTGCGAGAATGCATCCAGGATTTTGGGGGCTCTTGGGATAGTCACATTCCCCTAGTTGAATTTTCCTAAAATAATAGTCATTAGGTGAAGATACAGATGGAACCTTACGAGGCATTATACAGTAGGCCATGTTGTTCTACCCTATGCTGGTTGGAGGCAGCTGAGGCAGCTTTTCTGGGACCACATCTCATACATGAGACTTCTGAGCAGGTCTAGTTGATTCGGAAGTGAATTTCCACTGCATAGTCTCATTAGAAATCTTACACCAATAGATGTAGACAACATATAGAGTTTGAGGATGGGGGGTCAGGTTTTCTTTCATGTTTCACCAAGGTTGGGACATAGGTGGATCATGAGATAGGGTAAGCTTTCACCAAGATATGTCGAGTCATTTGAGATTATAGATAGAGTCAGGTCAGTTTCCTATCAATTTAAGTTTCGTCAGAGGTACCGAGTCATGCACAACATCTTCCACTTATCTCATATATGCCTCTATCACCTAGAACTGTCTCATGTCTTTTATCCCAAGGAGGTTGAACTACCAGTTGATGCATCCTTTGAGGAGAATCTGATACATATAGTTGATAAGAGCATGAAGCTTCTCCAAGGCTGGTCAGTTTCTCTAGTACGGGTGCTATGGAATCACAACTATGCTCTGGTTAAAATACCATGGATAGACTCAAAGAGGGTATTATCATGACAAGTCATGAGTGAGCCACATATATAGTGGTCGGGATCATGGAGACTTTGTTAAATGTCGAGCGAATCTTGAATCCAATGAGGGATACCAAGGATGGGCTCTATTGGAAACTTTTTATTTGTCATGAGTTGAAATTTACCTATAATTAAATATTGAAATAGAATAACTTATGAAGCATATACCAAGACAAGTAACAAGCTTGGATTCTGTCTTTACTCACACTTGTTTAGATGGTCTTTTGAGACATCTGATGTGCTTACTTTTATAAGGGAATCATCGAGATTAGGCCGGATCTTGAGACTTATATAGTTCAATGTAATTGAATGGTAAATGAACATGAAATGAATATAAATGAGAACCAATTCTTATAGGACTTTTACTTTTGGGTACTTATTAGTTTACTACTTTCCCTATTACACACTATCTGTTATATATATTCACTGACAGATTGGAATAGACCTTGGGTGTTTGCCTAATGAGATTTAGTCTCACACCCTTTTTGGGTCATGTTTTTGGTCCCAGATGGATTATGTTTTTGTAGGTGTTGATAAGGTTAAGAACCCATCTATCGGAACTTGATTGCTATTTAGGAGTAGGAGAGCATGGGACTAAGCCAAGGATTTTGATTCTTCTAAGTTGCTTTTGTTTCTTTTTGTACTATTGGTACTTATATTTTGTATAACTACAGTGTAACCTATTTTGGCTATTTTCCTAGAACATGTAACATGTAGAATAATATTTTTATGCTATGACATTTGGTTATTTATATTATCAATCTTCCACAATTTACTTATGTTGTCTGGTATTACTACTTCCACTGTTGTATTGTTATTTTGTCTATTGTGTTACACTCTACCAATGAGGGCATAGTTTCCCCACTATCACACCTAGATACTCAATGTTAGTTGGTAGCCTCTATCTTTTAGGGAAATTATTTTGAGTCCATGTGGCAATCTGGGTATAGGGAACCTTTGAGTGGCATCCGGATCTAGGACGTTACGATTCTGAAATTTATGTGTAATTTTTTTTTCAAAGATAGAATAATAACTGCTAAGTAGAAAGTGCTGTGAGTAGTTTTAAATAAGTGTGATCTAAATAATTCCTGAACCAATTAAATTAAGAAAATATATGAGTGGTATAATTTATGAGAATTCAAAAACCAAATTAGAAATAGTCGATAGCAACAGGCATTGAAACTTAGTCAAATCGCATGTCTAATAACTAAATATACATAACACTAAAATTTCCAACAAAGATTTCTATGTAACTCTAGTAATCCATCTCATGAATAGAAAACAAGAACCAAAATATCTATCTAAATACAAAAAAATATGAATTTTTTTAATATTTTCAAATAATAAATCACTACTGGAAGGCATTATAAGGAATTAGAATATGTGCTGACTGAAGAAATGGATATTTTAAAATTAGAAAAGTAAAATAAAGATTCAGTAAGAAATAATAAACAATAAATAAAATGAAGATTAAACCCTAATTAAATTTAAAAACCAAGTCATCAAAATGAATTACTATTTTTGAGATTTGAGATGGTTACCTTTGATACTCATTATCCTATATGCAAAGATCATGAATTTAGAAAGAAGCGAGCGCAAATTCGACATCACACTTCCGATTGTAAAGGTATAGCCAATTGAAGACATGAACAATAAATATGAAATAGAGGAATGTGAGGGTAGCACTAGAACCTCATCAAGGAGGTTGGGGGATTTTTCGGGCTGGTAGATTAGAATGCAGATGCACCTAAGGCTGATTGAAGAGGCATGGAGGCGAAGAGGTGGAGGCGAAGGTGGAGAGGCTCTTTCGAAAAATCAGGGCCGATGAGGCGGGTCATAGTAGGGTATTATTATTTTTTAAATTTATTTTTTCTATAATATATTTTTAAGTTATATATATATTAATAAATATTATTAAGTTATTAAATTAGAAATATTTTATTTTTATTTACAATCATACATTCTTATTGAAAAATGCTATGTTACTACTAAATACTAAATATATATATATATTTATTTATTTAATAATTGATAAAATGGTTTTTATTATTGGATATTTTATTATAATATATATTTATAATGGTGAAATATTTTTTGGTAATAATAATTATTAAAAAAAGATCTATTTATTGGTTAAAAAACTGTTGGTATTGGTACAATAAAAAAATATTTTTAACTATTAATAAAATATTTGTTGTTATTGATCAATTAATACTAATGGATATATTTTCCAGTAAAAAAATTGTTACCACCTACAAATAATAAAAAAATATAATATCTATTGGAATTGCTCGTTTGTACCAACATATCTTTTATCTAATGCTAAAAATATTTTGGTACAAGCCAATTTTTTGTTTTGATATAAAGCCATATAATATGTATATATATATATACACACATTTAAATACATTTATTTTCTCAAAAATATATCCATCCTTGATCTTATTCTAAATAGATTGAATATATTTTCCTCACTCAAAAGGGCTTTGATTAGAAATGTTTTTTCATATTTTAAACACTTAATCACAAGTCATGTGTCATTTGAATTAAATATCTGTTTTGATAATAGATACTGAGTATAAAATAATTTAATTTGAAACTCTAATATTTATAAAAAATGATCCTCATCATGATCATATCATTTTATATTCCTCAATTAAATATTATATCATGATTAATCATACCATCGTTATGTTACGAGACATAAAATAATGGATTCAACATTATCATAATTGTTTTTCTTCTTCAGAATTTAATTATGGAAACTCAAATTTTCAATATGTAGAATCTTAAAAATTTCTCTAAATATTGACTATTATGTAGATTGAAAATGAATCTTATGTGGAGTAAAATTATGCATACATAGTAGCATTTAACTGACACAAAAGTCTCAATGAATCATATGCAAGTCCATATGACTCATTCGTTAAGTCCAATGACTCATACCCTGCACTAGATCACTCATACATAGATTAGAAATGACTCGTACATAGTTGAAAAAGACTTATACATGGACTGAGATTACTCATATACACATGAATTTTCCAAAAAATGACTCATACGCTAATTCTAGTACTTTTCAATTTTCCAGTTGTAGTACATGATTTCTATATTTCTTCAAATAAATTTTAAGCCACTTAAAAACCATCTCAAGTCATCTTTATCACTTCAAAACATCTTGTAATAGATTCAAATAATTCAAATAATTATTAGAATAAATCTTAACTACTTTAGTTTGCTTCCAATGTCCTTTGTAGCATGTTAGTGCTCAATATAGAGTATTTTAAGTACTTTATTAAATTATTATTTTTGTCTTTAAATCATCCTTCATAACCCTTCATCCAAGTGATACTAAAAACTGGTTTCAGCATCCTTCAATCTCAATAAACACTCAGATATATTCTCTAATCTATTCAGCTTCTTAACTAATTTTACTACAACTATAAAGGTTTTTTCAATAGTTCAAACTCATCCAACATCTAAAAACTATAGTAGATAACATTGGAATCATTTCATTAGTACTTTCCTTTGGAATTAGCATATTATCTTTAATCGTTCAATGTGAAAGTAACCTACTTGAATATTTCCATCCAATTATTAAAGGTTAGCCTTCATTTCCTTTCACTTCTTCCATTACCAACAAGTGTATGGGTATCTCCTTCATGTTTAGTGGGTGGATATTCACTCCATTACCCATTACTCCACCTTTTCATAATTACATTGACAGTCTTGTTTGAAATAAATATAATTGACAACAAATACAACTTCAACACATAGGTCACTTCATATATATAAATACAAAATACATAATATAAATTTTTATACATATAAATATAATATATATACTTTTTTAAATTATATACATATAAATAAATAATATATAAATATATAAATATATATTTGTATTTGTATAATATATGTGTATAATATAATATATATTTATATAATATAAATATATAATTTAGAGGGAGTGTGTATAAATATATATGTGTGTGTTCACATTATATTATATATGTGTCTGTGTATACTATACATATAAGTATTTAAATTAATATATTAAATAAATATTTTATAGATAATATATATTTATTTATAAATATATGTATGGATATATTTATATATATATAATATATTTATACATAAATATATGAAAAATTAAATTTATATATAAATATAAATATTATATTATATGTATATATATAAATATTATAAATATATATGAAATTATATATATAATTATATATTTTATAAATATGTATCATACTTATATTTGTGTGTATAAATGTATTTAATATAATGTATACATGTATAGTATATATTAATGTACAATATAAATGTATTAAATATCATCAAAATGTATTAGAATATATATATATATATAATATAAATTTTAGTACATTAATGTATAAATTTGTATGTGTAGGTTATGTTTATGAAAATTATTTTAATATTATATATATATATAATGGTGTATATAAAAATAATACAAAATTTTTATGGTATGGTGGGGTGGTATAATCTTCATGAACCTGTGAATCACAGGTTCAAAATGTTCTTGAGGGGTTTTTCTTCTTAATGGGAGAAGGGGAATCATAAATGTGGGGAGTTGGGTCAGGTTGGGATGACCATTTTGGGGGTGGCATGTGTCTGGGAGAGGGGAGTTGGGTGAGTGAAGAGAGCCAGGGGTAGAGGTAAGTGGGGATCATAGAAAACAATTTATTTTTTAAAAAATAATTTAAATACCTTAGGGGTGGTTGTTGCAACCGTCCGTAATTATTTTGTTAAAACAATTGAGTATGTTTTCAACTACTCTAAATTTATTAAAAAAATCAACAAATTATGTTTTTTATGGAAGTTTCAAATATAATTTTTTATAAAAAAAATAGAAGGGTTAAAACTATCACTAAAATAATTTCCCCTAATACATGTGCATAATTGTCATTGATATAATTAGGTAGAAATCATAGCATTAGTTCCTAATAACCATCACTAATGAATTTATAGGGGGTTATAACTACCACTAATAAAAAATAACCTCCTTTAAATGAATTATTTTTTTGTAGTGGGTGGTGGTGGTGAGGGGTCGTCTAATATGTGATTGGATAGAATATGTCATGTCATGTCATATCTAAATGAATTGTATGGAATTGAACCTATACATGGTGGTAAGAATCTTCCAGGTCATCTGATCAAATAGATTAGGTGGTGGGGATCTCCCCACATCAGTTTTAGTCGGAAAATGTGATAATCCACTTGATTCATCTAATCAATATGATCGAAAAACATGGGAGGGGTCATTTTACCCCCTCACAATCATCACTAGGTATCATTGGGATATATCTAATCTTTTTGGATTTGGCGGTGGAGGAAGAGCTCAATCATGTTGAGCCCCATGAATATATACCACTTGATCCTACATCCAGTGCAATCACATGGTAGAGAGGTGCCTCGGGAACCAATCACGAGTGACGCACATGTTGGGCCCATGGGGGTACCACATGGAACAAAGAGATTAGAAAAGGGATTATGCCACATATTGGGGCATGTGCAAATCCCATTTTGGGCATATAAAAACACATTGAACTCCACTCAACATCCTAGACCTATTAAAACAAATCTTGGGTCATTTTGAGATTATTTTTTGGATAATTCAATCCATTTATGATTAAATTAGTGATAAAATTATTATTATAAAATGATAAAAATTGAATAATATTGAAAAAAGGGGATGTGTGTTTAACTACTAATGGTCCCTAAGTATTGTGTTCATAGGTGAGTTGAAATCAGTGGAGTGTAAATTTCTAGACCAGTATTCATAATATCTTGAGTTAACCATTAAAAATATCATTATTATTTTATAATAATAATAATAATTAATAAGTTGGTGTAAAAATTAAGAGAGTGGATTTAATTAGTCACTTGGATGAGTTACTTCTCCATGGGAGGTTGTGATTGGTCTACATTGATGATTCTATGATTGTGATAATATGTCGATGACCAAGTAAAGAAGATCATTAACCTCAATAATGACTCTTCTTGGATTATGATGGAAACACTAGGGGATTATTAATTATTTATAAAATAATGAACTTTAGACTATGGTCCAATAAAGTGTGGGTGTGACATTATAAGGGTGTCACTTTATGGTTCAAGGTAATTACTGAAATGATAAATAATGTGTGGGTGTGGAATTATAAGATAACTATTTAAATTAAAAATTAATACTTAATAGAATTGGTGTTTTCTTTATAAGGATGGTCAAGAATGAAATCATCAAGGTTTATTGGATGGTGTAAATTTTTTCATTTATATCAAGGCATGATATTTATTTTGTCTAATAAACACGAATAAAGGATGTAAATATTAAAGGATAGTAATTATGACTAGCATTGTAGATATTATATTAATGAAGTGATAAAATATCATTGATGAAATAGTTATTCCCCTAATGATAAAATACGATCATGAAGGGTTTGTTAGTACCCACTAGGATGTTCTTTAATTCATGTAAGGGTGATAAAGAATGATGATTTGATCTTCAAAGGTTCTAATAGTAGAATCTTCCTGAAAATTATTTGGGTAAGTTATTGAAATCATTGGGGAGTATAATGAAAGTACCTTTGGTTACTTGAGATGACATGGGTGAAACTCCAAGTGAATAAAGTGGTATCAACCTATTTCTACTATTCTCGACTAAATAATTAAATAACAATATTTTCATTATTAAATTATTATTATTAGATTGAAATGATCTATGAATGTGGAAACTTTTTAAGGGTTTTATGGAATCCTATGATGACCATGTGGGATATAATATTGATCGAGTTATTATGTGGCTACCCAAGTAATTCAGTAACTAATATTTATTAGTTATTGAATTATCATCCACTTTATATGGGCTCAGGATGTGGTAATATATTGAGGAAGTTGTAGTGAATGGATTTATATATGATATATATTTTTTTAAATGTAGGGGGATCCCATATTTTGATTTATATAATTAATTTTGTAACACCCTAAGATTTATATGTATTCCATTTAAATAAATTTTGAATAATTTGATAGCTTGTTTTACATAAAACGCTGAATCTAAATAAACCATGATATATTATATCTTTATAACCTAAACATTGGATTGGAGGGTATGAATATGATTAAACAAATTATAATATATATATATATATATTCCATTATTTAACTTTATTTATTAATTACTAATAAATAATCATTGAATTTTTAATAAAATCATCTCATGGTTAAAAGGCATATTTTCAGAATAAATTTATTTTTCTACATGTTCTGTATTTTTATACAAAAATATATTTTTACCACTATTAAAAAGTGATTTTAATAAAATTAATTTATAATTTATGAATGATCATTAATTATCTAACAATTATGAATAAAGATAAAACCATTTGAAGGTAAAAAAGAATGATTTTTTAGAAAAATATTTTTTTATATGCAAAATTTTGTTATCTTAATAAATTAAATAAATCGCTAATGATTAATTATTTTAATTAAATTTATAGAATATATATTCAATAAAATATTTTAATACTCATATAATATTTTATACTAGTTAATTAATGAAAAAAACTCAGTTTTATGCTTAAAAATTATTTTTATAAAAAATGGTTTTCATTGAATTTAGCATGTTTATTTTAAAATTAATATATTAAACTTATTGAAATTGAATTTAATGAAATGGATTACATATTTGGAATCAAAATTTACAAAAAATTTAAAGAGGAAACGTTCATTTTTTCATAATGAAAAGTAAAAACTGTAAAAATTTGTTACCATGGTTAAGGTTAGAAGAGTTTACTAGGGGTTTAAACTAAGATATAATGGTAACAATTCCACATATATTTGTAAAAATGTTATTTTTTGAAGATATTTTGAACTTATCTTATATTAAATTCAAATTATTTTCTATTTGTACCACTTTCACAAGAAAATGAATTTATGTTATTTAAATATTTTAAGTAATTTCATGTGTTTCCCTTCCCTCACTTAATAAGGAACCTCTTATACAACCTTTTTAATAAACATTATTTCCACTAGATCAAAAAATACCTACCCAAAAACACTTATATATTCATTACCTTCATTCATTATATCCTTTTATTACTATAATACCATCCCAATAAGACTTAAGGTGTAAGCCAAGGGAGGTCTCTCAATGAATAGGTAATCATCCTACCCGGCACTTTCAAAGTTTATTTATTATTATAATTCCTATGAATATATTGTATATATAATAACATAATAAATCCCATATGATAATTATAATGATATTTATTGTGATTATGAGACAACCATTTTCTACCTCATTTCCATTAAACGGGAAATTAAAGTATTGCTCATGTGTACGTGTGGACTATCACCTCCACATATAAATATAATTCATTTTCCATAACTGGAACACATTAATGGATATAATTATGGATTAAATAAATATATATGTTATAATTTTGATTTTTTAATGGTAAAATATTATATATATTTATTTTCTTCATTTTTTATAAAATGGAAATAGTGTTCATGTGTACGTACGGACTACCATCAACATGAATGGTGTAATTCATTTTTATATCTATTATTTTTATATATGGTTAATAATATTTATAAAATTAATATATATAATATTTATATCATGATTAAAACTCTATAGATGATGTATCCATGATCAAGATACAAGGACCATAACTACTGAATCGAAACATACATGATAAATGATGTAGTTAACACCCAAAAATGATGATGGTAATGAAATATTGTTAATTAATGGGTGATAAGATATTATAATTAAACCATTTATGGTATTATAATTATGAATATTATAATTTTACAGGATTATAGTAAATTTAAATTTATTATAAATGAGGTTAAAATCACTTATGAGTCAAGTTGGGCATGAGGTAAGGATTTCCCATCTCACTTTTGGATCTGTGAGATATATGAAATATTCACCACTTATTTATTTCATGTGGTGTATATACTACCTATTTGATATGATATATCATGAATATATTTATATTCATTTTATTTAATTTTTCATTTGAATTTATTTTTTTCATGGGGGTTGGGATTCAAAAGTTACCAAAGCAATAAGGGTTTTATGTTACAATCTCACTTTTTATCAAGATTATTAATTCTTAAATATTTTATGATGAAATTATATGATATACCTATAAAAAATATTATTTATTTTATTATACTATATTTATTTCTAGATATTACAATTTTTCCATTCATTTTCCACTCTCTAAGTACTCAAAAGTCTAAAAGAATGTTTTTAAGGAAAACTAACTTTAATTTTTTATTTGTTTTAGATTTTTTTTATTCCATGTATACATTTTCTTTAAAATATTTTTAATAATTTTTTTACTATTATCCAATGATTTATTAAATCATTTATTACCCATGTTTTCCTTTCTATATATTTTTTTAAAATGAATCTTCTTATCATTTTCTGAATGAGGTACTTTTAACCAAATGTGATAAGGTAATATTTGTTAAAACATACACCACATGAATAAATTTTACCAATATAATGAATATCATTTTATATAAATATTCCTTTAAAAGTTTCTATGGTTATTTTCAAAGAAATTTTTTTCTTCATACTCTATAAATTTTTAGATTTTATTTATTAATTTGAAAATAAAAAAGGTATTTTCCTCAAGAAATGTTCCAGTGATATTTTAATGGAATTTTAATCTATGAAAAAATACATTGATGTTACTTATTTTTCACTGATTATGTGATCTAATGATACCATAATTATTATTTCACTGGATGGTTATTTATTATGATGATGAAATCACGATGAAACCCATTTTCTTTTCCATGGGTTAAGATATAAAGAAATGGGAAATATTTTCATGATCTTGTGGAATACATATATATAATATGATTATAAAATATTTGGATCCATTATAGACCACCAATGAGTTGATTAATTATTAACGTCTTAAGATCTCAAAGGGTATACAGTTGGTTAGCCCAAGCCCAAAATAGGGTACACGGGCAATTAGGTCAAGCCTGAAGTATGTACATGGGGGGTCAAACAAAGAATAACATGTGATGAATGTCTCAATGGGTAGCCTTTAAATAAGATTTATATGGTTATAATTATTCCTCACTTTTCATTCCACTCTCTATGACATGATTTTATGCTTATTATATGATCTCATGTCTCATAATCTTTTATTTTTCTATGATTCCTATATTATGAACTTATAAAACCTTATTCCATGAATATTATATATTAATTAATGAGTATGATTTTCAAATTTCAAGCTCATGTTATCATTCCTTTATTCTCATTTTATGCTTACTTATTATTATCAACTGATATCTTTCATGTTTATCCTTACTGAGAATATGAGCTCACCCTTTTTTATGTTTCCTTTCCCCGAGTTATGAAGAAAGGTTTTAAGTAGGATATTTATAAGAAGTAAACTATATGAGAAGAAATTTATGGGATATATTGAATATATTTCATGAAATAATATTATTATGTATCTAGAATCCAAAGGCACTGAACCTTTATGGTCCCCAAGCCTGTATTATTGTCTAATATATAGAATATTTATCTAAAATGATGTAACATTTATATATGTTATTCTTGGGTCACCTTGATTGGTATCAAAGTATGATTTAGTTATTTCTTTACATTAGGATTATAAAACTTTCATGAAAAACCTTTGGATAAACTTAACTATATAAGAACAACGTAAGTTATGGTTAATAAAGGAATGTTGTTTTCCAAGGAAATAAATCCCTATATAGATACTAGAAAGTGGATGTGATGGTGGCATAGATTCACCTATGGGTAATAACTATTAAAGGGTAATATTAATTATTAACTTGATCATCTCTAATGCATGATGAGTGGGATTAAGAATACACACCAGTCTAGAAAATACTGAGATATATTATTGGGTTAATTCAAATTTTCTTTCTGAACCTTATGAGGAATAAAAGGATAGAATCTATGACAACCTATGATAAACCATATTGATATGATATAAACATAAAGTGAAATAGATTGAAAATAAGGTGTCTTGATTTATAAATCCAATGAATAATTTTTCACGATTATATGATTTCTCAATATGATTATTTTTGCTCATTATATGCTTTTTGGTTTTAGTAAATAGATAGAACTAAGAAGAATCATGTTAACATTAAATATGATGGATAATTAAATGAATTTACTATTGAGAAACCAATTTTTATGGGATCTAGAATGAAAAAATATTATTTTTATGCTTATTCAAATATCTCAAACTATGAATCGTGTTGAGATTCTAAATGAGAAAAGGATAGAACAATAAACTATTGAGTCCTTCATGAGGAAAAATACTCCTTATTTTAGTGGTTCCATTGATCAAATAATTTTTAATCAATGGATCAGTACCACTGAAAATATATTTTCCATTATTCATTTCTCATAGCATGAAAAATTATTTTGGTCATTTATCATTTGGAAGTTAATTAAGATCAATGGTAGAATCTTGTCAAGAAAATTAGGCGATATGAATAAATTGAATATACGGAGTGGGATGAGTTGAGGATGTTATTTTTCAATAAGTAATTTCCTCATATTTTTCATATAAGAATGGATAAGAAATTCCTTGAGTTAAAGAATGGGAATGATGAATCCATTAGAATCAATAAATAAAATTTTACAAGACTTGGAAGGTACACTTCTAGTATTATCATCAAACCTAAAAGAAAGATTGATTAATTATTCAGTGAATTAAAATAAATTATTTGAAGGAATTTTGTTCTAAGAGTATTTTTTAGCTACGAATCAATAGTTCTATGTGCTCTTGAGTAAGAAATGAATATTGGAGTCTCCTATCAATATCATGGTTTTTATAAGAAAAAAATATGTAATTCAAAGGAAATTATAATAACAAAAACCATAAAGGGAATAATATGAGTATTCCTTTATGTTAGAAGTTTGTAAAGAAACATAGAAAAATAATATTAAGGGTACTATTAAATTATTTAATATTATAAAAGAAGTTCATCAGGAAATCAAATGTCAAATTGATGGTAAAAAAAGATAACTAATGACTTGAATGGAGAGAAAGATCCATACAATGAACCAACCACACTCTATTGTTTCAAATGAAAGGAGTATATGCATTATTATAACAAGTTATTTAATATGAGGGTTAATGAAAATGATCAACAACAACAACCTCTTAATCCTAGATACAAAGGAAAATCTCATGTAATCACTATTGTCGATGTGGGTTATGAGAATAAAGTGGTCAAAGGTATACTTACTATACACTCTATAACTGTTAATGTCTTATTTGATTTTGGATATAATCACTCTTTTATATCTTAATAAGTTTTTAATGGAATCACATTACCACCTCAATGATTATATATTTAATAATAATTGAAAACTTATAATGGTATGATGATCTAATCAGAAGTCTATAGTTCTTCTCTAATTTAATTTTGTGGTAATGTACTTTCTAAAAATATTTTTATTCTCCCAATAGTTGAATTTGATGTGATTTTGGTCATGGATTGCCTCTCTCTCTATATATCTTATATCAATTTCCAAGGAAGGGAAGTCACATTTCATATTCCAAATGAACTCGTGATCATTTATTAGTGCGAGGGTAAATAAAATATTCTAATGGAAATTACTTCCACTTTAAGGTTCTTGATTTTTATTAATAAGGGTTATTTATCTTAGATGTATGGGGTTAAAATCAACACTAAATAAATGCATATTGTATGGGATTTTTTTTGGTGTACTTCTAGGTGAGTTTCCTAATCTTCATTTGAATTGTGAATTTGAGTTTTCAATAGAACTCATTCCTAGTGCTAAAATTATTTCAAAGACTCCACATATAATTTCTATAATTAAGTTTTATAAATTAAAGAAGAAAATTAAGGAGATTCTTGATAAGGGGTTCATTTTTTCATGCGCATCACCATGGGGTTCTCCCATTATATTTTAATAATAAATATGGATCAATGTAATTATTCATTGATTATTAGAAACATAAAAAATATCAATCATGAATAAGTATCATTTGTCCTATATTGGTGATTTTTTTATCAATTGTGAGGATCTCAATACTTATCAAATATTGATTTTCATTCTGGATAATATCAATTGAGGGTCAAAAGTGACAACATACCTAATACAACCTTCTGTATGAAGTATGGACACTATGAATTTGTAGTTATTCCATTTAGACATACTAGTTCCCCCACTATATTAATAGAATTAATGAATATTGTAATTATAGATTACCTCAATCAATTTATGGGAGTCCTTATAGAAGATATTCTTATATACTATAAGAGAAAATAATAACATGAAGATCGTTTGAGAATTATGTTGATGAATCTGAGGATAGTGAATCTATATTACAAATTCATAAAGTATGAATTCTAGTTATAGAAAGTATCATTCATGAGACACATGATCCCAACCAAGGGTATATTGGTTGATCCTTCTAAGATGGAAGTAATTGAACATTGGCCCAGAAAAAACACTATGATTGAGATCCATATTTTTCTTGGAATGGTTGGATATTATTGATGCTTTTTGAAAAATTTCGCACAGCTATATAATCTACTCACCATGTTAACAAGGAATGGATTCAAGTTCCTTTGGACTGATGAATGTAAAGAAAATTTCAAGGATTTTAAGAGAAGGTTTTTCAGTACACTTGTCCTCACACTACTCTGTAGTGGATACGGGCTTGTGATATATAGTAATGAAACTAAGAAATAACTGGGATGTGTTCTTATGCATAATAACAAGGTGATATCTTATTCCTCTTATCAATTAAAGATTCATGAGAATAATTACCCGACCCATGAATTAGAGTTAGTAGAGGTAATTTTTGAATTAAAGATAAGGATAAAGTATATTTAAGGGTAAATGTGTGACATATATAATAATCATACATGTTTAAAGAAAATATTCACACTGAAAGAGTTGACATGTACCAGATAATATGGTTGGAGTTGATTAAATATTATGACTACTCAATAAATTACCACCCTGGGAAAGCGAACAAGGTGGTTGATGATTTGAGTCAAAAAGACCTTGCTAGCTTATATATGATGAGGATCACAAAATATCCAATATTTATGGATATATAAAGGATATACATAATAATTTAAAATGAATGGAATAAATCTCATCTTTCTTAAATGAGTTTCCAGCCATCTATCCATGTGAATATTAAAGAGATGTGGAAGGAAGATGTAGAGTTACAAAATAAGGTGAAAAATATTCATGAGTTAAACCTTGATTATGATGGAATGATAAGGTCAATAACAGAGTATGTTTCTTTATTATTCAATAATTGAAGAAGGATATATTGGATGAAACTCGTAAATAATCATTCTCTATTCATCCGGGATGTATGAAGATATATAAAGATCTTAAAGAGAATTTATTTTGGGATAACATGAAGAGAGATATTGTTGAGTACATATCTTGGTGCTTGGTAAGAATATAATTTAAGGCTGAGTGAAAAAATTATAATGGTATGTTACAACCATTACCCATAACTATATGGAAATGGGAAAACTTTACCATGGATTCATCATAGGACCCCCAAGGAATCTAAAGGTAATAATGTTATTTGGGTTATATTCGATCTTCTTATTAAGTCAACACATTTCATTTCTATCAGAGAATATTTATATCTTGATAAAATTTCCCATATATAAATTAAGTGGTAAAGTTTCATGTAGTATCATATTTTATTGTATCTAATAGAGATATGAGGTTTATGTTAAAATTTTAGAGAATACTTTAGTAAGATCTAGATATGGAGTTGTGTTTTAGTAATACATATCATCATCAAACTGATGTTTAGTCATAGAGAACCATTTAAACCTTAGAGATTATTCTAAGATCCTATTCTCTTGATTGAAAATTTTATTGTGATCAACACCTTTCTCTTGTAAAATTATATTATTAAAATAGATTTTACTAGAGAATTCAGATGGAAAATTATGAATCCATATATGGAAAGAAGTGTAGAAATATAACATGATGGGATAAAGCTAAAGAAATAAATCTATTAGGACTTGATCTAGATAATAAAAATTCATAAAAGGTTAGATACATTCAATAACACATCAAGGCATCTTAGAGTCGATAAAAGAGTTTTACTAATAATAATTAGAAAGATCTATAATTTGAAATTGGTGAGAGGTTATTCCAATTAATTTCTCTATGGAAGAAGGTTATGATATTAATAAAGAAGGAAAATATGATCCTTATGTATATTGGACCCTTTGATATTCTTGATTAAGTAGGGATAGTGGCTTGACACTTAGCACTTCCATTGTACCTCTCTCAAGTTCATGATGTGTTCCATATATCACTTTTGAGGAAGTGAATAATTGATGGTTCACTTGTATTTAATATATAGTTTGTACTATTAGATCATGATCTTTCCTATGAGAAAAAATTATATAAATCTTGGATCTTATAAGTAATGTTATATGGTACAATAATACTCACCTAGTAAAATTTATTTTGAGGAATCAATAATTTGAGGAAGCTATGTGGGAACCCAAGGATATGATGAGGTAAAATTATCCTTAATTTTCTATATCAGAGTGATTGAATTTAAAGGTAAAATTTATTATAAGAGGAGTAGAATGTAGTACCTTGATATTTTATATTCAATCCTTTGAAATAAATTTCAAGAATTCGATAGCTTACGATAAATGAAACCTTGAGTCCAAATGAACAAAGATATATTATAACCTTTATAAAATAGAAATTAAACTGGTATGTATGAATAATATTAACCGAATTATAAAATATATATATAATTTTTTTCCTCAATTTAAATTTATTGATTAATTTCAAAGAAATAATCATTATAATTTTAATGAAATCATTTCATGATTAAAAGACCCATTTTCTGAAGAAATGTATTATTCTACATGTTATGTATTTATATATAAAAAATACATTGATAACTATTAAAAAGTTATTTTAATTAAATTAATTATTAATGTATAAATAATAATTTATTATCTAATATATAGGAAAGAATATAAAATCATTTTAATGTAAAAAGGATTATTTTTTAGAAAAATGTTTTTATGTGAAAAATGTTTTTTATCAGAATAAATTAAATAAATCACTAATGATTAATGATTTTAATTAAATTTATAGAATATATATTCAATAAAATATGTTACTAGTCATCTAATAGTTTTTACTAGGAAAGTAATAAAAGTAAACTCATTTTTATGCTGAAAAATGTATTTTTCTAAAAAATGGTTTTCATTGTGTTTTTCACATTTATTTTAAAATTATTTTTGTTAATTATAGAAATTTAATTTGATAAAATAGATTATATATTTGAAATCATAATTTATAATTTTTTTAATGATTCCCCTATCATCTTTGGTTACAATGAATAGTAAAAATTTGTTACCATGGTTAAGGTTAAAATGGTCTACTAGGGGTTAAACTCAGAGATATGGGTAAACTTTCCACATAAACTCATATACAACTTATTGTTTAAAGATATTTAGACCTTATATTAGATTAATTTTTATTTTTTTAGACCTTATATTAGCTTAATTTTTATTTTTTTCCATTAGTTTCCACTTGTACAACAAAAATATTTTATATTATTTAAATATTTTAAGTAATTCCATGTGCCTCCTTTTCCTCACTTATAAATGAAACCTCTTATCCACCCTTATTATCAATATTTTTACACTCTATCCCATCCAATACCTACCCAAAAAAATTCCTAGCTTCCTTACCTTCATTCTTGAGCTCTTTTTCTTACCCTAATACCATCCTAAGAAGGCTTAAGGTGTAAGCAAAAGGAGGTCTCCCAAAGAAGAGGTATTCATCTTACACAACCCTTTCAAAGTTTATTTATTCTTATATTACCTATAAATATATTTAATACATACTACCATAATGAATAAAAATATCATAATTATAATTATATTTTATTTTGATTATGGTAAATCTATTTTCTACCCCATTTCTATCAAATGGGAAATGAAATTATCGCTCGTGCATATGTGTGGACTACTGCCTCACGTAGCGATGTGATTCATTTTACATCACCACCTCACATTGATGGATATAATTATTTGTTTAATAAAAATATATAATTATTATTATATAATTATTATTCTATAATTATATAATATTATCCATCTTTCTTTCCATATTTTCGTTAGAAAATAAAAATAGCATTCTTGTGTACGTACGGACTACCATCTCCATGAATGGTGTAATTCATTTTTATATACCTTTTATAGATGGTTATAAATATGAATATAATGAATATATATGATATTTATATCATTATTAATATTTTGGAGATAATTTAACCATTATAAAGATTCAAGGACCATAATTTATGAATCGAAACATATAAAAAACGAAGTAGTTAACAGCCGAAATGATGACGATAATGAAATATTTCTAGTGAATGGGTGATAATATGTTATAAGTAAACCATATATAGTATTATAATTATGAATATTATTCTATTATATAAGTATAATAAATTTAAATTTATTATAAATGAGGTTAAAATCACTTACGAAGCAAGTCATACTTGAGGTAAAGGTTTCTTGTCTCACTTTTGTTTCTGTGAGTCATATTTCATATTCACCACTGGTTTATTTAATGTGGTGTATATACTACCTATTTGATATTATATATCATGAATATATTTATATTCATATTAATTAAAGATTAATTTGAATTTATTTCTTTCACTGGGGTTATGATTCAAAAGTTACCAAAGCAGTAAGGGTTTTATGTTACAATATCACTTTTTATCGGGATTGTTTAGGATTAAATTTATGATGATAAAATTCTATGATAAATCTCCCCAAAATATTTTTTTATTTTATTATAATCTTATTATTTATATATATTTCAATTTTTATTATAATTTGTCTCCCTCTAAGTACTCAAAATTCTTAGAGAATATTTATAAGGAAAACTGGCTTTATTTATCTCTTTTTCCAGGAATATTCTCCTTCCATGTACATATTTTCTTGAAAATGTTTTTAATATTTTAAAATGATTTATTAAAGTTATTTTTACCTTTTTTTGACTATTATAAAATGGTTTAAAATGAATTTTCTTATTGTTTTCTGAATAGGGGCTTTTTACCAAAGGTGTGAACAAGATCTCTATTTTAACATATATCACACAAAGAAATTTTCCCACTGTTAGGACTACTATTTTATTTAAATACTCATTTATAAATTTGCACAGTTCTTTTCAAATAATGTTCCCCCTAATATTTTGGAAATTCTTAGATTTTAATAAGTGATTACAAAATTAAAAGTGTATTTTCTTAAAGAAATGATCCAGCGATCTTTAAATGTATTTTTCTTATATGAAAACATCCATTAATGTTACTTATACTTTAATATTTATATGATCCAATGATATCATATTTATTCTTTTATTGGATTTTTATTTATTATGATGATGAAATCTTGATGAAACCAGTTTTCTTTTCTATGGGTTAAGCTATGAAGAAATGATATATATTTTCATGATATTGTGCCATATATATAAATGAATTATGATTATGTGACTTGTGGGTTTGTTATATCCCTCCAATACATTAGTTAAGTATTAATGTTTTATGAGATCAATGGTTACATGATAGGTTACCACAATCCTAAAATATGTTACACATGTAGTTATCCCAATCCTAAAGTAGGTACACAGGTGGTTATCCCAAGCCTAATATGCGATGAATGCCTTAGTGTATAGTGTTTACATAACATTTATATGATTATGATTATGACACAATTTTATTCTACACTCTATGAAATGTTTTTATTCTTATGATATAACCTCATGGTTCATGATCTTTGATTATTCTGTGATTTATATATTATGAATTACCAAATTCTTATTCCATAACCATGATCTAGGAATTGTTGGATATGATTTTTAAATTTTAATCTTATATTATCATTACTATATACTCATTTTATTATTATGTATGATTATCTACTAATATATCCCATTTTTACCCTTACTAAGCATCTAAGTCCATCCCTTATTATGTTTTCATTCCCTGGGTTATGAAGAAAGGTTTTAAGTAGTGTGTGTATAAGAAGTGTATTTTGTGAGAAGAAATTTATGCGAGATAATAAATAAATTTCACAAAATAATATGATTATGTATCTAGTCTCTAAAGGAACTAAACCTTTACAGTTCTCATGTGTATATTATTCTGAAATGTATTGAATATTCATCTAAAATGATGTAAGATTTATTTATTTTATGATTGGGTCACCTCATATTTTTTTTACTTACCTACATTTAGATTTTATATAATATATGAATGATGGATATTGATGGTGATGGGAAACTTTAGTGGATCTCTTTTACACCCACCCTCTAATTTGGGATTGAGTGATGACTGTTATGTTAGATTTTTTCACCAACTAATATGGGAAAATAAGTATGATGACTGGTGAATGTATTTATTCTTACACAACGATATATATTGGGTGAGATAGATCAGATATTTATATGATATAGGTAGAGATAATTAATTCCTCCTACAACTCTAGTATGAGATGGGTATAGATGTATAGTTCCTCCAGTATCCACAAAATGAGAATGCAGTGTATGATAGTTCACTTGAGCTGTGATAATGTTCCTCCTCCATTGTTATGGGAACATGTTGGATAATAATTAACCACACATCACCTATTTTCCTACTTAACACTAGAATTATGATATTTAGATATATAACTACAACTCCGGGGAAATTTATTTCCTCCAGTACCCAAACATACAACTATATCCCTAGAGATTCATATTTCCTTTGACATTTTAGTATGTGTATAGATACTATATTTGGAAATGTTTATTTCCTTTAAGACTTATGATATCGGTGGAGATGTTTATTTTGACCAATATATTATGATATATGCATAGAAGGTAAAATATTGGGTTGAAAATATATGACGGGAAGTGTGATTAGATTTTTATTCTTTCAGATAGAGAATTATTATTTAGTGAGCATTGTAAAAGTGATTCATGGATATATTTATCATGATTCATCATGATAATTTTTAGGTCTAATGATGAAATTAGGTGACATTTATTTTTCTAAAATATACTTATTACTAATACATGTAAATCCTAGTGATTTATCTGGGCCAGCTTGCTGCTTGGGATGGATGCACTTGATATTTTTAGGCTCACCCATGAATATATACTTACACATTATATGACTTGTGTCCATAAAAATAAACATATATGGTTTATATATGATCATATATCCAATATATGGATGACTAATATGTATATCTAGAGTAGATATCTCATTTTGACAAACACCTTCGCATCATCAGTCTTTGATATTACATTTGTTTGGGATGTGATGTTTATACGTAGTTATTCATATATAATAGTTCTCATTTTATCATATATTTTTTTTATATATGAATATATAAGATTTATAAATTATAATTCATATATGCCTTAGTGGATGTTTTTTATGATAATAGGTGTTCGGTTATATTTAGAGGTAATGCCTCTCATGACTATATGGATACTGCAGTATTGGCCTCTATCCCCTAACCAAGTGGAAGCAGGCTTGGGGAGTCCACTTACCAATAATTTAATACATAAGATATTTCACCATTCGGATATTGATATTTGGGAAGTGATTCATCAAGCACCATTATCACTACATTTATAAAGGGAAATTAAATTTCTCCAAAAATGAATTTGAAGAGTTGATAGTAGTATTTGTGATGTTATGAGAAGATGAATGATTAATTTATCAAAGTTATATTATTTATTTGTTCTTTAATTCCACCAGATATTGAAGTGGTTATTAATTATTACTAGTTATTATAAGGAAAATTTATAAGTATTCTTGTTTTCCTACTCCTTTAATATTATATATAAATATTAATGATGATGGCATTGATTGTATTTCAAATGTCGATGATGTTAGTAATGATGAATCTAATGATGATTTGATAATGGTGATTATTAAATTGATGATGAATTTGGTGGTTATTTTGATATTAGTTAGGGTGGTTATGTCACTATAGATTTAAGTGATAGTGTTGGGACGGGTCATAAACAACATTTTTAATTCTGAACATTTCTGATACCACCACATCTATGTGATTATACTACTTTGTGTTTGCACTGTATTTTTGTCAATGAGTTAGTATTTTATGAATCACTAAATACCAATATGTATTGAATAAGAAAACTATATTTCAAGGGTGTTTTTGTGTTCTCAATCTTAGTAATGTGTGAATATTGAAGTTGCTAAGAAATTATATGCATTTAATTTCGATTGTTTTTTATGAGGATCAATGTTTTATAAAGAATCTTATAAGTGTTTTATGTTTTGAAGAAGATACATCCACAATAAGTTAAAAGGTCAAATATTATATTTTTTATGAGGCGAAATTAGTGTGGTTATTTTTTAACTAGTCTTAATGTATTAGATATATAAAAATGGAATTTAATGAAGTGCACATTTTCTAATTTAGTGAAAGAGTCCTTGAAATATTTCATTATTGAAAAGGGTATTTTATGAGTACCATGAAAATATTTATTTTCATGAAGAATTATTCCTTGGTTGTTGAATTAATTTTAATACCATGAAAATATATAATTTTTCATGAGGGTATTTGAGGCTTCCTGTATTAGGTACTTTGAATATTTTTAAGGGGAATTTATTAAAAAATTAGGCCAAATTTAACAACAATCTAGGATAACTAGATCCTACACATGTGGTATATAGCTCAACCATAGGGGAGAACCAGTCCAGTTGTCTATAAAAGGTAGCATAGAGTGTTTATATCACCCATAAGGAGTTCACGAGTGTGTGTAGAGCTTGTTCATAGGGAACATGAGTGAAGAACCAAAGGACCGCGCAATGGTGTGGTGTAGTCCGTGTGGGATAAGAAGGGTATGTATATATAACCATTCATAAATATTTTTTAAGGATATACTCATGCATACTTGGTTTTGAATAATTTATAAAAAAATAATAGTGAATCTAAATTTAGTGTGATCACATGAAGAATAAAATCCATGTGAACAATTTCATGTGAATAAATTTTTGAAATACCATGCATAAAATAAGTCATATGCATGGGATGATATTTCTTTAAAATATGTATGATATGAATGATACTTTTTGAGAAACCGACACGTTAATTTGATATCTAATATTTTCTATCAATTATAAAATGTATAATAAGAACCAATGGAATAGTTATTATTTTTTTATTAAAATTTGTACCATAAAATAGATCTTGATAATACCAGTATGAAATATCTTAATATTATTGTTACTGAAGAAAACTAATTGGCAGCCTACTAGATTATTGCATTTTTGAGACATTCCTTTTGATTTTCGTGAAATAGAGATAATTATTTGATTGTCAAAATTAAATAAATTTGATCAAATTAATTGGTGTATATAAAATAATACTTGTTCTGCATTATCGATCACTTCAAGAGGAGCATAATATCATTCTATATTTTTTATTCAAAGTTAAATCTCGTATTATACCGGGTTAGTTTTAGGAAAAATGAGTATAGGGGCATACCCCTATTCTTACTTTATTTCATAATAGAAAGGTAGTTGTGATTGAGTGGGATAAAAACCACAATACACCAGGGTCATATTCATCCAAATTAGAGGTGAACCTCATTAACACACCCTATTATTCCTTCTGATTTTCTATTTTATGTACATTCTTGATAACTAAAAGTTAAGAAGAAAATATAATCATTCACTAAATAAGTTATAGGGGTATAAAAAGGGATAAAAGTTCTAAAGTGATAAAAATTCAACCCACACTAATCCCTCCTAGTGTGGTTATCCCAAGGTTATCCTAACAATTAGTATCTGAGGAACAGTTCACACCTATAATTGGATTCGTTTCTTGGAAGATTTTGGAAGATTTTGTTTCTATTCTCAATTCAAAATAGAGTGAAAACATAGATTAGTTGTATCTACAATAGATCATAACTATATCTTATCCAATACATTGAATAATATAAATAAAAAACAATTGATAAAGATGAATAAAGATTCCTTCTTATGAAAAGAGGATGAAGGCTCATTTTCCCCCATGATATAGTTCTGATATAGAAAATTATTTCATGGAAGTTACAGATCTAGTAGTTCAATAAACTAAGAAATAAATAAAAAATATTTATACCTCATATGCTGATTAATAGGTATTAGATGTGATTTTCCAAGATTCTATAATAAAACAATTGAGAGAAAGTGGTGAATATAATTCCTCGGATAATGATAATTGTTTATATTTAAGGAATACCATGCAATATAAGATCACTCATCTTGAATAATAATCCAAGAAGAGAGATAGTGCACCAGAAAAAAGGGTGACAAAATGTGTGGGTATTACTAAATAATGTAATTCCGAAAGTGTAATAATCAATGATCTTGAAGAATCATGTTCCAATGTTGGGAATTATTGTTTTGAATCAATCCAAAAGAAATTTGAAGTCATTGATATACTTGAAGATAAGTTCTATGAATTAGAAGATAATTAGAATAATATCATTGATGTCAAGATTTATCAACTTGAAATCAAGGAAAATAAGATCAAAGAGTTTGATTCTTTAATATAGAATAAGAATAAAATTCATAGTGATGAATTTATAAAGATCAATAAATAATGTTAAGATAGATTGAATTAATTGGATGATGAGAAAAAAAACATCCAGAATATGAAATGTATTGATCTTGAAGTAAAATTGGTAAATTATAAAAATACTCAAGCCATGTCTTTACAATAAGATGAAAGAATATTTTTTTTACTATAAGAGTTTTTGTCACACAAACTTATAAAGATAATTATTGTCCTAAAATACCTCTACTCGGTGTGAAGAAAAATTTTAAATCATTCAATGTTGAATCTTAATAATTATTTAAACTAAAATTAAAATCCACTTCAAATAATTTTATTTCTATTATTCCTAATTTTATAACAAATACGAGTTTAAAAATAAAAAACTCTACAAAAGTGGATAAATAAGGGGAATGAAGTTCTTACCACTACATCTATGGTAAGGGAAGATAAGGGTAAAATAATTTGTTCCCCTAAATAATTCTATTATAAAAATGAAGGGAAACAAAATCAATAAGATCGAAAATCTAGCTAGACTACTACTCAAAAGAAAACATCAAGATTTGTTAGATACTATTGGTGTTATGAAATATTTTGGAATAGACCATCTAATTGTTGGTATAATATGATAGTATCTAAAAATCAAAGGATTCCAACATCAAGGGTGAGAAAATAAATAAAGGAAAAAAGACTATAGATTAAAGTAAATAATATTCCTATGAAAAATAGATCTTAAAGTTTGAAGAAAATTTTTGGTATTTTCAATGGAAGTGGTCATGGTGAAGAGGAGTGAAAGTATAAATCATTCAAAAATTCCACTAAAATAATTTATACTAAAATACCACAGGATCTTGATAATATAGGTAATTCAACCTTGGGTGAAAATTAGAAGAAGGATGATAAAAATAAACCCAAGAAGATCAATAATAGTGTTACACCAAATAGAATAAGATATTTATTTTGTGAAATAATAGGTCACACCATGGATCATTGTAATCAGGCCATAGAAATAAAAATAAATGGAATAAATCTTAAGAAAAATAAGGTGAAACTAGTCTAAGAGAAAAATAAAAGGACTGAAATGGTAAATAGAACATATGAGAAGCCATGTGAAACTACCAATAATATTGTTCATATTCTAAATGATATACCTATAATTTATCTATTTGGTTTGAAAATAGAAATAAAATTTGAAGAAGAATAGATTAAAATAGATGATTAAGGGAAAAAATACTCCACATGAAAAAAAATTAATTTCATGAGAGGTTTTCAAAAAATGATAACTAAATAATATCAAAAGTACTATGTGGAAGGTGAAAGAATTCTAGACACATTTCATATGATTTTTTGTTCATAAAACCATCTCAGTAAGAAATACTAAAGAATAATTAGAAGGTTCCAAGTGATGAATGTTCCTTTATGGTCATTGTAAAAATTACAATTCCACACAATGTTTTCACAAAATAAATTATAGATACCATGATAACCAAAATAGACTATAATTTCAAAAAAATTATCATGAAGAGTTCACCCTTGAAAGGAGGATAAAATAATGTAGTTTCATGGTTGAGAAAAAATTATCATACTTTTTTCTCTCACTAAAAATTAAAGGATATCCAACTTATTCCCATTTACATTGTGTTTGTTCATTACATGTAGGGATTTGAAGGTGATGCTTATATTTAGGAGGATAATTGAGTTGAATAAATTATATTTCTATATATAGAAGCTGGAATATTGATTACAATATTATGAAATAAACTATACTAGTTTAATCTATATGTTATTATCTTGAATATTATTTTTTTCAAGAGGTCATAGATCAACCTTAATGAAGATGATCAAGCTACCATATATTATCAACCAATTTAAAGTCACCATCATGGATGATATCACAAAAAATAGTATTCATATTAATTGGTATTTAGAATAATAACTAAGGAAAATATCCATATTGATAAAGTAAAACTGGATATCATCCCTTGAGGGTGAGTATCTAAATAAATTCCTAGAGAATTAGACTTCAGTCAAAGTTATTATCTCTATAAGTTAATTTTTTAAGAACTCATTGATGAGGTATATTGGAACACTATCTCCTATCCTTATTCACAAAAAATGAAATGAATTATGATCTTAAGGTGGTAACATTAACGAGTTAATGGAATGAAAAAAATAATCATGAAGAATCTTGAAGACTGATTACATAAAAATTACCCACATATTATAATTGATTTTTTTAATATAAATATTGAGATGAGTGCAGAATTTTTAGGGTGGATATATCTTGCGAATTTTCTTTCCAAGTTTTATTAGACAAGTTTCATTAGAATTATTTCAATTGGAATCAGTTAATTACTTTCAGCCTAAAAATAGTTGAATGGTCTTTGATGAAGTATACAAGATGTGGTATATTATTTGGTATCATATTTTGAATTGATAATGGACAGTATTGATGTCTAAATTTGACCCTCTTATTTTATACATCGATCATAGATCATATAGACTTAGAGTGGAATAATTGATGGTGCATTTCATAAGAAAGAAATGATATCATCCTCTCTCAGGTAATTTGTATTTATTATCAATAAAGGGGAGAGAAGAAAAATTAAAAAGGATAAGAAAATAAAAAAGAGTAAAGATGAAGATAATATATTAGCATCCCAATTTATATATTGGCATTGAAAACAAATATGAAGTGGGATATTGACTAACCTAATTTATTTTGTGTTTTATGTGTTATCAATGAGTTAGTAAGTGATTAATTAATTAATTTCAATATAAATTGAATAAAAATACTATCTTGGAAGTGTGTTTTGGTGTTCCCAAGCTTGGTAATGTGTGAATATTGAATTTATTAAGAAATTATGTGCATTTCATTGTGGTTTTTTTATGAGGATCAAATTTTCATCAAGAATCTTGTAATTGGTTCATGTTTTTAAGAAGATACATCAGTAATAAGTTAAAAGGTGACATATTATATTTTGGATTAATTGAATTAAGTTATATAATTTTTAAACTATACTTAATGTATTATTTTATCCTTCTATATGTATGTGAGTGTTTCATTGTGAAGTAATAATTGATCTCATGTAAGAAGGGACTCCATCATTTTTTTCATCACATAAGTCGTTTGAAGTTTTAAATACTGAAACCCCTGGTGAAATTAAAAAATATTCTTTGAATATGCAATTTTATCAAACTCTACATTATAATAGGGGTTTGGAAGTGGCATTAATATCAATGTTATGGGATATGAACCTTATCTATAAATATCAAGCATCTGAGGCTGAGAGAATTTTATAATCTCATTTTTTAAGAGAAACAAAACACTACAAATCCCTTTATTTCATGAAGATGAGATCTGATCTTGACACAATCATGTGGAGGAGAGTTTTGTAGCTCTATTGAGTTTGTGAAGAATAGAACCATTTACTCTTTACAATTAAAATAATACTTGAGGGTTATGTGAATAATAATAATAATATTTTCACTATGTATATACATGAAGAATATATAATATTAGGATCATGTGAATCATATTATTATTTACTAAAGAAGATAAGTTTATTTTAATCTTAGTTTGATCAAATATTAATAAACCCACACACTTGTTAGCATGAATAAATATAATAACTCTATATAAAAACCTATGTAATGAAGTAGAATAAGGGTTTGTGTATATAACCCTGCATGAATAAGTTTGAAGGAGATACTTATGAACACTTGGTTTGAAATGATTTTTAAATAAGAATAATAATAAATCTAAAATGTGTGTTCTCACATGAAGAATAAGATCCATGTGAACTATTTCAGAAGGATAATTTTTTGAAATACCATGCATAAAAATAAATCATAAGCACGTGATGAGATTTCTTAAAAATATAAAAGAGATGAGTGAATTTTTTTGAGAAAATGGAACTATAATTTAATGTATCATATTTTTTATCAATGATAATATGTAAAGGAAGAATCAATGACCTATCTATTATTTTTTTATTATCATTTGGATCATAGAATATAGATTGAGAATACCTGTCTACAACATCTCGATATTATTTTAACTGAATAAAAAAGAGGTATCCTACCATATTATTAAATTTTTTATACAACGCTTTTGATTATTTTGAAATAGAGGAAACCATTTGATTGTTTCATTCAAAGGAATTTGATAAAAGTAATTAGTGTCTATTAAAGAAGATGTGCACTACATTACTGATCACTATAAGAGGATTAGTCTAACATCCTACATTTGTGTTTCAAATTTAAATCTTGAATTGTACCTATTTGGTGCCAAGAAAAATGAGTACAATTCCATAACATTTCTCATAATTTCATTGATAATAAAAATAATGTTTTGTGCAAGTGGGATAATAATCACCATACATTAGGGATGTAGTCATCCACATTTTAAGTGAACCTTGTTAACAAACTTTCTTGTTCCTTGTGATTTTCTATTTTATGTGCATGCTTACTAACTATAGGTGAAGAAGAAAATAGAATCATTAACCAAATAATCATCCCACACTAATTCACCCCCTCTCAGTGTGGTCATTGCAAAGTAATCCTAATACTATATAGTGACTAACTTAAAATTTATATAATTATAGGTAATGTTTTAAATTTTATTATTACTATATCTATCATTAAATTTATGTCAATATATTTTTAAAAATATAACATTTATATAATTAAAGTTTATAATAATTTTCTATTTTAAAAAATAAAATAAAATTAATATGGCAAAGGTCAGTGTCCATGGTAATAATTCTAGTTATGTGGTCAGGGACCATGATATTTTGCCTCTTTTCATGGCCAGAGACTGTGAAAAAAGGATTGTATCCATATTCAATGTATAACTATGGAAATACCATCAAATATTATTTTAAAATTATACATGTTTTTACTGAACATCGATAAAATCTATATCTAATGTTATTAGACCTATGACCATGATTTTTAACCATGGAAGTATCTTATTTATAGTAGTGTTTTGATTTTAAAAAAGTATGTGTGAACTCTCCATGAACTTTCTTCTTCGTATTATATCCAAAACTCTTACCCTTATACTTGATATTAAAACTACCATGTCATACTCAACTACCACAATATATTTAGAATATTAGGAAAAGTTTTACTGAACTTATTCACGTTATAGTTAAGAAAATAATTGATGAAATCTATATAGTGATGATTGTATGATAAAACACATAGCTAGATCCTATCTGAGAAGAGATATGAAATATTTCCAAATCATTAATGCACCTAATCAAATAGACAATATGATCATAAACTACAGTACCTTAAATAATCTAGCACTAAAACATCTCTTTAGAAACCACATACCTCTCATGCTTTTCATATTCTTGATAAATTCTTTTTTGGGTTGTTTATTATCTCATAAGAATTCATTTTTATGTTTCTTATAAAACTTAGGATTAATGTACTCAAGCATGAGGGTAGATATATCAATATAATACTTTTCTATTCTTACTATAATCATTTATATCATCTTGATTATACTTGTTAGTGGGTTCCTTGGGAAGTGTTTTCTTTGTAGACCCAGTTAAGTAGATTCAAAGGTGGTGAATTGAAAAATTATGAATTCAAAAATTATAAAACCCTCTAAATGGTTATAATTTAAAATATTATATTTTGGATAGTCCAAGTTAGAGTAATACAATGGAAACAAACCAAATAATTTGAAATACATATTACTTATTCAATCTAAATAACTATAACATAGGTAAAAATAAAATACAATTTATAATTTAGACACAATATATATTAAAACATAATATAAATGGAATAATGAAGGTATCACGCCATGAAAAGTAAAAAAATGAAAAAGAATACAAGTGAGGTTCCAGATATATAATCCATATAACACCAAAATTCTATTAAGAGGATATAAAAGTAAAAAACTCAAGAACTCCTTATATTTTAATATAAAGAAACATGAGGATCTAGATTAGATTAAAATACACATTGTTCTAAAAAAAGATATTTTTTGAAAATATTAGTAGTAGAATGTTCTTACCCATAGACTTATTCAATCTATATGATCAGTATCATCCAATTATTTACCTCAGGAATTATTCAATCAGAAGGGTGGATAGTAATAAAAATAATTACAAAGTTAGAATTTTTTTCCATTAAAATTAAAGATAACTAAAAAGTGGAAAAAAATGGAAACTAAAAAACAAAAGCTAAAAATTGCTCTTATAAAATCACTAAGATGGTGATCAATAGTTATTTTTCAACTTTATAGTTCCCCTAAATTTATATATAGCTAGAAAAACACTCATTGTAAATGTTTCTATATAAATAAAGGCATCAAACTATATTCTAATTACTTAGATTATTTTTTTGGGATTATTTTCTTGAATCATAAAAAATTATAGAATTTATTTTAATTTATTCCTTCTGTTTCAATTCAATGCATTTATATTTATAGTTTTTTTGGATCCATAACTATTATTTGTGGTTATATAAAATTTCAGTAGGATTTTAGTTTGAAGTGTGAATAAACTAGATGATCAATTTCTTTAAATAATAATTCAAAACTAAAAAAAACATCAAGAAAAATTTAGTAACATAGATTAAGTGTATTTTGATTTATCAAAATAAATAATTCTTAATATGTTTTGAAGAATAATGACTCAACATGCTCTAGTATATAAAATTTATATTATTATTTGAGAATGATTCTCAAATTTCAATATCAGTCTACAAAATTTCTAATGTCTATCCTTTCATTTTCTAAAATTGATCTCAAAGATAAGTTTGAGGTTGAATTCATTTTTATTTTATTCTATAATAGAGGCGTTTTCTATGGGTATTTTGTTTTAAAAATATTCAATAATGTCTTTTATTAAATATAATCCCATTAAAATAATAACCCCAACTATATTATATTAATTAGTGTCTCAATATCCATATTTCATAATTTTTTGAGTTATATTTGAATATTCTCTCATCAATTGGTTATTTAGGTATACAATATTTTACTTATGTCATATGTATATCTTTTTATAGTTTCTTGTAAATCTTATATGTTATCCCAACTTAATTCTTATGGTTATATAATAGGTTGGGTTACCCGGTTAAGTGTATATCACATCTTATATCAGGTGTAGGCACCTAGTTATTACAACCACCAATATTTTTATTATGTTACACAAGAAAATACATGGGCACTAGACTTTGGCACAACCCACCTCTACTGAATAACTGAGGACTTGATAAGTGGTCATTTTGGAAGGAATAAAACACTCAGTATTTCAAGTGGTTTTATATTATCACACCATATATATAAATCTCATGTATATTTTATTCAATTCCTTCCCTATATATTTACATTATTCTAATTGATTTAATTTATACATATTATGTTTATTAACCAAATTAACATATTCCAATCATGTTAATGTGTAAATTTTTATAAAATTAATGATTTGTGTTATGCATTCATAGTAAATTTTAATTATGATATTCATAAAATATTCATACGCATCACATGAAAATTTCACAAGAATATCTTTCATGTAAAGGATTAAAATCATACAAATTTAAATTATACTCAAGAGAATGTATGGTGCAATAGGTATTCAACCCTACCTTTATATATAAAACATTTATCTCCATTCCAGTAGAAGTATAAAAAAAATTCCCACTATCTACTAATAGTTTCTCGACATTAATTTAAAATTCCAACATTATTTTAACTATAAATATATAATAATTATTATAATAATATATTTACTTTTTATTTATAACTAACAATCCACTAACCTTGGTTATAATAAATTAAATATTATGTTATAGCATAACATGAAACTACTTAAATGCACATTCTGACATATTATAATACTATTTTAAGAAATTTAAATCATACTAACATTCAAAATATGAACTATTTATATTCATGAATAAGACAATAACTCGATAATTGAAAAATTCATACATTTAAGAATGAGGCATAATGAATATTTAATAAAACATGAATATAAACAATTTATTTCCCATATAAAAGGAGCATGGAATTTATATATTATAAAAATATAAACACTTTAAATTTATATTTAAATTATGAAAATTTCATGTTTTACATTTATACGGTATACATATGAACTCCTTCAAATATAAAATGCATGATTAAAAAATTATAACTGATTTATAATTTTAAATTCATGTGAGAACTTCATAGTAATAATGTTAATAATTTATATAATCCAATATCATATATTATAAATTTATTTAAACCTTGGTCTCATCCACTAAAACAATTTATGTAAGGTTTAAATAAATTCCCAAAATAATCCATTAATATCAACATGTCATGTTATAATTGTTTCAACCTTTCATAAAATAAATATAAGAATTTTATATTTCTCTTACTTTATAATTTATAAACATTTTAAAAATTACATTATAATTTTAATATTAATATTTTGCATTATAGTTCTAAATTTAATACCATGTATAACATGACACTTGATATTACCAATTAACATTAAACATTTATTTATTAAATATTTTATAAATATTTAGTAATTAATTACAAATAATTCATAATTATAAAATTAACTTATGATCCCCTAATAAATTATATAAATTTTTTAAATTCCTTTAACCATAATTTATAAAAAATTTATAAATTATAATTCATTTAATAAATAAAAATAAAATAAAATATTAAAAAAATATCACAGATATTATTATACCTTTTATTTTTTCTATGATATAGAAAAATTTATAGTGTATTGGAAAATACCTAGAAACATACCATATCATTAACTTTATTTTACTTTATGACATAAAATGTAATATCGCATGTTGTTTATTGTGATAGAGTAAATATAATTATCGCTTCTTGTATTTCTGATCATGGAAAATTATATCCTTGTATCACTCTCTCCAATAAGCCAGAACTTGAAATTCGAATTATAAAATAGACTTTGATATACCTATTTACTACTACATCATACCACTCTCTTTTTAGTATAACACCATAGGACCTATCACAGACAATAATATATTATACCATTGTTTTTGATACCATGATCAATGGTAAAAATTTTACTATGGAAGACAAATGTATATCACTACCTATGATATCTATGTTCTTAAAAAATATGGAATTTTCAAAAAAACATAAAATTATTCTAAACATAATAGAGTGGATCTGCTACCATTATTAGGTTTTAATGGAAAATAATTTTGACCAAACATAGAAAAAAATAAAAGAACTCATTACTTTGAGAACTCCCATAAGTGGTTTAAAAGAAAATAATAAAAAATAAAGAACATACCATTTTTTCAAGTCTCCTATTTAAGAAATGATCAAATAAGATCTCTAAAATGGTATCCAAATTACTATTGTCTCTAAGGATATCAATCCACTATGTGAATCTCCAAACTTCTTTATAAGGATATCTCAAAACTCCATGGTATGTTAGTACCATGGGTTAAAGAATAATTAAAAGAGATATTTAACATTAAAAAGTATTTAATCACTTAACAATCATCTCGGTTTGACCTCATTCATGTAGTTTCCCTTTAGTCACTCCAATGGTTGAGTAAATTCCTTGATAATTTCACAATTTCTTCACTCATAAAAACTTTTTCAATGTATATTGTCATTACTCATATCAAAATAAACATGATAATTTAACTTTTAAATATTCAAAATTATGTGTTGTAATCCTATTTAACATCCTCTCATAATTTTAAATCCAAATAATCATGATAAAAAATGTTTAGATAAAGTAGTTGTGACATTTAATAACTCTCATCACATTTTGTGATAACTCTAATTCCAAAGTGCAATAACTACTATCACATGCTAAAATAATTGTCATTTAATTTTGTTTATGTATATCACTCTAAGAGATATAATTATGTAATTATATATCATTACTAAAGATATGGTCATATCAAAAACTATAATATGGTACTATAGTGCACATATATCCATCACATGTGTACATTGGCATAAATTCTTTGGTTGTGCATATACAGATGAAGACCCTATTAGATGGATGGAGACACTCATGGAATTTTATTGGGCCATGGAGGTCTAATATTCAGTATGAGATTTATTCTTTGGGGTGGTTACTTGTGTGGAATTTATTTTGTTATTTATCATTATTTTGTTTTCTGTATGCATTAATATAAATACATATACAATTTTACTTATATATTGAGGTTATGGGAACCTAACCATGGAACTTTGTTTTTTTTACTTTGGGTATTTTTGGGAATTTTTGATATATAAACATGACATGAATACTTTTCTATATATATTATATATATCAGTTAAAAGGTAAAAATTAAGTGTAATGTTTCCTATAGTTTAATTTTAAACACTTAACATTAGTCTCCAACCATTGAACTTTAGAGAAATGTTTATATAGTCAAAGATAACTTTTTATTTCAAGATATGACATATTTTGGAATAAATCATTACAAATAAAATTAAAAGTACACTGATGAATAGAAAAATTTATACAAAACATTTATATAGTCATTGATTTTTTTTATTTTTTTTATTATAAATATTTAAACATATATTTAAATTTTATATTGGTATAGCCTATACAAATTATTTAATGAGATGTTGTATATAATTTTGTTGGAATAGGTCTATATCAATGGCTTGAAAAAAGAATTGGTATACAATTTAATACCAATATTTTTTGAAACTATTAGTATAGGTACTGTACAAAAAAAATGAATTTTTTTTATGTGTGTGTGTGTGTATATGTTAACCAATTTTCGTGTATGTATTTAGATAAATATGTGTGTGTTTGTGTGAAAGTAATTATAAATTTTGAATTATTTATTACTATTATACAAAAAACATAAATAATGGTCTAACCTATGCCAATGGTTCTAGAAAACCATCGGTTCCTATACCAATGTCCTTCTAGAACTATTGTTATAGGTCCCTTAGATAATTAATACCTATACCAATAGTTATATAAAATTGTTGGTATAAGTATACCTATACCAATGGTTTGACCAAAAAATGGATAAAAACTATTGGAATAGGTCAGTTTTCTAGTAGTGAGGGTCTATCAATACCCATCTATCCAAATCCTTATTTTGGGTTTTTTTGAAAAAATCTTTTTAGGGTTAAGTGTGAATCGTCACAAAACATACTAGATGTGACTAAACCCAATAGAAAATAAACATAAAAAATCAAACTTAAAAAATAATTTAAATTAAAAAACTGATAAAAATATTTTATCTGTGTTCGCCATTTCAGCATCTCCAAAACACTACAGCTCATTCATCGCATCACCACCAGACCCAAGCCATCAACATGCTAAAATATGAAAATTAAAAAATGAAACTAAACCATGCATCAAGCCCAGTGACAACATCGTCAGGCTATGAGATTCTATCTTATCTTCCTTGAGTTACACCCCTAGATGATGGGAACCCCATAAACATATCCACCTCACCTATGAGACCACCGAAACTATGAAGAAACCCAAAACATACTCCTTGAAATCCTTTAGATCCAAAAAACACCTTCAATCGATCTATCCTCCTATAAACTATTATCCAATTGAAAAATACATCCCAAAACCTCCTTGGATGCCACCACACTAAACCGATTGGGAAGGGTGTGCTGGACTAGGATGTCAGAGTATATTTTAGCAGAGAACCTTTCTTCTGGGATCAATGCTTCCAGAATACAAGATATGAACATGAAACTGAAAACTTCACCTGAAACTCCATCACTTTCATTGAGGAAGAAAACGAGAAATACTCCAACACTGACACAGAATAAGAAAGAAAAGAAAAAATTGATGCCAAAGCACTCATGTAACCTCTGACCACTTCCCCCATCTCAATCCCAACCCACCATAGACTACGTAACACCTAACCAAGATAGGGTCAAGAATAATGGTCTAAGGGGAGTGAGTGGAAGGGTAATGGCACAAAAGTACTACAATCACCAACAAGATGAACCCATCAAATATAGAGAGAAAATAAAAAATAAGAAAATTGAATCCATCATAGGATCTATCATCGACAAACCTCGCCAAAAGAAACCAAATCTCCCCAAGCACTAATTAAGTGGACTAAGAATATAGTTGAGTGCGGTGGGATGAAAAGATAGACTGGTGGTATAGAGAATGATACCTTCACCAATGATCACTAACAACCAATTTTTGGGTCTGGAAAAGTATATACGGAAGATTAAAATTGAATCATTTAATGAATATTAAAAGGGTTAAATACCCAGAGCTGAAAAGGGACCCCATCCTATGCATAGTGATCTGTATATTTCCTCTGCATAGTGCCTCTGCGTAGCTCCTCTGCATAACACTCTAAATAAAACCTCTAAAAGCGAAATTTATTTTTTGAGGTGAGGTGTGATTTCTAGGACCCCAAAGTCTAAATTTCATTTTCGAGGTGAGTCTTAACTTTCAATACCCCCAAAAATGAAAATTTGTTGGTGTGGTGAGGCATGGTTTCCAGTCCCCTAAAAATGAAATTTTATTTTCATGGTGAAATGTTGCCTTTTTTCCCTCATAAACAAAATCTTATTTTTTGAATGTTTCATCTTCTCTGGTCCACTCACAAATCAATATCCTCTATAGGTGGTGGTTTTTCATTTATTCATGTCAATATAGAAACGGTTACATCCATACCCCTATAAAAACCACCATAGAGGAACTGATAAAGGGGGAGAGATAGACCGAGAAATCAATTTCAGCAGGTAATCATTTATTGCATGTCACAAAGTATAATAGGGAATAAGAATCAGTCCACATATAAAAATAGTGGCCTTCATGGAAAAACACTTTTGAAAATATTGGTCTACATAGAGAATTACTTTACGGACCACCATTCTACAAACCATATGCAGATGGGATCTTTACATACCACCATCCTGCATAACAAATATCATGTGGGATGAGGTCCTTTTTTCTTAGTACCATTTCACGTAGCATTCATCCTTATCTAAAACCATATATGAAATATTCAAATAACCCTCTCCGTCACCCTCTCTTTTGAAGAGCTAAACCGTAAATGGGCCCCTTCATAAACCACCAATCCAAGACCTCTAACAAATCCTATAGATATGTTCGATGGGTCTCCTCTCGATCATACATTCCTATGGTAAATGAGGCTATACGGGTAACCTACCTAACAAGGGGGTCCTTAGAATGTTCTCAATCGTAAATTCCTATGGTAACAAGGCTCCCAAAATTAGGTATAATTTCTGGTGGCTCCCCAGGCTGGGCAGCTACATCTGTAGCTCATAGCCCCACCTTCTTCCTCTCTTCCATCTGTCAAAAGGGGAGGGGAGGATCTATAAAAAGTAATCCCTACCAGAGTAATCCCTTAGTACTTCTTTTAACATATCATATCCCTCCTTACTTCCATCCCCTGGGATTACGAAAATTAAATAGGGGATGAGCACATAAAATAACTTTCTCTCTCTCCCATATCCCCAACCTTCTCCACCATCGGACAAAGGATATTTTTTGTCTTTTTGAATCTTCCACTCCATCTTATTTATCACACTGATCATGAATTATGTGGGATTAGAGGTTAGTAATGATCATTACACCCTCATGATCAAATACCCATATCAAGTGGAGATTCCCCTTTCATATCATTCTCTCACCTTACTGTATGGGCCTCTTATTTGGTATAAGCCCCAAAAATATAAATCCAAATTTAGATGGACATATTACTAATGAATAAATTTTTGTTCCTCCTCTATAGGTGTAATCCCAAATCCTTTTTAACTACATAGGCTTTGATTCCTATCCAAATTGGAGATGTAGGAATGCTCCTTGAGGTTCAAACCCAACACCCCAAAATCACTTTATTCTTCTCTAGGCCATATCCCTCGTAGGTTCATATATGACCTGGTAGAAAATAATCCTTCAAGGTACTCTTGGATTCTTCATTGTAAGTCCCACAAAAACTCTTGAATGGGCATCTTTAGCCTGGACATCCTTGTAGCATGATGTTAAACTACAAAATTTGGTCCTCATCACATGACCTTAAAATTTATGTTGTTTCCTGTTAAGTGGAACTGAAATATGTCGGTTTTTATTCCATTCACAAGGATACATAGGAATCTCATATCATGGTCCCAATCCTAATATTAGAAAAAATACCATATTCTTGGATGAAAATAAATTCTAGAGTTCCCTACTACAAGGATTCAAACCAAAATGATAATAATAAACAACATAAGAATCTATAATCTATTTACAAAAGGATATCATCAATGGAGAACCCCAAATACATATATATGTCTCCATCAATGAAGAACCTCTGATACATATAGTTGATTTTGAAATAAACACACGTTAATAATTTATTTCTAATATCAGAGAAACCTATTCTGTATTTGGGGTTTGATATAGGATTCAATAATAAGTATTAAATATATAAGAGAGTCTCAAATTAAGAAATAATTCCCCCAAAAAGTTTGTGATGAGCCTGAAATCCTATACTCTCAGCTATTGAATTTTCTAAGGTCTCATTGGATAAATCTAAGTGACCATATCCCTTTAGAAAGTAGGTCAACATTAACTTTAAATGAGAGTGGTCATGAAATCTATCAGAAACAAAAAAAATGGTGAACCTGATGTGAATCCTTAAAAAATATGAATATTTCCCCCACATGTTAGGCCCATTTCACATGAAAAAATGATAGTAGGCCAAAACATAGATCCAAAACAATTAATTATGCATGTGTTCATTTATTGAGATTCTACTTTGACGGGTTTTCTTGTTTGTATTTTTCATATGTATACAGTAACTTTTGACAAGAAATCTCTTCAGAAAAATACAATGGGTTCCTTTAAACCAAACCAAATTTATGTATCTTCTATCTCATAGTTAGTTTCCTCATCAAAATAGAGGAAATTTTCACCAACCCAGTGTCTTCATCACTAGGTCTAAAATGTGCTCATTCAAGAGTACCACAAAAATAGAACCATCCCAAATATGGGTGTATATTGATAAACCCTACAGATCATAAATCCACACCATTCATCCACTCAATGAATGATGATGGACTAGAAGCCAATGACACCAGTTTCCTTGTCAAATTGTTTCTACAACCTATCCATGTAATGTTGTAATAAGTTCTTACCTTATCTTAGGAAGGTTGATCAAGAGATTATTTATAGCTGAATCTAGACAACACAGAGGTCCATAGAAATGGATCCTTCTAGTAGCCTCCACCACTAATTTCATGTTGCAATAAACCCTTAGCATGATGAGGGTACCACCCTCAGAAGTCTATCCCAGGTCACCCAAACCCGAGCACCCAGGACAACCCACCAAGGGTAGTGAGCAGATCAGAGGGAAAATATCCATTTATTCCCTCCATAAAATCCCACCAACAAAATATGGTGAAAAAAAAACAAACAATAACTCACCCCTTCCCACGTCCATCAAGAATGCTAGCATAGTTTAGCGGAACCTTTAGAAACAAGTCAGTAGATCTTGGCTTCAAATAGGAGGCAGACTCATATCTCTACCCCACCCATGATGATTATCAGTATATCCAAGAAATAAATAGAGGATAATAGTAGGAATACATCCTTCCACCAACATTTTAATGGGAATATGTTCTCATTTCAGATGAAGAATTCACCCCTTATATCCTGCAAATGATCAAGGGATAAGTGTTTATTCATGTCTACATTCTTTAATTTTTCTAGGATATAATGATCGAATCAGCGGTGACTAGAAGTTTGGAACACAACCCCAACTCCACGTTTGAAGTGACTCATTAGTATAAACCAGGAGTCTTCATGGAGTAGACGCATATTCCAACTCCAATCTAGGAGGGTCATGGACAAAATCCCATGATAAATGGACTACTAGATCGGGCCTATATCCTCGTTCAAAATGGAATTCATCAGTATATCCTAGTGGCCACTCCAGGGTAGGCATATATCCCTATAAAAAATCTAGAGTTCTATTGAAAAATTATGGAAGTTACACAGGCGATAATCAAATATTCCTCTATATATGAAATTCTTCACTTACAATAGGTAGCTCAAATCACCCACAATAAATATTCTAAAAATAAGACTCATCAAAATGATTGGAAAATAAAGAGTTCATCCATGAACCTGATCTACTAAATGATGGTATTCTTTAAGACCTCAAATATCTATATATGGCATAACAAGATCCTACTTCTCCTCACAACTTTTTTTCTAGCAATTCCAAAGTTCCTCCCCAAACATTTTACCATAAAGGACTACTTTGTTTCCAAAATATAATATATCTAAAGATCCAATCTTCTTATGATATTCAAAAAAACCCTCCTCATGTCCAGAATATAAAAAATTAATAAGGTCATCTCCTTTCTACCATCCTCCCTAAAAGTACTCCCTAGGGTAAAAGTTGCAAACTTTCTCCTTGCAATCAGACGTTAATCTGTGATGGTGGTCCTCCCCATTATGGAATCTTTTTTGAACGTCCTCCCTAAAAAACTTCATTTCATCAAGAAGTACCTCCCCCTAAAAAATAAACTCTTAGAAATACCCCTTATTGTGTGGCACTTGGGAAAATTAATTCATTCATTCTTGAATCCTTGCAATTAATAAGTTCTATTATTACTCAACTAGAAGATAGACCAAGGTAATAGCCATTCTCTAAACCACCCTTGGATCACCTATCTTCCAATATGATGGAGGTAATTCATTTGGACCCCATTATTTATAATAATGAAATTGGGAAATGTCCACTTTGGTTAGACATGGTTAAGGAACCTATTGTAAAAGATGAAGGATACATATTTCTAATGAAGAGAAAGTTTTCTAAAGATGATATACCAAGTATATTCTAGTTGTTATCCACTCCCCAATTTAGAATTCCAATGTCATTATTGGAATCATGTGAGCATGAAATTTTCCTGAACATATGGACTACTCTTAATCAATTAAAAACAAAAGTATTTTCTTATGATGAACACCCAAATCACAGCAAGGTAATAGAAGAAATGAACCATCAAATTGAATTGGAATCCCTTATAGTTAAACAACACCATAAATTGGGAAATAAGTAAGGATACCTTGAATTTGAATGTATCAATGCATTTATGGGATTACGTTGTCTGATTTTCGACACCCCATCAGGTGTTAATATCATAATTTAGGGAAAACATGGGGAATTTAACTTCACCTCTCTCCTTGATCAACAAATACTATTAAACGTCAAATAATATAATGTGATATCCTTATAAAAACTTTAATAAACAAGATTTGTTCTCAAAAGATGGTATTATCAATGAGAACCTGCCCATAACAACTCTCAAAAGCATCCGTCCAGAAGAGAGTGACCTATTTAAAGACTCTTATGTTAATCATATGAAAATATTGAGAAACACTCTCATTTGAGGGAATCTAATCATTAGGTCACACCAATATCTTTAGAATTAGGTAGCTCTAGTTAAAATCATACAATGAACCCATACCATGTTCAGAAAAAGCACCATAAAATTATAAGAGAAATTACATCACCTAAAGATATGGTAGTACAAGAGAACCCCTAACCCCAGGTCTAGGGGAATTTTTAACACAACCCTCAAGGCCAATAAATCGGGTCTGAAACACTGTGAAAGTAAAATAGGATAACCCTCATCCCGTAAGGTTGGGGGAATTTTTACCACAACCTTAGAACAATTAAGTCTTTTCTTGGTTGGCATGGGTTCAAAAAAATGAATTTTCCCAGTTCATCCCATCCCATGATAAATATTCTTCTTCAGGGATGCAGAAAACAAATCTATCTTGTGGATCCCTTCATATCACCCTTCACTAGATATTTTTGAAGGGATACTTGAAATAAAGGATGATATCCCCTAGAATTCATAAACAAAAACAACTTTTTAAGGGTATAACCACTAATGTGAATCATATCTATTCCATTATATTACCCTGGAACAACCGGTTCTCCCATTATTTATAGACTGTTGAAATAATCACTATGTAATTTGCATCAATAAACGTCATTAGCACCACTTATGATAATGATGTGGAACATTAGACCAATGTGGGAAAACATGATAATGATATGTCCATTTGAAATAAATCCCACACAAAAATAAACAAAGAAGGTGTGCGTACCAAAAATCAAAGGATTACCCAAAATTTGAGAACTCCCTCTAATGCTCTATTGCCTCCTTGATGGGCATCATCCAAAGAAAAGGATATGGTTTTCGTTCAATACCACATGTTACCAAAGGTTGTATAACCCCTCAAACTAGAGGAAAGAATAGCTAAGTATAAGATGGAAATGATAGAATTTAAAAGTCTTAATTAAAAACTACTCATGGGTAGTATTCCCGCTAGATATGTTCTCCAAACTAAACTTCACTTCACTTCTCTAGTTGATGTCTCTCGATAAGATGAGCTTATCATACTAGTGAAAATATATTCATTCTATTTGTTCAATGTATAATAAAATATACCAATCTATTTAGAACCAGTGAAAACCAAATATAGGGACTTCCCTATGTTGGCCAAACAATAAGACCAATATCAGTAAAGTTACAACCATCCATCTTAAGAATAAGTGCAGATGGTTCCAACAAACATGTTTCAGCCTGTTGTGCCCCCTACACAATCCCATGCTCAGTTTTCTATTCCCATGTGACTTGTTGACACTATTTAATCATTAATATCCTATCTAGAAGCTATAGAGGGACAAATTATTCCAGCGTAGTCAAAAAGAAAACCTTACCCTGAATGGGTAGATGCGACTCTTCCCCTGCCTAATTTTATAAATCCTATGTTCCCAATATCCAAAAGTGTGGGAGATCCAGATTAGAATATGACACATTTTGTATCTCATTTTGTCCCTATTATTGGAACCTTTTTGCAATAAGAATCTTCCAAACTCTAGTTTTTTGTAAAAACCTTGTAGGGATCAACTTTCGTATGGTACAATAGTTTACCCGTATGGCCGATCAAATGATGGGAAGACCTCCATCATAAATTTATTTATCAGTTTAACACAATTTCATGGGATACAACATTAATTAACCTATTGAACTTAAAAAAAGTGAAAAAAAATATATTAACAGAATTTATTTTCGAGTTGAAGGGTCTAACTTACTCCATAAATTTTTAGTTTTAATAGGAAGATTTGTTGTGTTTTTGTATAGAAAACATTCACAATGAGTTTTTAATGCCACTAATTACCATAAAATACCTGGTTGGGTTCCAAGACCTTGTTGTAGTTTCAAAAATATTGGAATATTATATCTTTTAAACCAAAGATAAATCTATATCAGTATTGGTATCTCAAAGGAAAGAGGATAGGAAAAGAAGAAATTGCAACTGTCACTATAAAACTAGCTATTTTACCAGATCTTGTTTTAAATATTGTACCTTATCATTAAAAATCCCTCTAGTGTAGAAACATTAGTAATAAAAACCTCATCAGGATGAAAGGAGAGAGTCTAAAATGACCTACTAACTCTTCCATAGCCCAAAATTCATGATTAATTCGGCCATGAGGATTTCCCTAATTATTTCCCTTACACTAACTATTGGGGAACACCATATAGGACTATTTTTTTCAAATATAATGTAGAAAATATGGTTGATTCTGGGTAGGTGAAACTGGGTAAACCACCAGCACAGATAGTGTGTGTTTCTACTGCCGCACCAAAAGAAGAAGGTGAATGGTAGGAAGTTACCAGTAAGAGTGCACATAATTTCACTGATTGTATTACTATAAAAACAATCAACTGGATTCATTTTATCCTTATAGTGCAGTTAAAACAACCAATTATGCTCCCAGTCACATATGTTATGGAATATCCAACTCCTTCAACCCCGCAACCCTCCAAAGGAAAATCTTATACAAAATGGAATGGTCGGAAGGGTGAGAAAAAAATATAGGAGGGTGAACCTACATCTAGGAAAAATTTAGCCTTAACTCTCTTGGAATTCATGCCTTTAGTCTCAAGATAACAAGCATCTCCCCATAAAACGATATAACAAGAACTGACCCATTAAACGGAGTCCTCATCATATGAATAATTTATCTTTGGATCCATTAATATCATTCATTTGATGGATACCTTATCCAATGATGAGTATTATTATAAACCTAAGATTCCCAAACCAAATTATAGAGACATGAATCAAGGTCATAAGATCCAAGAAAATAGAGGGAGGTAAAACTATGGTTGAACACAAAATACTGGCCACATCCCTACTAAATCTATCTATGTTGCTTAAACCCCTAGAAAATCCCTTTGACAGGCTCAGCATGAGAATTAAAATTTCTATACACATGTGAAAAATCATTTGGAACCAGTCATTTTGGAAGACCAATTAATAAATAGGTAGAAACTTGACCATACTAGAAAAGTGGAAAGGATAAGGAAGCCCAATCCAATAGAAGACAAAATTCCATCCACATCTTCTCAACAGCCTAAATCATCTTTCCTAAGAAAATAAGCTCCAAAACTTCTTTCTAGGGAACAATTAATTATAGGGAAATGTAAACCTTTGAGAAAAAGTATGAAATAATAAAGAAATTGACCATGGTTCTAGAAAATATTTCAATTCAAGATGCTCTAAATCTATCAAAGAATCTATGGGAAGCACTTTTAAGGGCTCTGTTGTTCCCTAAAGAGTTCAAAGATGAATTTTCTACTAATGAGGTTTACCGTGAAAAGGTTGAACCTACAAAATGTCATGTAATTATCTTTTTCACCAAACAGGACAAAAATAATTTTATATAGGGACACGTCAGTCCCCTATATAAATCCATAAGATTAGATGACATTGGCATCCATCATGTTTTCATTGACAATGGCTCGGGAGTCAACCTCATTCCTCTCATAACACTTCTCTAAATAGGATACACTAAATTGGACCTATCCCCTTTCGCTCTAACACTCCAAGGGTATGATAAAAGTGAAAAGAAACCTCTCGGCCACATTAAGCTCATAGTTCACCTTGGGGATCTGATGTCTAACTCTGAGTTCGTATTCATCCGGATGGATACAACTTTTAATGCCTTGTTGGTAAGGCCTTGGTTTCATCAGTATTCAGTGATCCCTTCATCATACCCTCAATGCCTTAAATTCTATAGAAATGGGAATATTGGGACACTACATAGTAAAAAATCTCTATTTTATTCTTTTGAATCTTAATATATTAATGTAGGATTATATATAAGAGAAGGTAAGAAACCCACAATTGATGGTGTTTTTTGGGTTACCAATAAAAATGGTCTATAAATGACCCCAACTAATCCATTCAAAGACATCAGTGATGAATATGTGCTACCCATCAGTTGGGTCGAAGACATCAGCTTGGATTCAGAGATGTTATCACAAGTATTCATGATATTGTCCATGTTAGTTGAACCTAAGGTAATTGAATAAATTGTTGATTCCTCTATTATAAGGGATGCCTCAAATGAAAATTCTCCAACATTATTCTCAAAACTTCAGCCGGATTCCACTTTATCTGTTGAACCTGCAAAAGCCATGATATCACCATTGGAAGTTATCCTCAGGGAAACTGACCTTTCTCCTAAACATAATTATTCCCATTCATCTCTAATCCATCTCAAGATGGACACATAGGAATAGAAAGAATAAATTTAAGGAGAGGAAGATAATGAGCTCAGAGATGCTCCTCCAACATTCATGGAAGGAGTCTCTACCATTTTTGATGAACCCTGACAGATAAATCTGGGTACAAAGGAGGATCTATGACCAATGTTGATCAGTGAAACTATTCACCTCAAGGAGTAGGGGATTTACACCTCTTTTCTAAAGTAGAACCAAGAAGTGTTTTCATGTAATTAAAAAGATATTTCAGTCCTTGATATTAATATGGGCACCCATCACTTAGGATTTCTAGGAGACCACTGTAGTTACAAGAATGAATCTATAGGGACACATTTGACTCATACTACCAAGTTTAAAGATAAAATTTAAAAAATCATAAAATTTTATTCCATTTGGGAAGTCCAATACCCAAAATGACTCACCAACATTTTCCTTGTCAAGAAAAATAATGGGAAGATCGAGGTTTGCATCAAATTCATAGACCTTGACCAAAATTTTCTAAAAGATGACTTCCCAGTTTCGATCATAGAAATTCTAATCGATGTAGTGGATAGATATCAGGATATTCCCTTCATGGATGGCTACTCAGGGTACAATAAAATCTAAATAGCCCTATAAGTTGAATAACCCACCTCCTTCATGGCCCCTAGGGAGTATTATGCTACTGGGTGATGCCTTTTGGTTTGAACAACATCAGTTCTACATATTAACATAACATGAAACGCATATTTAAACCCTTACTAGGAAAATTAGTCAAGTGTTATATTAAATATTTAGTGGTAAAATCATAAAAAAAATATAATCACCTTTCCAATTTGAAAATAATTTTTGAAAAACTTTGACAACACGGTCTGAATATGAATCCCCTAAAATATTATTTTGGCATTATGTTAGGAAAATTTCACATCTTCATTGTATGTCATAAATCCATTGATGTCGATCCTAAGAATACTAATACAATTCTGGGTATAAAGTTTCCTCAAAAACTCAAAAAAAAAATAGAGAATTGTAGGGCCACCTTACCTATATTCTATGCTTTATAGAAAACCTCACAGGAAGGTGTTTTCCATTCACCAAGTTAATAAAGAAAGGTTTTGTGTTCTAGTGGACTGATGACTTCCAAGAATAATTCTATATCCTCAAGAAATATCTATTGATCTCACCAATGTTGATGCCTCTTGTTGAAGGAAATTTACTCATCCTATATGTAAAGGCCCTAGAATAGTTGTTGGGTGCCTTATTTTCATAGAAAAATTATGTTATCAGTGTAAAAAACATTTACTATCTTAGTCACACCATGCTCAATACTGATACTAGGTATTAAAATATAGAGAAGAGTTTTTTAGTTTTTATTTTCTCAATTTATAAATTAATGAATTACCAACGGCACCATGAGTTCCATTTAATCTCTTTAATTTACCCACTCAATCATATCCTCAATCATCCCATGTTCACTAGATGTTTGGAATAATGGGAAGTCATTCGGAAATAGTTTTAAATCTAGTTCATACTACAAAAGGCAATAAAACGGTATGATTTAGAAAATTCCTTGGCTGAACATCCCTCTATAGAATAAGTTCCAATGAAAATAAAACTAACAGATGTGGAAATTTTTTTAATTTAGGACTCCACCTGAATTTGTGAAATTTACTTTGATGGTGTATCCACAAGCCCAATTAAAAAAATAATTTAAGTCCCCAAGATCAATAAATGTGGGTTGGGAATCATTCTCATTTATCTAGAAAAATTATTTTTACCTTACTCATTTTTGTTATTAGAAGGTTTCACTAATAATGAGGCTAAATACCAATCTCTCATTGAAGTATTAGAGTTGGATTTTCATATACCAGTGACTCACCTAAGAATCAAAGGTGATTTCAAGTTGGTAGTTAAGTATATGAATGACAATTATGCCATTAGTAAAGAAGATATGATCTCACTGTTTAATTATGTTTGAGGGTTTATGGAATAATTACCCAACAAGAAAATGATAACTCATGTCCCACATTAAAAAAATGATCAGGTAGATGCATTATCAAATGTTTCTGTAGCTTTGGAATATCCAAATCGGGATGAAACAGTCATCAATATCACCCATCATAGAACAGTATCACCATTTTTTGAAGTTATCATGGAAGATAAAAATGAGATAAATTCTACCCTTGAACTAGATAATGCTGCAAATGGGTGGATGGAACCCATCCTAGAATACCTCCAAAATGGGTCCCTCCCACCATACAGAGATGTAAAAGAGAATATCCAATTACGGGTGATCAATTTCACTCTCTATGGCATCCTATGTTATCAAATGGTTCTTTATAAATGAATCTTTGATAGAATTCTCCTCAAATTCATTGATGGAGAGGATATTAATGCAATGATGAAAGAATTTCATGCTAACTCTTATGGTTACCATTAGGCAAGAACCAATTTTTCTCACCAAATCTTGAGGCTTGTGTATTTATATCCTTCAATGATGTTGGATTGCACATAATTTTTCAAAAAAATCATTCCTACAAAGTATATTCCAACTTCATCCATCAACCCCAAATGTTTTTTATACAAATAAATACTCATAGATTTTTTCTGTATGGAGAATGGATGTTGTAGGGTCATAACCCCCAGCTATATCCAAGAAATTCAAATACATCCTTACTGATACCAACTTCTTCTCTAAATGATTCAAAGTGATACATCTTAAGGATTTTGGGACCAAAAGTATTATCAATTTTGTGAAGTCAAATATTATCACCAGATTTGGTGTCCCTCCCACAATACTGATAGACAATGGCACTAACTTCTACTCTTCCAAATTGAGAAAGTTGAACCATGATTAAAACATCAAATCCAAACATTCTATCTGCTACCATGCAGTTTAAAATGAATAGATAAAGGCTTTAAATAAAACTCTATCAAACATTATCTATAAAATGGTATATTGATAAAATAAATCTTGAAATAATAAACTCATGCATGACTTGTGGGCCTATCAAAACACAACTTGAATTTCTACTCAAGGAACTCCATATTTTCTGGTTTATGTAATAGAAGTAGTTCTACCCATTGAGGTCCAATTTACCTCACTCTGGATAGCTATATATGGAAAAATCTCAGATGATGAATAATCACATAAGTGGATTGATGAGATATAGTGAATCTATGAGAAAAGGTAAGTTTGTAAACCATAAATGGATAGCACAATCCTTCAAAAACAAAGTTCATCTTCATCCATTCCTTCAAGGAGAATTGGTTTTGGCTCTAAAGACTCCAATGATACCTGGGAAGAATTCCGCAAAGATTGAACCAAAGTGGGAAGGACCTTAAATCATACATAAAGTTTATCCTAATGGATCTTTCTCATTAATCAAAATGGATGGGTAACACACTACACCCCCTACCAATGCAAGATTTCTCAATAAATAATTTATGTGATAAATACAACCTTCTTCCTTACCTTATGACATTAAACTACATATCTTTTCATCTTTTTTGCATGATATTAAATTTCATAGAATCATTGGTCATACTTGTATGACCTTAAAAGGCACATATATCATCCTTATTTCATGAATATAAAATGCAAGACATTTTTGTCATAGTCATAAGATGTTAAACTGTATGAAAATATCCTTAATTTATGATATAAAATTTCATGGTTCACATCCTTATTTCATGATGTAAAACGACACAACATTTTGGTCTATACTTGAGAAGATAATAACCTTGGGTGCTGGTCTCCTACTACACCTCCATTCTAGAACTTAGTATGACTTTATTCTGATATCAATGGGATATATAGTGATTTTCAGGTTATACATCCTATTACCAAACATAAATTAAATAAAATAACCTCTCTCTTTTATAAAAATAAATATCTATACAGGAGATTAATATTCCATAGACAATGTCGGTCCAAATGCTTCCTTTGTGCTCAGACACAATTTCTTCCACACATAATACTCCTGGTCTTAGGTGAATTAGGATCTTCATAAGCTTTCTCTATACATTAGTAATAGAATGTCATATTCCTGAGGACACCTTTGTTTTGACTATTCATAATATTCCCTAATTTGGCTCCACATAAGTCTCCCTCAAAAGGCCTATCAACCAGAGGCACATTCATCCTCCAGAGAGACCTCTTTTACCTTTGTAATCCATAAAAAACATCATGATGGAAAACAGTTTTTGAACATGGTTCATGGTCATTCCTTTAATTTTTGTCCCATATCACTTCTCCCAATACAAGAGCCCCCAAGATATTGGTTTTTAATTTCCTTCCTCATCTATGAAGTAATTCGGAAGATCCATGACATTGTAATACATATCCCACTCATCATTTCCATGAAATTGGGTAACCGTCATCCTTATCATAATATGTTAAACTTCATGGTTTCCCAAAACTATGTATGGTTTGATTATCACCCCCATGAGATATGTAGTGACTCGTATATCCTACATCCTGGTCCATGTACCATAGGATCAAATTCCACTATACCTTCTTCTAAATCCCCTTTGTGTGGGGAAAGAAACCTTTTCCAATCCTTGTATCTCACAACAATCATAGATCACATGGGATTAGGAGTTTTGGTAAAGGTTTCCCCACATGATCATGGAATATGGATTCATGTCAGGGTTATCATTGGTCCTAGATGCAAGAACTTAAAAGGAACACTCCACATCCACATTGCATGATGTAAAACTACATGGTCTACATCCTCATTTCATTATGTAAAATTTCATAACATTTTAGTATGTGATTTAGAAAACCATTATCCATTATTTTGGTCTCCTACCACCCCTCCATCTAAGAACTACTTGTTTCTTGATCCTTGACTTGATAATATATGTATTGACACCCAAATCCTACATCACAGTCTAGACACAATATAAAAATTCCCTCACACTTCTATGTATGAGCTAGATCTTCATAGGAGGGTCCATTAAGGATTCTCGCCTCACTCATTATCCCGTATTCAAAGAGAAATTCCCCCTCACCACAAAAAAAATTTGATTAATGTAGAGAATGTTTCCCAAAACTATGTGTGACTTGATCCTTGATTTGAAAATATATATAGTGATTCTCAGAACCTATTTCTTGAGAACAGCCACAATAAAAAATACCTCTCCCTGTGTATGGTTTAGACCTGCGTAGAAAAAATTTCTCCCCATTCTTGGGTGATTTTTGACATTAAATTCTCATTCCTTAATTAGGTACCTTCCTTACAAGAATCAGATTATATGTACATGAAAATATGAATATCCATAATATGTCTCTAGATATTGGTTATAAAATGTCAAATTCCTAAGTACACCTTTGTATTGACTATGCATAATATGCCCCAGTTTGACTTTGCATAAGTCACCCTCAAAAGGCCTGTAAACTAGAGGAACCTTCATCCTCAGGAGTGAACTCTTCTATCTCCATAATACCTAAAAACTTTATAATGGAAACTACTTTTCAAACATGTTCAATAGTTTTTTTTGTATACTTTCCCCATATCAATTTTTAGATCCAAAAGCCCCAAAATTATAGCTTACAACCTTTCCTATTCAAGGCTGATGGATGATAGAATATTCTCGAGCATATCACCATGGAATGGAAAATAATTAATCTTTTAGTCAATGTTATGAAAACTCAAGAGAAAATAATCATATTTCCCCACAATATGATGTTAAAATATGCATCCAATGTCCTTTTCCTGATGACATTAAGCTGTATGACACTCATCCAAGATATATGACATTAAACTATAGGGAATGGTCCTCATCATATGACCATAAACCATATAACATATAAGTCCTTATAGAATTAAATTAAACTGTGTAACACACCATCTATTCTATATGAACCATTACCTATATGAGAGATAGATCCATGCAATGGAAATAGGTGCTATATTTGGAGACTCAAATTATTCCAATCCCATACCAAAACTAAATGTGAAAATTTCATTCCCCTATATAATAATTCAATATATATAGGGGTCATATACTTTATCATGGATTAATTGGTCATGGTTATCATGACCAACCATGGGTTTTCATTAACTTTAATTAGGACCCTTCATAAGATATTTTTGGGGTGAAAATTCCTCCACATGTTCCCTATCATGCATTCCTATGTGGATTTAAATTATTTCCCAAGTTGCCTCTTGTTTCTCAAGCCGAGTATGACTTGTGTGATCTTAGAATACTTGGATAGTCACCTTGATTAACACAATCGAGTTGTATTTACTATTCAAATATGGTAAACTTTACCCCATGGTGTAACATTAAAATGAGATGTAGAATTCCACATCACATGACTTAAAACTTATCAGGTGGATCATTTATTATGACCTCTTTCTTCCTTACACATGAGAGATTGACCCGTATAGAATTATTTGGCACAAAAACCATATATGGCTTAGAATATTAATGCCCCATTTCCTATGTATGAGTTTTATCTACATAGAAGATTCTAAAATATGTCTCTAGTTTATGGACACATACTAAGAATAAAATACCCCTCCCTTCATGTAAGTCACATCTATGTAGGGAGTGTCATATTCATGGCCTACAAACCTATTTTGAGATTATTACTCTCAAAATTTAACGCCCAGACCCCAGTTACCTAGAGTCGGTGCATTATTATATAACATGGGCATGATCACAAGGGATCGAATTATGAAAGACCGATCAGTTTAGTAGCCTTGGAAGTACTAGATACATTAATAAGTTTTAAATTACATTATAAAATGAAAAACAATAACAAAATTGTCTCTATTAAACACATTCATATCCCTTATACTATCCCTTCAGGTCAGTCATAATATACTTCTTCACATCCTAGGAAAAATAAAACCTAGAAAGGGGTGAGCTCAGATGCTCAGCAAGGATAACAATATAGCAGAAACTTTCATAAATAAGCATAAAAATTTAAGGCAATGTATAAGACTAAAACACAAGACTTTTAAACTTGAAATTCAGCATAATATGGAAAAGGTAAATAAAATAATTCCATTTACTTATTCACATGGATATTCTACTAGTCGAATAATCACATGTAATATCAATAGCCAATTTCATAATGATGGAATGCATAATGCCAAACATCATAACCACATAGTTAAGTCCTCGTTCCAAGACTAAAAATAATATTTTGTCAAGGCCTTATTACAAGACACTAGTTTGTCTCATGATACCTACTGATGCATTAAGTTACTATAGAGGGCTCCACCCGTCACTTACTAAGTCCAATTCATTCCTCATATGAAAAGGTTGAAACATAACATAAACATTCATATTAAAACTAGCATACAAAATGTCAATACATTATCCATAAACCATGAATGGTATAAAAATAACACATCCATAGTCAAACATATCACAAAACCTTCAATACAATATGGAAGATTTGTATCATAATAAATCAACTTCAAAAAAGTTTAAAATCCATAAAAATATGTTGACATAGATGAAATCAAAACTATTTGAGAGAAATATCTCTTTTATTTTGAAATCTTTTAAAAGTCACATAATTATAAAAGAAAATATTTATTTTAAAAATATTATTATAAGATTATAAGTAAAACTTTGAAGATGTTATAATGGAAAAAAATATATGCACCCGCTGTATAAGTTAAAAAACATTATTTCCTTAATTTCATCAAAAAGGTCGTAAAGGACCTTGTTTGGAAATTGACGGAAAGAATCCTCTATAAACATTATATAAGAATTAAACCAAGGGTATAAATTAATTTAACCCATAGTCTAGTAAATAGTAAAAATGTTTTTAAATACATTTTTAAGAAACACGGATGTGGATGATAAAGAGGTCCCAGTAGATACTCACCTGTAAACAACCTCGGATAATAAAGAGATTGTGAAATTTAACCCTTACCTAGTAATTTTCCTTGATCGAGGGTATTTAAGAATCCTGTATAATATTTAAATCATTTTTATTATGTTATACAAGAACCACATACATAAATATGATATCATAAATGATCTTCTAATATTTCATTGTTAATAATATTTCAGTAGTATCATCGTTTCGGGTGTTAACTGATTCGTTTTCCTTTATATGCTTGGTTACATAAGTCATGTTTGATATGGATAGGATGTATTTGATTCATATACATAATGATTTTAATTTCTTGAATATTATTTTTAATCATAAAATTAAAATTATTCTTGAATGATTGTGATGGGGAATGAATCTCATCGCGTTCGTGGAGACGGTAATCCGTACGTACGCACGAGAGACAATATCATTATATTGATGGTGAAATCATATGTAATTGGATGGTATATCATATATAAACAATAATTAACATGTTATATTTATTATTTACACCAGCTATACACATTATTATACACATCTAAATAATGAAGTGTTTGAATAACAAACTACACCACGACTTGGAGACGGTAAGCCATACGTACGCACGCATGGTGACTCGTTATTCATAGGATGGATAGAATAATTAACATGGTTGTATCATATTTATAATAACATCACAGTATGTATAAGGTACTAGATTTATTATTTTGGTATGGAAACAACAAATAAATAGGAAGTGGAAGAAGAAAAGAACTTTGAAAGAGGTGGTGAAATTATTACATCTTCTTCAACTGTTTCCTTTTGAGTTGATCAAAAGGGCTCCTTTAGTTGGTTTTATGATCAAATTAAGGCCTATATTTTGAATTGAGGATAGTTGGGAGGATATTTGGGTAGGGTTAGGTCGATCCAGATGGCTTTGGAGGTGTGATTTTGATAGAAGGGGAAGTACCCTTTTATAAGAGAGGTGAGGATCACTTTAGGAAAAGCTTGAAATATTATTTTATTATACAATCATATTCGGTTTATAATAGATCCAAAATGATTTATTTATAGGATAAGGTAGGTATGGTTCAATAACCTCTCAAACAATAGGTTTTATACAGGTTTAGGTTACCATATTAACCTTATCTTTTAGATTTAACTTTTAGTAAAATAGTTTAACTTTTACCATGTATTCTTGTATTATTATATTATATGGTTAATAATCTTACTATAAAATGAGAAGAAAACTACAAGTTGTTAATTAATTATATATATATTATTATATAAGTCCTTATCCCAAACCATAGATTTTTAGGACTATTATATCATTTAATAATATAGTATTTGTTTTAAAAACTCATTTATGTCAATTTTGACACTATTTAGTAATTGATTTTTGTGGAAGTCATAAAAGCATGATTACTTAGAAAAAAATTCATTTAATCAACCCTAACATGTCATATTAATCTATAAAATTAGTGTAATTCATATAAATTCTCAATTTACATTTATTTGGATTTTTATAACATCAATTATTTTAACCTTTCATTAAAAAGGTAATTACTACATCATCATTGTGTCATAAATAAATTTAATTATTTAATGTCTAAAAATTATAAATAAAATACCATTATGTAGGAAATAATTTTATCTTTCTAAATAATATTTATAATTGAATTTATCTTATTTGTAACACTATATTAAAAATGGTTTATTTATTAAACTTTGAATTTAACACTTTTAACTCTTCTTTAAATAAAATAATAATAAATGTCCTAATCTACTCCAAGTGAACATAAAGGATCATATTTTGTTCTTAGGGTGGATTTTGGTCGAAAAACACTTATCCAATAGAATTAGGACATGTGTTAGGGTAATTATAATATCATTTTTACCTTTAATAACCCTATTTACTTTTAACTATGGTAAATAAAAGTCAAAAGTTACTATTCACCAAAAATTATTTTCATCTTATCAAACCACATTTTACTTACTGATTTCAACCATGCCTCTTGGATTTTTAAAATTCAACTCACAGAAGCAGTAAAATTAAGTTTTATGAAAATTTTCAAATGCTCCTAGAAGGTGGGTAAAAGACGGTAAAAAGTTCAATAAAATTTTATATATCTAATATTATTATAAAATGACACCAATGAATTACATTGAATATATATAGGAATTATGTATATATTTTTATATAAAATAAATTTAAATAAAACAATTAATTATTTAAATAAAAAGTCGGTTTTAAACAATAACGCAGTGTTTTTCACTATTCGTCAAAAATTGAAATTTTTCAGAAAAATACCAAAAACTCACTCTAAGCTAATTTTGATATTTTGAATTCAAAAATGATGTTTATTTTGAAAAATAAAATTTATAAAATTTTAAAAATTGGGTATTACTATTCATAACAGCTAGTTTGATTGGTCTTGGTGTGTTAAAACTCCAAGTTGTGTACAATGCAAGCTATTGTATTATTTAAAATGAAACATACCGTAGATGTTTGGGGTGTTACACAATACTATTGGAAAAATTTGTTTGACCTAAAAAACCAGCCGTATTGGTCAGTCTTACAAGACCATAAAATGCCAATAAAAAGAGATATAATATTCATCAGGTTGAAAACATGTAAAGGGAATCCTTGGAAAAAGTCGAGGCTCATCACTCTAGGTTATATAAACTAAGAAAAATTTAAGAGTATTTTAATATTCCAATTATTTAAAGTTAAATACACTAATATGTGGACATTTTGATAAGTAATATAACTCTAGTATTACTGTTAAAATTTCAAGGGAATGATGGAACAAAGAGACAGATGATCGAAAAAAAAATCCCTTTTTCATATCATATGTCAAGAATATATAGGAGCATCCACAACTCAAATTATCTCCATATAAATGAGTCTTTACTCTTACAAGTATTTTTTGATGGATTCATATAGATCAATCATTACATGATCAGAATCCTAAACTCATAAGTCCTTTGTATTTTATTAAAGAAAGAAAGGATATACAAAATAAAGCACAAGGTCTAATTATGGGGGTCTGGAGTAGTGCAAGCCAAGAACATCCCCCTAAAAAAATCCATCCCCTCTATAGGAAAGGAATTTAGAGAAGTAAATAAAGTTAAAGTTGTATAATCAGAATTCAAATAATCCAGGAAGTTTGCTGCCTTGTTGGATTCCTGCCAGGTGTGGAGGACACTCATTTGACTATTGATAATCCCATGGAATTTTTGGATGGTATAAATGATAGACCAGGGAGTTATTAAAATGAATTTTACTAACTTAGAGAGAATCATAGAATACATTTCAACTACTGCCAAGAGAATCTATTGCTGGTAGAAAATATTAAGGCCAGTGAGGAGCGCCAAAGCTTCTACTTGAAGGGAATGGCCATGGCCGAATAAACCACTCAAATAAAGAATAATAGTTCCTTTGAAATCTAGAACCACCCCGGCTCTTCTAATCATACATGATCTACAAGAGCCATCTTTATTGAGTTTGATACCCTGAGGATGAGGTTCCCATCACACCCAATGCCCTTAAAAGTTTCCATGGTTGGAGGGAATATGGGAAACAGAAGAACAGAGTGACCTGAGAGTAGAAGATTCATCCCAGTTTTTCAGAATTCTAACCATATCAAAAATAATACTTTTGGTGTGTATTATCATAGACTCACCCTAACTATTAATCCCTTCAAAACGAGATGAGTTGTGAGGTCTTCAGATGCACTAGCAACCTGCAAGAAAGAAAATATACATTGCTTCCTTTTCTAGTCCAGCATTACTTGCACTGTGAAACCAAAGTTCAAAAAATTTCAAGCCCTGAAGTTCTGGTAAGTAAAATATAGTGAAGTCTCCAAATAATATCTATAAGATGCAGGCACAATCACTTTCAATGAATAGGTGGTACAAATTCTCCACTCTCAGAATTTTGCAACATGAATTCTCCAGAACAAAAAATTGTATTTAACAGGTACCTATTTGTGACCACAAAACCTCCCCCCATTCTTCTGTGCTTTCAAGGGGGAATGAAACATTATGGTGGTCCTTTACAGAGAAGTATCCAGAAGCAGATGTAGTGAAGAAGCATTTATCCAGGTTCATATTGAGATCAATGGTGTTAAAACGGTCGTGATAGGTTGAGATAAGAATAGCATTGATGAAGCTAGGGTGATTGCATGCCTCTTTAAATGTTAAATTTGGGACCAGACAACCAGGGAACCCAAGCAAGGATCTAGCCTAATTGCTATACAAAAAGTAAATGTCACCCCACCCCAAAATCCAATAAGAGTGCTTGATAATATCTTGGACATGAGTGAAGACAAGAGTTCAAATGGTATAGGATCTACCCGTTGATTCACCCATACCACCCTTTCATTTTTCTTTCATGTGTTTCCCCAAGAGGGTACATTCCTCTATGAATTCCCATCGAAGCCTTTCATGCATGCAGTATAGAGTGTCCTTGGTATTTTTAACATTAATCCCTACCCCATTTGATGATTTGGACAGCCACTCCCAGGAGGCCCCATGATGTTTTCCTTCAGAGTGTAAATCCTATAAAAAAGAGGTGAGGATTATATCTATGTTTGAGATAACATGATTAAGGACCCATAAGGAAAAGATCACATTCACTAGTATGGAAGAGAGACACTATTGATGAGCATTATTCTTCCAACGAATGAAATGAGCAAGTTCTTATAGTTCAAGACCATGGATGAAATTCTACACCATTATACATATCTCTGACAATGTTGTATCCTATATTTCTACATCATCTCATAGTGCTTCTACTTTCTCAATAACATCCAACCCAAACTTCTCTGCCTATTGAACCATCCAATATTCTTCATTAGTTGTTTCTTCAACACAATATATAACTTGATTAATCCAATATATCTCTTGATGGAGTTGTTTTTCCAAGGTCTTCTACTTTAAAAATCTTATTTGGTTTTAGGCTGCTAATCTATCTTTTTCAGAGGCCTCATTAAGCAGAATATTTCTGGCAGCAACAAAATGGGTCATAGACTACATAGTTTTGAGTTTAGACTAATTCAAGCTCTCCCTATCTTAGAAGGAAACAACCTCTTTCACCTTGGTTATGTTTCTATAGTAAAACCCCCCATAACAAAGCACAGAAAAAATATGAAGCATCTTTAGAACTTTTGATGGAATATTTGATAGAGGGGTATAAGAAATTAGTTTCCATATATTCCTCCACACTGTCTACCGGGAGGCACATAAATTATCAAGAGTCTCTTGGTTCACTTCAGAATCACTCTCAGAGGGAAGGATGTATTCTAGGACTAGTTCAGAAAGGGAAATCATATCATCAGCATTATCTAAACATGAGGGGTCTACAATAGTCAAAGATGGGGTCACCTCAACTAATTATAAATTTAAAGTATTTGGGATTTCAGATACTTGTACCAATTCTCCAAAAATTGGTATCTAGTAATTAATACCTGATAAGGAGAAATATGAGGTGGTCAAGAATTTGAGAGACTCAGTTTCATTTTCTGAGGCACCTACCACCTCAGTCATCACCACCCCACTAGAATTCATTATAAGTAGTGCCTCTTCAACTTGTGCTTAGGCCTTAGAAGACAACTCTCTTAGGGAGAAATGTAAAATGGGTGCATGTTTGTCCAACTCAATAACCTCCAAAATGTCACTCATGGATATTGATCTTGTAGGGATGACCATCAACAAACTTTTGGAAATAGTTTCACTCAAACGTTTTTAGGTCTGTGTCATTTCCTCCCATTCCATTATTCTATCTAGGGGAGGAATGTATGTCGACCCCAAAGATATATCATTAACTCCCTCAATCTCTACTCCAAAAATGATAATTATCATCCTCATATCTTTATTTAGTTTAGATTGGCTTGGAACCATCATTCTTGCTGCATCTGGCTCTGTAGGAAATGGGGACATAGGCTCTCAAATAGTTGTCACCTCCTAACATGTAGATATTGTGTCAACCCCTACACGAGTTTAATAATTAAGACAACTAGACATATAGCGTGAAAATTAAGAAAGAATAATACTTACTTCCTATCCTAGATCAGATTTTAATTTCCAACTTCCTCACTTTCCTACACCATGTGATTTCCTAGGAAGATAATTTCATGGGTAACATAGCATGTAGAGGAGGGGTGTCAATAATCCTACAGAATCTACATTTATATCCCACATACACTCATCTTACCTAGGAGAGTATTATTCAATAACCCTTTCATCCCCAGGAATATCCAATCCAACATATGTTCCTACCTCTGTATATTTGGGATAAATAATGGGTGACGGCTCACACCTCTCCAAAAAAATGGGGGGGGGGTTAAAAGATTATAGTGATAGAAAAAAGAGATTCAATGTAGGATCTTATATTACCTCTTCATCTAAATCAACCTTTTCCACCATTTTCCACACCCGTTTGGATCAATGAATCCTGCCTTTGAATAAATGAATGGATGAATCCATCTCCTCAAGATGTGCACCAACCTCTTCAAGATTTTCTTGGAAAGAGATATGTTCAGGTGTAGTGATCATACCATATCCAGGAAGATCAATATAATTTACTTGATGAACCCCCCATATTTCTTTAGTAGATGCATTCCTTCTCTGAGAATCCCATTCTCTCCAAGCTTATGGAAACTCTACAAGGATGGAGATAGATAATGCAAAAGAGGTTGACCTTTTAGGCAGGGCATGATCAAGTCACCGCACCTATTTTATTAGAATCTCTCATACCACTCCCCTTAGAGTGGGGTGATTCTACGGGACCAATAACAAGGAATAAGTCATATCAAAAAGTTCACATGGAGTTGGAAAATTTTCCTCATCATCCCCCTATAACCCATTGCCACTATCTTTAATCTTGATTTCAGATGTTCATAGTATTTCAATTACCCGATTCGAAAAAATTAATTGAACTTGGAGAGAATGAATGGAGGCCATAAGGTCCCAAATGTAAGATTACACTAAATTAGGATTCTCTATATAATAAATTATTTCAGGTATAGATATACCACCATACCTAGTTATAATGATTTTCTTATCTTAAAGGAAGCACCAAATCTCAACGATAGGCATAGAATTCCTCCATGTGTCGCACTCCCTCTAATCCATGGGATAAGTAGCCTCTGTGGGGATAGAAACCTAGTAAGATGGATTGATAGCTTGTGCCATGGGGGAATAACCAGTTATTTTAGGGTCTAGACCCCAGATCCTCAATTCATTCTTTTGTATTTCATAAAAGAAGCTTTTTCCTCAAGGAAATCCCCTTTCTTGACCTAATTGCCTCTTTTGTATGTTCTTCACCCCTTTCGGCCCAAACATGGGTGGACACGCAACAACAGGAATTGGTTTCTCTAGTTGACCATTTGGGTATGATCAAATCCATGATTCGACATAATATTTGGTAAGTGCCAACAAAATATTAGAATCCAGACACTTAACTTGACTGCCTATATCTTCCCAGGTAAACATCATCCAAATTTTTAAATAAATAATCAAATTATTCTCTTTTTATGCACTATTTATGGATGGGGAACACATTTTTATAATATAGTGAAACTGACACTCAAACCTATAGGGTGAATACCCATCATAGATCAGATTTAAATCAATTTTGGAAACCATAACACCCTCCCTCAGGGAAATGAAGTACCCCCATCTAGTGTTATTTCTAGATGTGTTATTTAAAAGGGCACCAATGGGAGAAGAATAAGGGGTGTATACAAAATGGTTATGGTAATTGAGTTGTTCCATTACATCCTATTCTCCCAAAGTCAATGGATTCACCCCACTTATACATTGTAAGTAAGGATGGAATTAGGCCTCTAGGACTTATTGGTCATTGATGAACTTGTAGCCTCCAATGTAGGCTTTTATCCAGCCCCAAATAACTTAAAATGGACCCATGATCTAGTAGGGTGACATTCCCCTACTTATAAATCCCAGAAAATGATATACCTTTTCCAGTACTAGGATCGAAAGATTAATGTGCCTCCTAGTGGCCAGCTGGGCCACCATCAAAAAGGTTGTAAATATGACTCTAGTGATGGATTTTTTCACCAATATTAACCAACCACTTAGAAACATGGAAATAAAGGATACAAGTCAAACCAATCAGTCAACATTGGGAAACCTACCAGCCCCACTGGTTAAAGCGATCGTCCTTGAGTGTCAGGAAGTAAGTGTCAGTATTTCATTGAGTGATAATAGTAAGACATGTATTTAGAGACCTTTCACAAGGTTCATGACTATTTTATGTGAAAAATACTTGGATTCAATTAGAAAAAGGTACTTCTAGCCTGGGGTCGGGCTTGAACTCCAAGAGATTATGCACTATGTTGAGAAATTCCCTTGTAAGTGGAGGGGTTCTCTTAGGATCATCCCACAATGAAGGAAGAAGGAATTCATCATACATTTCCCCCATAATTGGAACCCCTGAGATCATCCAAACATCCCATAGTCTTATAAAAACTTCCCCATGAACTAAGTGTAATTTGTTGGTATCTGGGATCCACCAACTGATTATTTGAGGAATAATTGGTCTGCTTTGATGGGAGAAGGTTTGTGATACCCAGGAATCATCATACAGTCATATGTACTTCAACTCTTCCTTAAACTCTTCATAGATATGGAATACCCAAAAGGGATATCCCCACTCTAGATTAAATGAACTCCCTAGGAAAATATCCCATTTGGATGACCATCCTAATGACTCGTTGGCCATGGATCTCCTTACAATGGAATGATAGTAATGAATGTCTAATTCTAGTTCTCGTATTGTTTCCTCTAATAAAAAATTGGTTTAATTCAAAACAAACCCCTTGGAGTAGGTCTCTAACATAAAAGACGCATTTGGTGAGATATTTGCCCAGGGTGTGTTACTGCACCTGATTATCAATGCCAACAGTTTATTTTTTCAATGTAGTGGTGGGATAGGGACATCTAATGACAACCCAAATCCAAAAAAGGTATCCTATTTGAGATAGGATACCCCCAAAGTTCATCACCCATAATTCCTCCTAAAATTGATGATGTGGGACTACATCGTGTTTTTAATTATCATCGATGCTTTTAATCATGGAATTCCTATTTTCATTCACAGTAGAAGAAGATTTATAAAATCCATATTTTGAAAAATTAGAAAAGGTAATGTCGGATTGCACAAAACATAAAAACATCTGGGAAATCATGAAGAAAAATATTGTGAACCACATAGAATGCTATGAGGGCCATAATATGATTAATCTACTATGAAGAAGACTTTGTTGTCATGCAGAAATAAGTCCACAACAAAGGAGAATAAACAATTTTCATAAAATACTTGTTCACAGATGAGATTCTTCACTATGTGGGGAATTCTATCCATAGCGAATAATTCTATGCTTTTATATTTAGAATTCGCAAGCTCAAATTGGACCACAAAGCACTGGATTTCACTATGTGACAAATGAGTTTAGTATGACACCTTTTATAGGTGTGGTCGATCATTTGGATCTATAATTTCCCCAAAAAACATCCATCTAGACTGATTTCTTCCTCAAAATGTACTTCTCTTCATGTTGATTAGACCCCATCTGATGGGGGAATTTTACTGGGTCTGGAAAATTTTGCATGGAAGATAAAAAATGAACGATTTTAGGAATATTAAAAGGGTTAAAGACCCAGATCCATGATGTAACCTCATCCTCTATATAGTTATCCACATAGAACCTCCGTATAGCACCTATACATAGCACCTCTATATAGAACCTCCATATAAAGCTCCATATAGTGCCTCCACAAATGACATTTCATTTGTGGGGAGAGGCATGATTTCCAAGCCCCCTAAAAATGAAATGTCGTTTGCATAGTGAGGTGTAGCTTTGAATCCCCCCATAAAGTAAAATTCATTTGTAGGGTGAGGTGTGATTTCTAGGTCCCCTATAAATAAAAATTAGTTTTTAAGGTGAAGCATCACCTTTTTATCCCCCATAAATTAAATCGCATTTGCAAGGTGAGGTGTCTTCTCAAGGCCACTTGAAAACCAAGCTCTTTCATGGGTGGTGGTTTTTCATCGCTTCCTATCAATTTAGAAACAATTACATTCAAACCCCTGTAAAAACATAGACCCAAGGATTGATTAAGTTGGAGATACAGTCCAAGAAATAGATTCTAGAAATTAATCATTTACCGCATATTGAAAAGTAAAAGAGGTCATAAGAATTGGTATACATAGAAAAATAGTGCTCAACATTACACATATCCTTTGAAAATAACTGTATGCATAGAAAATTACATTGCAGACCACCATTCCATGAATCATATATGGATGTAATCTTTTTACACCACCATCCCATGTAAAGAATAAGGGATGGGGTCCTTTAGTCTCGGTACCCTATGCATAGCATTCGACCTTATCTTGGCCCCTCCATGAAATATTCAAAAAATATCTCTAGACCCTCTCCCATGAAGTGTTAATCCCAAAATGGGACCCTTCATGATCCACCAAGATAATAACTCTACTAAATACATCAAATATGTTTGACTGGTGTCCTCTTGATCATACATTCTTGAGGTAAATGAGTTCATACTGGTAACCTACCTAACAGGGTGGGTCCTTAGAATGTTCTCAATCATGCATTCCTATAGTGAAAAATGGGTCTCAAACTTAGGTATGGTTATAGGTGTCTCCTTAGGATAGATGGCTACATCTATCTCCCATATCCCCACCCTCTTCCACTTTTCCATCTATCAAAATGGTAGGAGGGTATGATCTTAAAAAAGGAATCCCTCCTAGAGTAAGCACTTAGTATTTTTTTCAAGATGTCATATCCCTCCTACCTTCTATACCCTGAGGTTACAAAGATAAAATATGAGACAGGAACATCAAATCCCACCATCCCTCTCCCATATCCTCAGCCTTGTCCACCAGTGGATGAAAGATATTGTGTGGTTTTCTAGATCTTCTATTTCCTCTTTTTTTCACACCGATCATGACTCAAATGGTCTTAGAGGTTAGTAACAATCATGAAATACACATGATTAAATACCTATCTCAAAAGTAGATTCCCCTTTAGGATCTTTCTCTCACATTCCCTTATGCTCCTCCTATTCTGTATAAGACTCAAAACCATGTATTCAACTTTAGATTTCTATATTCCTGATGAAGAAATCTATGGGCCTCCTCCCTAGGTATAATCCTTAATATTTTTGAACTATGTTGAATTTGATTCCAATCCAAATGGGATACATATAAATCCTATCTGAGGTTCAAACCCAACACCCCAAACCCACCCTAATCTTTTCTGGTCCATATCACCAGTAGGGTCATATCTAACCTGGGAGACCATACTCTTTCTAGGTCTTCTGGGCTGCTTCAGCTTAAGTCCCACACTATCTCTTGATTAGGAATTTTTCAACTAGACAACCTTGTCATATGAAATTAAACTACATGGTTTGGTTCTCATCATATTACCTTAAAAGGTATGGTGTATCCCATTAAGTGGCACCAAACTATGTGGGTTCTGATTCCTTTCACAGGGATCTGTAGGAATCCCATCTCATGGGCTTGATCCCGATATCATAAAAACTCGCATCTTCTTAGATAATGATAAATTATAGAGTGCTATACTACGGGGCTTAAAACCAGCATCATAATAATAAATGACATAATAATCTCTAATAAATTTACAAAATCATATCATCGATGGAGAAACTCAAATACATATAGATGTCTCCATCGATGAAGAACCTCATATGTATACAGATGATTCTAAAATCAGCACATGTTAATAATTGATTGTTAATATAAGGGAGACCTATTCCGTATTTGGGATTTGATAAAGGATTCATGAATACATCTTAAATATATAAGAGAGTCATGTAGTAGAAGATAATTCCCCCAAAAAGGGTTTGATGATCCCGACTTCCCATCCTCTCGACCAACATGTTTTCTAAAGTCTCATTGGATAAATCCAAGTGACCGCCTGCCTTTGGAAAGTGGGTTTGTATTAACTCAAAATGAGTATGGGAATTAAATCCATTAGAAACACCAACCCACAACCATTTGTAAAGAGTGAAAAGTGAAGAAAAATAATAATTAAGAGTTGAGACTGTAACAGGGTGAGAAACACGAATTGATGTAGGATGTATTGGGGAAGAAGGAAAAGGAAGAAAAGTTGTTGTTGTGGAGGAGAATGAAAATAGATGCAGAGAGGTAAAACCCTAAATCATTGAGGGAGAAACTATAGGAGAGATGAGAGATAAGGGTATCATCCTATAGGGAAGAATTTTCCTAGGGTCTATAATCATCGTAAGGAAACTATAACTTATATAAAATGCCCATAAATAATAAAAAACAATAATAAATTATCATATAAAATATAATTATATAATATTTACATTATATTAACAAGTTAACCATAATAAATCATCACATTATCTAACCAAATATAAGAAAAAATATATGTCATGCAGTCATACATAAAGATACAGGATCACCCTATGGGTTGATCATATGAAAGTGTATTCTAAAAATTAAAAAAATAATATAAATATATGAGGATCAATCTGGCCCTGTATACCAATCACATCTATCCATTTATCTCAAAAATCAATCACAAGACCTTTTACCTTACTTGTATCCAAGATCATGAATATAAAGATCACTAAAGTTCATGTGTTGTGTGTGAGTAATATACTTTTTAGGACACCTCCAATGGTGTCCTTAAATAAATCCTTCATATATGAGTGTTTTAACAATAAGATATGGAAAAAAATAAGCAAAAAAACCATTATTTAATCATTAAGTATTAAATAGATAACTAGATGAGTTTACATACTTTCTTAAACCAGTGTTAGAATGGGATAATGCTTCCATGGTCTGATTGTAATAGAACGAGTTTTTGGGATAAGGTAATTTGGGTCTATGAGTGGCCTAACCATGTGTATTTGGATATTATTGAGGTTATGGGGTAGAAAGAGGAGGCCCAAGATTAAAATTTCAAAAAAATGGTCTTTAGTGGAGAATTTTTCAAGAAATAATAACTCCCAATGAAGTTTCATTGGGAGTTTGTTGGAGTTTTAGTTTCCATAACAGTGGCCCGGTGCCACTGTATAACCCATCGAAGTTTCAATCAAGGTCCACCAAAGTTCCAGTGGGGGTCCAGCGATGATCTTTGGTGGAATTAAAGATTTTTTTATATTTTTTTAATTAATTAATTAATAATTTTAAGTGTAAACGGGGTTCCCCAAGACCCAAAATAGGTCTCCCCTCCCCCTCTCTTTGTTATCTCTATCCTAATAGTAGATCTCAGTCAACGAGTATCAAGTTCTACTTTCATCTGTCGGAAGTGGTTTCCATGGGTAAGGTTAACCCTCCTATAGTATTACTCATTATATATTTTTATTATTGAAATATTTGTGGAAATATTTGACTAAAATATCTATTTTAGGGATTTTTATCTGGTTCTTCAATTTCTTCCTCCTCAGTTTAAATTAGGCTGCATTATTTAATGACTGGATCCCTGATAATATTAGGTAGGTGAAGCCTAGATTTTTCCTATGTTATGTGTGTGTTTATTCATCATGTCATTTAAAAGCACGGGTAGGTTCATGTTTATGACCAATAATGGAACCACTTTTGTTCTAGGTTGTTATTATGATATTTTGGGGGTTGTCTCATATAGAAAATAATAGGTTTCCCCAGGTATGGATCATTCTTACTTGGTTGTGTGGATTTGGGGATTGATAGTCATGATGTCGCATGTTTTTAGGTGATAATACTTAGGATGAAATGCTTGATGTGGTTACTTGGTAACATGATGGGTGTAACCCATATGCCTATAGGTGATGTTTATCATTGATGATGGGGAATTGTGGTTTTCCAATTAGACATGGGTGGTGATGAACATTTTCATGGGAGGTAAATGAGGATTTCTAGATGAGTTGTGGTCATAGTTTATTGGTTATTTTCACTTTTCATGGGGTTTAGTATATTAGGGTTTTTTTACGGAGGATAGGGACCAAGAGATGGTTCTGGACACAATTTTTTAGTAGTATCCTCTATAAAGTTAAATACTTGAGGGTATGGTGTTATCCATTGACTCAAAGGAGGGATACATTGTAAGTGGCCATGGGATCTTGGGTATGATAGAGATAAATATATTGGAGTGGGTTCTCATCATGCATGAGAATTTCCAAGATACTGAGTTAATGTTTAGTTCTTGGATTCCATTGATTTATTGAGATAGTGGTTGGAAATGGGAATTGGTTTGTCATGGAACTTTTGGTACGGTATGAAGAATTTCCTTTACGTAATTGTGTATAGATTAGGATGGTTATATGGGTTATGGTTAGAATGTAATATCATGTGGTATAAAATTAGTTGTAAGTCTAAGAGATCTTCTGGTGTGATAGATCATGGGTACATTATCTCATTTCAGCACTAGATGAAGTAGGTAATATGCTCACCATGGCTTGATGAGTGTGGGTGGAGTGAGTTATGCATGTTGATTTGGATATCATTTATCATATTATACGTACAATCACATATGTGTAGATATTATCTGGGGACATCATTGGTGGTGGCTTACTGAGTTCATACTCACACCATGCATGGTCCCATCAAGACGCATGTAAAATTGATGGTTCATAAAGCATGAAAGGGAAAGGGCCCTGAAACTGGTGAATAGTAGGATGGAGGTAAAGTGGTGCATGGGAAGATGTTATTCTCTTTTAAAAAATACTAGGTGGATCCTTTCTGTTGATATAATTGGTATTTTATAGTTTTTTTAGCATGTTTATATATGATCAACCTATAGAAAATATGATTTACTTTAGTATGGCAGGTATAGCATTTCAAATATACCTTTTGTATATCATGTGGTTTGTTGTTAGTTTAATTATTGATTTTATGTTGTGTTTTCCATTTATATGTTTTTATTTCATTATGTATTACCATATTTTACACCGAGAAGTATAGTATTTCTATTATCACCCTTAGACCACTTTCATTAGTTAGCAACCTCTGGCATTCAAGGTGGTTCACTTGAGGTCAGTGGGTCTTTAGGCCAGGTTTCGTTTGGGTGATCCATGTCGGGGATTCTACAATGATCACAAAAAGATAGTGATTGAGTTATCATTTTATAATAATATATATGGTCAATAAGTTATCACCAATTAAATAAGGCATAGTTTAATGATGCATCACCATAAAAAATAACCTTGGGTGAATGGAGTATCATCATATCCATAATCAAAGATGAGTGAGGTATCATCAATCCAACAACAAGTGTGAATTGTGTATTACCATGTACTAATCAAGGGTGAATGATATATAACCATAATAACCATGTTTGAACAGTATATCACCTTTATAACCAAGGGTTAATGATATATCACCATACTAACGAAGGGTGAATGGTATATCACCATACTAACCATGGGTGAATGATATATCGTCATACTAATAAAGTATGAATGATATATTTCCTTAATAACCAAGGAATAATGATATATGTACATACTCAAAAAGGGTGAACATTATATCACCTTACGAACCAAGGGTGAATGATGAATCACCATACTAACCAAGGATAAATGGTATATCACCATAATAACTAATGGCGAATGATACAAAACCAAACTAACCAATGGTAAATTAAATATCACTATAATAGCCAATGGTGAATTATATATCACCATAATATAAAAGGGTGAATGATGTATCACCAAACTAATAAGCAAGGGTGGATGATGTTCCACTAATATAACAAATAGGTTGAATGATGTATCACTAAAAAATAAAGCATGGTTGATTGATACATAACCAAATAACAAGAACATGTAAATGAGTTATCACTAATTATCCCTCGTAGATGAAACTTACACGACATACCCAAAATCACTAAACCAAGTTCACCAACTAGGATGCCCATTCCCTAAGCATCATACACCTAGTTTTGGGACTCGAGACACCCTAGGAAGGGGGGTGAATCAGGGTTTATCCCAATTAATTTTTTTTACTTATTATATTTATACTTAGGACCTTATTCTAATGTTAGTGAGAACTATGTTTAAACTATACTTCAATAACTCTTTCACAAAACCTCATCGAACATTAAACACATGTACAAAAATTTATGTAGTCATAGAACACATGGATTTTACTTGGTTCATCACAAAGGGATGATCCAAGGAGCACACATCAGTGATGTGTTAATGCTCTTAAAGGTAATACTAATCACTGTGTATATTATATATGTTTAGTAAAGGAATTATGTTCATTATATAGACACTTCCTATTCTTCCCCTTTTCTCACTACTTCATTGAAGGTATTTAATAGTTTATAGACATGTGTTGTCTCCATGATAATCAATAAGTTCTTAACTTTTTGTATCTTCAACTCCGGGTAGATTCATTGTTATCCTCCTCATTTTTTACATATTACTTATTCAAAACTAGATGGTGTCAACACCTTAGAGTGTGGTTTATCCCTCTTCATATTTTTATTTATAAGCAATTAATTATCTCTCCATTGGATGAGAATAATTCAATACCAGAATTATTTTGTTACACTCCTCTTCCATGTCTAGGTGTAGCAATGATACTCCCATTTTCTTCAAGCCTTCCTTATTTACTGAAACTAAACATGATCACTAAAATTATTTAATGGATCATCCTATCCTTCACCTTATTATTTATCTATAAAACCATATTTAATGATATATTCTTCTCTCATAGTCCCTCTTTTGATGTGAAAAAATTATCAAGGAATAGTATCAGTATCATCTCTATCTTTCTTTTACTCACAAATATTTGATAATAGTCATTTTCCCTTATCCTCTTTATTCTTCTATTCTTATTTTACAATCACTAAAATATTCACATGTTATCACTTTCTAAATTTTGAATATGTAATCCTCTAATAATCTCGATCTCAATATCTCTTTATTTAAGTTTCCAAAAATATCGATTCAACAATTTCACTATTCTCTATAAGAAATTTTTTTCATATTTTAGAATATGGAAAACTTGAGAATATTGTATAAATAAATTTTTTTACTTTATTTTAAATATTTTATTAGTTTATTTGAGGGAGACATCTTCCCATATCTTGATCATGGAAACTTTGAAAAACTTGTATTAGTATCTTCTTCTAGATTCGAGTCAAAAGTTGCCCATTTAATAATCCATTCTTCTTGAAACTTTCTCAAATATCACAAGCATCATCCACCACAAAAACCACAATATATATTTTTTAGTTTGAACAAGTTATAAATAATATATTGTGACTAATAATATTAATTGGGTTTCATATGGTTGGACGCAACTGGTTTGTATGAATACTAATTTTTCAAAGAAGAACCTCATACAAATGTACTAAAATACTATACTTATTCTAAATGATAAAGGAATAAACCTTAAAACTCCTAATACATTTTAAGAAGACCACATATTCACCTAATGAGGTATATAAATATAGTTAATGGATCCACCATTTGAAAACAAGATGTCACTTTATGAAGACACCATATCACCTTATGAAAACTATACCTTTTATTATTTACTAATATGTTTCAATATTGAAACAAGGATTTAATAACTTGCTAGCCTATTATGGTGAAACTATATTTCATGTCATGGACATCATAAATATTCTATAACCACCAATATTCCCAATAATTCCTTTTTGATGCAACTATATGACTCATGGCATAGTCACCCTTAGTTTTAGAGCCACCAGGGCTTCCTCTATAGTGTGTTCACATTACCATAGGAATTTCATCAATAGTGGAAGTTGTGACACAAAGAGACCAATCCTGAATCAACCCTATATCATGAATATAATGAGAACCAAATGAAATCATTCCACTTTTAAACATTTTTTTAAAACCTGAATAGTTCTAATATATGCATCCCACATTGAAGTTGAGCTTAGTGAGCACAAATTCATTACCCAAAATACTTTATTGCTAAATATTGAACTCATGTGGTATCACTCTATACCAAGACCATTGGTCCTCCACATAATTCATTTCCCCATGATTCTTATGTAATTCAAACTAGCACTATTCCATGTTGGTTCTTTACTCATCTATTGCCTATGATGGCTGAAATTGAGCCTAGACACTACCTCATAGTAGTAGAGTCTAGATCCTATGTATAGAAAAGTTTAGAACCATTTTTTCACTCTTAAATAAACAAAGTTCTCTTCTATAATTTCCCAAATATCAATTTGATTTCAAAAACCATAATTACACTAAATTAGTCATCCAGAATCCTTATAAAATAAAATAAACCTTATCACTTCCATATTTATTTTTCATAACTTCTAACTTATAGGATATACATATTTTGGAAAATATTACACTATCATGAATGTATCCTCAAAAAATCTATATAAATCATCATTTAATCCACTCAAAATCATCTTATATTTTCAATAAATCCAATATAAATCCTTATGGTTGAAATATCCTCCCACTTTGTATTTTATTGAAAATATCCCATAAAATATATGAACCCATTTTATAGGTTTTCATCCTTATCCCCCTTTTTCAATAAAATGAAGAGGTTCCTCATAACTCCTAATTTTTATTTCAATATTCCCCACCCCTTATACCTCTAAACTTCATAGGAGTACTTATCGCACAAGAGCCTCAGCCCAGTTGGTGAAGACTTGACAAGTGCATCCAAGAGACCCAATATTAAATCTAGGCAGAGACATATTTCTGGGTTACTATAGTGGTACTATAGTAGGTAATGTAGTAGGAACTATAGTAGGTATTGTTCAGTGTTGTAGCAACCAAAAATATTCATCCATTTGGGATTTCGGGTCACTGTTTTGGTCCTCGAGTCCTTCAAGGCCTTTAGGCCACCCAATACTTTTGGGCCAGTAAGGCTTGCGAGACACCTCAAGCCCTTTAAGCCACATGAAATTATGCTTAAATGGACCAGAAAGACTCTACATGTAATAGGCTCCATATGAGGATTCAAAGCAGGTGCATTCACCATAGCAGAGCTAATATATTTGGAAGAATGAGAGGGTATGAAAATTGTCGTCGGTACTAGCTTGTGCATGCATGGGAAGCCTAGCTAAGCAGCCATGCAAAGGTAAGAGTTGATGTAATGACCCACTTATTCTCATTGTATTGAGAATACAATGAATCATTACTTGTCCTTAAGAAACATCTCTAAGATTCCTAAGGATGTAAATAAATGCCGAAGGGTTTCAAATGTAAGTGAGGGTGATTTACCCTTTAAGAACTCAAACCATTAACCCAACAAAACATTACCAAACAACTCACTATATGATGCATGAATAAATAAAAGGCAACTCAACCACTTCATTTATATTAAAACCACACCAAGGTGCACTATAGCAAAAGACAAAATAACTATCAAAGTACACAGTAAAAGATAACTACAAGAACTCCAAGACAACCACACTACTCTATGCTCTACAATCTCCATGCTCCAACATCACCAAGAAGCCCAAGTATCACAAAGTGGTGCTAAATTATTATGATACTTTACCTTTTCCCATGTCTCGGAAGATAGAATCTACAAAAGCATCAAAGTTCCAATGAATGGGTGAGTATAAAACTCAGTAATCTTTCACCAATGACTTCCCTACTCATGCCACTAGGATAGAAAGGTTAGAAACATTTATATAAAATATTTTATATAAAACAATTTCCCAAAATAGTTTATAACTAAATATAAAAAAGTTCCAAAACCATTTGTAACCAAGAGTAAACAAATTCTATTTTAACCAATTTTACAGGAAGTCACATTTCCAGAAAAGAAACCAAACAAATCCTTAAAACCATTTCTCAGTATTATTTTGGCATAACAAATCCATTGTTTACCACACACCCACACATGCATGCTTGTTTGACAGATCCATACTCATGAGCAGTATCTCTTCTAATTACCTTGTGTCCTACTAAAACAAGCCCTCGATCCAGGGTCACTCACCTTATACCCCATTGGTACACTTCCCTTATTTAGGTTCATGTCGAACATGAACTCACACAACTAATATATGCCAAAACCATTTCAAATAACCACTTCAATAAAACCATTATTTTATTGAAGACCATTAAACAACTGATTCCAAGACACCATTTCATTTCAAAAAAATTACTTTTATTTAAAAAACTTTATTCAAATACTTTTTCACAATTCCATAAAAATCCCATTTTAAAATCCTTATTTTAAAATCAAGAATCAGAGCACTTTATTCAAGAACACCAATTTTCTTAATTTCCACAAATCATCACTAAAGAGGGTTTATAAAAACCGTAAAGTAACTAATTTAAAATAAAATCCCCAAAAAGTAATCAATTTGAAACCATATAATTCATTTCTACTAAGAGGAGTTGAGAGTGAAGCCACCTACCTTATTCGTTTTGATGAAAACTTAAAACAGATGAAGAAAGCTCAAGAAACCGGGTCGATTCTCCACAAAACCATCTTAGATCTCTTCCCCTAACATGATCAAGAGAAAATATCAACATGTTTGGAATTAACTATCTTAGATCTACCCATAAAGGATATATATATAAGAAACCGATATGAGAGTAGAAGTATATCTAAATAGATCTATGAAATTGATCAAGAATGATGAAGAAAGATCACATAACTCAGGAATCTGGATTCAAATCGCCAAGGGAAGCCTTCAGATTGCCTTTGAATCGATGGGATAACCTTTTTGGCCTTATGAGAATAAAAATACTGATTTAGAGCTGTTTTGGGGCAAAAAAAAGTGGATTTAAGGAAAGGACAACCTTGATCCACTTGTTAAGGAGGTGGTTTTTAACCTGCGCACAGTTTAGTTGCACGATTAGACAAATTGTGAGTTATATACTACCTCAATAAAATCCGCGTACAGCCTCCTCACATGGTATCCCTAACTGTGCTCCAACCGTACAGAAGATACTACCTCAAATTTCCCAACCCAGAACCAAAATGCATAGTTTCTCATAGGCTCCCGCGCAGTTTGGGAAAACCATACGTAGCCTGTGTGCATCCCCTTCAACCCCAAAAACATTCCATAGGATCTCAAAATTCTCCCATAATTCACCCTTATACTTTATAAAAAAAGTAAACAAATAAAGGGTTACATTACAGAAACCGGGGGTGCTACATTCTCCCCACCATTGGTATTTTCGTCCTCAAAATGTAGAAAACCATCCTTACCCTGAAAGAGTTATGGACATTGCTCTTTCATTTCCTTATCATTTTCCCAAGTCTCTTCCTAAATCTGACCATGTTTCCATAAAACGTATACTATACTGATGCTTTTTCCATTAAAGACTTTATCCTACCTATCCACAATTTTCACTAGGATATGTAGCAACAAAGCATCTAGCTCTAGGTCAACATGATCGCATCTGATCACATGGTCAGGATTAGGCTAATACTTTTTCAACGGAGATACATTGAACATATTATGCACTGAAATGAACCATAGTGGCACTTTCAATTGATTTTCCACCTCTCCAACCGATTCCAATATCTCTAAATGGCAAATTTATCGAGGAGATAACTTTACCTGCTTCCCAAAATGATGATGTACAAGCCTTGGAGAGATCTTCAAGAACACATAATCACTCACTGCGAATGACAGTGGTCTTCAACGATGATCTGAATATGATTTTTGACAACTATAAGCTATCTTCATTAATTTCTTGGTCAAATTAATCTTCTCCATTTTTTCTTGGACAAGGCTCTACCCAACTAGCGAAGTCTCACTTGTTTCCTCCCAACAAAGTGGAGAACGACAATGATTCCCATACAATTATTCAAAAGGAGCCATATGTATTGAGTCTTGATAGCTGTTATTATAAGAGAACTCAACCAATGGTACATTCTCTTCCCATAAGACACCAAAATCCATTATAGAATCCCATAACATGTCTTACAACATCTTTATAGTCCATTCGGATTGGTCGTCCATCTAAGGATGATACTCTATACTCATAGTCAATCGAGTGTCAGGATATTTCTATAAGGATTTCCAAAAATGAGACGTGAACCTCAAATATCTGTCTGAGACTATAAAAACTAGTACACCGTTCCGTTTTACCACTTCTTGGATATAGATATTAGATAGATCATCCACCTAATAAGTTTCACGAATAGGGATGAAATGGGATGAATTTGTGAGATAATCCACAATCACCCATATAGAATTGTGTTTCCGAACAATTCTTGTGAGAAATGTAACAAAATCCATTATTATCTGCTCTCATTTCCACACTATAATAAGTAAATACTAAAACATACCCATTGGTCATTGATGTTCTGCCTTAATTTTCTAAAAATTTAAGAACCATGAAATGAACTCATCCACTTTCAATTTCATATCAATATACCAAAATTGTTCTTTTAATGCCTTATACATCTTCTGTATACCCTGATGTACAACCCATCTAGAATGGTGGTAAGCATGAATTTTTTTTTCTAGGAAATCCATATGTACAACCATCTGTTCTATGAACCAAAAAACTAAACACCCATCAACTTTTCATCCCTCAATGGTCTCCCCACCATTGAGTTTTGAACTTATAACCAGGAACTCTGTATCAGATGTTTGTGTATCTTTGACCATATTTACCAAATCAAGAACCACAGAGACTGAAATGAAAACCATAACACCACCTTGGTCTTCACATTCCACAAGCATGTAGGGTAAGACAATCATTAACTACCACTCATATGAATCTTATTTCGCTAGCTACGCATATAACATCAACCACTGAATTAACTTTTCCTGATGTATACATCAATTCCAAGTCAAACATCTGAAGATACTTCATCCATCTCCTTTTCCTCATATTCAAATCTCATTATGAGAAAATGTGTTTCAAGCTCTTATGATCCATAAACACCGTAAATTTCTCACAAAAGATATAATGACAAAAATATTCAAGGCATGGACAACCACAACTAACTCAAAATCATGTGTTGGGTAATTATTATCATGCACTCTCAACTACCTTGAACCATAAGCAACCATATGGTCTCCTTGCATGATAACACATCCCAACCCAGATCTTGAAGCATCACAGTACACCACATACCCTTGTCCTAATTATAAAAAAATCAAGATTGGTGCTGATGTAAGATGAACATTCAACTCTTTAAAAGACTTCTCGCATTTCTCAATCCATTGGAATGGAACTTTCTTCTTTTTCAAAGTTTTCATTGGTGAATCTAGTCATTATAATTCATGCACAAGAATTTGGTAATAATTATATAGACCAATAAAACTTCATATCTCAAAGATATTCTTTAGGGGTTTCCAATAGATAATAGAATCTATCTTTTTAGGATCCACTGAAACATATTTTTCAGAAATTACATGCCAAAAAAAGTGTGCCTCATGTATCCAAAAACCACACTTTGATAATTTGGCATACAAATTATGGTCTCTCAATATTCCCAACAATGTCACCGAGTTTTTCTCATGTTCACACTCTGTCCTTGAATACACCAATATGTCATCCATAAACACCATAATAAAATAATCTAGATATCTCTAAAATATCCAATTCATAAATGCCATAAATATTGTTTGTACATTCTTAAGACCAAAAGGCATGACTATGTATTAATAGTGGTCATATCTACTTCTGAAATCTGTCTTCAAAATATCCTCCAGAACTCGCAATTGGTGATATCCTAATTGCAATTCAATTTTGGAGAAACATTGAGCTCCCTTTAACTGATCAAACAAATCATTAATACATGGAAGTGGATACCTATTCTTGATCATAACTTGGTTAATCTTATGATAATACACACATAGCCTTAGAGTTCCATCTGATTTCCTCACAAATAAGACTGCTACTTCCCATGGAGATGTACTTGTTTGAATGAAACCTTTACTTTATAGCTATTCTAACTAAACTATTCATTCATTTAATTTTATTGGTTCTATCCTATAAGACAGAAGGGAAATGGGACTGGTCCCTGGGAGGAGATCGATCGTAAAATACACTTCCCTTATATGTGGTAACCCTAACATGTTCTTGGAAAATACATTTAGAAATTTATTCATAACTACTAGAAAAATTATATCCTCGATCTCTACTATCGATGATAAGGTCAATGCTACCAACTGGTAATAGGTTTTCCCCACTACTGGTGCCAACCAACCTATTGCACCTCTCTTTACAACCCTTTGTCCTCTGAAGAGATGCTCAATGTTCTCCTCATTTTTGAAACTGTCTGTTTTATTATAATAGTCGATGTGAGGCTTGAACATTTTCAACCAATCTATAACAAAGATTACATCATAGACATTCATCTCTAACATTGAGAAGTCCCATTTCAGATCAGCTCCATCAACGATTATAGAACATGCTCTACACACAAAGGCACGACATTCTATTTTACGAAGAGGAGTTTGAATTTTTAATAGGGAAGGCATCATCTCAAGTTTTAAACTTATAAAATCAATATCATTTGAAGAAATGAAGGAATTCAATGCACTAGTATCAAATAACACTTGCATAAGGGAAGAATTCAAAATAATCATACCTCTCACCATAGGTGGTCCATCTTAATCATCTACAATCACCTGCTCAAATCCATAAAAATGTTCCATCAATGCACTCTGCTCCTTGTTGATTTGCTGAGATTGACCTTATTGAGGAGTCATGGTATTCCTCAAATCACCATGTCTAGATCTGTTCTACTGATGAGTCTGATTCTGCTACCCTCATTTGGTCAAAGCATATGATGCTTGTGACTCCTGAGGAGTGTCTCGAGCACCTGAACTCAGAGAACTATGACAATAGTGCTGAATATTCCCCATATTCTTGATGTTGTGACATGATCTAGGTTGTGTCATACACTCTCTCTTTATGTGGTCAAGAAATCTACATTATAAATAGCTATCTTTTCTCTTAGGTCATGGAAGAAGATTCACCGATCCAATAATATGATTTTTTATCTTTCCCCCACCTTAGAAATAGGTGTCCCTCTTTTTCTTGCTTCTATAATTCGAGTTCCACCATTTCCCATAGGTATCATCATATTTCCTCCTCCAAATGCTCTTGATATATCATGGTCATCCACTGTTTCTTAGTTCACCATCTCTGTATAATCTATAATACAGAGCACCATAATCTTTGATTTAATATCCTAACTTAGCCCTGATTTGAATATGTTCTCCTTCAAGGATGCATTATCTGCAACATCTGGTGCAAAGTGAACTAAATTCACAAATTTAGAGGCATACTCTGTGACAAAGAGATTCTCTTGCTTCAACATCAAGAAATCTATCATTTTATAGATCTTGAACATGTGAGGATAGAATTTTTTGTTGAAAAATTCTTCAAAATCCTCCCAACTCAAGACTTTATCCCCTTTTTGATGTATCACTAGTTCCCACCACTAACATACAAGATACTTGAGTATATACATGTCCATTTTAACCTTCAACTACACTGGTGTGCTAATGAACTCGAAGATACGATTCATCATATTTAACCAAATCTCTTCTATTTCTTGTTTATAATCACCCCTGAACGTGTGTGGATTCTACTTCATGAACTAGATGGAATGATCCATGTGTCTTGGATCATCCCTCAGGTTTCCTATATCCACAATATGGAATGATTGAATGATACTCTGAACCAACTCTTGGTTCACCTGTGATTCAGGTGCAACCACATTCTCTGTAGCTTCTTCTGGTTGGTTTCTACGACATCTATCAGGTTCCATTTTCTAAAAAATAACACTCTTTAAGCCTCAATCTCTAGAAACTGATGTCTTCGAATTTCTAATTATATCACATAAACTATCACAACATTGCTTTCCTAGAATCAACCATTTTTTAAAACATCCATCTTTATTTTTGAAAATCAAACCATTTTCAAAATACGTCAACCATACTATTTTCAAATTCTTTCATTTGAAAAGAATCTCATGATTTTCAAAAATAAACACAATGTGCAAAATCATAAATAATTTTTCTAAATAAAATATTCAATTATAGTGGGAATTCATTCCTTTAAAATGCATTTCATGATCGTCTCATTGGCAAAACCCATGAGAATGAGATTCTAATATCCTAGAAGTTTCTCTAAAACACTTATATACCCAACTCCTTGGTAACTTGAATTTTAGCATAAAAAGGTTAGCTATGTTTTTCTATGCTCTACATTTAATGTCCCGACAATCCTACTCCTTTATACGATTCCAACCCAAGTAAGAGATAAGGATGAATTCAACTCCAAGATCAAGAAACTGAAGACCGCTTATTAGGAAAGGACCAAACAATATGATACCATTTGTAATGACCCACTTATTCTCATTGGCTTGAGAATACAATGAATCGTTATTTTTCTTTAAGAGACATCCCCAAGATGTCAAAGGCTTGAAATAAATGCTAAAGTGATTCAAATGCAAGTGGGGTATGATTTACCCTTTAAGAACTAAAACCATTAACCCAACAAACCATAACAAAACAACTCACTATATGATTCATGAATAAATGAAAGACAACTCAAACACTTCATTTATATCAAAACCACACCAAGGATCACTACAATGGAAGATAAAACAACTATCAAAGTAAATAGTTTAAGATAACTGCAAGAACTCCAAGACAACCACAATAATTTATACTCCACAAGATCCATGATCCAACATCATCAAGAAGCCCATGTTTAACGAGGTGGTTCTAGATAAATCTGATACTTTACCTTTTCCCATGTCCCAGATGACAGAATCTATAAAATCACCGAATTTCCAAAGCAGGGGTGAGTATAAAACTCAATAGGATTTCCCTAATGACTTCCCTACTCACACGACTAGGATAGAAAGGTTAGCAACATTTATATAAAATAGTTTTTAAAAACAATTTCCCAAAAGAGTTTATAACTAAATATAAACAAGTTTCAAAACCATTTGTAACCAAGAGTAAAAAAATGATATTTTAACCAATTTTATAGAAAGTCACATTTCTAGAAAATCAACCAAACAAATCCTAAAAACCATTTCTCAATATTATTTAGGCATAACCATTCCATTGTTCACCACACATGCATGCTTGTTCGACAGTTTCATACTCATGAGCGGTCTCTCGCCCAATTACATTATGTCTCACTAACACACGCCCCTGTTCCATGTTCATGAAACTTGTACCCCACTGGTACACATCCCTTATTCATCGTCACGCCGAACATGAACTAACATAACCCATATATTCCAAAACAATTTCAAATAACAATTTCAAACCACTTTAATAAAACTATTATTTTATTGAAAACCATTAAACAACCAATTACAAGATACAATTTCATTTCAATTGAATCATTAAATTTTTTGAAAACACTTTAGTCAAATCATTTTTCATGATTCTAGAAAAATACCATTTTAAAATCCTCATTTTAAAATCAAGAATCAAAGCACTTTATTCAAGAACACCAATTTTACAGATTTCCAAAAACCATCACAAAAGTGGGTTTCTAAATATCATTAATTAACCATTTCACAATAAAATCCATAAAAATTAATAAACTTGAAATCATTACATTCATTTCTATTAAGAGGAGTCGAGAGTGAAGTCACCTACCTCAACTGTTTTGAAGAAAACCGAAAAAGGATGAAGAATGCTCAAGAAACCGGGTCGATTCTCCATGAAATGACCTTAGATATCTTCCCTAAACATGATCAAGACAAAATATCAACATATTTGGCATTAACTAACTTAGATCTACCCATAACATATTTATATCTAATAAAATTTTATGAGAGGATAAGTAGATCTAAGTAGATCTAAGAAACTGATCAAGAACGATGAAGAACGATCACATACCTCAAGAATATGGCTTCGAATTTCCAAGGGAAGACTTTAGATTTTCTCTGGATCAATGGGAGAACCTTATTTGTCCTTAGAAGAATAAAAATCCTAAGTTAGAGCTAGTTTTTGGGAAAAAGAGTGGATTAAATTCAAGTTCAACCTAGATCAACTTTTTAAGGAGGTGGTTTTTAACCCTCATATTGTTTAATTGCATGGTTAGACAAACCATGTGTTAACCATGCATTAAATATTACCTCAAGAACATCCTCGCATGATTCCCCCCCCCCGCATGGTCTCCCTAACTGTCTTCCAACCGTGCAGAAGCTACTACTTCAAATTTCCCAACCTAGAACGAAAATGTATAGTTTCTTCTACGCTCATGAACGGTTTGAGAAAACCGTGTGCAACGCATGCACATCCCCTTTGGCCCCAAAAACTTTCCACAAGATCTCAAAAATCTTCCATAATTCACCCTTATACATTATAAACAAAAGAACACAAACAAAGGGTTACATTCCAGAAACTGGGGGTGATACAGCTAACATCATGATATAGACACTAGGGAGGGGAAGTTTCAAGTAGTTACAGTCTGAATGAATTCCTCTATGAACATTAGGTCATGTAATGTCACAAATATTATGAGCCATGTAATTTTTCCCCTTAAACCCTTAAAGTGAGTGTTATAAAAAATGAATAAAAATAAGGCCTTTGGGACATTCAAATATAGGAGTACTTGTCTCAGCTTATATCCCCTATTTATAATATAATTTTTTTTCACCATATATTCAAGGGAAATCAATATCTTATCATACCTTAAAAAATTATAAAATAAGAGATTATATGATCTATAATCACATTCACTTAAAAACTCTATTAAAATCCACATGTTTAATATCATCAAAAACTTTGTGCTTCCCTTATTCTATCTTCATTGACACTTCTACTTCCAACACACTTTCATATTTCAGCTGATTATTCTCAAAAAATTCCAAGGAGTGAATTTTACCTCTTGGAAATGGTCTATAAAAAAATACTCTAAGACTATATAGTTGGAAATCGATGTAGTAAATAAGAGTATCTGTTAATAATATCAATTTTTTCCATATATCTTTCTAATTTTCATAAACCACTTGTGGTAAATATAATTCCTTCAACAATATACTGCTTGTGACATCAATCATATTTTTAAAAGACTACCAATGTATAAATACTAATGAAAAAGAGTGTAATACATTCCATAAGATAAATCAATTAAAACCACACGTTTTATATAATAAAATTCCTTTTTATATCCAATTTAGTATCCTAAATACAAACATCAGATGATACTCAATTGATAGTTCAAAAGAAACTAAAACATATATTCCTTTATAATGGAGGATACTTCACTACCAGGATGTCTATTTATTAATTCAAGGACTTATTCCACTTTATAAGGCCTTATGTCATTAAAAATATTCCAAAAATGGATTGGAACCATTGAGAAAACTCGTATTTTTCTTTAACACTATTTTCAATTCAAATTTGGCCTAGTTTCAGCTATAATTCATCATTTCACCATGTATAAATATATTCAGATATTATTATTCAAGGTGATTGCCTAATAGCACTTACTGGACATGTTGGACTTATTTTTCACTTTTATCTCTTCATTCCATCATTATTTTCTAGATTCATTAAAGTAATTATTCTAATTCACAAGTAGTTCATATAAATTCTCTATTAATGCATATATAGTGTATGTTCCCAATGGATCATATCCCCCACTTAAAATTAAATCTCTCTATTCATTAGAAATGTAAATAAAGTGCAGAAGGAATTGAGCACATAACTAAAGAATGAAAGTAGATGAATTTTCAATTTTTAACATTAGATTTATTATAAGATACTTGATTCATTATAGTGATACCCAATTCATTCCAATGATCTCATCCAATTCAATTTATCTATGAAAACAAAATAAAAATTATTCCTTATTTGAACAACATGATCCTATTGTATTCCACTATTATCTAGATTGTTATAGCTCAAATACACCAAATTGCATTCCCTCTAGATAATCCACACATGTACTACAACACCAAAAATATTATTCTTTGATTCTAGGGTGCTAGAAAAGAAAAAAAAAGATCATATATTTCTCGTATGATCACTAGAAAATCACATGATTGATCCCAAAGATTGGATCAATTTTTTATAGATCTTTATCTCTATCTATAGAAGCTTGAGAGAAGGGAGTATAGGATATAAAATCTCTACATTCATGAAAATTTCCACTATAACTATTCATGGATCAAAAATATGATTAAATGGTTAGGTTTTTCTTTCCAAAATTGCACTTATATCCTTGGATAAGTTAAACCTCTTAAATCAATCTAAAATGACATGGATAACTAGGTAAATTTATCATATATTTCATGAATATTTCACCACTAATTGGTGAAATTATTAAATGTCGCATGATGAACCTCTATACGTTAACTCAACTTGTTCCTACCATAATTATTTAATGAACCTAGAATACATAACATTCATTAAAAAATAATACTTTTTCATATTCAACTTATAGTTAAATAACTTTCAAATACCTTGAGATATAAATTCAATTCTCATCATTATAAACTGGAATAATAGAATTGAATTAATTTACTTATGATTATTTACATGGATGTCCACTAGTTCCCACATGTGATGCCCATTTTATCTTGAACTCCAATTCATCGAAATTTGTGAACTCTATGAATACACTTTTTGTGTGACCCTCTAGGTGCTCATCTTAATAGAAGTGACTATAACTAATATAACAAGAGTGGTATCTAGAAAAATATCATATCCCCTAAAGATATGAGGATAATTCATAGCTATAACTACCCCCTTTAAACACTTACTATGTAATATAATCGATTTGTCTTGATATCTCATCAAACGAGTTGCATACTCATGTCATAAAACTATATACTCAATATATCTTTATTTGAATTTCTAAAAATGAAATTTTCAATAAACCACCATGGTCATGGACATATAGGATAGTTACATTTCTATAAAAGGGAAAAAGATATCAATTTCCATTAACTTGAAACTGAGAACCTCTTTCTTGGTGTATTCATTAATTTCATATCAGTCATGATGCACCCAACACGCCCAACTTTACTGTGAACATATGTAATCATAGTTTAGGTAAATACATAAAAGTATGTAAATCCTGATATGCATTAATAATAATATTGACTCTAAGTAATAATACACATATTCACAAATATTAATATACAATAACACATAGAACATGTGGAATTCCTTTAGGTGAGTTAGTTCTCATAACCTCCTCTCTTAGAGATTACCAAAGGTTAAATTCATGTAAATAAGTCTCAATGTATTATGAAACCCCTAACCCTGATATCTTATATCATCTATGTTTAGTAAGATTATTTCATCTTTCTATTGAATGTATATTTAATAATATCATCATTTCACTTCAAGGTTATCATCATATCATGGAATTGTTATGATATTTTGATGTTATAGATACTCTAAAGACATTATAACATTAATTTTATTTAGAAAAACAACCATTATATGATAATAAAGTTATCAATATTCAAGACTATGAATATACAATAAATTGAAAGTACAGAGTAGTTGGTTCAATTTTACTAACACCAATATGCTACCACTTGAACTAGATCCAACTTTTAATGACTCTCAAACTACTAGCTCTCACATGATGTTCATGAATCTTTGGAGATAAGACTTTAGTTGATGGGTCAACCACATTTTACCCCGTGCAAACTCTGCTTACCATAACCTCATCCCTCTGAGAAAACCCCTTAGTGGGTAATAATTATGAAGTATATTCTTCATTTGTTGATATAATAGGTCTCATTGGTGAGAACCGCTCCTCTAGTATTATCACAATACAATGTGATAACTTCTCTAGTGCTTGGTACTCCATCAAGTTCCAAGATGAATTTACATATCCAAACTGATTATTTCACTACATCAAAATATTCTATATACTCAGAATATTCTGTATAATTTACAACCACTGGATATTTTTAACTCCTTCATCTCGCATATCCTTCATTATGGTTGAAGAAATAGACCGACTTTTATTTTAGATCATCTTAATCTATCTAGAAACAATATTATGTATAACCCTTAATGAATGGTTCCTCAGATCCTCCATAATCTAGGAATATGTCCATAGTATGCCTCAAAAACTTAATGATATCCTTAGAAATAAGTCCAATGATGTTCTCCTGGTTCTAATTGATATATTTCTACCAATATTAAGGTGTATCCAACATCAAATATGGTATATATCATGGAATAAATGATGGAACTTACCATATAAGCATAAGTTATTCTACTCATCCTCTCTCTCCTCTCCTATGTATGAGTACACATTTTATTAGAGATATGGATACCATGTGATACTAGAACTATCCCCTCTTGGATTCCTCCATACTTAATCTCCTTAGTATCTAGTCAACATATATACCCTGAATTAGTATAATAAGACTCTTAAATCTACCATAAATTATCTTTATCCCTAGAATTTATGTTTATTAACCTAATTACTTCATGGATAATGATGATTGTTGTGTCATAGGGCCCTCATAAAATGAAATTTGCAAAGCTAAGTATAATGAAATGATATTTGGGCTTGTTTTTTCTTCATAGAGGAAAGTTTTTTTGGTGTACTTTCCTATTTTTTTGGGTTTAGTGTGTGATAAAAATTGTGACCATATTTTCTAAAATTGAGTTGATTTTAAATTTAGTGTTAAATATAGTGGCCTAACCTTGGATATCCCCTTTCTTAAATGTTAAATCATTATTCTATTTTAACTCTAATGTTCTTTATCTAATAATTTGAAACCTCACTGATCACCCTCACCTATTATTTTTATTTTAATCAAATAAATTAAATAATCACTACATTCCCTAATCTAACATATCCTCGAAATAGGTTATCTATAATCACCCTTAGATCAACCCACTACTAAAAATCATGGATAGTGTATAATCTCTAGGTATATTTTGTTTGTATACTAAATTGGGAAAAGAAGAACTTAAATTCATAGAAAAAAAGGAAATCTCATAATGTCTATAACAATAAAATTATTCCAAAGGATTGAGAAGAATATAATTAAACATGAAAATGTGAATTAATTAATAGGGGAATGGGAGTCTCTTTAACTTAAACACTAATGGCCTCATGTGACATCATTAGAGACATTATAGTAAAATGAAAATTAAAATAAGTAAGAAATTAGAAATAGTACTCATCTTGATCAAACCTTCATATTAAAAAACTCTCTATTCAAGTGAATAGTCCTCTTTTTATACAAGTGATTATGGGTTATTAGCTCAGTTCAGAACTTTCCAAAAAAATCATCAAATTTAGTGCCCATGTTATTTTTCTATAATTTTCACCACATAAAAAACTTTGAGGGTTTCAATTAGTGAAGCTAAAAATGCGGAATCTTCTAGATCATACTTGATAATACCTCATGATCTATATCCTTTTCGTCACATTTATATTCACCATGTGGATTCTTGAGAGTTTCTTCCAGATTTAGGCAGACAATGGGAATGAATATTTATTTCAATTTTAGGTTGAGTTTTCAGATTTATCAATTTTTTAGTTTAATCAACATATACTGAAATTTGAATAAGTCCTAAATTGACCACAAGAAACAAAGTCATGGTTTATTGAGATCAGAATATGGTTAATTAGATTGAAATTTCAATTGATTTGGATTATTTTTGTTGGTTACATCCTTTGTCAAATTTTTATCATGGTCGATCAAATCTATTATTGAAATTGATTAAATCTCATGGTTGATTAGTTTCCACATTCAATCCATCGTCACAGTCAATCAAAATGAACATTCTTATGAAACCCCCCATTTAATGGTGTTTTTTTATCTTTTTATTTTAAGAATGTTATAAATGGTTTGATTTTCCCTATAGTTTTGGCATACAACTCGGAAATTTTTCAGGTCTTCCTTCTATATACAGTTAAGGTGCACAGTTAGAGATAAACCATGAAGACTCCCTTAATCTGGGATCTTTTCAATTTATTTTGATCTATGCATGATTTTTTAGCATGGTATGGACATGGTTTGGTCCAAAACATGCGACCTCAATGACAAATCATTCATGTTATTTGGTGTGTTAGGGGTGTGGTACATGGCCTGTGCACAATTAAGGAAACCATGTGGAAAGTGTACAGTTGCATCTGCAATTTTGATGGTGTTGGATGGCATGGTTGGAGCATGGTTTGTCTAACTATGTAGCACAGAGGATTAACCATGATAAGGGGATTCCAATCCTAGGCAATGGATAGTGAACACTTGGTGCACAATTTAGAAAAATATGCGACCTTTCCAGGTGTTTAATTTTTGGGTTATCTAAAAATTTCCCTCTTCAATTTTAAGGGGTTTTTACCCCCATTTCTCCCTTACTATATTTTTTTGACCCTAGGGAGCTTGAGGAGGAGCTCCAACCTCCCCTACCTTGGATTATTTCCCTTATTTTGATGATTTTCAAAAGTTTTGAGGTGATTTCTTCCTATATTTCTCTCTTTTACCCTTCTCCCTCTCTTTTCTCTTGCTTTTGGCTTCTCACGTGAATCTTATGTCTCTTGTTAATCAATTATAGGGTTTTGGGTTGATATAATGTTGGATTTTTTGGTGTTTAGGGATTGTACACGCTATGTCTTACCCCATGAGTTTGGTCATCGTTGAACGTGACATGTTTCAAAGGGTTTATCTTTGATTCTCATCTATTTCAGGTAGGTTTTTCTATAAGATTATTTCATTTTTGAATTCATGATGTGCTTGTTCTTTTAAATAAAATAATGAAAGTATGCATATATATGACATCTTTGAAGTGGTTTGAAACCATTTAATGGTGTTTTTAGCTTTTCATAGTTGGTTTTTCATGTAAATTCCATGTTTTCATGTTTGAAATGGATGTTTAAACGTGATAAGATTTTTTGTGTAATTTTTTATGGATTTATAAAATAGTCCTCTTGGTGTGTAATGGGATTTGACCCAATTTTGGTTTTCAATGAGTGAAACTATGTTTTAAAGGTAATTTGGTCCTTAAAGTGAGGTTTTTACCTCTAAATTGCTTGTAAAGGGGTTCTTTAATGGATTAAAATGGTTATTTGAAATGTGTGTGTGGATAAAATCCCCCCACCCCTTATGAAAATTCCTTAGTGTATTTTTTTGAAATGTATTTGATTGAAATGGGTTGTATTTGGACTTATTTTGGATTTTAAAAGAAGAATACCCTTATTGAACGGTAGTTTGAATTTTTTTGAATGTGTGGGCCATTTCCATAATTTTTCAAATGGTTTTTGGAATGGTATTTAATGAAATTTGAAAAGTATTATAATCTTGAGACATGTTTTGATGTTAAAGGATTAGTTGGCACATTGGATTTTAAATGGTGGTTGTGAAAAACACCCCTTGATTTCCCCTTGCTTGTTTGCCCCTTGTGTGGGTTCTACATTACTATATGATGCTTGTTTTTACCCCTTGTGTGGGAATTTTCTTGGGTAATACATGGTATATTTAATATGGGGTTTTTTCATTATTGGGTTTTAAGGATGAGGGTATCTATGGTTATTCCTTATCTGTAATATTTGTCTTGTATGATCCTACACCTCACTTCCTTTATTATTAATGGGAAATAGGTTACTAAGTGGAAGACCTGTATTTTTCTTCTAGTTGGTTCCCATGCCTATAGTTTCCCAACAATCTTTATAAGCACAAGGGTTAGGTGGGTGTTGGTCATCACATTGATACTTGTGTGGGATAATTGAATGGCTGGTCATTTAAAATTCAGTGCATGTCGGTATCTAGTTCATGAGTGGTATAATCTTATACATTTATCCACTTCATACATTAGGAATCTCAAGGTAGGATCATGGGAAATTCGATTACTTTACTATTCAATTATCAAGGGGGTTGATCTAGTGCTTTTTTGTATCATTTCACTAACTTTCATTGTTATGGAACCTTTATTTTTTTATGTTTGAAATATTCCTTATGATATATGGTGTGTGCTTAGTTGTTCTTGAATCGTGTGAGTGTTTTGGGTTATTTATTTTAAATAAATGAGTTTTCAAAGATATTATAAAACCTATTTTAAATTTAAAGACTCTTGTGTGGGTTCTTTAAATTGTTTTTAAAATGGGTGTTTTGGCTTAAAGTATAGCTTTTCCCAGTTGGATGTTTTAAAGTGACCATTTCCATTTTTATAAAACAAATGTGTTGTTTTGGAAATTTTAAATGGGTGTGTGGTTTAGAAATGTCTTAGTCCATTGGTTAATTTTTAAATCATTGTTCTTGGTTTTGGAAAACAAATGGAATGTTTTAAAATATGATTATGGAATTGTTTGGTTTTCCATAATTTATATGTGAAAATATTACTTTTTAGTTATTTTAAAACTATCATTTATAGATTTACTTTTGAAACATATTTCATAGATTCATATCGTTATTGTGACCTACTTGGACTTTTAGTTCATGGCTATAGATATTTTAGGTTACAAGTTCTCAGTGGTACCTATTATTTTTTCTTTGTGGTTGATGTAGAGTGTGTTGGGTGGTGGTGATAAACTAAAGGTTGTGTAGAGATGGTTTAGACTCGACTCAATTTGTTTTGATGTTTTTGTTATTTCTTTTTTGTTAATTTTTCATCTATTATACCTAGTTATATAATATTATTTCTAGATTATGTTTATGTATTCAAATGGGTTGGATCATGGTAGTTGGTTATGACCTGTTTGGTTTGATTATTTATTTTTTCTAATATACTTATTTATTATGCTATTTTTTATCACTGATTTGGGATAAATCATTCCTAAAGGGATTCCTGTGATTCCCAAGAACTTTTTACTGGCCCGTGTGGATTGGGAACACCCTTTGGGCCTTATGAAAAATTGGTTTAGGTGTCATTTTTTATGGTAGACCAAGCCAGTTTGTTACAAAATTATATCAGAGTATTAGGTTATTTGATAAGATCCTAATCCATTTTGCATCCCTTGTAATTTTTTGATACCCTCATAAAATAGAGAATATGGTTGTTGAATCTTTATAGGTAAGGTTGTGAAGGTTCTAGCTAACTCTTTCTTATCCTGGGCCTCAAGATGATAGGGGAATTTGGATTTTTAATTTTAAATTGAGTTATGTTTTTATGATTTTGATGTGAATTGTTGTTTTGATCCCCATTGAGTATGTGCATAACATTGAGGATCTATCTTTGGTTTTGGGGTGGAAAGGGAGGAAAAATTGAGTTCTGTTGTTATCACACATGGTGTGGGAAACCATGTGGTGATCATGTTGTCGATTCTTCCTCCTTAGAATAATTTGATGCTTGGGTGGTACATGGTTTCTCAACTCATTTGGATAAATCACGCACAACACCATTTCTTCCCCAGTTGTCCTGTTTTGACTCATCTCAATTATGGATTATGCTAAAGTGGTTTCCACTTTTGGGAGGTGGATTGAGTAGTATTATGATGACCATTTTGGTGAGTCTTACTTGAATGCTTTTGTAATGATTTGTTTGCACTTGGTTTTTAAAACCCTATTTTAGAAAATGAAAGGATTTTTTGAAAATCTTGTTTGAAAACTTGGTTTAATGTAATGTTTTACAAAATGGATACTTACCTTGGGGAATTTTTTTTGAAAAGTGAAATTATCTTCTGTGATAACTCTGTGGATGTATGGTATTAAACAAAAATAGAATTTTGAAATGATTTTTTGTGGAATTACTTGTTTAGGCGGTGTGTGTTTCACCAAGGCTATTTTGTTTTTAAATTTTGATTGGCTTGGTTTTCAAGAATATGCTTTAGTGGAGTGTTTTTTAAAAATTCCTTGGTGAAAATGGAAGTTTCAAAAGAATGGTTCTTTTAGTGTGATTGATGTGTGCCTCACTTTTGGGATTGTTTCTTTGGTTGATTCTCGGTTTATGAATTAATAGTTTGGTTCATACTTGAGACATGAATTGATGTGATTCATATTTTTTTTTTGTCACCCAGAATAGTCAAAAATATTTCTCTAGTTCTGGTTCCTACCCAAACTCCAAGTGGAGTGGTGGACATCGAACTTTTTCAAGATCGATCCTTGTTTTATACTTATTGAATTAGTATTCTCCTTTATTCGGTGGTGTTTAAGGGTTAATGGAAGTGGTGAGGTGGTTGGAAGAGATTAAGGTGACCCTCAATTCTCTTAGAACACCTAAATCTTCTTGGGTGATAGATGGTTAGTGATTTCTTTCTTATTTTAGATGAATCTAGTGGGATTTAGTGGTACCTTCTCAACTATGTGATGGTATGTCTCAGGAGTTATTTGGGATGGAGTTTGTTTAGTGGATATTTCCTAAGGGTGTGAATGTGAAGAAGCATCTTGAGCTTGTAATCCTTTTTCAAGGTGATTTATCAGTGGGGGGGTACATAGATCACTTTTCATGTTTGTTCATATTTTCTCCAAATCTTGTGCTTAGTTATTCTAAGAAAGCTCATTTCCTTAGAGGTAGTCTTCACTCAAACCTTGGTTCATCTATACTTTCATTATGCCTAAAATTCATTCAATAGGTTGTGAGTAGATCCATGTGAATAGAAGTTGACCAGTCTAGGAATTTTTTTTTGTGAAACCTTAGTTCCATCAAGTGCATAGTTTAATCATAGTGGGAATAAGGATAACCAAGCAAGTAATGAGCAATATCTGAGCCAGATCTTGAAGTAAATGGTGTTTCTCATGGAAAGAAGAGGTCCCTCATGTTATTAAAATGTGGGTATTTGGGGAATTCTACTCCCCACTTCTTGAAGTCTCTTTGAATTTTCCTCCATTCATGTCATTTGGGAAATATTCATATGTTTTGTAACTTAGGTTTTTGAAAGAGGTATTGGGTTTAATCCTTTGTGTATGGGTTGTTTTTTTAGGAAATTTCCTTAAATGGTTGTAATATTTGTTTTTAGAGACATGTCTATGGATGATAGAATCTTGTGGATGGTTACTTTTTGGGAAAATTTCTTATAGATGATGTTTATGGAATTACTTATTTTTTGGTGGAATGACACCCCCACTCTCATTACCTTATGGGTGTTTTATGGATGGATTTGGTTGCCATTTTTTGAGCCTCATTGTTTAGTTAGACCTTATTTAAGGGTTTTGGTTGCACCTGTTATTATGTTGAGCTTTAAGGTAGTAATTTTTTTGGCATAATAAAGACCTTTGGTGCATGATTGGACCACTAGGGTGTGTGACTTACTAGTTTAGTGAAGTATACTAGTTTATGATTGTTCAGGACCGTTCGGATGCACCATGTGAGGGTGATCCAGGTTTTGAACCAAGGTTATCTATGAATATCACGACCCTGGTTAAGATATCATGTCATTTATTTGAGTATTTTTATGTTTGATCTCGTATTATTTGTGTTTGGAATTTCTTTGGGTTGAGAGTATGTTTCTCTCGTGGTTTCTTATTTCTTCAAGGATATGCATTTCTTGGTAGCTCTTTTTTTGTTCCACCATGTTAGAGGAACTCTAAATGGTGGGGGGACCATGTTAGGTCTCCCATTCTTTATAGTCCTTATTGTTTGAGGTTCTTATTATGATTGATCTTGGAGATGTTTGGGAATCTTGTGGTTGATTGATTTGATCATTTTGAGGATCTTAGTTGTTGGATTTGAGTATAGTTTATCCTGAGTTATTCATTTGGGTTGGGTCCTCCTTATATATCTCATTATTTCTCACCTTTTCTTTTTTAACATGGAATTTCTAGGGGAAAGATGGAATGGTGTGGAGTTTGTAACACCCCTTATTTTATAATGTTGTTTATTTTGTATTATTTTAAGAAGGTGAGGTTCAATTTGGGTTTACATGGAGTTTTGTCTTGAAACTTGTAAATTTATAAGGTTTTATTTATATGAATAGTTAAGGTTCATAGTTAGAGGTAAACCATGAATACTCCCTTTTTGTGGGACATTTTTAGTTCATTTTGAACAGAGCATGATTTTTCATCACGGGATGCACACAGTTTTGTCCAAATCATGCAACCCCTAAGAGAAGCAATGTGGGTTATTTAGTGTGTCAGGGGTGTGGCGTAGGACCTACACATGGTTAAGGAAGTTGGGTAGTATAAATGTGGTTGGATATTTAATTTTAAAAGTTCAAAATGGAATATTTTGGGACACATTTTGTCCAACCATGTGCAGCCTAGGAGTAATCGTGCGAGAGGTGCCCGGCCTAGGTAGTGCATAGTGCAAAGTTGGGAAAATTTGCAGCCAAACCATGCAACCTATCTAGGTATTTAATTTTTTATTTTTAAAAAAATCACCCTCTTTGATTTAAGGGGTTTTCACCGACATTTTTTCCCTCCTACATCAAATGATCCTTGGAAGATCAACATGGAACTCCGACCTCCTTCACCTTGGATTATTACCCTTACTTTGATGGTTTCCAAGAGGTTTGAGGTGAGTTCTTCATATTTTTCTCTCTTTATCTATTATCACTCTATTATCTATTGGTTTTGGATTCCACTATGTATTATAGGTCTCTTGTGGTTTTATTTTAGGGTTATGGGTGGTTTTAATGTTTGGGTTTTTGTGTCTAGGGGTTGTAGACATCATTTCTTCTCTCATGGGTGTGGTCCCCAATGAAGGAAACATTTTCCAAAGGGTTTCTCCTTGATTTTCATCTCTTTGAGGACGGTGTTTCTATGATATTACTTAATATTAGAATTCAATATGTGATTATGGTTCCTAAATTCCTTTTTAATTAATGTATGAATATTTATGATAGCTTTGATGTGATTTGAAACCATGTCATGATGTTTTGATCTTGGAATAGTTGGTTTTTCATGTAAATTCCTTGTTTTCATGTTTTAAGTATAATTTTTAAAGGTGATAAGATTTTTTGTGTAATAGCGTATCGATTTTTGAAATGGTCCCATGTTGTGTAATGGGTTTTGACCCAATTTTGGCTTTCAAATATCGAAAACTATGTTTTAAAGGGAATTTGGTTCTTGAAGTGATGTTTTGACCTATAAAAGACTTGCAGTGGGGTTTATTTTAATGGATTTCTAATGATGATTTGAAATGTGTGTGTGGATGACCCCCTATTAAAATTCCTTAATGGATTGTTTTGAAACGTATTTAATGTAAATGGTTAGAATTTGGAGTTATTTTGGATATTCAAAGAAGAAGACCCTTATTTAAGGGTATATTTGAAATATTTTGAATGTGTGGGTCATTTACATTATTTTAAAATGGTGTTTGGAATGTTATTGTATTAAATTTAAAATTTATTGGAATCCTGATCCATGTTTTGGTGTTAAAGTCATGGTTACCACTTTGGATTTTAAATTTTATTTTTGAAAGACACCCCTTGATTTTCCCTTGCTTGTTTTCCCCTTGTGTGGTTTCTTTATCACTATCTGATTCTTTTTTACTCCCCTTATTAGGAAATGTTCTTGAGTATGTTTTGGTGTATTTTATATGGGGTTTTTTCATCATTGGGTGTAAGGGGTGATGGTATACATTGTTTTTACTTGTGTTTTATACTTGGATTGGTTGATACTATGGAACACTTCCATTATTGATCACAGGAAACTGGGTACTAAGTGGAATACCTATCATGTTCCTCTAGTTAGATCATAGGCATCTAGTTTCCCACTATTTGTTATATGCATAAAGACTAGGTGGGGTTAAGTAATCACAATTATGCTTGTGTGATCTAATTTAATTATTAGTTATTTGAAATTCAACACATGTTGGTAGCTGGTTCACATGTAGTATACAGTTATATGGTTAGGTGCTTCACACGTTAGGGAACCTAGTGTAGTAATATGACACATTTGATTACTTTGCTGGTCAGTGATTGAGGGGAGTTTGATCTTGTGATTATTTGTATCATTTCCCTCACTTTCATTATTATGTCACCTTTTTTCTATGTTTGATATATTCCTTGTGATGTATGGTACATGATTTGTTGAGCTTGAATCATGTGATTGTGTTGGGTTGTTTATTTAGAAAATGAGTTTTAAAAGGTGTTGGAATTCCTATTTTGAATTTAAAGACTATTGTGTGGGTGCTTTAAATTGTTTTCAAAATGTTTTTTTTGGATTAAAGGATGTCTTTGACTAGTTAGATGTTTTAAAGTGATTGTTTTCATTTGGATAAAAAAATTTATTATCTTGGAAAATTTAAATGAGTGTGTGGTTTAGAAATGGGTTAGGATGGTGGTTTATTTTCAAAGAATTATTGATAATTTTTGAAAAAATTGGAATATTTTGAATGGTGATTATAGAATTTTTTGGTTTTCCATAAGTTATATGAAAAAATATTACTTTCTAGTTTATTTTCAAACTAGAATTGATGAATTTTCTTATGAAACATATTTCATAGATTTGGTGGGTTGTGGTAACCTACTGATATTTTTAGCTCAGGCCTATATATTTTTCAGGTTCCAGGTTCTCAATGAGACTCATTATTTGTTCTTCATAGATGATGTGGGGTGATTTGGGTGGTGGTGAGAAACTAGAGGTTTTGCGGAGATGGTTTGGTCTTGGATTGATTTGGTTTGATGTTTTTTTATTTGGTTATATTTTCCTCTATTCTACATAGTTGTATCTTTATGTTCCAAGATTTTGTTTATGTATAAAGATGGGTTGGATCGTGGTAGTTGGTTATGAATTTTTTGGTTCGTTTATTTATTTAGGCTTATTTATTTATTTATTCTGCTATCGTTTATCACTGGCTTGGGTGAAATCATTCCCAAAGGTATTATTGTGATTCCCAAGAACTCGTTTCTAGCCTATGGGGATTGGGAATTCCCTTTGGTCCTTATAGAGAATTGGGTCGAGTTCTTGGTTCTGTGACAGCCCAGGTCGGTTCGTTATAATGCAATCACTTGAGGAGAGGCATAGTAGATTATAATGAATGTGCAGTAGCTTTACTCATGTGGTCAATCAAGACCCATGGTTGATCCAGTAGATATGGTCAATTGATAAGTCATTGTTTATCCCCTTATCCAAATGAGGAAAAGTTCTATGAAACTCCAAGGTAAGTCATATAAAACTATCAAGTCATATGAAATTATTGGAAAAGACATACAAAACTTCCAATTCATATAAAATGAATGAAAATTTCATATGAAAATACCATATGAAAATGATTATAAAATTCATATGAAACTTCCAAGTCATATGAAATTACTTTCAAAGTCAAAAGAAATTTTACCTTGCTATTTTTTCATATCAGACCTACAATTATGAAAATCATAATTGTTTTAATATACTATTTATCTTATTCGTTCCAAAATCAAATAAAACAGTTAAAATTATATTAAATAGCCTTTAAAAAATGTAATCCCAATCCTTCAAATCAATGTATGTTTTTTCCATTAAATATAAATATAAATAAATATTAAAAACAAAGATTTTATCCATTAAAAAATTAAGTTCGATATTTCCAAAAGTAAAAAAATAAATTATTTCCCTAAGTTTTATCTATATTATGGGATTAATTATCATTTAAAATCACTTCAAATTTAGGGAAATATTGGATCTCATTTATCCTGTACACTTACATTATTTATCTCTTGGGAAATACAAAAAATTAAACCAAAATTATTGTCTTTCCTATATTCAAATACATAATCCAAAAAATAATAAAATCAAAAATTCATTCATCATTGACAAATAACATGCCTCCTATATTAGTCATACTCATTGTACTCGCTTAAATTTAGCCAAAATTTCTAGTTATAAGAGTGATAACTAAATAAAAATAAGTGAAATAAAAAATTTAACAAGTGGAACATTAATTTATCCCTCTCTCTTAAATCACTTATACCTAAATTTAAATTTCTACTTCCTTGATATAACTCAAATGAAATTTTTATAAGTCAATTTTTCCCTTATTCATCTAGTTTCAATATTCCCCTTACCTAAATTAATTAATTTTTTACCAATAGGAAATTAATTTAATATTTCTCATCCATTATTTATTAAAATCACTTATTAGATATGTATAATGGAATTATAAACTCACACACCCAATACCTAATGTCTCATATATTTATTATGGGATCTGAATTACTCATTTTAATCCACTTTCTAAGGACTTATATAAATATCTTTCGAGTTGGTTCCCTAGGGTGTTCTTTTTCAAAAAGTCCAACTTACCTAGGTTAAAATTCAAAATTTCAATTTCCCCATGATATAATTTTAATTCCACTTAAATCTTTTCTATCAGACTCACTTTCCTAGTTCTTAAATAAAAATTCATGATAACAATTGAAAAATCACTCAAAAATCATTGAATTTCAATAATTTCAAAATCCATGGAATCCATCCATACTAGAATGATATTTTTTCTAGGTAAGATAGAATTAGGGATAAAGTTATACTATTTAGAAATAATCAAAAAATATAAAAATCAAAAGAAAATATTATTTATGTATAAAATCTAAAAACATGTTTTTCAAAAAAAACCTTTTTCTTTATTTAAAAACATAAACACTTAGAAAAAGACATCGAAAAGTTGAAAAGGGGAATTTACATCCTAAGTTACTTGTCCCTTTCCCCCAAACTTATCTTAGACCTCAATTTTAATTTTATTAGAATTAATATTACAGTGAAAAAATACTTAAAAAAGCGATTATTTTGAATAATATGGAGGAGAAAAGACAACATGGAGGTTCTTTATTTTCATTCAGCATGGACGAGTTTGAACTCCTCTATTAGTTCCTTCCAAAAGTATTCATGAAATTGGTTCAGATATTTTCCATTAACTTTAAATGGTCTTTGTGAGTTAGATCCCTTGATCTATACTTCACCAAATGGGAATGTGTTCATTACTATAAATGATCCCATTCATTTATAATAAGGATTACTAGGAATGAGTTTCATCCTTGAAGAAAAAAATCAACACTTTATCTCGAACTTGAAAATATATTTTCGAGATGAGTTTATCGTGGACATATTTAGACTTCTCTTTCTATATTAGTGAATTCTCATAAGCTTCTCACCTCATCTCCTTGAATTCCATAATTTAGAGCTTCTTTTTCTCTCCATCTTTTTTTAATTCTAGGTTCACCGTCTTCATATCCCAGTAATCCATATCTTGTAACTCAATATGTAGGTGGACATTTTTTCCATAAAAAATTATGTAAGGGATCATACCTAAATGTATTTTTAAAGTATTCCAGTATTCCCATAATGTATATTACATCTTATTATGCTAGTCCTTATGGGAGGATTATACTATCTTTTCTAGATTCATCTTGATCTCTCTATTAGAGACCTCAACATTCCAATTTGTTTATGGGTTATAGGAAGTTGAGGTGAGGTGAACTAATAATTTCTTACATAAATATTATATCCATTTATATTAATATTCAATAAATCTAATAACATTACATACCCCATAACTATAAATATTTAGTGTATATATAGAATATATATATATATATATCTTATTTAAGTATAATATCCCTCATCTATCATAATTTTTTTCTCACATTATACCCTTCTTGACATGTCTTAATTAAAACATTTATTTATAACTTATGAAAAAGAAACACAAGAAAGGGTTATCTTAAATTCTTAGTATGGTAAAAATGGGAGATATTAATCGATGATCATATGCAAGCATAAGATAATTATAATGGTATGAGATCATGATTATAAATTATAAAGTTTATAACTAATATACCATGGATCATAATCATGAGTCATGGCATAAAACCTTATAATTTAAAAATACATTAATCATAAGAGAGAGGAATCATCATAAATCAATCATGACCCTCAAGTTTAAATCATAAGCATAAAAACATGTCATAGGAGTGCAGCACCATCATAGGTATATAGATCATATCATATATCAAGGATAACTATATATACCATCATATCATAGTGTACCAACCATCAATACCTATTTCTCATATCATAATGGATCAAGCATCACCATATTTTTCCCATATCATAGTGGATCTAGCATCCCTACCTATTTATCATAGTAGATCGAGCACACCAACTTATTTCCTATAATTATATCATAAGATATAATGCTTGACCCAATTCATTGGATTGATTTAATGGAACTACACATCATATATTGAAAATCATACATATATATGTTCCATAATATCTTAAAACATTCAACATTTTATTATATCATAACTCATGGAAAAAAATGTGTTTCATAAATATTTCATCATTTCATAACCCATGGGAAATGAATGGGTTTCATAAAAATAACATAATAATAATAATAATAAAGCATTAAAATAAAGAATAAGGATAATATAATTTTTTATATCTATAGTAAAGCATAATCAACATCAATAGATGTTATCATAGATGAAAATTTCTTTAAAATATCACTGGAATATTTATTGAGGAAATTAACTGTTTCATTTTGAAATTAATTATTTAAAATCTAAAAAATTAAAAAAAATTATGGAAAAAAAATTATTTTAAAATAACCATGAAAGATTTAAAAGGAATATTTAAACCAGTTAATGGTCATGATGGTGGGAAATTATATTCATGTTGTAATCCTTAAAACAAAGATTCGGTTCACACCTTTGGTAAAAAAAACCTCATTCGGAAAATGACAAGAAGATTATTTTTAAACCTTTTTTGTAAAAAGTAAAAAATAGGTAAAAATGAATAAAAGAATCATTTTAAAATGTTCAAAAACGTTTTTCAAAACATTTTATAAATCATGTATATGGATGAAAAAGGTTTTCTAACCGAAATAGGAGAAATTAGGCTGGCTTTTCTTAAAAACATTTTCTGAACTATTTTGAGTACCAAATAGATAAAAATGGTAATAAAGCTTCAATATTATGGAAATAAACATATTAGATGAAAACGTAATGTGTATTATTTGATAATAATCATATAATTTTTCTCAATTGAAATTCAATCATAAAAAATCCTGATTAAAATAATATTGAGACATAAATCTTTTACCTCAAGTCTCATCTTGCTCCATACGTGTTCAAAACTACTGTATAATAAATATATATTTATTATAAATATATTATAGATCCATAATCATATATATCATAACACATATGGATTACTTATTACATCTTATCACCCTTTTACTAACAATTCCTTATTAAAATTACTATTCTGAGTGATAATTGCTTCATTTTTCATGCATAGTTTGGTCTGTAAGTCTCGGTTATTATAATTTTATCATGGTTATATTATCTGAATAATTTTAATAATGTAATTATTATCATATTTAATCATTATATACACTTTTATAACTATTTATATAAATTAGTGATGAAAAATTAATTACATAACATCATAGAGATGGTAATCCATACATACGCATTAGTGATGTTTCTACTTTTTGATGGATGAAATTAAAGAATGATAAATAATAATTTATCTTTATATAACTACAATAATATCATAAATAAAATATATATTCAGTAAATCCATCATTATAACCATCAATTTTAAGCAATAGTGAAAAATGAAATGCATCACTTCACAGAGGTGGTAGTCCACACTTACGCAAGATCAATGTTTTCTTTTACAATGTGATGGAAAGGAATTTGATAATGGTTGTTCCATAATTATAATAAAAATTAAATATATTTAAGATACTAGATTCATTATTTTTATATTGTATATATGATGAATAAGAAGAAGAAATAAAATTGAAATTACTCAGTTAAGAGTTATGCCTCGTCATTGAGAAGCTTTCTTTGGCTTACAACTTAATCCATGAAAGGATAGTATTTTGGAAAGAACATAAGCTATATAACATGGGAAATTAATTTGGTATTATATTAAAGAAGTTATTGTATGATCTATATGGATAAAACTTTGTGAATAATGGAGGACCTTTAATAAGTGATGGGAGGGAACCTTTGAAATTACCTAAAGTATTAAAATAATATAAATGAATTTTAAACTTAAATTGGATCCATATTTATATATTTTGAATAAAAGATGATTATATGTCTAAATAATCTCATAAAATAATATTTACATAAGTTTAGTTTATGTTTTAACCTTTATCTCTTAGTTGTAATCCCTATTAACCCTTTTTTACAATTACAATGATATCATAGTTTTTTACTCTTTAGGGGTCAATAATGTTACTATAAAAGTCCAAGTGACCCATAAGTAGAAAATGTTTTATATTATGGACCATATACCATTAACATGTATGAATATAATATTTTTATAAATTTTAATTCATTTAATAAATCATTATTTAACATAAGATTTCATTAAATTCATTTTTGGGACTATTCACATAGATTGGTTTTGAATAAAACATCTTTTTTTAAAGGGAATTCCCAGGAGTGGCCTTTTAGAACCCTCCACACCCAGGAACCCCCCTCCCCATGAAGAGATAAATAAAATGTGTTGTTGGGTAATGAGGTATAATGACCCATACATTACATACATTGTTATTACTTCAAAATTGAAGCACACTTATTACAACATATAACAAAACCATGAAAGGACCGTATAGGTATAGTGTCTTTAGAAACTGGAAAGCATAAACAACTGGTTCATAAAGAATTTACTTTTCCTCCCATTTATTTCATCATATCTAGAGTCCCTTTTTGGCATATTCTACTTAATAAACTTCTTCTTGACCTGGGGAAATAAAACATACAAAAGGGTGAGCTCAAATGCTCAGTAAGGGTAAAAAAAAGAAATATCAATCACATCATATACATAAGCACATAACTTTTGGGAATCTTAACCTGCAAAAGAAATCATAATTTCATAACATGGGATAAATCATAGTAGTGAAATGTAATCCCAATAATCATAACTTAAAACATGAAACTTTGTGACATACACACATAATCATTGAGAATCATTTCTTGTTAGTCAAGACTCATTGCCAAGACAATCTTAGTGGACAAAGTCCATTTCTGAACCGAGTTCATTCCTCGTTTCAGTCCTGTTTCACTGAACCGGTTTAACCTTCCCTTCCATCCATGTCTATCTCAGGAGATATAAAATCTTTACCCAATGAATTAGAGGGAGATATAGGTCCCACCCATCTCATAATGATACCATTCTTATGTGTTCCACAAAATCAGAAAACCATACATCATAGCATAACCCATGTAATAAAAATGGGAATCTTAAACATTGTTACATCATAAAACAATTCAAATAAGATAAAGGAATTCATAAAAATATAATTCCATCACAAAATAATCTAATCAATGTAATAATAGGGATAAAAACAGAACCCTTTATTATCTTAGATAGAAAATAATTTTGATAAAACACTTGAACTCCATTCTTGAGGAAAATATCCTTTCTGATTCAAAAACACTTTTCCTTTCTTAACATGTCGTACAATTATAAACTAAAATAAATTGATTAAAAATAAACTTGAAAACTTGTAAAGGAAGCTTCTTGGAAATAATGTTTTAAAAATCCATTCATGCCATATAAAAAAAATTCTTCATACTTTTGTTGAAAAATTCAAAAAGTACCTCGTACGAAAAACAAAAAAATATACCTTTCATATCCTTTACTAAAAACTCACCGAAGGGTAAAATTGGATTTAAAAAATTGTAGGTGGATGGAAATAATATTACATATCGAGGAAATATGGATGTGGATGATAAAATACACCCCAGTAAATACCAAAGTATAAACAATCTCAGATAAAAATGAGATTGTGATATTTCCCTTACCTTAGGTCTGATATGCTTTGTACATATCTGAACCTCCTGCATAATGATTGAAATAATGTTATTGACTTATTCCATAATCATACTCATTGTTATTATGTAAAGACCCGTAAATTTCATGGAAATTTTTTTCTTAATTTTCTTTGGAATTTTACAATGACGCAGCCTCTGACGGCACCTGATTCCGAGGCCCGGTGTGCCCGGAATAATTTTCCGAAGTTTGGATCGGGTACGTTCAGTGAACGGACGAGCGGGTTTTTCTAACTTTTGAACCAGTGCTCGGAATCGAATTCTGAGGGCACCGATGGAATCGCAGCACCGGTACTTGCTTAGAAACGCCTCTTCCGGAGTTGCGTTTTCTCGGGTGTGGTTTTTAATTTTCGGGCTTAAAGTTAAGAAATAAAATAATTGTACGGCAAACTTTATTTTATTTCACTTAAGCCACTTCGAAGCCACTTGAATCCACTTAAAGACTCTTAATCTGAGTTGATGCGGATAGGGTGCTATCCAAAAATATCCTACCCTCTTGGTAGGATATTTGTGAGGTGGGATCCGCACGAGCCCCACCGTTTCTTTTCTGCTAAGTAACGCACCCGTGAAAACCCGTCATTATGAAGTCAACTAACGCGTTTTCTTATTTTCTTAATGCACCAATTAATTGGGTGGTTTATTCGTTAAAATTAATTCAATAAATTAATTTCATTCGTTTCTTAACCGGTTTGAAATCTGTTGGCATAATAATAAAATAAGACCAACGCCGACATTTGGAGGATTACACGTTGAGAGGATTTTGACCGAAGTTCTTGTGCCTTCACCCTTCTTCGCGAAGAATGCAAAGAACACCGACCTCCAACGAAGAACGCCAAAACTGCAGAAATCGACGACGCAACGCCGTGTGCCGCGACACCGACGTTTCCTCTTCTACGGCGTTCTTCTACGACGTTCCTTCATCCGCAACGAAATCTTCGATCATCTGTTTGAGGTAAGAGATTTCGGGTTTCTCTTAAAACTCTTTTGTGGTTTTTAACCACGCACGGATTTAATTATTATTAATTAAATCTTTTTGTTCTTGAACCTTGGAGTTCGTCGACGCGACACCCTTCCGCGACGACGCGACGCCGGATACCGCGACGACGCGACGATCCCCACTTTCCGCGAAGAACACGTGTGCGACGACTTGACGAGGTAGGGGTTGTTGTGAAATAATTTATATTCCCATGAACTTTTATTTTAAATTAAAGAACTGGTTACATAAGGACAATTTTAATTTATTAAAATTGTTGTTTGACATGTTGTTTAATCCTCCCGATTGATACCGTCTAATGCGGAGGGTGCGGGCCAAACGAACACGGCCCGACAACCCTCCGTCGTTCTTCGTTGTTGAGCGGATTTGGTGGGCGATGGTAAAACATGACGCAAGGACGATTTGATGATCCCGAAGTGAATAATGGAACCTGGGAGGAACAGCGGCGCAGACGGGAAGGAAAACGGACCACCGGAACAACTCCGGTGGCCCGCGGAAGCTACCGGCGGCCGGAGGCGGCGGCGCGCCGCCGGATAGGGCTGTCGTGCCTGAAGCCACGGCCGCGCAGGTCCGGCTCACCCGCACGGGATGCGGCAGAAGCCGCGTCCGCTGTTGTCCAGCGCGGCCCCTCGAGGGTCGCGGTTTCTTCAACCCGAGGGGGCGGCGCCCCGCGGCTGCCGCGCTCGGCTGCTCGGCCGAGCCGAGCCAGGCCGGTCTGACCGGCCGGGCCGTGCCCTGGCCGGACCGGACCGGGTCCAGCCGGGTCGGACCGGGTCGACCCGGTTCGGCCGACCCAGGGGGGTCAGGTCGGGTCGGCCCGGGCCCAGACCCCCCCCGTCTTCGGACCGTTTTCAGTATCTTGCCCGTAACATGAGCTAAGGACCTCCGAAAGACGTGAAGTCAGTGGAAACGCGATCCTTGAATCGAGACGGTCGTTTTGGTATATCGCACTCATGGTTTCGGATTATTTTGGGTTCGGCTGGGCTGGTTCGTACACGAAACCAACCGGGCCCTCGGAGCGGAAACGCTCATATCTTGAGCTTCGGACGTCCGATTGACGTGCCGTCGACTTTGGTGGATTCCTCGAAGTGAGACGGACCTTTTGGCTCACTCCGCCCGAGGTTTGGATGCAGGTGGAGTATGGTCGGGTTGGTTTTTCCTTAAAAACCAACTGGGCCCCTGGGACGAAAAGGCCAATAACTCTCAGACCGGGCGTCCGATAGACGCGCCGTCTGCGACGTTGAGTTCTTGTTGGCGATACGGAACTTTTGGATACATCAACCTCGGACTTTGTGTCTGTTGATGAATCAGCCTTTCAGCTCGTGGAGCGGACCCTCCTAAACGAGCTTGCTGTGTGCGGGAACCCTAGTGCTGGCTGCGACTGCGACGACGACTGTGCAGAGATCCTCAGTGGACTGCGACGACAACTGTGCAGAGATCCTCAGTGGACTGCGACGACTACTGCACTCAGCGATCCTACGTGGATCAGTGCTATAGATCCTGTGTGGATCTGATCCTGTGTGGGTCAGCACTCAACGGTTCTGTGTGAGCTAGCGCCTACAGGTCCTGTGTGGGCCCGATCCTGTGTGGGTCTTTGCGGGGGTTAGTTACCTATTGATCCTGTGTGGGTCCGATCCTGTGTGGGTCATTGCGGGGGTTAGTACCTATCGATCCTTTGTGGGTCCGACGACTTAGATGGATCAGTGATCATCTTTATCATCATCCGAAGAAGTATACCTGTGTGAGCTGAATCCTGTGTTACTCTCCTTTGTGGATTGTGTTGAACTATCCTGTGTGGGTTTACTGTTTACTCTCCATTGTGGATTGTGTTGATCTATCCTGTGTGGGTTTACTGTTTACTCTCCTTTGTGGATTGCGTTGTGCAATCCTATGTGGATTTACGTTTTTCTCTCCTGTGTGGACTGGGTTGTGCTTGGGCTCGGATGTTGGAGATGAACGGGAGTTGATGACTTAGGTATATGTATGGGCATATACCTAAGCAGTGTCGGTTGTTACTTCGTGATTGCATCTTTCCTTTGTGTTTTATCCTTTGTGGATTTCGGGAGACCTTTGGGGGTCTCAGGGTCCCTACTGAGTAGCTTATACTCACCCCTAAACGGGCTATGCCCACACTTCGTTGTGTTGGTTGCAGACGACGGACAGCGCTGATCGTAGTGGAGGCTTGCGGAGCAGGACGGTACCTGGAGGTGGATCACTGGGCGAGACGTACTTGGAGCGGTCAGGTGGACCCGAGGAGCAGTGGAGGCTATCTGTACCCACCCTTCAGGTGGGACTTCCAGAGGACGTCTCGACGCTACGGCTTTTCTTTTCAGTTGATGTTTTTCCCTTTCAGTTGTACTTTACAGTTGGGCTTGTATTTCCGGCCCCTTTTACTTCAGCACAGCTTGTTACAGTTTTTACTTAGTGTTTAATTTTCCGCTTGCTTACTCTGTGGTGCTTGTTTACTTTACAAAGGCAATGCCTTCCCTTTTTCTGGGATTTACGCCTTGGTGCTGGTCGCCAGCCCCTGGCCTATGGAAGGCGGGCTTGGGGTAGTCACGGCACGGGCCCCGAGGACGGGTCGTGAAAAATTGGTATCAGAGGTGGTCGGTTCTACCGCAGACTCTGATCTTTCTTCTATGTGAAGCAATAGTGTTAAGCGTATTGAGTGTGGTTATCAGTCCAGGGAGTCCAGTGTTGGTGCGGCGGCCGACGTATCCGTACACCAGGACCCTGACTTCTGATTTCTGACTTAATGCACGAAAACATTGATTGCATGTGTGTTTCAAGTTTTCTTTGTGATAACTTGTGACAGCTCACCAGGTATATTGTTCTGACCGTGGCGGACTTATTTCCTTTTCAGGATGGCCCGACGACGGCAGCTAGCTTGGGTTCCGAGAGTAGAGCGCGACGACAGCCCGTCGAGCGACGAGGCCTCGATACAGGGCCCTTTGATGACGGAGGCACCGGCGGTACCTCTACCCGCCGAGCTACCGATTCTCCCTGCCATGACCGCTGATGATGCACGTCACCTCGGAGCTCTGCACGAGTTCCAGTGCCAGCGACCACCCAGGTTTCGTGGGGAGACGGACCCCCAGGCAGCCGAGGATTGGCTCGAGGCGGTCGTTTGAGTTTTCAGGCTAGTGAGGACACCAGCAGACCTCATGGTGATCCTCACGGCGAGCCTACTGCACGCAGCAGCGGGCCGATGGTGGATCTTGATGCTTCAGGTGCACAAAGAGGCATCTCTTCTCTGGACGGACTTCGAGGGCCTCTTCCGCTCAGAGTTCGTCCCAACCACGCTCCGTGCGGTGCGCATTCAGGAGCTTCTTCAGCTGCGGCAGGGCAGCTTGACGGTCACCCAGTACGTGGCGAGGTTCACCGATCTTTCCCGCTACTCGACCGACATGGTACGGGACCCCTTCTTCCGGGCTCGGACCTTCAAGAAGGGATTGAGACCCGAGATCAGGGCATCGCTGATCTCCCTCAGCATCCCGACCCAGGCAGGAGTACTGGAGAGAGCCCTTCTGATCAAGAGCTTTCTGGATGAGTCCACAGCGAGACCTACCGCAGGGCGGTAGGTAGCGGAGTCTTCGGTAGCAGGTAGCTGATGGATGACTCAGGGTTCCAGGCAGACTAGACCCTCTCATAGACGACCTCAGGACACTGGCTCAGCAGTGCGGGGCACACTGCGCGGAGCCAGTCTTCCGAGAGGCTGGCAGTGCTACGCCTGCGGCGGGAAGGACCACATGGCTCGTGACTGCCCAACCCGCCGTACCAAGGAGCAGCAGATGGTGGAGGGGCCACCCAGGCAGAGGCAGAGGGTCGACCGTGGCGGTCCGCAGGGAGGATCCGGACGAGGCAGAGGAGCTGGCCGAGCAGCAGGTGGTGGTCGACGCTTTGAGGCTCTTCCACCACCACCACCAGGAGGTCCGCCCCGACCACAGGGAGCTGGCGGGCAGAGACAGGCACAACTCCAGGAAGCGGAGGCCTACGACCACGGTGCGCCAGAGATGATTCGAGGTACAATCTGTGTCTATTCCATCCTTGCTGCAGTTCTTATAGACACAGGAGCGAGTCACTCTTTCATAGTCGCTGCCCTTGTTCGGAGCTTAGAGATTCCGACAGAGTCATTGGCTCGATCCTTACGGATTGAGACTCCTACGAGAGCAGGCTCGAAAATTACGCACTAGTTCCGGTAGTGTGAGATTACTCTAGGAGGCGAGAGCTTCAGCTGGGATCTTCTTGTAGTGGCATCGAGGCCTTACGACGTCATCTTGGGCATGGATTGGTTATCCACAGTCCACGCTCAGATTGACTGTTTTAGGCGCAAGGTGCGATGTGTATGCACCGACGGGAGCAGGTTCACCTTCACCGGTGAGAAGGGAGCCTTTTCAGCACAGGATGGACTCACGAAGAGGATAGGACAACCCATCACTCATCAGTTGTCTAGCCTCATCCTTGGAGCAGTTGACGTGCGGAGTCCTAGTTTTCCTACAGTGGTGGATCAGTACGCGGATGTCTTTCCCGATGACGTTCCAGGGCTACCTCCTCGCAGAGGGGTAGACTTTTATATTGATCTATACCCCAGGACAGCCCCGATATCCACTCCAGCATATCGGATGGCCCCCACTGAGCTTCGAGAGCTGCGGGCACAGTTTGAGGACTTGCAGGGCAAGGGGTTCATCCGACCCAGTGTTTCACCCTGGGCTTCCCCGATATTGTTCGCCAAGAAGGTGGAAGGGAGCTTGCGACTGTGTGTCGACTATCGTCGCCTGAACCAGGTGACAGTGAGGAACAAGTATCCGCTACCGAGGATTGATGACCTCTTCGATCAGCTCAAGGGAGCACGGTGGTTCTCTAATATAGACCTCAGGTCAGGCTGTCATTAGCTCAGAGTTTGAGACAAGGACGTGCAGAAGACGGCCTTCAGGTGTCGGTATGGCCACTATTAGTTCTTGGTTATGCCTTTCAGCATAACCAACGCTCCAGCAGTGTTCATGAGCCCTATGAACAGGATCTTCCAGCCATAGCTCGATCGATTTGTCGTGGTCTTCATCGAAGACATTTTGGTGTACTCGACCTCCGAGGAGGAGCACGCCTACCACTTGCGGGTTGTACTAGACACACTCCGAGAGCACCAGCTTTATGGAAAGCTCTCGAAGTTCCTGTTCTGGTTACGTGAGGTCCACTTCTTGGGGCACATCATTTCTGAGGCGGGAGTTGCAGTGGATCCCGCGAAGATCGAGGCAGTGCTAGCTTGGGAGCCACCCAGGAGCGTGATGGAGGTGCGGAGTTTCTTGGGCCTAGCTGGATACTATCGGAGATTTGTGCTGAACTTCTCTAGAGTTGCGGCACCACTCTTAGCTTTGACGAATAAGGGGAAACCTTTTGTGTGGTCAGACAGATGTCAGCAGTGATTCTAGGAGCTGAGACAGAGATTGACCAGCGCACCTATCTTAAGGTTACCTGAGGAGGGAGTTGGATACGTAGTCTACTGCGATGCATCAGAGACCAGACTCGGATGTGTCCTGATGCAGGAGAGGGCCGTGATTGCCTATGGATCACTTCAGTTGAGGCCACATGAGCAGAACTACGCTACCCATGACCTGGAGTTAGCAGCAGTGGTCTTCGCACTGAAGACATGGCGGCACTATCTGATGGGTGGGCACTTTAGAGTCTTTTCTGACCACCAGAGTCTCATATACATCTTCTCACACAAGGACCTGAACCTGAGACAGCGGAGATGGCTCGAGTTCCTCCCGGACTATGACTTTGAGATAGTCTATACTCCTGGGAGGGGGAACGTGGTAGCCGATGCCCTCAGCAGGAGGATGGGCATCCAGCTACTTGAGGAGGCGACAGAGCAGCTAGTCGCTTTGCAGATATCCTTCGTGGGTAGAGATGGAGCAGCCTTCCTTCAGTCTCTCACAATCACCCCTCCACTACTACAGCGGATCAGAGAGGCACAATGTGAGGAAACTGACTGTGAGACGCAGCGTGCACAGTTTTCCTCAGGACAGGCACCTGATGGTTTCTCCCTTGGAGCAGAGCACAACGTCCTTTTCAGAGGACGTACCTCGGTACCAGTTGCTTTACGAGAGGAGGTGCTGAGAGAGTTTCACACTTCTCCTTTAGCGGTACATCCTGGAGTGGCGAAGATGTACTAGGATCTCAGACCATAGCACTGGTGGCCGGGCATGAAGAAGGATGTGGTAGAGTTCATTTCACGGTGCCTCACCTGCCAGCAAGTGAAGGCAGAGCATCAGGTACCAGCAGGCTTGGTACAGCCCTTGGAGGTCCCGGAGTGGAAGTGGGATGGGATATCTATGGACATCGTGACTGGACTTCCACGCACTTCCAGAGGTCACGACTCCATCTGGGTGATTGTCGGCCGACTCACCCAGTTAGCTCACTTCTTGCCCATCAGATAGCATGGCTCAGTGGAGAGCTTTGGGCGTCTCTACGTTCAGGAGATTGTACGGCTTCACGGTGTGCCATAGTCTATTGTCTCCGATCGAGATGCTCGTTTTACTTTCCGGCTTTGGAAGTGGTTGCAGGAGGCGTTCGGGATGCGGCTACATCTGAGCACCGCCTTTCACCCTCAGACGGATGGTCAGACGGAGAAGACCATTCAGACTCTTGAGGACATGCTCCGCGCACGTTTCCTCGACTTTAGTCGCAGCTGAGAGGATCATCTACCCTTAGTGGAGTTCGCGTACAACAACAGCTACCACTCCACCATCGGGATGGCACCATACGAGGCGTTGTACAGCAGACCTTGTAGATCTCCTTTGTGCTGGACAGACCCTGGGGAGTCAGCACTTGTGGGACCAGAGATGGTCCGAGCCATGACAGAGAAGGTCCAAGTCATCCCGGAGTGGATGAGGATAGCTCAGAGCCGGAAGAAGTCTTATGCTGACAGGAGGCGGAGGCCACTAGAGTTCGAGGATGGCGACCACGTCTTCTTGCGTGTCTCACCTCGACGTGGATTACAGTGATTTGGCCGAGGCGGCAAGTTGTCTCCACACTTCATCGGAACTTTCCAGGTCCTCAGTAGGATTGGAGAGGTGGCTTATCGCCTGGCTCTACCACCTCAGTTGCACCGGGTGCACGACGACTTCCACGTATCTCAGGTGAGGAGATACGTGCACGACCCGGCGCACATCATTGACCATGGGGAGCTAGACGTGGATGATGTGGCGACTTTTACGGAGGTCCCGATGGAGATAGAGGATCGACTAGAGCGGGTCCTACGTGGGTGATCAATTCCTCTTGTGCGCATCAGATGGCAGCACGGGAACCTCCAAGAGAGCACATGGGAGCGGGAGGCTCAGATGCGTGCTCAGTACCCACATTTGTTTCCCTAGTTTATGATGTATCTTTACGGGGATGTAAATCCCTGAGGTGGGAGTAATGTAAAGACCCGTAAATTTCAAGGAAATTTTTTTCTTAATTTTCTTTGGAATTTTACAATGACCCAGCCTCTGACGGCACCTGATTCCGAGGCCCGGTGTGCCCGAAATCATTTTCCGAAGTTTGGCTCGGGTACGTTCAGTGAACGGACGAGCGGGTTTTTCTAACTTTTGAACCGGTTCTCGGAATCGAATTCTGAGGGCACTGATGGAATCACAGCGCCGGTACTTTCTTAGAAACACCTCTTCTGGAGTTGCGTTTGCTCGGGTGTGGTTTTTAATTTTTGGGCTTAAAGTTAAGAAATAAAATAATTGTACGACAAACTTTATTTTATTTCACTTAAGCCACTTGGAAGCCACTTGAAGCCACTTAAAGAGGCTTAAGCTGAGTTGATGCAGATAGGGTGCTATCCAAAAATATCCTACCCTCTTAGTAGGATATTTGTGAGGTGGGACCCGCACGAGCCCCATCGTTTCTTTTCCGCTAAGTAACGCACCCGCGAAAACCCGTCATTATGAAGTCAACTGACGCGTTTTCTTATTTTCTTAACGCAACAATTAATTGGGCGGTTTATTCGTTGAAATTAATTCAATAAATTAATTTCATTCATTTCTTAAACGGTTTGTAATCTGTTGGCATAATAATAAAATAAGACCAACGCCGACATTTGGAGGATTACACATTGAGAGGATTTTGACAGAAGTTCTTGTGCCTTCACCCTTATTCACGAAGAACGCGAAGAACGCCGGCCTCCGATGAAGAACGCTGAAACCACGGAAATCGACGGCGTAACGCCGTGTGCCGTGACGCCGACGTTTCCTCTTCCGCGATGTTCTTCTGCGACGTTCCTTCATCCGCAACGAAATCTTCGATCATCTGTTTGAGGTAAGAGATTTCGAGTTTCTTTTAAAACTGCTTTGTGGTTTTTAACCATGCACGGATTTAATTATTATTAATTAAATCTTTTTGTTCTTGAACCTCGGAGTTCGTCGACGTGACACCCTTCCGCGACGACGCGACGCTGGATACCGCGACGACGCGACGATCCCCACATTCCGCGAAGAACGCGCGTGCGACAACTTGACGAGGTAGGGGTTGTTGTGAAATAATTTATATTCCCATGAACGTTTATTTTAAATTAAAGAACTAGTTTCATAAGGAAAATTTTAATTTATTAAAATTGTTGTTTGACGTGTTGTTTAATCCTCCCGATTGATACCGTCTAACGCGGAGGGTGCGGGCCAAATGAACACGGCCCGACAACCCTCCGTCGTTCTTCGTTGTTGTGTGGATTTGGTGGGCGACAGAAAAACATGACTCAAGGGAGATTTGATGATCCCGCAGTGAAGAAAGGAACTCGAGAGGAATAGCGGCGCAAACGGGAAGGAAAACGGACCACCGGAGCAACTCTGGTGGCCCGCGGAAGCTACCGGAGGCGGCGGCGCCCCGACGCGCCGCCGGAAAGGGCCGTCGCGGCTGAAGCCGCGTCCGCTGTTGTCCAGCGCGGCCCCTCGCGGGCCGCGGTTTCCTCAACCCGTGGGGGCGGCGCCCCGCAGCTGCCGCGCTCGGCTTCTCGGCCGAGCCAAGCCAGGCCGGTTCGACCGGCCGGGCCGCGCCCTGGCCGGACCGGACCGGGCCCAGACCCCTCGTCTTCAGACCGTTTTCGGTCTCTTGCCCGTAACTTGAGCTACGGACCTCCAAACGACACGCCGTCAATGGAAACGTGATCCTTGGATCGAGACGGTCGTTTCGGTATATCACACTCAAGGTTTCGTATTACTTTGGGTTCGACTGGGTTGGTTCGTACACGAAACCAACCGGGCCCTCGGAGCGGAAACGCTCATATCTTGAGCTCCGGACGTCCGATTGACGTGCCGTCGACTTTGGTGGATTCCTCTAAGTGAGAAGGACCTTTTGGCTCACTCCGCCCGAGGTTTGGACACATGTGGAGTACGGTCGGGTTGGTTTTGCCTTAAAAACCAACCGGGCCCCTGGGACGAAAAAGCCAATAACTCTCAGACCGGGTGTCCGATAGACGCGCCGTCTGCGACGTTGAGTTCTTGTTGGCAATACAGAACTTTTGGATACATCAACCTCGGACTTTGTGTCAGTTGATGTATCAGCCTCTCGGCTCGTGGAGCGGACCCTCCCGAACGAGCTTGCTGTGTGCGGGAACCCTAGTGCTGGCTGCGACTGCGACGACGATTGTGCAGAGATCCTCAGTGGACTGCGACGACGACTGTGCAGAGATCCTCAGTGGACTGCGACGACTACTGCACTCAGCGATCCTACATGGATCAGTGCTACAGATCCTGTGTGGATCCGATCCTGTGTGGGTCAGCGCTCAGCGGTTCTGTGTGAGCCAGCACCTACAGGTCATGTGTGGGCCCGATCCTGTGTGGGTCTTTGCGGGGGTTAGTTATCTATTGATCCTATGTGGGTCCGATCCTTTGTGGGTCATTGCGGGGGTTAGTACCTATCGATCCTTTGTGGGTCCGACGACTTAGATGGATCAGTGATCATCTTTATCGTCATCCGAAGAAGTATACCTGTGTGAGCTGAATCCTATGTTACTCTCCTTTGTGGATTGTGTTGAACTTTCCTGTGTGGGTTTACTATTTACTCTCCTTTTTGGATTGTGTTAAACTATCCTGTGTGGGTTTACTGTTTACTCTCCTTTGTGGATTGCGTTGTGCAATCCTGTGTGGATTTACGTTTTGCTCTCCTGTGTGGACTGGGTTGTGCTTGGGCTCGGATATTGGAGCCGAACGGGAGTTGATGACTTAGGTATATGTATGGGAATATACCTAAGCAGTGTTGGTTGTTACTTCGTGATTTCATCTTTCCTTTGTGGTTTTTCCTTTGTGGATTTCGGGAGACCTTCTGGGGTCTCGGGGTCCCTACTGAGTAGCTTATACTCACCCCTGCACGGGCTATGCCCGCACTTCATTGTGTTGGTTGCAGACGACGGACAACGCTGATCGTAGTGGAGGCTTGCGGAGCAGGACGGTACCTGGAGGTGGACCACTGGGCGAGACGTACTTGGAGCGGTCAGGTGGACCCGAGGAGCAGTGGAGGCTATCTGTACCCACCCTTCAGGTGGGACTTCCAGAGGACGGCTCGACGCTGCGGATTTTATTTTCAGTTGCAGTTTTTCCCTTTCAGTTGTACTTTATAGTTGGGCTTGTATTTCCGGCCCCTTTTACTTCAGCACAGCTTGTTATAGTTTTTACTTAGTGTTTACTTTTCCGCTTGTTTACTCTGTGGTGCTTGTTTACTTTACAAAGGCAATGCCTTCCCTTTTTCTGGGATTTACGCCTTGGTGCTGGTCTCCAGCCCCTGTCCTACGGAAGGCGGGCTTGGGGTAGTCACGGCATGGGCCCCGAGGACGGGTCGTGACATATGATATCATATATGGTCATATTCTTAGCTTCTTATTAGTAATATTTCATTACAACTTGTTATTCGGGTGTTTATTACTTTTTGTTCTTATGCGTGTTTTGTTGACTAAATTCTTATTCTTCTCTTTAGATTATAGATACCTCATTTCCAGAATGTTATTAGTGTAATATATATCATATTCATTCATTAAATTCATTTATATAATCATTATGCAATGAAGATCATGTAGAACGAGTCTCATCACATCGTGGAGATGGTATTCCGAACGTACGCACGAGCGATGATATCGTTCCCATGATCATGGAATTTTATTGGAGTGTATGTATAATATTTAAGAATCAATATCTCTTTAAAATAATCATATATAGTCATTATTTACACCATTATACCCATCCAAGTAAGGTGGTGGTGGAAATTAGATTACACCACGGCATGGAGACGGTATTCCGTACGTACGCACGCGCGGTGATTTCATTTTCCGTAGGATGGATAGATGGTAAAATATGGTTGTTTCATACTTATAATAACATATCAGTATATGATTGATACTGATGTTATTACTTCATAGTGAAACAACTAAAGAAGAAGAAGTGGAAGAAGAAATAAAGATGAAAGAATCGGTAACGGACATTACCTGTTCTTTGAAGTGCTTCTTTGAGACCTCCTTTTAGGGCACTAAAATTGGTATTTGAAGAAGACCAGGACCTCTAGTATGTCTCTAGAGAAGTTTAGAGGAGAACGTGGCAGGGGTTGGACGAGCTTGAAGGCTCAAAGTGGTGTGAGGAAGAGAGGGAGGAGGTGCCCTTTTATAAGGGATGAGAGGGGCACCTTTGGAATAACTAAAAATATTATTTTATTATAAAGCCAAATTCGGTTTTAAATAACTCCAAATTGATTTATTTCGAATCTAAGGTGGGGATGGGTCGAAATCCTCTCATCCAATAGAATTTAGACAAGTTTAGGTTCCTATTTTGACCTTATCATTTAGATTTAACATTAAGTTAAATAATTTTACTTTTACCGTGTCTTCTTGTGTTCTTACACTATAAGGTTAATAAACTTACTATAACAATACAAAAGAACCCCAAGTTGTTTATTATTAATATATATAACCTTATATAAGTCATTTTTCCGAACCTTAGATTTTTAGGAATAAAATAAAAATTAATAATATAATATTGTTTTTAAAAACTATTTTATGTTAATTTTGACACTATTTAGTAATTGATTTTTGTGAAAATCATAACAGAATGATTAGTTCGAAAATAGTTAATTAAATTAATAATAACATGTCATATTAACCTATAAAATTATTGGAATTCATAAAAATTCTCAAATTACATTTATTTGGGTATTTATAACATCAATTATGTCAATATTTCATTAATAAGATAATTATTGCATCATCTTTGTGTCATAAATAAATTAAACTATTTAATGTCTAAAATTTACAAATAAAATACCATTATGTAGGAACTCTTTTTATATTTCTAATGAATATTTATAGTCTAATTTATCTTATATATAACCTTATATTAAAAATTATTTACTTATTAAACTTTGATTTTACCTATTTTAACCCTTCTTTAAATAAATTAATAATAAATGTCCTAATCTAATCCAAGTGGGCCTAAATGGTCATATTTTATTCCTAAGTTTGTTTTGGTCGAATTAAATTTATCCAATAGAATTAGGACATGTTTTAGGGTAATAATAATACAATTTTTACCCTTAATTGCCCTATTTACTTTTAACTGTGGTAAATAAAAGTAAAAAGTTACTATTCACCAAAAAATTATTTTCATCTCATTGAACCACAATTTACTTATTGAAATCAACCGTGTCTCTTGGTTTTTTAAATTCCACTCGCAGAAGTGGTAAAATTAAGTTTTATGAAAAATTCATTTTTTTTAACTATCACTTAGTGGTTTCACTATTCATCAAAAATTGAAAGTTTTCAGAAAAATACCGAAATTTCACCCTAGGATAATTTCGATATTCCGAATCCAAAAATGAATTCCATTTTGAAAAATAAAATTTATAAAATTTAAAAAAGTGGTTATTACTATTCATTACGACTAGTTTTAATAATATTTTATTAGCATATCATTGTTTAGTGAAACTCGGTATTGCGTACGACGCAAGCTATCGAGGAAGGTCGCGATTTCGTATAAAGAAAGCCAAGAAAGTGTTGTGTGTAGAAAAAGATTCATTTGATGATTTATATAACATAAAAGTCTCGGGTGTTACATTCTACCCCCCTTAAAATGAATTTCACCCTCTAAATTCATCACTTTGTAACAAACAGATGAGGATACCTCTCCCTCATCATATCCTCAAGCTCGCATGTAGCATCTTCTAATTGGTGGTTCCTCCATAAAACTTTCACCAATAGAGTGGTCTTGTTTCATAGGAATTTTTCACTACGATCCAGAATCTCTATCGACTGTTCTTCAAAAGAAAGATCATCCTCCAGCGGTACAACTTCTAAGCTGAGTACATGTGAAGGATCAAGTATATACTTTCTCAAGAGAGATACATGGTACACATCATGAACTTGAGAAAGATTTGGTGGAAGCGCCAATCGGTAAGCTACCTTCCCAACACGATCCAGTATTTCGAAAGGACTGATATATCTAGGGCTCAACTTCCCCTTCTTTCCAAATCTCATGACCCTCTTCCAGGGAGATATTCGTAAGAACACTTTATCACCTACTTCAAACTCTAGGTATTTTCTTCGGTTGTCGGCATAACTTTTCTGTCGACATTGAGCTGCTCTTATGTGTTGTTTAATATATCTGACCTTTTCTGCCATTTCATCAACGAGATCAGGTCCTAATAGCTTTCTTTCCCCAACTTCATCCCAGCAAGTTGGAGTCCTACATTTCTTTCCATAGAGAGCTTCATAAGGAGCCATCTAAATACTGGAGTGAAAGCTATTATTATAAGAAAATTCCACCAAAGGTAGGTGTTGATCCCAACCACCTTTGAAATCCATAGAGAAAGCTCTCAACATATCTTCTAGAGTTTGAATTATTCTATCAGACTGACCGTCTGTCTAAGGATGATAAGCAGTGCTAAAACTCAACTCTGTATCCAGAGTATGCTGAAGACTTCGCCAGAACTTCGAGGTAAATCTCAGATCCTGATCAGATATAATAGAAAGTGGTACTCCATGTAATCTTACCACTTCCTTTACATATATCCTGGAAAGCTGATCCAGAGAGAAATCCTCTCTAATAGCAATGAAGTGTGCAAACTTTGTAAGACGATCCACTATGACCCAGATAGCATTATTGCCTTTGGACATTTTAGGAAGTACTGTGACAAAGTCCATAGTGATGTTTTCCCATTTCCATTCGGGTATGGATAAAGGTTGTAACATCCCCTTAGAATTCTGTCTCTCAGCTTTAACTTGTTGACAAACCAAGCATCGAGATACATATTCAGCAACATCTCTTTTCATTCCATCCCACCAGAAGTACTCTTTCAGGTCCCTATACATCTTCGTGCTTCCAGGATGAATAGAGAATGAAGAACTATGAGCCTCATCCAGCAGCTCCTTCTTTAATTCGGGGATGGGAGGAACACAAACCCGATTCATGAACTTTATTATCCCATCACAATCAATGTTGAATTCAGGAACATTTCTCACATTCTTTTGTAACTTGACATCTTCTTTCTATGCCTCTTTAATATTCACATGTATAGATGGTTGAACATTCATTTGAGAAAGATACGATTTTTCCCCTTTCATTATAATTCCAAGATCCATCCTTTGTAAATCCATAAATATTGGATCTTTTTTGATCCTCATCATGGATAAACTAGCATGGTCTTGTCGACTTAATGCATCTTCCACCTTATTTGCTTTCCCAGGGTGGTAATGAATTAAGCAGTCGTAATCCTTAATCAGATCCAACCATCTTCTTTGGCACATATTCAGCTCCTTTTGTGTGAAAATATACTTTAAACTTTTATGATCAGTATAAATATCACACCTCTCACCATAAAGATAATGCCTCTAAATCTTTAATGCAAAGATTACCGCAGCTAACTCCAAATCATGAGTTGGGTAATTTTGCTCATGTATTTTCAACTATCGTGAGGCATAATCTATCACCATATCATTTTTCATAAGAACACACCCCATACCCTTCTTGGATGCATCACTGTAGATCACAAACCTTTCTCCACTACAAGGTAGTGTGAGCACAGGTGCACTGTATAACCTTCTTTTCAACTCCTTGAATTTCTCTTCACATTCCTCCGTCCAAACAAACTTAACTCCTTTCCGAGTCTACTTGGTGAGTGGATTAGATAATCGTAAAAAAATCTTTCACAAAATGTCGATAATATCCAGCCAAACCAAGAAAACTTCGGATCTCAGTTACTGTTGTTGGTCTCGACCATCTTTCGATAACCTCTGTTTTTGCTGGATCCACAGATATACCCTCTTTTGAGATTATGTGACCCAAAAATGAAACTTTTTGAAGCCAAAATTCACACTTGTTAAATTTGGAATAAAGCTTCTCCTTTCTCAGGGTCTTTAATATAATTCTCAAGTGATCTTCATGTTCTTCCTTGCTCTTTGAATAGACAAGAATATCATCTATAAAGACTACCACAAATTGATCAAGATAGTCTCTAAAGACTCTATTCATTAGATCCATGAAGATAGTAGGGGAATTAGTAAGACCAAATGGCATCACTATAAATTCATAGTGTCCATACCTTGTACGGAAATCCGTCTTTGGTATATCCTCCCTTTTGACCCTTAATTGATGATACCCTGAACGAAGATAAATCTTGGAAAAGTATTGAGCTCCGCGTAGTTGGTCAAATAGGTTATCAATGCACGGGAGAGGATATTTGTTCTTGATGGTGATCTTGTTAATTTCTCGATAATCAATGCAGAGTCTCATTGATCCATCTTTCTTCTTAACAAAAAGAACAGGTGCTCCCCAAGGTGACACACTAGGGCGTATGAACCCCTTATCAAGATTCTCTTGGAGTTGCTTCTTCAATTCCTACAACTCAATTGGGGCCATTTTATATGGTGTCTTTGAAATAGGCAAAGCATCCGGTACGAGTTCTATTGAAAACTCAACTTCACGATTCGGTGGAAGACCCTGTAATTCCTCCGGAAAGACATCATCAAACTCCCGTACAATGGGAATATTCTTAATCGTGAGTTTCTCACCAACCATTTGAGTTAAATAACATTCATGTAGTGGAATCAATACCCATAAAATGGAAGCAATTTCCACTGGAAGGGTATGTTCATCCTTGCATCGATAGACGATCATAGATTGATCTGGAATATGAAATGTGACTTCCCTTCTTTGGAAATTGATATGAGCTCCATGTAGATAAATCCAATCCATAACAAGAATCAAATCAAATTCCACTATCGGAAGGATCACAAGATTTGCAGGAAGCACTTTCCCACAAACATCAATCGGAGAATAATTATAAACTTTTGATACAACTGTTGTGACATTAGGGGTTGTCACAGCTAACTCAACATCTAACTGTTGCGGTAATACGGTGATATCCTTAGAAAATTCTTCAGAAATAAAGGAGTGGGTGGATTCAGAATCAAATAAGACATTTTCTACTTTAGAGTTGATGGTAAGTGTACCTTTCACCACATTGTTATCGTACTCCACATCGCTGATAGAAACCGCATGTGACTTTCCTTTGTCTTTAGCCTTAAGAGTTTGTTGGCGTCGACCATCATCATCAACCCTTGGATTTGGGCATTGATTGGCATAATGCCTCATCTCCTTGCACTTGAAACATTGAAGTGTAAAAGGGTCATTCTGTGTATCCCTTCCTTTGTTTTCATCATTAGACATCTTCTTCCCATCATTGCGGCATTCAAATTCCCGATGACCTTCCTTTCCACATTTGAAACATTTACATGTCCCTTTAAGACAACTCCCTCCATGTTTCTTTCCACACTTTGAGCATAAGGGAAAGATCATATTCTTTTCAGTGTGCTCTTTAGATTTTTCTTTGAAATCCATTTTCCTCTTCTTATCAAACCCGTATGACTGATGGGTTACTGCAATCTCCAACTCGACTTTGAGAGCACATCGAACGATTTCCTCGTAGCTATTGAAGTCCATTATTGCTAATGCCCTTCGAAGACTTGGTTTTAATCCACTAATGAATCGATCGATCTTACTCTCAGGTTGGATAATAATACCAGAAGCATACCTTGCAAGTCTTGTAAAATTTTCTTTATAAGTACCAACAGATTCATCATCCTTTTGATTCAGTTCAAGAAACTCATTCTCCATCTTTGTTCAGAGAATACGAGGTAAGTACTTATTGAAAAATAAGTTCTTGAACTCGTCCCATTCCATGGACTCAATTTCAGCCCTTTGCCTCATATTCTTAATAATATTCCACCATTGATCAGCTTCTCCTTCCAAACGATACACTGCTAGGATGAATTTATCATGTTCAGAACATTGATGAACTGAAAATATCTTTTCAGTAGTACTAATCCATTTTTCAGCAACTAATGGATCAGTAGACCCACTGAAAGAAGGTTGACACTGCCTCATGAAGGATTCAACAGAATGTTGCTCCTTCCTTTGCTCATTTGGAAGTCCTGCATGATTCATAGCTTGAGAAAGTTGTGTGAGCATGGCTATAAGATTTTTCATTCTAGCTCCCATAACGTTTGTTTGCTCTGGGGGACAATCATTGCATTGCCCTTCGCATTCCGCATTAACACGGTTCCTTCGAGTTCCAGCCATTGACTAAAACCAAGAAGAATAGTGTGAGAAACACTAATTATAATAGGAAAACCACATAATCAAGAATAAAATTTCACACTTAAGGTCTTATCCTAGGTTATTCATGGTCATTTCTAAAACACTAAGATTGTGTTCTATGCTTAGAATTATCCTTAGGGTTCTTACTAAGGCTTTCACATCCTAGTTTCCAATGGTTGACTATACCTTTCCTCTGATACCAACTATAACGACCCATACTTTACATACATTGTTATTACTTCAAAATTAGAGCACACTTATTACAACATATAACAAAACCATGAAAGGACCGTATAGGTATAGTGTCTTTAGAAACTGGAAAGCATAAACAACTGGTTCATAAAGCATCTACTTTGCCTCCCATTTATTTCATCATATCTAGAGTCCCTTTTTGGCATATTCTACTTAATAACCTTCTTCTTGACCTGGGGAAATAAAACATACCAAAGGGTGAGCTCAAATGCTCAGTAAAGGTAAACAAAAGAAAATATCAATCACATCATATACATAAGCACATAACTTTTAGAAATCTTAACCTGCAAAAGAGATCATAATTTCATAACATTGGATAAATCATAGTAGTGAAATGTAATACCAATAATCATAACTTAAAACATGAAACTTTGTGGCATACAAACATAATCATTTAGAATCATTTCTTGTTAGTCAAGACTCATTTCCAAGACTATCTTAGTGGACAAAGTCCATTTCTGAACAGAGTTCACTCCTCGTTTCAGTCTTGTTTCACTGAAGCGGTTTAACCTGTCGTTCCATCCATGTCTATCTCATGAGATATAAAATCTTTACCCAATTCATTGGAGGGTGATATAGGTCCCACCCATCTCATAATTATACCATTCTTATGTGTGCCACAAAATCAGAAAACCATACATCATAGCATAACCCATGTAATAAAAATGGGAATCTTAAACATCGTGACATCATAAAACAATTCATATAAGATAAAGGAATTCATAAAAATATAATTCCATCACAACATAATCCAATCAATGTAATAATAGGGATAAAAGCAGAACCCTTTATTATCTTAGATGGAAAATAATTTTTATAAAACACTTGAACTCCATTCTTGAGGAAAATATCATTTCTACTTCAAAAACACTTTCCTTTCTTAACATGTCGTACAATTATAAACTAAAATAAGTTGATTAAAAATAAACTTGAAAACTTTTAAAGGAAGATTCTTGTAAATAATGTTTTAAAAATCCATTCATGCCGTATAAAAAAACATTCTTCATACTTTTGTAGGAAAAGTCAAAAAGTACCTCGTACGGAAAACGACAAAAGATTCCTTTCATATCCTTTACTAAAAACTCACCGAAGGGTAAAATTGGATTTAAACAATTGTAGGTGGATGGAAATAATATTACATATTGAGGAAACATGGATGTGGATGATAAAATACACCCCAGTAAATACTAAAGTATAAACAATCTCAGATAACAATGAGATTGGGATATTTCCCTTACCTTAGGTCTGATATGCTTTGTACGTATCCGAACCTCCTGTATAATGATTTAAATAATGTTATTTACTTATTCCATAATTATACTCATTGTTATGATATCGTATATGGTCATATTCTTAGCTTCTTATTTGTAATATTTCATTACAACTTGTTATTCGGGTGTTTATTACTTTTTGTTCTTATGCGTGTTTTGTCGAATAAATTATTATTCTTCTCTTTAGGTTATAGATACCTCATTTCCATAATGTTATTAGTGTAATATATATCATATTCATTCATTCAATTCATTAAATTCATTCAATTCATTTATATAATCATTATTCAACGAAGATCATGTAGAACGATTCGCATCACATCGTGGAGACGGTATTCCGTACGTACGCACGAGCGATGATATCATTCCCGTGATCATGGAATTGTATTGGAATGTATGTATACTATTTCAGAATCAATATCACTTTACAATAATCATATATAGTCATTATTTACACCATTATACCCATCCAAGTATGGTGGTGGTGGAAATTAGATTACACCATGGCGTGGAGACGGTATTCCGTACGTACGCACGCGCGATGATTTCATTTTCCGTAGGATGGATAGATGGTGAAATAGGGTTTTTTAATAATAATAATAACATATCAGTATATGAGTGATACTGATGTTATTACTTCATAATGAAACAACTAAATAAGAAGAAGTGGAAGAACAAATAAAAAATGAAAGAATCGGTAACAGACATTACCTCTTCTTTGAAGTGCTTCTTTGAGACCTCCTTTTAGGGCACTAAAATTGGTCTTTGAAGAAGACCAGGACCTCTAGGATTTCTCTAGGGAAGTGGAGAGGAGAAATTGGCAGGGGTTGGCCGAGCTTGAAGGCTCAAAGTGGTGTGAGGAAGAGAGGGAGGAGAGGGGCACCTTTGGAATAACTAAAAATATTATTTTATTATAAAGCCAAATTCGGTTTTAAATAGCTAAAAATTGATTTATTTTGAAGCTAAGGTTGGGATGGGTCGCAATCCTCTCATCCAATAGAATTTAGACAAGTTTAGGTTCCTATTTTGACCTTATCATTTAGATTTAACATTAAGTTAAATAATTTTACTTTTACCGTGTCTTCTTGTGTTCTTACACTATAAGGTTAATAAACTTACTATAACAATCCTAACGAACCCCAAGTTGTTTATTATTAATATATATAACCTTATCTAAGTCATTTGGCCGAACCTTATATTTTTAGTAATAAAATAACAATTAATAATATAATATTTGTTTTAAAAACTATTTTATGTCAATTTTGACATTATTTAGTAATTGATTTTTGTGAAAATCATAACAGAATTATTAGTTCGAACAAAGTTAATTAAATCAATAATAACATGTCATATTAACCTAAAAAATTAGTGGCATTCATAAAAAGTCTAAAATTACATTTATTTGGGTATTTATAACATCAATTATGTCAATATTTTGTTAATAAGATAATTACTGCATCATCTTTGTGTCATAAATAAATTAAATTATTTAATGTCTAAAAATTAAAAATAAAATACCATTATGTATGAAATAGTTTTAGATTTCTAATGAATATTTATAGTCAAATTTATCTTATATATAACCTTATATTAAAAACTATTTACTTATTAAACTTTGATTTTAACTATTTTAACCCTTCTTTAAATAAATTAATAATAAATGTCCTAATCTAATCCAAGTGGGCCTAAATGGTCATATTTTATTCCTAAGTTTGTTTTTGGTCGAATTAAACTTATAAAATAGAATTAGGACATGTGTTAGGGTAATAATAATATCATTTTTACCCTTAATTACCCTATTTACTTTTAACCGTGGTAAATAAAAGTAAAAAGTTACTATTCACCAAAAATTATTTTCATCTCATTGAACCACATTTTACTTACTGACATCAACCGTGTCTCTCGGATTTTTAAAATTCCACTCACAGAAGCGGTAAAATTAATTTTTATGAAAAATTCAGTTTTTTAACTACCACTTAGTGGTTTCACTATTCATCAAAAATTGAAAGTTTTTAGAAAAATACCAAAATTTCACCCTAGGATAATTTCGATATTCCGAATCCAAAAATGAAGTCCATTTTGAAAAATAAAATTTATAAAATTTCAAAAAGTGGTTATTACTATTCATAACAGCTAGTTTTAATAATATTTTATTAGCATATCATTGTTTAGTGAAACTCGGTATTGCGTACAACGCAAGCTATCGAGGAAGGTCACGATTTCGTGTAAAGCAAGACAAGAAAGTGTTGTGTGTAGAAAAATATTCCTTTGATGATTTATATAACATAAAAGTCTCGGGTGTTACATGAGGTATTGGGGTGGCCTCCCCACCTACGAGCTGCACGTCCCCAACGAGGCCCAAGGTGGCCAACCCTTGGGCTTAGGCCAGTTCCCAACGGGGTAGAGGTGCCCACGAGAGTTTTGTTAGCATATAGTGTGAATTACCTTGTAAGGACTCAAACCCAGAACCTCGGGGTCAGGACGCCACCGCCTTTAACCAACTCACCTGTGCCCCGCGGGCTTAGAAACGTGTTGTTGGGTAACAAGGTATTGGGGTGGCCTCCACACCTGCACACTGCACATCCCCAGCGAGGCCCAAGGTGGCCAACCCTTGGGCTTAGGCCAGTTCCCAATGGGGTAGAGGGGACCATGAGAGGTTTTTTAGTATATAGTGCACATTATCTTGTGAGGACTTGAACCCGGAACCTCGGGGTCAGGACGCCACTGCCTTTAACTAACTCACTCGTGCCCCGCGGGCAAAACGTGTTGTTGGGTAATGAGGTATTGGGGTGGAATCCCCACCTATGTGTCACACGTCCCCAACGAGGCCCAAGGTGGCCAACCCTTGGGATTAGGCCAGTTCCCAATGGGGTAGAGGGGCCCACGAGAGGTTTGTTAGCATATAGTGCGCGTTGCCTTGCAAGGACTCGAACTCGGAACCTCAGGGTCAGGACACCACCTCCTTTAACCAACTCACCTGTGCCCCATGGGTAAATGTGTTGTTGGGTAATGAGGTATTGGGGTGGATTCCCCACCTGCATGCCGCAAGTCCCCAGTGAGGCCCAAGGTGGACAACCCCTGGGCTTAGGCCAGTTCCCAATGAGGTAGAGGGTCCCACGAGAGGTTTGTTAGCATATAGTGTGTGTTGCCTTGCGAGGACTCAAACCCAAAACCACCAGGTCAGGAAACCAATGCCTTTAACCAACTCACCCGTGCCTCGCGGGCAAAATGTGTTATTGGGTAACAAGGTATTGGGGTGGACTCCCCACCTTCACGTCATACGTCCCCAGTGAGGCCCAAGGTGGCCAACCCTTTGGATTAGGATAGTTCCCAACGGGGTAGGGGCCCCCACGAGAGTTTTTTTAGCATATAGTGCACGTTGCCTTGTGAGGACTCGAACCCGGAACCTTAGGGTCAGGACGCCACCACCTTTAACCAACTCACCTCGGGATCAGGATGTCACCGAATTGAAGACAACATGACTGAAATGGAATTAAAATAAAAACTATTGAAAAATAACTATTATATGATATTTATCTAAAAAATTCATGAAACATAATAATTCATCCAAATTATATTACTTTTAAAAAATTTAAAAATCATTTTTTAATTACTTGAAAAAATATTGTGTCGATGCTGCATAAGAATTTAAGGTAATTATTCCATTACTAAAAATTAAAAAAATTAACATAAAAAAAGTTAATTAATATTTCACATAAACATTTATAACTAAAAATAACCACTTTTATTCTTAAGAAAAAATATTATAGATATTAAAACAAAGAGAGTGACATTTTGTATTTATCATTTTCTTAAATAATATAAAGAATTATCTCAGAGAAAAATGAGAACAAGTTTCCATATCATAAAATATTGGATGATTATAGTTTAAATAATCTCATCTAATATAAATATTTTCTTAAAATTTTATCATATTATTTTTAACCTTAATTACCTGATTTACCCTTACCAAGGTGATAAATATTTACTAAGGTTACTATTCATAATGACCAAAAATAGAAGGGGCCCACTTAACAAATTTTAACCAATTTATTCCAAATATGGAATCCAATTTTCAAGATTAAATTTATATAATTCATAGAAATACATTTTAAAATATTCGTGCAAAATGAAACAAAAATTGTTTTTAGAAAAAAAAAATATTTTTAAGCATAAAAGTGGATTTATTCTTATCTCATGCCTAATTAGAACCATTAGATGAATATTAAATAATTTTATTGAATATATAAAATTTATATTTAATTAAAATAATTAATAAATAATGATTAATTTAATTTATTAAGATAAAAACACATTACATGAATAAAAACAGTGCTTCAAAATAAAACAACATCTCTTTTACTTTCAAATTATTTTATTTTCATTTCTAAACAATTAATAACAAATGGATTAAATTTATACATGTGTGAATAATAATTTTCCATTATTTATTTATTATTATTAATACCCTCAAATCCAACATCTAGGTGAAAATTTTCATATTAAATAATAATATTTCAATAGTAAATCATAGTTCATTAAAACTTAATGTTACATGTAAAGAAATGTATCTAAGAAAATAAATTTATTTAAAGAGAAATATATCATGAAATATTGGGGTGTTAAATTATACCCCCTTATAAGAATATATCCCTATAAATTTTTTCACTCCAATACATAAAACTGAGGATACTTTTATCTTATCACATCCTCGGGATCCCACATAGCTTCCTCTAATTTATGGTTTCACCACAAAACTTTGACCAGGTGACTAGTATTATTTTTTATAACTTTATCTATAAAATCTAGAATCTCCAATATTTGTTCCTCATAAGATAGATCCGGTTTCATTGTTACAACCTCTGAGTTTAGTATATGTGAGGTATTGGATATGTACTTCCTCAGGAGTGATTCATGGAACACATCGTGGAGTTGAGAGAGATTTGGTGGAAGCGCCAAGCGATAAGTTAACATCCTGACATGGTCAATAATTTCAAATGTATTGATATATCAAAGTCCTATATTTAACTTCTTTATAAATCTCATGACCCTATTCCAAATATATGTTCATAGGAATATCTTACCACTAACTTCTAACTCTAGATCTCACTGATTATTATCAGTATAACTTTTCTTTCAACTACGAACCTTCATTATGTGTTACAAAATGGATTTAGAATTTTCTAAACTTTATTCATATATATTAGGTCCAAATAGATTAATTTATCCAACTTAATCCAAACATGTTGGATTTATATGCTTCCTACCATAGATGACTTCATAAGGATCCATTTGAATACTTTAGTAAAAGTTATTATTGTAAGAAAATTCCACCAAAGGAAGGTGTTGATCCAAAACACCATTGAAATATATAGTGAAATATCTCAATATGACTTCTATATTTTGAATGGTCTTATCATGTTCACAATTTTTTAAGGATGACATACAGTATTGAAACTCATATTTGTATCTAGAGCCTATTGAAGAATTCTCCAAAACTTTGAGGTAAACCTCAAATATCAATCGAATATAATAGTATGTGGTACTCCATTAAATCATACCAATTCCTTAATGTAAATACTAGTAAGAACTTTTTTTCAAATATCATTATTCCCTTTAGATATTCTTAGTAGTCTAATGAAGAGTGTTGATTTAATTAGGCAATTAACTACAACCCAAATAGCATTATGACCTTTAGATATTCTAGGGAATCCAATGATGAAATCCATGGTAATGTTTTCCCATTTCCATTATAGTATGGGTAATTTTTGTAACATCCACTTGTACTTCTATCTCTCATCCTTAACCTTCTGACATACTAGGCATCGAGATATAAACTCTAAAATATCTTTATTCATGTTATCTCATCAAAAATATTATTTCATAGCTCTATACGTTTCAAACTTCTAATATGAATAGATAATGGTGAAATATGATATTCGTACAAAAGATTATTTATGGGAAATGTACATGATTCCTAAACCTTATCCTTCCATAAAAATCATGGTAAAATTCATTAATATTAATAAATTTCTTATATAGTTCTATATCATCTTTCTATGCCTATTTAATCCTCACATGGATGTATGGTTAAACATTCTTATGGGAAAGATAGGATTTATCCCCATTTATCTAGATTTCAAGTTCTATATTCTATAAATCCATAAGTATTGGATCTCTTTAAATACTTATCTTGTAAAAACTAGAATGGTCCTTCAAATTCAAATCATCAACCACCTTATTCGCCAACCTAGGGTGGTAATGTATTAAGAAGACATAATTTTTAATTATCACCAACCGTATTTTCTAAAACATATTCAACTCTTTCTATGTAAATATATACTTAAAGATTTTATGATCCATATATATTTCACACCTTTCACCAGAAAGATAACGCATCCATATTTTAAACACAAAAAATTACACTAGTAGCTCCAAATCATGAGTCGGGTAATTTTTCTCATATATTTTCAATTGGAATGATGCATATACTATCACCATGTCATTATACATGAGTAAATATCCCAATTTCTTCTTTGATGCAACACTAAAGACCATAAACCATTCTCCACTATAGGGTAGTGTGAGTACAGTTTCATTAAACAACCTTCTCTTAAAGCCATTGAAATTATCTTTACAATCATTTTTCTACAAGAACTTAACCCCCTTTCAAGTCAACTTGGTGAGTAGATTATATAGTAATGATAAATATCTCACAAACCATCATTAGTATCTAGTTATCCCATTAAAATTACAGATTTTGGTTACCGTGATTGGTCTAGGACATTACTCAATAATTTCAATATCTTAAGGATCCACTTATATACCCTCACTTGAGATTATATGACCCAAGAATGAGAATATTTTAATCCAAAATTCACACTTGGTAAATTTATCATACCACTTCTCCTTCCTCAGGTTCTTTATCATAATTCTTAAATAATCTTCATGTTCTTCCTTGATCTTTGACTATATAATAATATCATCTATAAAGACTACCAAAAACTAATCAAGTTAATATCTAATGGATCTATTCATTAAATACATGAATATAATAGGGTAATTAGTAAGTTTAAATACTATCACTGCGAATTCATAATGCTGATACCTCATACAGAAGGCTATTTTGGGTATATCCCTCTTATTAACCCTCAATTTATGATATCTATAATAATGTTCCATATTAGAAAATTATTTGTATCCTCATAATTTATTAAAAAATCATAAATATGGGGTATAAGATAGTTATTGTTGAGAGTGATCTTGTTAAGTTCCCAGTAATCAATGCAAAGATGCATTGACCCATCTTTTTTAATAAAAAAAGAATAGGTTCACTACATCATGATATAATAGGGCATATGGATATATTATCAAGATTATTATGGAGTTTGTTATTCAATTTATATAACTTAATCAAACCCATTCTATATGGAGTCTTTGAAATAGGCATAGAACAAAGTATGAGTTCTATTTAAAACTCAACATCACGATTTGGAGGAAGACTAGGAAAATATTTTGGAATGGCATAAAAAAACTCTCATACAATAGGTATATACTCAATTTTGAGTTTCTCTCAAACTATTTAAGATCAATATATTTCATGAATAGGTAGTAATACTCATACAATGGAAGTAAATTATATTGGAAGTTCATATTCATCCTCATGCTAAAAGATGACCATAGTTTGATTCATAATATAAGATGTGACTTCCCTTCCTCAATAATTGATATGGTTTATATATAGATATATCTAATTTATTCATAAAATAGCATCAAATTAATCTATAGGGAGACTCACAAGATTTTTATGAATTACATTCCCACAAACATCCATCATCGAGAAGCTATATACTTGAGATGCGATCATCGTATCATTAAAAGTTTTTACTCCTGTCTCAATATCTAATTATTGATAATATGAATTAATATTCGTATATACTTTTAATATAATAATATAAAATAATATACTTTAATATTTTAGCATTCCTACCACCACCTTAACTTTATCATTCTATCTTTGTTGCCCTTCTAAAACCAAAATGGCTAGTGTGAACATCAAACAACATACTGAGAAATAATATAATCATGAAAATATCATTCATATGATGTCTAATTCATAATAAATTATTTTTAATTTATGACACCTTAGTTTTAACCTAGGACATCCATGGTGATTATCTATTAAAATCGTTTATAATAGTTTATAAAGAAAATGTGAATTAACCCAAGAATATCCCTTGAGAGTGTCAAACTAGGTGCGTGGTAAGGGCCCATTCAGTGTATGACAGAATGATGGAAAATATATACTTGACCAACTCTTTTCAAGGAAATTACCCCTAGATACATCTTTACAAAAACCATTTCTACTTATAGTATCCATACAGGGATGTATTGTTAGGAAACCCACAAAGTCCTTACCTTACAAAAACTATTGGAAGTTATCATATACGTAGGCTTATCCCCAGGGTTTTCAATAAAGTTTTCTAATAATAATCTCTAAAAATAACTAAACTCTTCTCTAATGCCAACTGAGGCACCTAGTCATTTTATTCCAAAATATTTGATCCATTTAGATGATTATTCAATATATCTAATAACATTACATTCTCTATAACTGTAAAGATTTCGTGTACTTAGATACTAGATATATGAACATCTAATTTAGGCACAACCCTCATATTCTCTCATAAATTTATTCCAAAATTTTACCCTTTTTGAAAGACCCTACTTAAAACCTTTCTTCATAACCTAGGGAAAAGGAAATATAAGAAATGGTAAGCTCAGTCTCTTGTTAAGGGTAAACATGGGAGATATCAATTGATGATCATATATAATCATAAGATAAGAATAAGGGTATGAGATCATGATCATGAATTAAAAAGTTCATAATCAATATATCATAGATCATAATCATGATTCATATCATAAAACCTTATAATTTCAAAATACATCAATCAAAAGAGTGAGGAATCATCATAAATCAATCATAAACTATGAGTTCAAATCATAAGCATAAAAACATATCATAAGAGTTTGGAACCATAATAGGCATATAAACCATATCATATGTCAAGTTTAAATACAAATTCCATTATATACTAGTGTATTAAGAATCAACACAAGTTTCCCACATCATAATGGATCATTCATCAACACATGTTTCCAATATCATAGTGGATCAGGCATCCCTACCAATTTCCCATAGTGGATCGAGCACATCAACTCATTTATCGTAATTATATCCTGATATATAAGGCTTTACCCAATTAATTAGAGGTATTTAATGGAACCACCTAGAGTATAATGAAAATAATACATGTGTGTACCATAATATCATAAAATATATATCATTTTATCATAGTATAACTTATATTAAATAAATGGGTTTCAAAAACATTTCATTATTTCATCCTAGCATAGCCCATAGGAAATGAATGGGTTTTGTAAATATATCATCATAATAATCATAAACCATCTGGAGAAAGAATAAGGATGGTATATTTCTATCATATTCCCATTAAATTATAATTAATATCAATGTATGTTATCAGAAATAAAAATGTATTTAAAATACCATTGGAATATTTCTTGAGGAAAATAACCTTTTTTATTTTGAAACCAGTTATTTAAAGTCTAAAAATTTCCAAATTATTATCAAAAATAATTTATTTAAAAAAAATATGAAAACTTGTAAAGGAAGGTTCAAATTATTTAGAAGTCATGATGGTGGGAAATTCTGTTCATGTCGTAATCATTAAAATAAAAAGTTTGTTCGCACCTTTGGTAAAAAAATACCTCATTCAAAAAAATGAAAATTAGCTAATTAAAAAAAATTATAAAAAGTACAAAATAGGGTAAAATTAATATAAAAATAATTTGAAAAAGTAAAAAACATTCTTGAAAACATTTTATAAAATTGGATATGCAAGAAAAGGGTTTTTTGACTAAAAGAGGAGAAATAAGATTGGCTTTTTTAAAAAAAAAATTCTGAACCATTTTGAGTACCAAAGAGAGGAAAATTATGATAAAACTTCAATATTTTAAAACTTAAAATTTGATAAAAATTAAATAATTAATGTTTTTATCATATAAGGATATTATAGTTTCCCTCAATGTAAATTCAATCATAAACAATCCTGATTAAAATGATATTGAAACATAAATCCCTTACCTCAAGTCTCATCTTGCTTTATATGTGTTTAAAACTCCTTTATAATAAATATAGATTTTTTATATGTAGATTACATGTAAATAATAATAAATATCATACCATATATGATTTAATTATGACATCTTATCACCCATTTATTAACAATTATTTATTAAAAGTATTGTTTCATGTGATAAATGCTTCTTTTTTCATGCATGTTTCGGTGTGGTAGTTTTGGTCCTTATACTTTGATCATGGTTCCATAATCTAAAGAATTTTAATCATTTAATTATTACCATGTTTAATAATTATATACACTTTTATAACAATTCATATAAAATAGTGATGAAAATTTAATTGCATCACTTCGTGGAGACGGTAATCTGTATATATGCATGAGTGATGTTTCCACTTTTCGATGGATGGAACAAAAGAAAGTTAAATAATAATTAAACTTTAAAAAATATAATAATATAATAAATATCATATATATTCATTAAATATATCATTATAACCATAAATTTTAAGTGATGATGAAAAATGAAATGCATCGCTTCGTGGAGGTGGTAATCCACATGTACACATGAGCACTGATTTATTTCCCCATATAATTGAAAGGAGGTGGATAATGGATGTTACATAATTATAATAAAAATTAATTATATTTAAGATACTAAATTAATTATGTTTATAATGTATACCATATATTTTATATGAGGTGGAATAAGAAATAAAATTAAATGTACACGGTTAAGAGTTATACCTCTTCATTGAGAAACTTTATTTGGTTTGCACATTAAGCCTTAAAAGGATGGTATTTTGGAAATATAAGAAGATATGGGACATGGGTAAGGAATATGTGATAATATTAGGGTGGGTCTTATCTGATATATAAGGCTCAAACTTTTTTAATAAGGGAGTATATGTGGTTCCCTTTTATAAGTGAGGGGAGGGGCACCCATGGAATTACCTAAAGTATTAAATTAATATAAATTAATTTTCAGGTTCTAGAGGAACTAAATTGATATATTTCAAATATAGGATGAGTATAATTATAAATACTATCATATAATAATATTTATACAAGTTTAGGTGATTTTTTAACCCTTATCTATTAGTTTTAACCCCTTGTTAACTCTTTTAACAATTACTATGATATCAAAGTTATTTACTCTTTAGGGGTCAAGAATGTTACTATAAAAGGAAAAGTGAGCTATAAGGGGAAAATTATTGACATTATAGACCATATAACATTCACTTGGATTAATATAATATTTTTATGAATTATAATTCATTTAATAAAATATTATTTAACATAAGATACCATTAAAGTCATTTTTGGTACTATTCATATAGTTTGCCTTTAAAGACAACATGATTGAAATGGAATTAAAATAAAAACTTTTAAAACATCACTATTATGTTATATTTATCTAAAAAATTCATGTAACATAATAATTCATCTAAATTATATTACTTTTAATATTTTTAAAAATCATTTATTTTATTTTTCTAGTACTTGAAAAAATATTATGTCAGCTTTGCATAAACATTTAAGGTAATTATTACATCATTAAAAATTAAAAATAAATTACCATGATAAAAAAATTAATTCATATTTCAAATAATATTTTATAATTGGAAATAACTTATTTTATCCTTATGAAAAAATATCGTATATATTAAAGAAAAGAGAGTGACATTTTGTTTTTATCCTTTTCTTAAAATAATATAATATTCGTTGTCACAGAAAAATGGCACAAAGTTTCTATATATTAGGATATTTTATGATTATGTTAAAATTAAACTCATATAATAAAAATAATTCAGGTGTTATATATATTTTTTTAAAGTGTTATCACAAAATTACATTGAATTATCTACTACTAAAGCTGAGTACATTGTTGTCGGATGTTGTTGTGTAGAAATTCTATGGATGAAACACACTTTACTAGACTATGGATATCAATTTAGACATGTCCCTATAAATTTTGATAATATAAGTGCTATTAACATTTCCAAGAATCATGTATCTCACTCTAGGATAAAACATATTGATATAAGACATAACTTTGTGAGAGACCATTTTCAAAAAGGTGATATAACTCTTGAATTCATTGGTAATAATCATCAACTTGCTGATATATTCACAAAGACTTTGAATTTTGAGATAATGAGCTATACCATACATGGAATTGGAATGATAAATTTTTATTAGTATTTTATTCTTATATTTTCTTTATTTTTGGTAGAGTAAAATCATAATACCTATAATACCATGACCGATCTACCACTAGTATGCTACTGTTAAGATCAAACGTGAGTCATGCTACCATGATGATTAACTGTGAGTCATGCTACTGTGATTATTGATTATTGAATACTACCATTACTATGTTATCATGAAAATCTATTTTTTGGTCGGTACTGTGATGTGATACCATGACATAGTAGTATTACATGCTACTGTGACATGGTACCATAACTTGCTACTGTTCGGATGCTACGATGGTTTGTTGTTGTTGCATACTACTGTTAGGATGATACTATAGAACCTACCATTAAGTTGATACCATCCCTAGTTCTAGCAATCATTTTGTTTATAATTAAAAATATAATCATATTTAATTTTAATTATTCATATTATAGTTATTAAATTTTTATTTCTAAATTTATAAAAGAGAAAATTGACCTAAAATATAAGTCTGATGGACCCTTTTTTATGAATGACTCCCTTAAAACCTTTCACCTCCTTTGAAACCTTTCATATTATCTCTCTCTCTCTCTCTCTCTCGACCCTTTGTCTTTGTCTCTTGAACCAATGCAAAAAATTTGTGAGTGAAGTATCCTGCTAAATCACTTAATGAGTCCACTACTAAAAATTTGGCCTATAGTGATTGCCATTGGAGGTCGTTATAGGCCTATAGAGACCACACAGTGACCACCAATGGCGGTTACTTTAGGCCCGACGTTGCTCGCCTACTGCGACCGCCATTGGCGGTCGCTAAAGCCGGTAGAAATGTCGGCCTACAGCAACTGCCTGGCGGTCGCTGAAGCTGGTCGAATGTCGGCCTCCAGCGACCAACACTGGCGGTCACTGTAGCCGGACGAATGTTGGCCTCCAGTGACCGCCACCAGCCGTCGCTGAAGGTGGCCGAAATTTCGGCCTACAGTGACCGCCAATGGCGTTCGCTAAACTGGAAATATTTTTAAAAAAAATCATGGTACAAAATAAAAAAAACAGAATATAAATCATAAAAAATGGAAAACAAATCCAAACACAATAAACATCAAGATCATCATAAACAATAAATGATAGACGTGCTTCAACGATCCACAACCATCTACTCCAGAAACCTACAATAAGATACAAAGAAAACAACTAAACAAAACAAACTTAAATTTGACATATTTATTCAGTTATTATATACATATAATAAAATGAAATCTGACATCTCATGGGTGCTATAATAATTTAAAACCACCAATTTATGAATGTTATCATTTTTGAATTTGTTTTTCTTATTTTGGAGTCTTTACTTTAGTTTCTGAAAGTGTATTATTGTCCAAAAAGGAATTTTTTTCCATGCGTACCGCACGTCTGATCGACGTTCTGTATCCTCTTGCATGTCAAGAATAATATTCCGATCTTTTTTGTGTGGTTTCAGGTCATTCGGAGCATGTTTGCTCTGAATTCGACCGTGACACGCTGTTTTGGTCTTTTATGACTCCAGAAACACATTTCCAGTCATCGCGGTCAAATGGAACCTCCGATTGATGTTCCATATACCCGACCATTACACAATTCACACCACAGTTGTTGTCGTATGATTTCATACCATTCAGAGGTCGTTCAGGTGGTTTTGACCACCCAACGCGCCCTTTTAGAGCGCGCTGAATTGCTGAAAACGACATATTCGGTTGTACCGCGCGCACCGCACATCCGATGCATGTTTCGTCTCCTCCTGCATCTCACGAATAATATTTCTATCATTATCATGTGGTTTCAAGTCATTCGGAGCATGTTTGCTCTTAATTCGATCGTGACACACCATTTTGGTCTTTTATGACTCCGGAAACGCGTTTCTGGTCACCGTGGTCAAATGTATATCTGATATATGTGTAGTCTGCCCAACCATTTCAAAATTCACACCACAGTTGTTGTCGTATGATTTCATGGAATTCTGAGGTTGTTCGGGTGATTTTGACCACCCAACGCGCCCTTTTAGAGCACGTCGAACTTCTGAAAATGACACATTCGGTCGTACCGCGCGCACCACATGTCCGATGGATGTTCCATCTACTCCTACATGTCACAAATAATATTCCTATTGTTCTCGTGTGGTTTTAGGTCATTCGGAGAACGTTTTCTCTGAATTCGACCGTGACATGCCATTTTGGTCTTTTATGACTCTGGAAACGCGTTTCCTATCACCGCGGTCAAATAACACATATGATTGGCGTGCTGTCTGCCTGACCATTTCAAAATTCACACCGTGATTATTGTCGTATGATTTAATGGCATTATGAGGTCATTCGGGTGGTTTTGACCACCCATCGCCCTTTTAGAGTGCACCAAACTACTGAAAACGACACATTCGGTCGTACCACACGCACCACACATCCAATGTATGTGTCGTCTCCTCCTATATATCACGAATAAAATTCCTATCATTTTAGTGTGGTTTCGGGTCATTCAGAGAACGTTTTCTCTGAATTCGAATGTGACACGCCGTTTTGGTCTTTTATGACTCCAGAAACGCGTTTCTGGTCACCGCAGTCAAACGGTACCTACGATTGATGTGTTGTCTACCCGACCATTTCAAAATTCACACAGCAGTTGTTTTCGTATGATTTCATGAAATTCTGAGGTCGTTCGGGTTGTTTTGATAACCCACCACGCCCTTTTAGAGTACGTGGAACTGCTGAAAACAATACATTTGGTCGTACCATGCACACCGCACATCTGATGGATGTGGCATCTCCTCCTTCATGTCACGAATAATATTCCTATCGTTCTCGTGTGGTTTCAGGTCATTCGGAGCACGTTTTCTCTCAATTCGACCGTGACACGCCGTTTTGGTCTTTTATGACTCCGGAAACGTGTTTCCGGTCACTACGGTCAAACGGAACCTCTGATTGACGTTTCGTCTGCCTGACCATTTCACAATTCACACCACAGTTGTTTTCATATGATTTCATGGCATTCCGAGGTCGTTCGGGTGGTTTTGACCACCCAATGTGCCCTTTTAGAGCGCGTCGAACTGCTGAAAATGACAAATTCAGTCGTACTGCGCGCACCACACGTCCGATGTATGTGTCGTCTCCTCCTACATGTCACGAATAATATTCATATCATTCTCATGTGGTTTCAGGACATTCGGAGCATGTTTTATTTGAATTCGACCGTGAGACGTAGTTTTGGTCTTTTGTGACTCCAGAAACACGTTTCTAGTCACCACAATCAAACAGCACTTCCGATTGATGTGCCTTCTACCCAAGCATTTCACAATTTACACCGCAGTTGTTGTCGTATGATTTCATGGCATTCTATGGTCATTCTGGTGGTTTTGACCACCCAGTGCCCTTTTAGAACGCATCGAACTGCTGAAAATGACACATTCGGTCATACCGCATGCACCACATGTCTGATGTACGTTTCATCTCCTTCTGCATCTCACGAATAATATTCCGATCATTTTCGTGTGGTTTCATGTCATTCGGTGCACGTTTTCTCAAAATTCGACTGTGACACGCCATTTTGGTCTTTTATGACTCCGAAAAAGTGTTTCCAGTCACCGCGGTCAAATGGCACCTTTGATTGATGTTCTGTCTACCCGACCATTTTACAATTCACATTGCAGTTGTTGTCGTATGATTTCATGGCATTCCAAGGTCATTCGGGTGGTTTTGACCACCCACTGTGCCCTTTTAGAGCGCGTCAAACTGCTGAAAACGACACATTTGATCGTACTGCGCGCACCGCATGTCCGATTGACATGTCGTTTCCTCCTGCATGTCAAAAATAATATTCATATCATTATCGTGTGGTTTCAGGTCATTCGGAGCATGTTTTCTCTGAATTCGACCGTGACATGCCGTTTTGGTCTTTTCTGACTCTGGAAACGCGTTTCCAGTCACCGCGGTCAAATGGCACCTCCGATTGATGTGTCGTCTGCTCAACCATTTTAAAATTCACAAAGAAGTTGTTTTCATATTATTTCATGTCATTCCGAGGTCGTTCGGGTGGTTTTGACCACCCACCGCTCCCTTTTAGAGCGCGTCGAACTGTTGAAAACAACCCATTCGGTCGTACCGTGCGCATCGCACGTCCGATGGATGTGTCGTATCCTCCTGTATGTCACGAATAATATTTGTATCATTCTCATGTGGTTTCACATCATTCGGAGCATGTTTGCTCTGAATTCAACCCTGACATGCCGTTTTGGTCTTTTGTGACTCCAGAAACACGTTTTCAGTCACCGTGGTCAAACGGCACCTCTAATTGATGGGTCGTCTGCCTGACCATTTTACAATTCACACCACAGTTGTTTTTGTATACTTTCATGGAATTCTGAGGTCGTTTAGGTGTTTTTGACCACCCATCGCACCCTTTTAGAGCGTGTCGAACTGCTAAAACGACACATTCAGTCGTACCGCGTGCACCACACATCCGATGTATGTGCCCTCTCCTCCTGCATGTCACAAATAATATTCCTATAGTTCTTGTGTAGTTTCAGTTCATTCGTTACACATTTTCTCTGAATTCGACTGTGACACGCCATTTTGGTCTTTTATGACTCCGGAAACGCCTTTCCGGTCACCGCGGTCAAACAGAACCTCCGATTGACTTGTCGCCTGCCCGACCATTTCACAATTCACACCGCAGTTGTTGTTTTATGATTTCATGATATTCTGAGGTCGTTCGAGTTGTTTTGACCACCCACCACTCCCTTTTAGAGCGCACCGAACTACTGAAAAGGACACATTCGGTCATACCGCGCGCACCGCACATTTGCTCTGAATTCGACTGTGACACGCCGTTTTGCTCTTTTATTACTCCAGAAACATGTTTCCGGTCACCGCGGTCAAACGGCAGCTCCGATGTTGTGTCTTCTGCCCGAATATTTCACAATTTACACCGTGGTTATTGTCGTATGATTTCATGGCATTCTGAGGTCATCCGGTTGGTTTTGACCACCCAGCGCACCCTTTTAGAGCTCACTGAACTGCTAAAAGCGATACATTCGGTCATACCATAGGAAACGCACGTATGATGGATGTGTCGTCTCCTCCTGCATGTCACGAATTATATTCCTATCATTTTCGTATGGTTTCAGGTCATTCGGAGCACATTTTCTCTGAATTCGATCGTGACACGCCGTTTTGGTCTTTTATGACTCCGAAAATGCGTTTCTGGTCACCGCGGTCAAAGGGAAACTATGATTGAGGTTCTGTCTACACAACCATTTTAAAATTCACACTGCGGTTGTTGTCGTATGATTTCATGGCATTCCAAGGTCGTTCAGGTGGTTTTGACCCCCCATCGCGCCCTTTTAGAGCGCGCCGAACTGCTGAAAACGACACATTCAGTCGTACCGCGCGCACCGCACGTCCGATGTACGTTCCGTCTCCTATTACATCACATGAATAATATTCTTATCATTTTTGTGTGGTTTCAGGTCACTCGGAGCACTTTTGCTCTGAATTCGACCGTGACACGCCGTTTTGGTCTTTTATGACTCCGGAAACGTGTTTCCAATCACCGCGGTCAAACGACACCTCTGATTGATGTTCTATCTACCCGAACATTTTAAAATTCACACCGCAGTTGTTGTTGTATGATTTCATGGAATTCTGAGGTCGTTCGGGTGGTTTTGACCACCCATCGTTCCCTTTTAGAGCGTGCCGAACTGCTGAAAACGACACATTCGGTCGTACCGCCCGCACCGCACGTCCTATGGATGTTTCGTCTCCTCCTTCATGTCACGAATAATATTCCTATTATTATCATGTGGTTTCAGATCATTAGGAGAACGTTTTCTCTGAATTCGGTCGTGATATTCCGTTTTGGTCTTTTATAACTTTGGAAATGAGTTTCCGGTCACTACAGTCAAATGGCACCTCTGATAGATATGTCGTCTACTCGAAAATTTCAAAATTCACACCACAGTTGTTGTCGTATAATTTTATGGAATTCCGAGGTCGTTTGGTTGGTTTTGACCACCCATCGCGTCCTTTTAGAGCGCGTTGAACTGCTGAAAACAACACATTCGGTCGTACCGCACGCACCGCACGACCGATGGACATGTCATCTCCTCCTGCATGTCACGAATAAGATTCCTATCATTTTCATGTGGTTTAAGGTCATTCAAAGCACGTTTTCTCTAAATTCGACCGTGACACGCCGTTTTGGTCTTTTATGACTCCAGAAATGCATTTCTGATCACCGCAGTCAAACGGCACCTCTGATTGACATGCCTTTTCCCTGACCATTTCACAATTCACACCGCGGTTATTGTTGTATGATTTCATGGCATTCTGATGTCGTTCAGGTGGTTTTGACCACCCACCGCGACCTTTTAGAGCGCGCTGAACTGCTGAAAACGACACATCCGGTTGTACCGCGTGCACCACACATCCGATGTATGTGTCGTCTCCCCCTACTTCTCACAAATAATATTCCTATCGTTTTTCTATGGTTTCAGGTCATTTGGAGCACGTTTTCTCTGAATTCGACCGTGACACGCCGTTTTGGACTTTTATGACTCCAGAAACGCGTTTCTGGTCACCACGGTCAAACGGCACCTCCAATTGACATGTCGTCTACCCGACCATTTGACAATTCACACCATGTTTGTTGTCCTATGATTTCATGACGTTCTGAGATCGTTTGGCTGGTTTTGACAACCCACCGCGCCCTTATAGAGCGCGCCGAACTGCTGAAAATGACATATTCGGTCGTACCGCGTACACCGCACGCCCGATGGACGTTTCGTCTCCTCCTGCATGTCACGAATAATATTCATATCATTCTCGTGTGGTTTTAGGTCATTCGGATCATGTTTGCTCTGAATTTGACCATGAAACACTGTTTTGGTCTTTTATGACTCTGGAAACGTGTTTCCAGTCACCGCGGTCAAACAGCACCTCTGATTGACGTGGCGTCTGCCTGACCATTTTATAATTCACACTGCGGTTTTTTTGGTATGATTTCATGGCCTTCTGAGGCCATTCAGGTGGTTTTGACCACCGAGCGCGCCATTTTAGAGCGCGCCGAACTGCCAAAAACGACACATTTGGTCGTACCGCACACACCACATATCTGATGTATGTGCCGTCTCCTCCTGCATCTCACGAATAATATTCCTATCATTCTCGAATGTTTTCAAGACATTCGGAGCACATTTGATCTGAATTCGACCGTGACATGCCGTTTTGGTCTTTTTTGACTTCGGAAACACGTTTCCAGTCACCGCGTTCAAACGAAACCTCTGATTGATGTGCCATATACCCAAACATTTCAAAATTCACACTGCGGTTGTTTTCATATGATTTCATGGCATTCTAATGTCATTCGGGTGGTTTTGACCACCCATCGCGCCCTTTTAGAGCGCGCCGAACTACTGAAAACGACACATTCATTCATACCACGCGTACTGCACATCCGATGGACATGTTGTCTCCTCCTTCATGTCACAAATAATATTCATATCATTCTCATGTGGTTTCAGGTCATTTGGAGCACGTTTGCTCTGAATTCGATTGTGACACGCCGTTTTGGTCTTTTATGACTCCGGAAACGCGTTTCCTGTCTTTGTGGTCAAACGGAACCTTCGATTGACGTGTCTTCTACCCGACCATTTCACAATTCACACCGCGGTTATTTTCGTATGATTTCATGGCATTACGAGGTCGTTCGGGTGGTTTTGACCACCCATCGCGCCCTTTTAGAGTGCGTCGAACTGCTGAAAATGACACATTCGATCGTACAACGTGCACCGCATGTCCGATGGACATGTCGTCTCCACTTTCATGTCACGAATAATATTTCTATCATTCTTGTGTGGTTTCAGGTTATTCGAAGCATGTTTTCTCTGAATTCAACTGTGACACGCCGTTTTGGTCATTTATGACTCCGGAAACGTGTTTCCGGTCACTACGATCAAAAGGAACCTATTATTGGCATGTTTTATACTTGATCATTTCACAATTCACACCACGGTTGTTTTTCGTATGATTTCATGGCATTCTGAGGTCGTTCAGGTGGTTTTGACCACCCAACGCGCCCTTTTAGAGCGCGTCGAACTGCTAAAAACGACATATTCCATCATACCGCATGCACCACATGTCTGATGGACGTGTCATCTCCTCCTTCATTTCACAAATAATATTCCTATCGTTCTCGTGTGGTTTCAGGTCATTCAGAGCATGTTTGCTATGAATTCGACCGTGACACGCCGTTTTGGTATTTATGACTCTGAAAACGCGTTTCCAGTCACCGCGGTCAAATGGAACCTCCGATTGACGTGTCGTCTGCCCGAACATTTCACAATTCACACTGTGGTTATTTTCGTATGATTTCATGGAATTCTGAGGCCGTTCGGGTAGTTTTGATCACCCAGCGCACCCTTTTAGAGCGCGCCGAACTGCTAAAAATGACACATTCGGTCATACCGCGCGCACCGCACATCCGATGGACACGTCATCTCCTTCTTCATGTCACGAATAATATTAATATCATTCTCGTGTGGTTTCAGGTCATTCAGAGCATGTTTTCTCGGAATTCGACCGGGACATGCCGTTTTGGTATTTAATGACTCTGGAAACGCGTTTCTGGTCACCGCGGTCAAACGGCACCTCTGATTGATGTGTCGTCTGCCCGACCATTTAAAAATTCACACCACGATTGTTGCCATATGATTTCAAGAAATTTTGAGGTCGTTCGGGTGGTTTTGACCACCCAACGTGCCCTTTTAGGATTCCACGAGGGATTTCTCAACTAGCATACTATTTCTGAGGATCCCAATAGGAATGAATCTTCATACATATAGAAACGAAGGACTCGAGTGGGTGACCTATTGATAGAATGATCTTGAGTGGGTGTGTGTGTTTGGGTAGTGATGCTTGCGAGTGTTACATTATAATCTGAATCGATGTGGAATCCTGGATTGGGATAAGATGTTGAGGTCAGCTGTGGATGATTCTACAACCATTGTTTTATTTTTATTTCTTTTTATGCATGATGCTTGAGATTCACCAGGATTCTGGGGGTGGGGCGGGCAGTTCGGGGGGTGCGGGGGGGGGGGGCTATCCAGGGGTGCGGGGGGGCTGTCCGGGGTGGGGTGGTTATCTGGGGTGGGGGGTTTTGTTTGGGGGTGGGGGTGGGGGATGTCTTGGGGTGGGGCGGGCTGTCCGGGGGGTGCAGGGGGGGCTGTCCGGGGGTGCGGGGGGCTGTCAATGTTGGGGGTTGTCCGGGGTGGGGGGTGTTGTCCGGGGTGGGGGGTGTTTTCCGGGTGTGGGGCAGGCTGTCCAAGGGGTGCGGGGGGGAGGGGGGGCTGTCTGGGGGTTTGGGGGGGGGATTTCCGGGGTGGGGGGTGCTGTCCGGGGGTGGGGGCTCTCTGGGGGTGGGGCGGGTGCCCGAGGGTGCGGTGGGACTGTCTGGGGGTGCGGGATGCTGTCTGGGGTGGGGTGGGTTGTCCGGGGTGGGGGTGATGTCTGGGGGTGGGGGGCTGTCCAGGGGTGGGGCAGGCTATATGGGGGGTGCAGGAGGGCTGTCTGGGGGTGCGGGGGGGGGGGGGGGGGATCCGAAGATGCGGGGGGCTGTCCGGGGGTGCGGGGGGGCTGTTCGGGGTGTGGGGTGTTGTCCGAGGGTGGGGGGTTGTCCGGGGGTGTGGAAGGTTTTCCGGGGTGCGGGGGGGGGGGGGGGGGTGGGGGGTCGTCCGGGGACTAAAAAGAGGAAACCTGAGCTCAGTCATCAAAAACAAGTTTCATGGTTTATATTAGGAATCACATTTTTTTTTCAAAACTGTTACAGAACATGCAATTTAAAACATTAAAGAATTAAATGAACAAAAAATATCCAAATCATTAATCAGTTTCATGGTTACTTCTCAATTCATGCACACAAACATTGCGTCAGGCCAAAACACACATGATACCCCCAAATCACAAAAAATATCACTAGAAACCCAACCTGTACATTAATAACAACACCACCAGTAAAAACAGAAACACACCTCGTGAATATGATGCATCATGCGTGGTCATCACTGCTACCTCCATCCGGTGGGCCAGGGGCCTACAACAAATAAACATTATGAATATTTTCATAACAAAAATAAAATAAATTAAATAAATAAATACAGTATAAACCTGTGTCTTATGATCCCTTGCACCATAACCTAGACGCACATATTCCCGTAGTACTCTAACCTCAGTGGTCAATTGCACATTTACCTCCTCGAAAGCGCGCATCCGTGCCTCGAAATCTGACAACTGTTGTGTCATGTTAGAAACAACAGGACCGACAACCGCAGTTCATGACACTATAGAACGAGGAATCCTTGTTCTATAGGTCAAACGATATCCATGCCCATCCCAACCAATAATGCAATGAAAGATCTCATCCCTTCTCATGGGAAGCTGTCGCTGGTCCTCTGGCAGATGTTCTAACTCAACTTCAAATTGAGCCTATGAAATTTTTAAATATATATACATATATACATGTTAATATACAGATTTATGTAATTATTGGTTAGTACAGTCACTTACTATCAATGATGCAGCCTCTAGATCATTGCGATCATGATCCCTCCTCCACACCGACATTTTATCAGTCGGTGCACTTTTCTCCTGCAACTGTATATAAATAGAATATAAACACAAAACCATATTAATTAATAAATTAAAAAATGAATAATAAATACCTCATGTTGGATCTGAGACACGTGATGAGTCCTGAACCTATGAGGTGGTCCCTGCAACGCTCGATTCTCAGAATGGCATGATGACACCTCCTACATTCAATTCATTCAAATTTAAAACAAATCACACATTCTTGAAAATATATATACACCAAAATAAATATACAAAACACAACACCCTCAGTAGACCAATATACAACTAATTCACGCCACTGAGCTGGGAGGACACCTCTCTGGACTTTTTCCAGAATGTCTGGGGCACCCACATTCGGTACCCAGTGGTCCCTCTTCAATTTTCCTTTATAGTCTTTCCACATCTTATGGAATTTTCTCATACACACAGGCCGAAACTCATCAGGGCATACTTTCAAATTTTTATATTAAAAAAATCACACATATTAGTATTGTTTATACATAGAGAACAAAGTAAAATGGTCTTCTTACCTGAACCTCCCTCCAAAGATGATCTAATGTGTCCTGAGGGATAGAAGCCCAGTCATGCATGGTCAATGGAAATCGATGTGGGTTACCTATTATATGACCGAGATGATGAATAAATTTAGGGGAATTCGGTCCCACAGGATGAAATACCTCATCAAAGGAAACATCAATTGTCGTGTCAGAATTGCATGATAAAATGCCACGACCGGGGCCTCTCTTGCGAGAGGAAGAAGCAATCGAGTCTGATCCTGTTGAAATTATATATATAATTTGATAGATGTTATATATATATATATATGTTTATCAATTACATAAAAAATAGAGACAATGACATTTAAACATACCTCAACCCTGAGACATAGATGCCTCAGATGGATGATGTGGATCTGCTGCCTCTTCCCCTGACATGCTTGCAGTCATAGAAAACATTAGTAAGGGGACTATCCAAAGTGTCTAAAAGATAAATTGGATTGTTCTTAAAAAAATAAAACTTTTACAATTGTTAATCAAACAAAAATGGATTGAATAATTAGTTGTGAATGAAATTTAAAAAATTTGAAGGTTAACAAAACAGATATACAAATTATGTACAAAACCAATCAATGCATAGCCAAATTTTAGATTGAATTAATAAAAATTCAAGCAGCACATGAACCAGATGAAGAATACCTCAAAGGGAAGATACACTAACAATAACATCAATATACCAAGAGTAAAATTACCCTAAATATTTATAACTAAATAAAATTCCAAAAGTGAGGATTAAAACTTACAAGGATTTATAAAATGGTTAGATAATTTATGATATCCTAGGACATTCAATACTGAATAGCGGGAAAACAATTATACCTTTCATTAAGCATGCAAATCGATCGTTTCTCCTTCAGCAGCCGCTCTAACCCAATAAATATATTCTTCACATTGAACTACAGTATGTTGATCAAGCTGTTGGGAAACAAACTGAACATTCTCGGGTTCATCTTCTTCAAATAAAAACACTCCGCGCCGAGACATTTTGACAACAACTTGCCAACTTGGATTCAAAGGAAAAGTAACGAGAATACTTGTTCCGCTTGTGATGTAAAAATGAAAGGTTCATTCTCAACTCATTCATTTTTGTATAACATATATTTAAAATACACCAATGAAAACTAATATTGATCGACTTTACATCCACACACTAGATCAAACCAATTACACTTTAACAATATGTACTTCAAACCATGTGTGTATACAAATTCAATGAAGTTTATCAATTGACCATAGTAATAACTAGAATCAAAAAATGGACAACCGATGCCACTGTTTTGTGTCTCTCTTTTTTTATCAACATATTTAATGTGAAATAAAAAACCATTAGCATCAATAGATTTATAACAACAAGTCGTTATAGATAGACCCTCCGCCAGTTTGATCAATTCTTCAGTTAGCTTGGGGTCCCCTGACTCCCTCATCTTATGAACCTACATAATTTATAAAATTCAATACTGATATATGAAGAAAGAAATTAGTATAATACTTCATTCATAATGAAAATCAATTTATACGTACATTATTCTTGAACCAATCATGAAATAATTCATAATGAGATTGTTGATTTTGAAACTCATTCGCACGATAAATCCCTTCTTTTATCTCATTAATGTGTTTCTTGAAAATGATAACGCGATGTTTAAATGATCAACTTATCCAAACAAAACATGTAAAAGTTATACAAGCACATTGATAAGATGCTTACTGCATTAATGGTGCAACTGATGGATTATTGAACAAGATATATCGATGTTATTGTATCCACTTGATGTTTTCCATATCAAATGTGGTTCCTTCTCTAACTGGACTGTCTTGAATCTGAGAGGGCTTATCTAATTTTGTTTCAACATTCGTAAGATATTCTGCACAAAAAGTAGTACACTCATCCATCAAATAACCATTGGCTATTGATGCCTCCGGATGAGCTCTGTTACGTACAAATCTTTTCAATGTACTCAAATACCACTCAATATGATACATCAACCTGAATTTCACTGGACCAGTAGCCATTACTTCATCAGTTAGGTGCACTATCAAGTGGACCATAACATCAAAAAATGAGGGGGGGAGTTTCTCAAAGTGACAAATGGTAAGTACAATTCGGTCCTGCAAACTTTTTAAATCACTCATTCGTTTATTTCTTAAACAAAGCTGTCTAAAAAAATTACTCATCTCAATCAACGGCTAAACAACATTGGAGGATAAACAATCACAAATTGCGATTGGAATCAACTACTGAAGTAGTATATGATTTTCATGACTTTTCAACCCTTTCAATGTCTTTCTCATCAGATTCACAAACTTTGAAATATTAGAAGAGTAACCATAGGGTACTTTGAGCATCTTAAAAATTGAAAGAAATGTCTCTTTCACCTCTGTAGTCATTGTATACTATGCAGAAGGCATATATGCCTTGTTTACCTCAGCTAACTGTAAATGAAACAGTTTCCTTAAAACCATTTCTTCCAAATCACGGCGTGCATTAACATGGTCCTTTGATTTTCCACTGACACCTAAAATGGTCCACAATATGTCATCACAAACATTTTTTTCAATGTGCATGACATTCAAATTATGCCTCAGCATGTATGTTTTCCAATATGGAAGACTATAAAAAAATACTTTTCTTTTTCCAATTGTGACTGCGTTGCCTACCCGCAGCACAAATATTACGTACTGGAGGAGCCACCAAATCCTGAATTTCATATACCATGCAGATGTTTTCTTCCTCAATATGCGATAACATTTCGACTCCTGTCATGATCTTTGGTGCTGGGATGAACTCTCTAGAACCATCAAATGCCACTCTGTCCTTTTTGAACCTGTGCTGAGGGGGGAGAAAACATTTGTGACCCATGTATGCCCATTTTTTGGAATGTTTAAGCCATACATATTTTTTACTTTTATTGAAACAAGGGAAAGAAAATTCCCCTTTCATACTTCATCCTGATAAATTTGCATAAGCTGAGAAGTTATTGATTTTCCATAATAAATCAGTCTACAGTTTGAACATTTCATTCATTCCATAGTCATAATTCATCACACCATCGCCCCAAAATTCATTCAACTCATAAATCAATGGCTGAAGGTAAACATCAATCTTATCCCCTAGACTTTTATGTCCATAAATAAGAGTGGAAATTAATATAAATTGTTGCTTCATACAAAGCCATGGAGGAATATTATACGGAACCAACACCACGGGCCATGTGTTATGGGTTGCACCAACCATAGACTTGAATGGATTGAAACCATCTGCTGCCAATCCCAATCAGACATTACGAACATCTTTACAAAGTAGGGATGTCTCTTATCAAAATCCTTCCATGCATGAGAGTCTTCTGGTGGGTTAACATATCACTTTCCTGAACTCTTTCTACATGCCATCTCATTAAATTAGAAACATTAGATGACATAAAAAATCTTTTCAACCTCGATTTAAGGGGAAAGTAACGCATTTGCTTTACGGAAATCGGTTTCCCCTATATCGCAATCTAACTTTGATGAGTCTTATTTCCCCTGTTCTCTTTCCACCTGGAAGCACCACAAACCATACAAATATCCAAATGGGCATTTTCCTTTCTAAACAACATAATGTTGTTTTCACATGCATCTATGGTCTCATATGTAAAACCTAAGTTCTCTATCAACTTACGAGCATGGTAATACAACTCAGGAATCTTAGCGTCGACAGGAAGAACCTTTTTCAATAACCCCAAAAGCATGTCGAATGATGTGTCTGAAAAATTATTCAAAGTCTACAAATGCAACAACTCCACAATAAATGACAGTTTATTGTATGAATTACAGCCAGGATATAATTCTGTTTTCACATCATCAAGTGCTTCATAAAACTTCCTCGAATCATGATCTGCACCAGAGTGAAGATTTATCTCACTAGTCTCATGATTCTGGATGTCAATGCCTTCAAGATGAAACCCACATACCATTTCAGTAATCATTTAATGCATTGGATCATTCATCCTTGCATCAACATCCATCCGAACTGCATCTGTATTTTGACAACAAACATATTCTTCTCCTTGACGAGTCCAACTCTTATAATTTTTTAGAAATCCATTAAATAATAGGTGCTCCCTCATAGTATCTCGTGTGAATTGATATCTATTATCACATTTTCTATATGGACAACTAATATAGTCACTTTAAAATCCTCTGGTGAAGTCAATAAACTGAATAATGCCATTGAAATATTCTCTAGATGTTCAATTTGGAAGATCAATCCAACTATTATCCATAATAATATCTGTATAACAAACATTTACACAATACTTATTACAATTCCATTTTTCAAATCAACTATATTTAAAATAAATACTAATCAATTATTTATGAACCATTGATAAAATAATAATGTAAGTGAAATCTCATGTCATACCTGATTGCGCTACAAACCTGGAAGGGAGGGGAGCCGAAGGCGGTGCTGTGAGGGAGAGGAGAGGCAGCGAAGCGGAGCAGGAGCCAAAGGCGGTGCGGTGAGGGAGGGGAATGGGAAGTGGCGGCGGTGGGGAGATAGAGAAGAGGAGGCGATGAGGGGACGAGGGATGGGCAGCGAGGGGGGGGGGATGTCCGAGGTGGGGGGGATGTCCGGGGTACGGGGAGGGCTATCCGGGGTGCGGGGGGGAGGGGGGGCTGTCCGGGGTACGGGGGGGGGGTGTCTGGGGTGGGGGATGTCCGGGGTGCAGGGGGGCTGTCCAAGGTGCGGGGGGGGGGGGGGGGGGGGGTTGTCCGGGGTGCGGGGGGGGGGGGGGGATTTACGGGTGGGGGGGCCGTCCGAGGTGGGAACGAGGGGGCGGAGGGCCGAGGGATAAGGCCGGAGGCCAGAGGCCAGAGGGGTAGGAGATGGAGGGGGCGGAGACCAGAGGGTGGAGGGACGCCAGAGGGGACGGAGGGATGGGTGGAGGATGGACGGAGGGAGGGGGCGGCTGGAGCCGGAGGGCAGAGGGTGGAGGACGTGCGAAGGGCGGAGGCCGACGAGGGCGGAGGGTTGAGGGTAGCAAGGAAGGTGAGCGGTGGAGGCCGGTGAGGGCGCACGATGAGGCGACGGGGGAGGGAGCGTGGGGAGGGTAGAGGAGGGTGGCGATGGGGGGGGTGCGTGGCTAGGTCAAGGGAGAGGCAGGAGGCGGGGGTGCCGAAGCCCTTTTTTTTGGCAAAGCGCAGTGACCGACAAAGGTGGTCGCCCGTGTCAATGGGCTTCAAAGCCCAAAATTGTAGTAATGGTCACATCCTTTTAAGAAAGAAAGAGGAAAATGAGTTTTCCTATAGAAACAAATAATACCAAGCTCACATATCATGTTGCTTTCACTCATAAGGAAGTCTATTTTGTGTGGTTATCTTTTAGAAATTCACTCATTTGGAATGTGATCTAGGACTAGGGATGGGATGAAATGTTTTCAAGGAATGATCATCCATTATACCCTAATTTAGTTCACAATTTCTATTTACATGTCAAATATGAGTTTGAATGCAAGAAGAATGTTATTAAAATTGTGATAGATGTAAAATACCTCATTTTTTCTTTGATACAGTGGGATACATGTCTAGGAGTTCCTAAAAAATGTTTATATGAGTATTATCAAGGCTCTCTTCCCATAAACTGTGAGAAATTTGTGATTCAGGATTCTTTACTTGAGTTGATTAGGAATGAAACTATTCATAGACCTACGAAATTGGAGCTTTATAGAGAATGTTTATTTCTATTTAAGATCATCCAGTACATGTTATGTCCAAGGGAGGGGGATTTCACTATAATGAGTCATTAGAAAATCTTCTTCTTGTTTCTTGTGAAAAGAGGAGACAAGATAATTTTTTGTAGATATTTAATGGTGTATATGATGGAATTATGCAACCCTTACTCTAGATCAAACTCTCTATACTATATGAAATTTATTTATTATCTTTAAAAAAAGAGGCCTTATTCATGTTAGAGAATAAAAGGAGGTCAAATGTAATGGTTTTTTCCTAAGTCAAGTAACTTGTAAAATGTAAAAAGTGATCTAGAACCCATTGTTAAAAATGTGGGTGATGGATAATGATAAAATTTACAAAAAAATAATCCAGTAAAGAATCCTTCTAGACCAACAGATATGGTTGAACCTAGCTTAGAGCCAAATGAGGTTGTAGAGTATTATTCATATGAAGAAGTTGAGAATGAGGTTTAAGATGATGATGCTAAAGATGATATGGAAGTGTAGTTACCTGCTTTAGTAGAAGTGGAGAGTGACATTGATGTGTCTTAGATTCCCAATGTATATTATGGTTCTCCTATTATACCTATTTCCCTTCCTCCTAGAGAGATTTTTATAAAATAAGATGATAAAATAAAAGATATTGAAGTCTCTAATGGTGATTAGTTTGAGAGATCTTCTTCAGAGAGTCCACAAGATGTGGTTGTGCTTATTGAAGATTCATAGTATGATGTTGATGGTGGAGATAAGGATGATAAGTCAGACCACTATCAGTCTATTATGGATTATAGAAGTTTTACTAGTGGAGAATGTTAAGGAATATCTCCATATGCTTCAAAAAGTTGGGAATCTGGTGGGAGAGATAAACCAGCTACTTTAGAAGGTCGGGCTTCTAGAATCCATGTTGATCCAGTTCTCTAAGATAGATATGAGGATAGAGAACCATATAAGGGGGGAAATCCATAGGATCTAGTAATCTTGGATTGGATTATTATGAATCAGATGGTGATGATGGAAGTGATGATGATGGTGGTGATCATGGAATTCTACAAGATCATGGTGGAATTTCCATCGTGGTTTATCTAAGCAGTCCTAAGGGATCCCTTATAGATAGGACTGATCCTGTAGATATTTTAGAAGAATTTTCTTTTAAGGTGCCTATTGTGAAAATTGTACATGAATATGATGTAGTGACTATCCAAGAGAGGACTTTACCTCCTCCTCCTTCATCTCCTTTTTATTCCATATTTTTTAAAAAGTGTGATTTGGAAGGCTTTATGGTATTTTTTTGATAGATCTGAGTGGAATATTTTTATCCTCATTGGTTTAGGAAACTAATTCTATTAAAGCTGATAATAGAATGATTATTTCCTTATTCATTTATTATATCCTGGAAAAATGTTCTTAAATATAGAAAATTTGGAAATGGATAATAAGATGCTAGTAGAACAGATGGATTTCATTCTGTCTTGTATAAAGGAAATGAGTTCCAGTTTCATAAGTAGAGATATATCTCTTTTAGAGAGGATGGAGTCTTTCTATACTTCTAGATTTTCTTCTTCCAAAGATTCACCTCCTTCTAATCCTTCTAGTGTTGATGTTTATTTGATCTAATCCATAGTTAAAAAATAGATATAATCTGTGATGGGTGATCTCTCAACTTCTCATCAGGATGATACTTCCTAGATTAATTCTCATGGTCAGCACATTTATAAGTTGGTTGTAGAGTGATTAAATGAAGATAGAAGTGATATAGAAACCATAACTAAAGCTATTAAGTATTATCTTTCAAGGATTTATATCAATTATAAGCTTAATTTACACTTTAAGTTATTATCTAAGAATTTGAAAATGCCTCATATGACCAGGGACTTCAAGGATCATGTGACCCAGTTGGAGATTTTAGTACCTCTGGTAAAGTTGTCCATGTAATATAAGGATTAATTTATCAAGGCTATGGAGCATGGTGGACAAGTGATTACTTAGTTTGTGGAGTTGATGGAACTATTTTTATATACCACCAGGATTTATTTCATTATACCTCCTTCCATTCCTATGACCACATCCCTTTATACACCTTTATTTGTACCCTTACAGACAACCTCCATTATGATTAGTCCTTTTGGACTTACCCCTACTAAAGTTATGAGGAAGTTCGTGATGATTGTATCTTCTATATTATTTCATCCACCTACTCCTCCAACACTTTCTATTGCTATAAAAGGAAAGGATCTTGAAGATCTTATTTTTAGTTAGGATGCGAATGTTTCATCAAAATCTGATAAGGATTTGATAGGAATTTTGTTTTTGTTTGTTTTCCCTATACTGGTGTAATATCTTGGTATTACTATATAATGAAAATCCTATTTTTCTTCATAATTTTGTCTTTTATTTTCTTTATGATTCTTTTTATCTTTTTTATAATACCAAAAGGGGGAGTAATTGTATGGAATTTCACTTGATTACTTGTATGTAATATCACATAACTTTGATTAACTAAGAAGATTGTATTCATCATTTACTATATACATATGTTAAAATGTTTCTGTGTGGCTATGAATGGCATGATTTGAGATCATCAAAAATGTGTATATTGTTGGATTAGTTAAAGATTATTCTTATTTTAATGTTTACAAATCATGTTTGTTGTGTTTTTAATTAAATTAATGTTTTATGATAGTCAACCATATTTTTGGATAGACTATGAAAATTGGATAAGTATTGATATATTATTTCCATTTGTCATTAGTTGAAATGGACTACCATTAGTTGAAGAAAGATACCTCTCCATGTGACCATCGGGTCAGGATGCTACCGCTAGTTCAATTTTTTAGCTTCTAGGATCTACTGTTTGGGTTGTGATTCCATTGAATGGATCTACCACCACTTCCAAGAACATCTACTGCTAGAAGATACAATCATCTCTTGATGCTACCTCCAGTTCAATGGTGATATCGTAAGATGTTGCTACCACTTGGTAGAGATATCATCAAGGAAAAGATACCATTATCACCAAGAGCATCTACCACCGAAGTGATGTCATTGTCCTATGAAGCTACCACTAGTTCACTAAGTGATGTTACCACTAGGCTGTGCTACTGTTAAGTGCTACTGTCAGAAGCCAGAGATACCACCCAGGGTATTCTACTGCCATAGAACTACCATAGTTATCCAAAATTAATTTCAAAATTACTTCTCCAATGACCATTTTATACATTTAATTCTAGATAGAACCACATATATTTAAGAATTATTATTCTTTAAAAACTCTATAGAAGTCTTAAAGAAAAAATTAGAACTACTATATCTATTTATCAATATGAGGATCTAGATTATCCTATTATTATCCTAAAATGGAGAATTGGAGCACCTATAATTATATAAATTCAGAATATCTCCCTCGTGAATATAGAACACACATGCATGGATATAGAAATGTAGACTCTCATGTGCTAGAACAAAAGGAATAATTGATACACATGTGTGTGGAAGAACACTGGATAATTACAGCCTGAAAACAGAAATATTTTCCAGATTTTCATGATACTCTATTTTCATATATTTTCTATGCAACCATGATTGATCCTTGGAAAGGAATAATTCAAAGAATTATGGAAAAATGAAGCTATTCGGATTGATCTGCACCATATTTTCTCTTATCTCATCATTTTCTCTTTCTATTTTAGAATAATTTTGAGTTTTGTTTTGGTTTTACTATGTTTATCTATAAAACATAGACTCCTTTGCTAAACTAGAGACTGATTGACATGATCTATTGATTTTTTTCATTTTTATTCCCACATATAACTATTTAAGAGGTCATGTGTGACCTAGAACCTTTTTATTGCACGTATATCTATGGAAGAGGTTTTTCTCCCAGACAACCTTATGTGTTGTTGTTTGTAAAACCTAATACAAGTTGGAAATCAGTATATCTTATAATAAACTTATTGGTGGTAGGTGATTTCCATGTGTATGGGATTAAGTCTTGGCTTGAGATAGAACCCCATTTTAAAATTCAAATATTCCTTATTTGTTATGCTTCACTTATTTTTTTACATTATTTTAAATCAAACTAGTTTTTATTTTCTAAATTATTAAACAAAACTTTACTCTAATAATTAACTTGAATTGGTGTTTTATATATAGTGTTTTATATGATTAAATTAAAAAGTTAAAGTATTTTTACTGATCTTTGATCAATATTTTGAGAAGTTTTTTCAATGATCAAATTGTATAATTCTATTTTTTTTAACTGCACATTTTTATCAAATTGAAGGATATGAGTTTTAAAACTGTTTTCAACAAAAAATTAATTGGAAAATTATTTCACCCCCTCTTGATTTTTCTACTGGTACCAACACCTATGGTTCCATAGTTCTAGATCATAAGAATTTGGACTTCCAACCATCACAATTTTATCAGAATTCTCGGTCATGTAAAGAATATCATCATTTTCTCCTTTTTCAATAAGCATAGATAACCAAGTCATTTTACCAACATAATTTTCAAAGGTACTTATAAAACCTTCATAGTCCAATTGTTTTATGGAGATAATATTCTTTCATAGACTAACAATGTGGATTGCTTCTAATTGATTCAAGAATCCTTCATTTTTTAATCAGATGTTAACCTATCCTTTTCCAATAACTTCTAGATCTTCATCGTCTACCAAATGGACCTTCCAAAACTTTCATGATACATAATTACCAATACATCATCGATAACAAATTGAATGATAATAGTATAAAGAGTCAATCACCCAAGATTCTACCAATGTAGTGGTTCTTAGTGAGTAATATTTTTTATCTTTCATTATATTAACATAATGTGAACTACTATTCATTGATATTTTTCTAGTGTTCTCGTTGAAAAATTCTCAATCTTTATTGATATGTATTTTCATTAAATATTTAAAATAGGTTAGACTGGGAATATTCAGCTTACATTGGCTCTTATCCCATTTCTTTTCTTGAGAGTTATCTATCAATCACTACTGGAAAAGAAGGTTATACCAATTATTTTAAACCATTCGTATAGGTTGGAAAATCATTGGTATATCCTATACCAATGATTTTCCAAACTGTAGGGTAGTAAGCTGTGAGGAAAGCCCTATACCAATGGTTTGATCTAAACCATTGGTATAGGCCACTGTATTTATTGATATACCAACAGTTATAGGCTAACTGTTGGTATATGTTTGTATAACATTTTTACCAATGGTTTCCAGAAACCATTGGTATATATTGAATACTAAACACTATACCAACAGTTTTAAAACTGTTGGTATAGTTTTTAAATTTCTATCAAAGTATACCAACGTTTTAAAATCGTTGGTATTGTGTTTTTCTAAAACTATTATACCAACATTTTAAAACCGTTGGTATTGGGTTTTTCCAGAACGGTTGCATAACAGCCCTCCAGTAGCCCCTCCAGTATACACCTGCATAAAAAATATCACAAAAACCACATATAGACTTAAAACAACATAAAAAACACCTAGAATAGCACCAAAAAACACATAAAACTATAAACTCTTCCAACCATGTCATGTAATACAATTCCCTATTTCAATCTTCATATGACAACAATTATCCAGTAGAGTTAATAACAGTTTCAATAACTCAAACATTATTTACACCCATTTCAATCTTCAAATGACAACCAATCTTCCAATATTAATTCACCTCACCCCTACACAACCCCCCCAACCAGCACAACCCCCCCCCCACATCCCCATCAAATTCTAATAGGCAGAATAGTCTAAGAAATACTTATTAGAGTTGAATAAGAGTATGAAATTGGCTCAAATCCCATTTTTTCTGATCCTAGATTTGGGTATGTAATGATTTGTGATGCATTTTGCATTGAACATGTATTTTTTATAATATATGGTGAAAATTTATTTTATTAGGAGTCTCTTCACTTATGACCCCATGAGTGAAACTACCCAACTCATGAAAAAGATTTTGCAACTATCATTGATGAGTGTAAATTTCAGTTGTTGTATTCCCATAAAATGATGTCCTTTTGAAACAAAAGAGAGACACTTTGAGTGGTGCCAGCCACACCTCACCTCATATTGAGGTGAGGTTGACTCGTACATGTCAAAAATGACCCATGGATCGTTTTCCTAAAGTATAAACACAATCCGAATGCATTTGGTTGGTTTTCTATATGCCGGTTGTTTTTACTTAAAAGCGTGTCCATTTTAAACAAAAGAAAGACACTTTGAGTGGCACCCGACACACTGTTCCTTGAATTGAGGCGAGGTTGACTCATACATGTCAAAAATGACCAATGGATCCTTTTCCTAATGTATCAACCTAATATGAATGCATTTGGTCCATTTTTCGTATGTCAGTTGTTGTTTTCACTTAATATGGTGTCCATTTCAAAGAAAAGTGAGACACTTTGAGTAGTTTCGGCCACACCGCACCTCGTATTGAGGTCGGATTGACTCTTACACATAAAAAATGACCCATGGATATTTTTCCTAAAGTTTCAATAGAATCCTAATGCATTTGGTCAGTTTTCCGTATGTCAGTTGTTGTTTTCACTTAAAATGATGTCCATTTTAAATAAAAGAGAGACATTTTGAGTGGTGTCAGCCACACCACACCTCGGATTGAGGCATGGTTGACTCATACACGTTAAAAATGACCCATGGATCATTGTATTAAAATATCAACACAATTCGAATGCGTTTGGTTGGTTTTAAGTATGCCAGTTGTTGTTTTCACTTAAAATCTTGTCTATTTCAAACAAAAGAGAAACACTTTGAGTGGTTCCAGCCACACCGGACCTCGTATTGAGGCAGGGTTGACTATTACATGTCACATATGACCCATGAATTGTTTTACTAAAGTTTCAATATAATCTGAATGCCTTTGGTCAGTATTTCGTATGCTGATTGATGTATTCACTTAAAATGATTTCCTTTGGAAACAAAAGAGAGACACTTTGAGTGGTTCTGACCACACCGCACCTTGAATTGAGGCTGGTTTGACTCTAACATGTCACAAATGACCCATAGATCGTTTTCCTAAAGTATCAACACAATCTGAATGCGTTTGGTTAGTTTTTCGCATGTCGGTTGTTTTTACTTAAAAGAGTATACATTTTAAATAAAATAAAGACACTTTGAGTGGTATTGGCCACACCGAACCTCAGATTAAGGATGGGTTGAATTTTACACGTCAAATATGACCCATGGATTGTTTTCAGAAAGTTTCAACAGAATATGAATGCATTTGGTCAGTTTTCTGTATGCCAGTTGTTGTTTTCACTTAAAATCATGTCCATTTCAAATAAAAGTGAGACACTTTGAGTGATATCAGACACACTGTGACTCAGATTGAGGCGGTTTTGACTCTTACACATCACATATTACCCATGTATCTTTTTTCTAAAGTTTCAATGTAATTCGAATGCCTTTGGTCAGTTTTCCATATGTCCGTTTTTGTATTCACTTAAAATGATGTCCTTTTGAAACAAAAGAGAGACACTTTGAGTGGTTCCAGCCACACCATGCCTCGGATTGAGGCAGGGTTGACATTTACATGTCACAGATGACCCATGGATCATTTTTTGAAAATATCAACACAATCCGAAAGTGTTTGGTCAGTTTAAAGTATGTCAGTTGTTGTTTTCACTTAAAATCTTGTCCATTTCAAACAAAAGAGAAACACTCTGAGTGGTGTCGGCCGCACTGACCCTCGGATTGAGGTGGGGTTGACTCGTACACATCACATATGACCCATGGATCATTTTCCTAAAGTTTAAATAGAATTTGAATGCCTTTGGTCAGTTTTCTGTATGTTAGTTGTTGTATTCTCTTAAAATGATGTCCTTTTGAAACAAAAGAGAGACACTTTGAGTGGTGCCGGCCACACCATGCCTTGGATTGAGGATAGGTAGACTCGTACACATCAAAAATGACCCATGTATTGTTTTCCTAATGTATCAACACAATCCTAATGCATTTGTTCGGTTTTCCATATGCCGGTTGTTTTTACTTAAAAGTGTATCCATTTTAAACAAAAGAAAGACACTTTGAGTGGTACCGACCAAACCGTGCCTCGGATTGATGCGGGGTTGACTCGTGCACGTCACAAATGACCCATGTATCCTTTTTCTAAAGTATCAATAGAATCCGAATGCGTTTGGTCAGTTTTCTATATGCAAGTTGTTGGTTTCACTTAAAATGTTGTCCATTTCAAAGAAAAGTGAGACACTTAGAGTGGTGTCGGCCACACCATGCCTCAGATTGAGGCGAGGTTGACTCATACACATCAAAAATGACCCATGGATCGTTTTTTTGCAATATCAGCACAATCCAAATGTGTATGGTCAGTCTTCCATATGCCAGTTATTGTTTTCACTTAAAATCCTGTCTATTTCAAAGAAAAGTGAGACATTTCGAGTGGTGCCGGCCACACCGGCCCTCGAATTGAGGCATGGTTGACTCTTACACATCACATATGACCCATGGATAGTTTTCCTAAAGTTTAAACATAATATGAATGTGTTTGGTGGGTTTTCCATATGCCATTTGTTGTTTTTACTTAAAATTCTGTCAATTTCAAATAAAAGTGAGACACTCCGAGTGATACCGGCCACACCGTGTCTCGGATTAAGGTGGGGTTGACTCGTACACGTCACATATGACTCATGGGTATTTTTTCTAAAGTTTAAACATAATTATAATTCTTTTGGTTGGTTTTTTGTATGTCAGTTGTTGTATTCACTTAAAATGATGTCCTTTTGAAACAAAAGAGAGACACTTTGAGTGGTGTCGGCCACACCGCACCTTGGATTGAGACAGGATTGACTATTAAATGTCAAAAATTACCTATGGGTTGTTTTCCTAAGATATCAACATAATATGAATGCCATTGGTCGGTTTTAAGTTTGTCAGTTGTTGTTTTCACATAAAATCATGTCCATTTCAAACAAAAGAGAAACACTTTGAGTGGTGCCAGCCACACCAGCCCTTGTATTGAGGTGGGGTTGACTCGTACACATCACATATGACCCATGGATCTTTTTCCTAAAGTTTTGATAGAATCGTAATGCCTTTGTTTGGTTTTCCATATGTCATTTGTTGTATTCACTTAAAATGATGTCCTTTTGAAACAAAAGAGAGACACTTTGAGTGGTGATGGCCACACTACACCTCGGATTGAGGTGAGGTTGACTTTTACATGTCACAAATGACCCATGTATCTTTTTCCTAAAGTATCAACACAATTTGAAAGTTTCTGGTCGGTTTTCCGTATGCCAGTTGTTTTTACTCAAAAGTGTATCCATTTTAAACAAAAGAAAGACACTTTGAGTGGTACCGGCCACACTGGGCCTTGGATTGAGGCAGAATTGACTCTTACATGTCAAAAAGGACCCATGTATCCTTTTCCTAAAGTATCAATAGAATCTGAATGCGTTTGGTAATTTTTCTATATGCCAGTTGTTGTTTTCACTAAAAATGTTGTCCATTTCAAAGAAAAGTGAGACACTTAGAGTGATGTCGGCCACACCGTGCCTCAGATTGAGCCAAGTTTGACTCTTACACATCAAAAATGACTCATGTATAGTTTTTTTGTAGTATCATCACAATCCAAATGCGTTTGGTTGGTTTTCCATATGTTAGATGTTGTTTTCACTTAAAATCATGTCCATTTCAAATAAAAGTGAGACATTTTGAGTATTTCCAGCCACATTAGCCCTCATATTGAGTCGGGGTTGACTCATACACATCACATATGACCCATGGATCGTTTTCCTAAAGTTTAAACTGAATTTAAATGCGTTTGTTAGTTTTCCGTATGCCAGTTGTTTTTTTTACTTAAAATTTTGTCCATTTCATATAAAAGTGAGGTACTTCGAGTGATACCAGCCACACCATGCCTCGGATTGAGTCAGGGTTGACTTTTACAAGTCACATATGACCCATGGATATTTTTCCTAAAGTTTCAATAGAATTAGAATGCCTTTGGTTAGTTTTTCATATGTCAGTTGTTGTATTCACTTAAAATTATGTCCTTTTGAAACAAAAGAGAGACACTTTGAGTGGTTCTAGCCACACCACACCTCATATTGAGGTGGGGTTTACTTTTTGCACATCAAAAATGACCCATGTATTGTTTTCCTAAAATATCAACACAATCTGAATGTGTTTGGTTAGTTTTACGTATGCCAGTTGTTGTTTTCACTTAAAATCCTATCCATTTCAAACAAAAGAGAAACACTTTGAGCGGTGTTGGCCACACCGGCCCTCATATTGAGGCAAGGTTGACTCTTACACTTCATATATGACCCATGGATCGTTTTCCTAAATTTTCAATAGAATCTGAATGCCTTTGGTCAGTTTTCCGTATGTCAGTTGTTTTATTCACTTAAAATGATGCCCTTTTGAAACAAAAGAGAGACATTTTGAGTGGTTCCGGCCACACCGTGCCTCAGATTGAGGCGGGGTTGACTCCTACACATCACAAATGACCCATGGATCGTTTTACTAAAGTATCAACACAATCTGATTGTGTTTGGTCAGTTTTCCGTATGCCAGTTGTTTTTACTTAAAAGCGTATCCATTTTAAGAGAGATTAGATTGGGATTCGGGGTCATGGGAGGAGGGTTGGGGGGCTGTCCGGGGGGTTTTCCAGGGTCTAGGGAGGATGGTGGGGGGGGGGGGGCTTTCTAGGGGGTTCTCCGGGAGTAGGTCCAAATCACAGCATTACTGCGACGTGACCATGGCGAGACCACGACGTTACCGCAGTGTGACCACGGCATGACTTCAGCGTGACCTCAGCGTGACCGCGGCGTGACCGCAGCGTGACAGTGGCGTGACCACGGCTTGATCGTGGGGTGTTGGCCCGGTCCAGTGACATCCGCAGGGCAGCATCTTCTGGCCAAGATTCCAAATAAATCCTATGTAGTTGTCCTTCACATTATAAAAACTAATCTTATGTTATAAAAAATAGACTCTTGATTCGGGATTATGGTATGATAAAGATATATATTTTATATTCGTTGTTTTTAAAACTGGTACTAGGTAGTTGAAACTACTGATTTAGAGTCAAATTATCACACCCTAAACTATTGCTGTGAGTTTTCATAGACAACGCACATCCATTGGAGGGGTTTTATTATAAAAACATGACTTTATTTATCAAATGAAACAATTATATTAAAGAAAACTTATTCAATATATGCAATTCAATATAATTAGGAAAAATTAATAAAGAATCTAAATTAAATTTAAAGCATTCTTAAATGAGAGAGGCTACGAGAGGGACTCTACCTCAAGGGGTGTCTCCCATGGTTGTCTTTTGGTGTGTAGTATCTATCTATGATTTTGGTGGTGCTTCCGTAATGTGGGAAATCTGTATTTCATGGTCATCTTAAAATGTAATGGATCAATCTACCCCTAATCACCATCACTATCACCACTGTCATCATCAGCCTCATCCTTACCACCATCTCTTTTCTCGTCGTCATCCTCATCATCGTCCCCATGATCATAGTCAGCCTCATCCTATCCCTCAGCCCCATCCTCACCCTCGGCCCCATCCTCACCCCTATCCTCATCCTCATCCTCGCCCTCATCCTCTTCAGTATCCTTGTCATCACCAGGAACATCATCATCCCGACCGCCACTCGAACTGCTGCCTGGTTCATTGGATAATGCACCCATCGATGACATAAATGTCTGACAAGCCGCACTAGCCTCTGGTGGAAGTGATGAAGATAAAGCTTTCATCAGTTTCATAAATTCTTTGTCCCTCGTTTGAACTTGTACTTCCAACTATGTGACCCTTTTATCAGACTGTCTTGCATGCTCCTTGACCTATTCCAAATTGGTGGTACTAGAATGGATACCTGGAGAGGACCAATACCTTGTCGAAACTATATTCTTACCAGGTCGGTAGCGTACTCGACTAGAGTGCTCATCTCTCAAAACATGATATAAATGATCATGTGGCCCAAAATTGTAAGGATCCTAGGTATTAAGGGCCTCTAAAGTATCCTGTTAAACATATTAATAGATTATTAAATTTCAAAATAGATATTAAACATTGAAATAAACAAATTAAAACTTACAATATTTTCTTGTGTCGGTTCATTAACTGTAGTTCCATATTTTTTCCTTTTACTCAAGCAAAACAATTTTGATCGAGGGATACATCCTTCAATATTCAATTTGTGATTCTGTAATGATATTGAAACAATATAAAGTGCAAGTATAATCATATATTCAATATTCAATAAATCACATAATTTAAGTAGAAACAATAAAAGGGAAAGTCCTAAAGAAAAATTATAAACAACTATATCGTACCGGCTACCTCTCATGATATGACATAGTCGTGTGCCCCAAAGTGTGGAGGTATTTCTTTGAATCATTTTTTTTCAAAGATTCCTAAATAATTTTTAATAATAAATTAGATAATATTAATGTAAAATATGAAAACTGTCATTTAAATACCTCAAATTGGATTAATACCTTAAATTTGGCAGTCACCCAATGGGTAATCATTTGGCGATATTGCTCTATTGGGAAGTCATCCATGATAGGTAATGTCTCTAACTCTGTGCCCACTCTATCACACCAGCCAACATACAGCTCATGCTTATAATCTCTTCAAATCTCTCCTAGCTACTTTGAACGCGTCGGTCGTGACCCTTCACCATCAGGGAAGTTATTCCGAAGCTGACACCAAATAGATTAATTCATATAAATACAAATAAAAATACTAAATTAAATTCAATAGATTTTTACCCATATTTGTGCCCATGAATTATCCTTGACTTCATGTGGCGGATATCTCCAAGAGAGAGGGATGACCGGAATGATGTCGGAGTATTTGGCTAGCGTCACCAAAAAACCCAGACATTACTGCCCAGATTTATCAATCATCTATCCATCATCATTGTATTAAACCATCAACTGTGTCTGGTGGTTCCATACCACACACAACCAAGTACACACCCTCCCCCACCTCCTATTAGTATATGAATCTGTTATTAAAGAAAAAAAATATCAGTAAAAGTTATAATAAAAGTAAATTTTGGTATAAAAATTTGTTAGAGTTATATAAATATAAATGTGGTAGTCGGATCAATGGGCATCACTGGATGTGAAGAAGCCAAAGGAATATCTTGTATAGGTGGAGTGTCCCTCAGTGTACGCTCCTTAGCCACATACTATGTCAGAGCAGGAGTTGAATAAGGTAGAATATAATAGCCCGGAGATAATGAACCAAAAGAAAAAGATGATGGCACAGATGTCTGGCCAACTGGTAGTGTAAACATCGGAGGCCTAAATATCTTTTGTTTCCCTAAAGACACACTAGGATCAAAATAGGGCATAGAAGATACGTTTGTGGTAGGGGCATAATCCAATCAGGTACGACCAGTGGATCGTCTAACTCTCTCACCACGAGCCCTCGTACCACCGGCCTTAGTACTGGGACCACCAGATGGTCGTCTAACTCTAACACCACCCCCCCCCTCCTACCACCAGCCTCTGTATTGGGAGCAATATCAGGCTCCTCATCAGATATATCTCTTCTAGGGGGTGGATCCTGAAAAAAAAAGTTTAAAACAAAAGTAAACACATGATATTATAAGTTATTAAAATATATATATTTGAAATAAAATACTCAAAATAGGGATGAGTGGATGAATTCCCATCTGTGTCTTGTGAGGATTATTTTTTGTCATCTTTTTCCACTGCCTCTCTTCAATGGGTGTCATTTCCTGTAATGAAAACAAATATGGAAGTAATTAGAAACAGATAACTAATGTGTAACCCAAAAAACAAAATATAGAAAAACCATTCTGATAAAAAAACATAAAGAAATAGAAGATTTATGGTGGTTTTAAGGTAAGTACTAGGATACACACTCTTAATGATGCAGGTAAAACTCGTAGGTGAGAAAACGGCTGTATGATTCTATATATTTCCCACTAAAACTTCGGGTTCACAATCAACTCTGAAAATTGAGCTATTGGAGTCATCCTAAGTAATAAACGGATTTCTTCCAATTGCAGTAGGGATAGTGTCCAACATGCCTTGCCTCATCATTGAATCAAACCATTAACATTTCATCATCTTGACTCAACCATGCGAGTAATAATCCAAAATTATTATTTTCTCTACCACTCTATAATAAAATCCATTTTCAAAATGAGGTCTATTATCTAATGAAATGGCATAACAGTCTTTTCTGGAAGTTAGCATAACACCATCATGTTGTGTTCTCATGTTTCTTGCTCGTTCATTGATAATAAATTTGTATCCATTGATCAAAAGTGATTTACAAGCACGAACCATGGTATTAGGACCAAAATCCAAAGCTCTTATTTCCTCAGAAACAGATTCTACAGGAAAACTCGATACCTGAAATATAAAAAAATAGTAAACTTATTTAAATATTATTTTTATTTAGTTATTATAGATATATTTTTACCTTCAATTTTAACCAAGCAGAAAACCCTTTGCTATGCAAATTCTCTTTCCTTCTCAAAGATAAAGAACAATGCTTTCTATATATCAATTCTTTATGTTCCCTGTAGATAAAAATAATAATAGTTTAACAAATATTTAAAATTAAAAGAGATAATATAAGAGATACATGTACAATTTACTTACTTGATATACTCATCAAAAAAATCACAATTGAACAACATTGTGTGATGTTCCATCTCTCGCTCTTCAAGGCTTAATGTCATCAATGTATATGATCCCAGAATTCCTCCTGTCTGAGGAAGTGATGGAAAATTGGGTTCAATTTTCCCATACTGTTCTTCTTCATTTCTCATTGGTCTGTTTATTCTCGTAGTAATATCAGAAAAATACATTGAGCATAAATCCATACATTCTTGAGCCAATTAACCATTCACAATAGAACCTTTGGGATAATTCTTGTTCCAAACATATGATTTCAATGTGCACGTGTTTCTTTCAGTTGGATACATACAACAGAAAGCAACGAGTCCTCCAAGAAGTATTTCGGTTGGAAGATGGACAGCCAGATGCAACATGAATGTAAAAAATGATAGATGGAATATTTTATCTAACTCACAAAAAATCAATGGTGTCTCTGCAGACAGTTTTTTCAAAAAGGATTTTGACAAACTCTTAGCACAAAGATCTCTAAACAAATAGCACAACCGAATAACTGAGACTCTTACATTATTGGAAAAGAGATTATGGATTACTATTGGAATCAACTCATACAAAAGGACGTGATAATCATGAGTCTTTAAAGAATTCAACTTCAACTCTTTGTTGTTGAACCGTTTTGATATATTGATTGAATAGCCATCAGAAACTTTAATAGTCTCTAGAACTTCCAGAAATTGATTTTTTTCAATAGGTGTCATCACATAAGAAGCACATAAAACATTCCATTTATTTTCACTAATACAGAAAGGATGCAATTTTGGTCTGATCCCCTAATCTACCAAGTCTTGTCGAGATCATAAATCATCTTTTGTCTTCCCCTTGACATTTAGAAGAATCGAAAGCAACATTTCACATATATTCTTTTCAATGTGAATTACGTCTAAGCAATGACGTAACAAGTTGGTTGACCAATACGACAACTCAAAGAATATAATCTTCTTCTTCCAATTGTAACAGGTATCATTGGAAACAATTTTCCTCTTTCTAGATTTCATTACACCCTTCCCAAATGAATAACTGAAATCTTTCAATTCATTAAGCATATTAGTTACAAACATACACTAAGGTGGATCGTCAGTCTCCATGGTATTGTCAAATCTTCGACGATTGTTTCTATATGGATGGTTCATTGGTAAGAATCGTCGATATCCCATAAAACTAAAACTATGACGATATTTAAGTCTTATCGATCAAGTATTCCTCATACAAATAGGACATGACAATTTTCCTTTTGTGCTCCATCCAAACATCATTGCATACGTAGAAAATTCATAGATCGTCCACATAAGCGCATCACGCATCTGAAATATGTCTTTCGAACATGCATCATATGTTGGCACACCCACATCCCAAAGAAGTTTCAACTCTTTTATTAAAGGTTGAATGTATACATCTATATCATTACCGGGATCAGAAGGGCCAGATATCAGTATACTCAAGAAAGTGTAAGGCCTTTTCATACACAACCAGGGGGAGGTTATAAATGTGTATGAAAACCGACCATGTGTTGTGAGAAGTAAGAATCTTCTCAAATGGATTAAAACCATCACATGAAAGACCCAGTATCACATTACGCACATCGGCTGAAAATTCAGGATATCGAGCATCAAATATCTGCCATGAAAATCCATCTGCAGGGTGAACCAACTCTTCATTATTCTTTTTTCTCTTGGTGTCATGCCATCTCATTTTTACTGATATTTCATCAGACATGAAAGGGTTCTGTAATCTAGGGATCAATGGAAAGTGCCACATTACTTTTTGTGGCAAACGCGATGGTGTTCCATCATCTTTTGGCTTCTATCGGGAGGTTCCACATTTGATACAATCATTTCTTTCAGCAGTTTCCTCCTAAAATAAGCTACAATCATTCGGGCAAGCATGAATTTTTTTTTGAGAATCCAAGTTCATCAACTAACTTCCATACCATATAGTAGTTTGAGGGAATATCTGCATCATCTAGAAGTAAGTCCTTAAATAGTTAATAATGTAATCAATTACAGTATTTGAAATTCCATACATAGTTTTCCCATGAAATAATCGGATTAAAAATTCCAACATTTTTCATTTTACCACATTTCTGATATACTGGAGTCGTCGCAGCATCATTCAATTTTTTCACCCTATCAACATCATCATTTTTAGTGGACGCATTATGTGTGCTTGTATTAAAATCCTGTTGGCTGGACATCCTTTCCTTCTCATGATGCTGAATAAATGGAAACTGATCATATATCAAACTCTCCAATTCAGTCATATCATTTTGATCATCAACATTTTGAGATTCCATTTTCTCTCTATTGTGATACCACATATAATAGTTTTTCTGGAAACTATATTTGGTTATATGATATCTAACTTCTTTACGACTCAAACAAGGTCTTCCAACACAATTAGAACATGGGAAGTGTATGCGACCACTATCTGAAGCCTTGTCAAATAAAAAATCTAGAAATATGTCCAAATTATTTTGAAAATCGGTTGAAATCTGATCAGTTTCGTACATCCAACTTCTATCCATTCTGTAAAAAAATTGAAATAATTCATTTCAAAGAAATTCAATAATATTGAAGTTAAATCCAAAAAATATTTAGGTAAATGACAATTGTTTACTTTAAATAAAAGCATAACTGACACATTACTCTATATGAGAATCATATTATGAAATAAAAAAAATACAGTGTTTATAAGAAAATAAGATACAAAATTTATAATGACAATATTCAAGGATTTCTCAGTAAGATATTCGAAGTGGATCAAGGAATACATAATCCTTAAGGATCTTATTGGGAGTACATGAGTTTTATACTTTAACTTATTTAGGGATAACAGGATGAGGAGTAGGATGAAGATCAGGGGAGTGGCGGGGCTCTCCAAGGGGGGTGCGGGGTGTCCAGGGGGTGCAGGGTGTCCAGGGGGTCGTGGGGCCGTCCAGGGGGTTGGAGGTGTCTAGAGGGTGAGGGGCTGTCTAGGGGGGTCGGGGTGTCCAGGTGGGCGTGCTGTCCACGGGGGTGGTCAGGCTGTTCAAGGGGGTAGGGGGAGTCTAAGGGGGTAGGAGGGCTATCTAAGGAGGTGAGTGGGGTGTCCAGGGGGTGGGTGGGGTTGTCCGGGGGTTTTGAGGTGTCCAGGGGTGGGTGGTCTGCCCATGGTGTGGCAGAGCTATCCAGGGGGTCTGGGGTGTCCAGTGGGTGGGCGGGCTGTCCAGGGGGGTGGGTGGGCTGTCCATGGGGGGTGGTCGGGCTGTCTACAGGGGTGGTGGCACTATCTAGTGGGTTCGGGGTGTTAAGAGGGTGGGGGGGCTTTCCAGGTGGTGGGGCATCCGGGGGGATGGGGGTGTCTGGGGGGTGGTGGGCGGGTGTCTGGGGTGGGGTGGGCGGGCTGTCAACAAGGGTGGGGGGTTGTCCAGGGGGCACGGGCTGTCCAGGGGGATGGGCGGGCTGTCCACAGGGGTGGTGGGGCTGTCCAAGAGGGTCAGGGGTGTCTAGGGGGTGGGGGGGGGGGCTTTCCAGGGGATGGGGAATCATCATAGAATGTTTTTAGTGGCGTTTTTGGTTTTAGCGACGGTTTCACCTGCCAAAAAATGGAAAGGATATAGTAGTGGTTTGAACTACCATTATATCCTCACCATTTTTTGTCATGGAAAACATCTGCTAAAACAAAAAACAGTAAACAAATATTGACCTTAAATATTGGTGGTTTAATCCACTACTAAACAACCATTAGGCATATATAGAAGGGGTTTAAAATGTTTCTATATATCACTTTAAAAAAACCTAACTGCAGAATTTGCAACCCAGGAAGATAAAAACAAAATTCAATACATATGTTTAAAATTATATCCATACTCACCACACCCACCTATGAGATCATATAATCATGAAGGTTATCAACATGGTTTACTAGAATGTAAAAATTAATTGACTATTCTAGGAATACATTACATTATTTAAGCAAGGAAAAACATTCAAGTTGCTATTATATTTCTAAGATATCCTTGGAAGACATTAATAAAGTAAGAATTGAACTCATTAAAAAATATAATGATATGTACAAAATCTAAAAATGGTATTAAGTAATGGGATATTAGTGGTAATGGTAAAACATGGATCCAAACTTATAAAGGATTCACTAAGTATAAATATGTTTAATGAGATTTTAGTATACAATTAAAATGGGATCTGTCTTTGTACAGTTCCAAATAAACCACTTAGAAAACATTTTACCTATTTTATAAACATATATTTAAAAACCACTCATTTATATCATTAAAATATAAATAGGTTTCATTATTACAAAAAATCAAACATTGGCATCATAAAAACAAAACCAAATAGTCACTCAGTGAGTCGACGCCACCTAAAAAAATAAGCACACTTTATGAAAACAATGATCTCTAAGAAGAACATAAGAATAACTCACCCAAAATTCATGACCAAAGGAACCCAATACATAATCACTATAAATCCATAAGAAAATAAAATACATTAAAAAACAAAACTACAAACTCTATAAAACACTAGGAAAATTCCACATTCTTAGGTGGAATCACCATATTAGTGGTAGTATGTCGTATGTTTAGTTACAAATGATATATGACACCAAAGTCAACCCTAGTCACAGACATCTACCAATCATTTATTAGTCATTGATTCAATATCAAATAGTGTGAATCATAAAATTTTCTAAAATCCCTAAAATAGGAAAAAATAATGTTATCTTTCTAGATATTGAAATAAATGTAGAAATCGGAGGAAGAGGGTTTCTATGTTTATATTTGGGAATATTTTTAAAGAGTCTAACCCGGATGGGGGAGTTGCAGCCGATTGGATGGAAGAACTCCGGTTAGGGTTCACCTGCGCTTCGGGGCTTCTGGAAATTGGGGGAAACGACTTCTGTGTTGTGCTGCGGGGGCTTCTGAAAATCAGGATTATTTGAGGAGACCTTTCCCAATGGTTTGTAAAAATTGTTGGAAAAAATGGCATTTACCAACGTTTTTCTACAAATTGTTGGTAAAGTGTGCAAACATTTTGGATTTCCCAACGGTTTCTTAGAACCGTTGGGAAATCCTTCATGAAACCATGATTTGCTAATGGTTTGTAAAAACCGTTGGTAAAAAACACTTATACCAATGGTTCTAAAGAACCATTGGTATACAAGTATTTGAAAAACACAACTTTCCAGTATTTAATGTCTTCTTCTAGTATATTTGCTTCTATTGAGGTGAATATACTCTTCCACCAGTATTATGGACACTACTGGTTGGCACCAAAACTTCCCTTTTCTAAATTTCCTCATTGATATCATATTTTTAATATCATAAAACCCCAATTATTCTTTTCCACTAGAGTTACTAACTACAATAAATATTGCATCCCAACTCTACAGAAGTAAAGATAATAGTATTAATTCCCATTCATCATCAGAAAAAGTTACCTTTACTTATTAGAGCTACCCACAAATAATATTGAATTCATTAACATGAAATTTTTTATCTTCCTTCCATCAACCTTAATCAGAATAATTGTCACAACATGAAGACTGTGTTGAGGTTTTTTAGTTTTTCATACATATCTACCAAGGTTTTCATAATATCTATTGTAGTCTTATTATCTAAAATATTGAAAGAAACATTCCATTCCAAATACATTCTAACTAGTGTTAGTGCTTTCGTATCCAAGCACTCCCATTCATCTTTCTCCCTTAGCACTAGTTTTATCCCATATAATGGGACTTCCAAATCTTTCTGAATTAGATATTCTTCACTCTATATTCACCAAAATCCAAAATCAAATCCATTGAATTTATCAATATAGGCCTTCCCTTAATATTATGTCATGTATGAACTACTACCGGTGTATAGAATCTACGAATGTTGAACCTCCTTTGATACCACTTGTTGGGGAAAATATATGACTTGAAACCAATCTTTGTACTTATGATAAGACCATTGGATCTTCACACATCAGTTCTCTAGAAGCTCAAACACAGGATCCCCTACACAACGAAAAACCAATATCTGGATATTCACTTCCCCACAATTGAGTGTATCGGAAGTAGGTAGTCATTTCTCCCTACTCATCGCATAAATCTATCGTCTCATACACACCTCAGTACAAACAAATGAAGTATAGAAAATATATTCAATAGTAAAACATACAATGTAAAAACATAATGTAGAGAACAAACAAAAATTTTAACATTCTTTATATTATTTCCTACATAAATGGGGGAATCAAATTGCTTCTACTGTTATTATAAGTGAGATATTAGAGGTGGAAAACAAATTATAAAGAAAAGTAATCTTCACTAACTTCTCAACTTTCCAATAAAAGCTCATTTGAACTGCACTTTACACTAAAGGTTCCACATACTTAAATACTAAGCACAACAAGTCAAAAAAGTTAAACTTACTCCCCTAAAAACTCAGATCAAGAGACATAAATGCCTAAGCTATATTACTAACCTGGTGATCCATCAACTTTGTTGAACTTATGGACTACCCAATGCTCCACCATAGAACCATATATAGATGAAAACTTTTGATGGACCTAATATCATTAGAAAAGTTTCAATGTTGCTATTTAAGCCTCACGTTCATATCATAATCCATCACACGATATTCCATTGAATGTAATTATGATGGATGAAGTTTTGGTGAACTGAAATAAGATTCACCCCCTAACATCCTCATCGAATATTTTTATAAGAATAAACCTCAATCGATGGAAATCCTAAAAGAACCCCCCCCCCTTAATTTATCAATTTTAGACAAAGAATGGTGAAACAATATAAGAAATCTAAATATAAATAAAGAGGAGAAGAGACTCACCAATGGTGACCTAACATTATAAAAAAATACTTGAATTGTAGCTCATATATGGGAGGAATCAAGCATAGAAAAGAAAGAAACAAGGGAGAGGGAAGTTATGGTTGAGTGATTAGAAAAATGATGGAGTAGGGATGTTATATACAATTTTAACATTTAATTTAAATAAAAAAGATTAAAAAAATAGGTTGGAGGATATTGGGAAAACTGGTCCTGCCAAATGTTAACCATTCAGAAGCTCTAATGCCTTAGGGGTAGGGGTGTAATTTTGCCCCGACAGTCTGATTAGCCTAGCCCAAAAGCTCGAGCGGCCCAGCCCGCTGAAGCCTAACTCAAGCTGGGATGGGCTTGGGCCAATGATGCACCGGGTTAAGCCTGGGCTAACATTGGTTATTCCACAGGTCGACCTAAGCCGACCCACCAGTTGGCCCATAGAAAGATCGCCCGAGATCGGATCGTAAAAATACCATCTAGTCTTAAAAAATATTTGTAAAATTGTTAGTAGGGAGACTCGAACCCCCTACCTCATGCTTCTAAGGTTGCGTGTGGACCAACTGGTCCAGGCGGTGCACCTGTTTCAAAATTATAGAGGCTGGATATATATACATATATAAATCAATTAACAAAAAATAACACTCATCAACTGTCATTCATATACATCGTCACCCCCTACCATTCCATATTAATTTATTTAGGAAAAAAATGTTCAAATTCCATATTGATTTTTTAAAATTTATTTTTATTCAATTATTTATTTAAAATAACCTGAAATTAATTATTTTATGATTTATAATTTTTATGAATATTATTTATTACGATACTAGATATTTATTTAGAGGTCAGGTATGCATACATATATAAATCGATTAACATAAAAAATTAACACTCATCCACTACCATTCGCGCACACCGTTACCCCCCACTCATTCCATATAAATCTTTTTAGGAAAAAAATGGTCAAATGCCGAATTATTTTTTAAAAATTTATTTTCATTCAATTATTTGTTTCAAATAACCAGAAATTAATTATTTTATGATTTATAATTATTATGAATATTATTTATTAAAATTATTAATATTTATTTAGAGGCCAGATATACATACATATATAAACCAATTAACACTCATCCACTAACATTCCCGGACTCCGTCACCCCCTCTCATTCCAGATAATCTTTTTTTGGAAAAAATCAGTCAAATCACATACTAATTTTTTTAGTAAAAAACACTCAAATGTCATATTTAGTTTTTAGAATTTATTATCATTTAATTATTTATTTAAAATAACAGTGAATTAATTATTTTATGATTTTTAATTATTATTAATATTATTTATTATGATTCTTGCTAATTATTTAGAGGCTATATATATATACATATATAAATTGACTAACAAAAAAATTAACACTTATCAACTACCATTCATGCATGGAGTCACCCCCTCCCATTCCATATTATTTTTTTAGAAAAGAATGGTAAAATCCGATATTGATTTTTTAAATTTATTTTCATTCAATTATTTATTTAAAATAGACTAAAATGATACATTGGAGAGACTATTCCATTGAATCAAAGTAAAATAATAGTGGAAATAAACCAAACACATAAAAAACCATGAACATCAGAGTACCCGTAAACAAATTACAAAAATAGAAGAATGCAATAATAAATGGAATACAGCATATAGACTCACATTCATTCTAGAAAAAAATAATAGGTTATCCATTGGGTCTACCACACATACCAAATAAGATAAAAATAAAATAAGGCTCTACTTCCATATATGATCCAAACCACACACACAATCTATATGACTGTTGAACTACTCCAGTTCAATCCATAGACTCCACATGAGTAGTTCCACTCAATCATGAAACACTAAGTCTCATCCCAATCCATTGTGTAAAATTTTCTCAACTTAAAAGAAGACATAAAGTATGTTTGAGCACTGAGGTACCCATATAAGTGGTGAGAAATAGATCTCAGTAGGCCACCCCCAATAGTGTCCCTAACATATTATGTCATAACAACTGTATGACACACATGATATGCCTAGCCTAGCTGAAAAATAATTGGCATAAAATAAAATAAACAAATTAAATATAAAAAAATTAAGAAGAAACCATAATTGACCCTTAGGTTTTAATGGCACCCGAAGTCGACTAAACCCACTCTGGCCAAAATTGGGGGCCTTATAATACACTGCTCACCGATCCATAAAACATTTGGTATATTCTCTAGACTAAAAAGAAGATATATAATGTTTAACATACCAACATGCATGAATTCCTAACTTTGAGATCTCATCCTAGTCATCCAACACTACAACACATACCTCTACCAAGAAATAGGACTCCAATAGTATGATATAAACCAGTGATATGGACCTCTAGGTAGACATAACTAGAAAACTTTTCATGTCTCGAAAGTCCTATAGAACTATCTAGGATCATATCTGAACTCACCATCAGTGCCTATCGCCTGAATTATTCCCCTTGGGAGCCTAGAAATACTAGGAAAACATATCCCACTCTATGAGTTCCTCGTCACCTCATGATTCTAAATCCCCTCTATCTAGGGTGTAACACTCAAATATAAGGGAGGTGAACTCATCCAGGTCATCCATTGTCTCCCTAGACCCACATAACACTATCCAACAAATAGAGGAGATCATTTGATCAATCTTAGGCCCCACACCTGATCCATAAATATTCCAATGGTCTCCTCCTGCATTCAAAATCTAAACATGAATATCCTTAATCATACGAAGCCACAGAAAAAAGTTCAATGGTTTACCTATCACTGAACCCATCATTACTAATGTTTTTGAGACCAAAATCATCCCTCCTAGGGGAAATGACTCATGAGGAACCCTCATCTGTCCTCAAAACCTTAGAAATAGTGGGACGCCCTACTAGAGACTCCTATCACACAAGTAGAACCTTGGTCCAAGATCATTATAAGAAACCTTAGTCATCCCCCAACACAAAACATGTCCCCAAACAACACTAATACCAAAATGGAATTATTCAATATAATTTACTATAGTAGGCTCACTAGAAGTTCTATAAATAATTTTAACAAAAAAGGTTTAGTTTCATTAAATAATATAATTATTTAAGACATATTAATATAAAAAGACATATGTATACCATGATAAATGTTCCTCTACCTTTTTATATGTCAATTAAATAGATGAATGTAATGAAATTTATATACCTATATTTAATTATAATTAACTTATTTTTTGAACTAAAAAATACTTTGAACAACTGGAATAAAATTATATCTATTATTTTAACTAATACAGGTAATGAAAAGTTAATATCTTAAAATGATTATTAAAAAGAAAAATTCATACAAAAATAATGATGTCAGTATTTTTAATCCATAAAATGTGTAAGATAAATTGATGTATATGAAAGTCTCTAATATGGAAAAAATTTATAAATTTAAATATCCACATTAAAAAAATAGAATCATTACTTGTATGTGTTTTATAAAATAATGATGTTAGGATTATTCTACCAAATAAATATACAACTAAAACTAATGAATTTAAAAATTAATTCAAAAAAAGTAAATTTTCAACATCTATATATTTAAATATCCAATTTATAAAATATTGTTTTTATATGTGTAAAATTCAAAAAAAATACATAACTTATCGATAAAAAATTTTTAACTAAAAATGATAAATATAAAAATTAATACTCAAATACAGAAATGATCAATATATAGATTTAAATATCCTAGTTAAAAAGTATTTTTTACATGTGTCAGTTTCACAAGAAAATATTTATGTGATGATTATTCAATAAGAAATTGTTTAACTAAACTTAAGAACATAAAAATCAATAAAAAAATCATAAAATTGATCAATATATATATATATTTAAAAATCAATGTTAAAAAATTAGTGTTTTTATATAATTATGTTTCCTAAAAAATGCATATTTACCTGAATAATTATGAGAGTAGAAAAGTTTTTTCCTATATTCTTTTAATTTGATCATTTCATATAGCATGTATTATGTCTACATCACACGCATTATTATCCTGAAGTTATCATGTAATAGATGAAAAACCCTCACATAAGTTTACAACATTATTAATAATGACTTCACCCAAATTAATTCATTCCCTTAGAAAAGAACTAACCATTGATCATTCAATGGGTCAATAACAAAAAATATTTGTATTCATATATATTCATGATAAATAGTTCCTCTTTAGTACTAAATATTTTAAAATCATTAGGTGTAAATACATAATCATTTTGTTTCATATCACTATTACTAATAAACCAAATACACTTAAACATTGGTACTTGAAATTTAGAATAATTAATTTTCAACATATCCTTAACAACTCAAAAATATGTTGTTTATGAAAAAATTGGGATTTTATCTTTTTTACTAAAAAAATTGAATACAACAAAATTAATCATTACTCTACTATTTTGAATGGTACTCTTATTATCCTAATTTTTTGTGTAAATTTTGAAAAAATTAATGTAAAAACTATAACATGAGATTACATTAAAACATGGTCCTCGAGCTAATCATTTAATGGATTTTAATACATTTGAAACAATGTTCAATTTTTTTTAAAATTGTATAAAAATGTGTTTTTATTCTCATTTGTCAACTAATTTTATTTTTTATATATATTTATCTTCTATCCAGAAATATTCGATTATATATGTTCTTGAACTACACTTATGTTATTCAAAGTGTATAAATTAACCTATATTACTATATATTATACAATTAACATTACTTTTAATATATGGATCTCTGTACGTTCACATTTGAATTCTATATGTCAAGATACAGATATACGAACATACTCTAATTCATACATGTAATCATTATAGAACTCAACCACCTCCTCCAATATATATTTTTAAATAATTAAAATCCATAATCGATTTATATTTTTAATATATCACTTCATAATTTCCATATATCATTAAAAAAGATAGATATAATGGAAATATAAATTCCCACATATCCTTATCTCTATTACCAAATAAATCACCAAATGAACCATTATATCAAATAATGATTGTTGAAAATACATCTTCATTTAACAAAGAATGGGTATAGATTCATAATGCAATGTAATTAAAAAATTTGGATCTATGAATTTTATTCATATGGAATTGAAATGGTATCATAACTTGAGGTTAGTATTTCATACATGCATGAAAAATATTCCATGTAGTGCAACTGGTCATAGTTGTTACATCAATTCATGAAAATCATGAGATTTCATCTCAATTAAACTCAATTGTTTTATTGAAACTGGATTTTTTACATTTGAAAAATACTCATTAGGTTCTTTAATACCATGTATACATTGATATAAAATAATCTTCTCACTCTCACTTAACATGTGACTAGATGAAGGTAAATATATTATTTTTTCCTTTCATGGTGGGACTTAACTCTAAGTGTATCCATATAAATATTATGCTCAACATAATAGTAAATCTAATTTTTATCTTTCTTTATTATGTCAAAAAATGTTCTGATCAAAATTTAAAAGTTGTTTTCCTCAACACACATAACATCAATTTAATTTTTTCCTCTAAAAATCTCTAATAAGGTAAGTTGAATGATATGTACTATTTCTTTCAAGTTTTTTTGATGAACTAAATTTTTTTAATCCAAAATGTGAAATATATATATTTTAATTGTTTGTAATATTGTTCATTTAAAAAGGTTGTATTGGGTGAAATTAAACTCTTATAAACCATTAAGTGAGATTTTATCTTAGATAAGGGTAATCCATTCATAAAAAACATCAATGGACCATTTACACTATCCTTCTACCATTATATAGTTAATGACAAGAAGACCATTCTTTAAAAATTGGACAATATTTTTATCCCTTGAAACACTATTCATGTCAGTTTCTATATAAAAAATCATTTATAGTTAAAATTAGAATATCATAAAAAATAAAGTGCTCTATATTTTATGCATAAAAAACTTGAAAACCTTCTCAGATATAAATTTCAAATCACCATTCAATAGTCATAGATAAAACTAAACATCATTTTGATTCTATTTAGGTCAAAAAATAAATAAGTTCGTCATAAAATATTTTCTGTCATGCATATTTGTGTGGATAGGTTATAAACGACTAACATAATAGTCTATGAACTATTTTGGATATTGAGGCTTCAATATAGATTCATTCCATCTCTACATAGTCTCATTATTATATTTTTAACATTTTTTTCAAAATCAGTAAATTATTGATCAAATATATTCCATTTAGATGAATTGGAGGGTGGTGAATGTTTCTATTGAAGGTTAATTCATCGGTAATCCATCACAGCCTCTTTTTATTATTTTAATTTTTAAATAAGTACTTAAGATGAGGAATTATTAGAAGATACCATATTTCCACATAAGTTGGTTTGGAACTTGTATTTGAGATTGAATCATAGTTGGATATCCCATTCATTTTTTATCATGATGTCCCATATTAAATATATTCTAATAAATATTTATATTTGTTTCATACAATATGAAATCATTGGGTAATTCATGTATTTTCATATACACTAATCCTATAAGACATAATATTTTCTTTCATTATAATTTCAATTGGGAAACTCATTTCCTTTTATAATTAATTATTTAAAAATTCAAAAAAATTGATAAAATTTTTATCTCTCCAATATTTTTATGCTTTTAAGATTACCAATCTCAATATTGTTGATAACATTATATATTTAGTATAATATGATAATAGTGATTTTTCAGCATCTTTATTCAATATTTCAATAGTTTCTATATTTTTAATGGTTTCAATTCCTACATCATGAATTAATTTATCAAGATGATCCCTTATCCCATACTAAAAAAATTCATCAATGTTAGAGGCTTTCATTTTTTTATTTCCCTATACCAAATCTATCTTGTATAATTATTATTAAATCCATAGAAAATTAGATGGTCTTTGATTTATTTGGACCCTAATTTTATCATAATAAAAAAATTCATTCATTTATATAAAAACATATCTATGTTTTCAATATTTAATTTATAAAATTACAAGAAATCATTAACCCCATTCTTATATTCCTCACCATTTCTTCTTGAATTTATCCAATTAAATCCATTAATTACCAAAAAATAATATAGTATGTGAATATATTAAAAAATTTATATATTTAAACATTTGTATAAACATATAGATTTAAAACATATAAATATATAAACCTATTTAAAGAAATAAATAAAATATGAGAAATATTTAATCAAAAAAATATGGAAAATAAACATTAATAAAATTATTAAATGAATACAATATATATTAAATGAATACAATATTTATATCAATAATTTTTAAATGAAAAAATTTTTAAAATAAATTACATTCAATAAATCTTTTTTTGAAATAACAAAATTAACTTTGAAAAAATGTAGATGCAGGAAGCATATTGGAGAAGAACAGAGGAAAAAAAGTAAGTGAACTATATATTGCATGAAATTATGTTGGAGTGTGATCAAAAATAAATAAATGGATACAATTTAATTATTATAAATATATAATAAATCTATTAAATAATGAAAATAAAATTTTTACTAAATAAAAATATATATGGAGTTAATCTATAGGTGATGAACCGACAAAAAAATAGTAGACTAACTTCTGGTTGAATGTGTTTATGTGGGAGTTTTGTGGAAATACATGATCGATGAAAATGATGGTGGAAATCAGCGGATATATTCATATTGAGTATATGGTTTGTGAAAGGTGTAAAAGGGAAATGGAAGGAGAATAAAACAAGAGGAATGTAATGAAGTGATGAAATTTTGAAAAATTAGGAATCAAGATGAATAAAGAAAAGGGAGAGAGTTTTAAACTTATGGAGACAAAGGTTTTAGAATAACATGCATCAATAGAATGAAGAGAAGAAAAAATTAATGTGTGCTTTAATTTTTAATTTTTATAACATTATATATATAATAAATAATTTTAAAGGTGGAATTTATGATCAGTTATCATATAAAAAAAATTAAAACTCAACAGATTTTATATTGGTTATACTAATAACCGATATGAAAACTCCAACTGTCAGGGTTTTCTCATAAGTTATAATAATAACTATTCTTAAAACGGTATCCATTAAACTCTTCATATCAGTTATTAGTATATGAGATGTTAAATCCTCGATTGATTGGATTTTCATGCATTTTATTTGTATAATATAAATAAAAACCCCATCAGTTAAGATTTTCAAATTGGTTACTAATTAGTGAAAATAATTCCATAATGAAAATTTTACATTTTCTACTTGTGGTTTTTTAGGTAACTAAGAGGAATATCTCAAATGAAGGTATTTTTTTAAATTATAGTTCACTCTAATCAATTTATGGCTAAAAATAGAGATAATAGGAGGTGTATGTGGAGCAAACACTTGAGTTTCCCAATGTGAAACGTATAATTTGAGTGCATATAAAAGGATAGTTTTCATAATGCATTCTTAGATACCAATATTAGGTACCTTTCTAGAAATGGTTAATCCTCAAGTGGATATTATGCAAAGATAAACTATTTTGAATAGAGAAACACATGCTTTAAGATTCTCTTATATTTCTTAGTATTGAGTTTATGTGAGAGGATAGGTTTCACAAAAAGTGTGGAGACTTTATGTTGGGAACCACATAATTTTCTCATGGTGGGGTTTTGGTTGATTTCTCAATATATTTACATGAATATGACATGGTCATGAATATCTTACCAAGATAGGAATAGGAAACAATGATTTTTTACAGAGTGTGTCCATGAATATATTACACATAGAGGATATGTATATGAATATATTATATAGAGTATCCCCTCCCATTTTAGACATGAATTTGGAGTATAACTGTAGGGGTTCATCTTCAAAAGGTATCTCATAATACTTTCTCACAAAAAAATCTGATTTCTCACACTATATACCACTAAAAATTCCAAATGTCCACTATCCTTCTTATTATGTATATCGAGAGTCCTATTTAATAGAAAAATCACACAATACACAAACTAATTGACTTAAAACTATGTAAAAGACTCATAACTATGTATGATTCAGGTGATAACAAACAAATCCTCATTCTATGGTCATAAAAATTTGAGCACTGCATTAGAACAACCTGATTGTAAAAGAATCCCATTTTATGGATGCAAACTAGAACTAAGCATAAAACTTTCTCATCCATGAAGAACTCTACTATTTGACCACATAAGGGATTCAGGTTTCGTAATTCATTTACGATTTCATAGGGATCCGTTCTTTATCCATTATGATATATGAGCCTCTAGCTATGGGGTTTACCTGTAGAAGGTGTTTTTGAAGAAAAAACGAAAGCATTACGTAGGATTTGAAATGAATTTCATGGATTTAGATATAATTTCTTCAAAAAAATTATAATCCATAGCCTAATTCTAGTGGGAGGTTCCCACTATGACATTACTAAATTAGGAACTATTTTTACAAATGTCTACTAAAGGATTAATGAGTAATAAGGTTGCACATGGAAAGCCCATTTGAATCTTCTACATATAGTAAGGCATTCTTTCATCTTCATGTCATCTATATGGGGATCATGGTTTTCAATGAGAAGTGTGAACTATGTTTTTGGATGATAATAATTAGTTTATTCCTTTAACAATTATACTATGATTCCATAAATTTTTATTCATTATTATATTTCACTAAAAACACTACGGCTAACATATTAGAAAAAAATGTATTTTGATCGTCAAAATATTTAATTCCAAAGGATGTTTATTATTTTAACCCTAGGATAACCCAAAAGTCATTATTTTTTTGATGATAAAAATTTTAGTACATTAATTCATAAATAAAATTCATAAAATTTTCATTGATTTTGATTGAAGAATTACTATTTTGATTGAAACCAAAAAAATGCGGAAGGTTAGACCTTCTGTTTCAATTCTGGATGATCATTTCAACTGAAATTCCAATTTAGAAAGATATATATTTCAAATCTGACTCTCTCCTTTTATTATTATTCAAGTGATGAGTAACAGAAATATTGTAAATAAACAAAAATCTCCCATTATGGTAAAACCATTTATTTCATCCCTATGAATGATATGTGGTTCTCTTAAAAATAAAAATAAATTACTTATTGAAACATTGGTTAAAGAAATATTCAAACTCACCATTTTTTAAAACAATGGCACTTAAAATTATTCTTATCTTTTAAAATATTTAATATAACTACCACTTCACTGAAATAAGTTTAGCAAAAAAAACATTAATAGGTTGTAAGAAGTAACAAAAGATATTATTCAGTTATAATTCTCAATGGAGTTTACTATCTTATTAATTGTTTTAACTTTGACCATTTGGTTGAAAATTCCTTATATTTTTTAATAATAGATTCTTTATATTTGATCATTTTACTTGGGATGAACTTCAGTGTTAATTTTAAATTCTAGTATTTATTTAATTTGATTCAATGTGACTTTGAATATTTTCAACAATTTTTTTTTTATTTTTATAAGTGCTGGTCATTTTTGTTCCTATAAATATAAATCAATTTAGTTCCCAGTCACATGAGTATAGTATTATTAGTATGGGGAATAATTATACAAACATAAATAATATATATCCAAGTAGATAAAATGTTTACTATTAAATAATAATATTAAGGAAGATAAATTATGAGTTTAATATTTATGAAATGAATATACAATGAAAGAAAAAAACATTGTGTCTTAATAATCTCATCTATTTATTGATGTTCCCAATCTTCATGGGAGTTTATATTTGGGGATTGAGATTATTATATATGATTTTTTATAAAGCAAACTAACATATCATAGGGCTCCACATTTTATATATTAAACATGGAAAGGGAAAGGGAAAGGTTATTCATTGTCTCAAGAGAACCGTCTTACTAAGTCATACAAATATATATTTTTTCCATAGTAAGATTAAAAAAGGAGGAATGAAATTGAGAAATGGTATAGGAATAAGAAAAAATAAAATTCTTATTTTTCAAACACAATAACATTAAATAAAGATATTTCTAACAAATATTTCTTGAGAGTGAAATTAAGAAAAAAAGAGGGACCCCTTGTGTCGTGTTTCTAATGAAATAAGACTATTATATTTGTAGGATTATGATGGAATATGGGTTTGTAAGGTGAAATAAGTGTATAGATTTGAAATATTTATTTTATTTTACATCTTTCCATTCAATTTTATCATCATTAATCTAACAAAAAAATCAACTTGGTGTATAGTTTAAAATAAACACCACCTTAATAAACATGAAAAAATAAATTTAGGGTTCACATTGTTATGTTAATGGTTATTTAGATTAAAAATAATAGTATATTATACATTATGGAGTGATATTGTAAGATCTCATTACTCATCTATTAGGTACGTCTTTAACCTTATCATGGTTTTTCTTTTATCATTGACGGTATATGGATGAGAAGGAATTGAACGGATACCTATAATGGTGAAGTTAGAGATTTTTTTGGACTCTTAGATTTAATCAGATTTTTATATAGATTGTAGTAAGATTTCACCTCTTGTAACTATGTTACACGACATGTAAGAGTTTCTAGATTCATGTAATTAAAGGCTTAAAACTGTGAAATGTTAAACAACGTGAAGAGATTTTACACATCATGGGTTAATAAAACGTTTGGTTTTTAAATCTGAGGTGATGGGTTTTTTAGGGTATGTGGTACTTTTTTTGTAAGAAGTCATGTAACTGAGTTACATGTCATGTAATGGACTATGTACAGTTTAAAAAAAAAAGATGTTGGCTATTTTGTTTTGGTTCTTTTATCCCTACTCTCTTGCTCTCAACCTAGGGAAATTCCCAAGCAATTTTGGACGACTCTACTCATTCTAGAATGATTTGATCAGTGTTTTATCTTCATTCTAGTCACAATTCATCTCTCTAGGTGAGTGAACTTTCAACTTGATTTCTGTCTTTGATCGCAGTAGCTCCCTTGGGTTAGGTTATCAGACATGTGGGTCTAAGTTGGTATTTCTTCATGTATTCTTCTCAATCCATTGTGCAATCTCATTCTGTAGGACATTCCTTTGTTATTCGTGGTTTAGTGGGTGTTCCTTCTTGAGGTATGTGGGTTTCCACCTTTATACCAACCCCTTTTTTCTATATTGGTTCAATATTTTGATGTTGGTTGGATTTTAGGGCCTTTTTTGTCATTGTTGGGTTTCTTTGTTGTTGGATCCTATTGCGGGCGTGTGCAGTCCGATTTTTGAGGTAGGTGGTTTCATATATAGCCTATGTTGATTATCCTTATTATTCATGATTTACAAACTAATTTATACAAGGTATTGGAATGATTAATTTTTTTTGTGTTGAAATCACTTTTTAAAGAAAAATGGTTTTCCCCTAATTATTGGTAAATGGAAACAAAAAGGTTATTCCCAAAGTGTTTAAATGGCTTTTTGAAATGGTTTTCAAATAATTGGATTTAATTTTGAACACAAGAATTTGAGTTCCCTTGGGTACTTTGGTGGAAGGTTTATCTTGAGGCCATTATCCATGTTTTGTGATTATCAGAAAGTTTTCCCAAGGGGATTTTCTCTATTTCCTATAACCATTGTTCAAGGGAACTAATAATGACTTTGTTTGTGGGTTTACTCATGGGGTAATCCTAGGCTTCCTAGTCTGGTGTTCTAGTAGTCATATTGTGCACTTGATTGATTGTGGTATGAGTAGTCTTCTAGTCTGAATAATAGTGATCCCTCGTACTGATACATGTGCTTCTATTTTGTATTGTATGGATTTTTTTATCCATGATATACATGTTTATACCTATGAAATATTATATGGAAATGTGATTTTAAATTAATATACCTACTTTTTTTAGAACTATAATAAAAGGGAGATGTTTACCATGTTTTTTATAAAACAGCTTTACTACTTATCATGGCAAGATTTATTTAAAATGAGAATATGGGGATTGTTATATAAATACTTGATATGGAACACCTGGGTGGGATCCTATTGATATTATTATCTCACACCCTATGAATCTATTCAGTGGTGAGTTGACATTTTTATGTCTTCCATTTCAGGGAAAGGCAAGGCATCGCAGTCATGTAGTGAGGTTCATGTCAGTTGGGTTGGGTAGCTGGTGGTGATATGGTGGGAGGTCATCCATGCCATCAGATGGAGTAGCTATTTAGTTATGTTCCTTTATATTTGGACTTTTCTTTTGGTGTTTTAGTTACTTTTATAGTTGTCTCATTTTCACTTTCTTCTTACATTTATGGAAACAATTTCTTAAACTTCCTATGTCTCTTTTCTGTGTGTGTATGTTTGCCATGTTTTTTCAATGGTTAGGAGAAACCATTCCATCTGGTTTGTTGTTCGATGCTCAGGTGCTTGTCACCAGCCCATGGGGATCAGAAATGCTCTTCAAGTATGTGGAAGATCAGGTCGGGTGCCAGTTTTGAGGGTAACCCAGGTCGGTTTGTTACCAAATGGTATCAGAGGAGGTATGTCCTCAGGATTCCATGGATTGGGACATCTGTAAGACTATATATAGGATTGTTGGGACTTGATAGGTATGATGCAATGAGTGCCTGGACATATCTTCTTGTGACGAGACTCAAGTTGGCATGGGATATTGGGATATGTGTCTCTAGTGTTGGGTTTTGTTTTAAATCTCTTCATTTTTATAGGTTTTCTTGTTTGAACTAATATTTACTCTATTTTCCAATCCTTCCTTTTGTTTTGGTGTGTAGTAGTATTCCTATGAGTCATCTTCCACAAGTTCCTCAAGAAGATGTAGTTGATTCTCTACAAGGTAATCTTCTAGTGGATCAAAATCTCATTGATACTATTGCATGGGCAGTTTATATTGATAATCAAGATGCACCAAAAGTTCAAAATGTAGTCGTTGATGTACAGCCCAGAGCTGGAGTAGAGAGAGATTTATCACAGAAATTCTTACATGAGAACCCACCATCCTTTCAAAAAATAATGAACCTCAAGAGGCAAAGGACTGGATGAATAGAATTGATCAAATATTCAACCTCCTAGATATTCCAAAAAATATCAGGGTAAAGTGTGCATTTTTCAGTCTCAAGGGTTTCGAGAAGCGAAGGTGGGATTCTATGGTCTTGGAAAATAGACAAAAAGACTTGGATTGGAAGGGATTAAAAACCTTTCTCTTCAAACGGTTTTTTATAGAGTACTTATTGTTGAAATAATTTCTATAGTTCCTATATCTATAGCATGGAGTGCATTTGGTGTTAGTGTACCCCAATTAGTTTGCTGATCTTTTCCATTTTTCTCTGGAAGTGGGGAAGAATTGTAAGTTAATGGCTCAAAAGTACCTACAGGGTTTGAAATCAGTTATCAGATCATATGTGTTTATTTTTAATCTTTCTACTTATGCTGAGATGGTAGATAGAGTTATGATTTTAGATATAGATATGGAAGGAATGTTTGGTTCCCCCATCTCTTATCTTCTATTTAGTGGCAGCTTCTATGGAGTGCATGGGAAGAAGAGGAAGTGGAAAGATCGTTGTTAGAGTGGTGGAGGTGGATCTCTGGTATGAGCCTCCTCTGGATCATCTACTATAGTTAAAAGTGTGCCTCTTACTTGATATCAGTGTGGAAAGGTCAGACACACAAGACATTATTTTCTAATTCTTTTGAAGATTTGAAATAGTTAAAAATGCATTAATCATTTACAGTGCTTCTATCAATATATGACCATGCCTCATTATGTTTAGGTTTCTTCATCTCTAAAGACTAATGTGGTGTAGTTATAAGCTTCAAGTAATATAAGGCTCCATCCATAGGCCTTAGGAGTGAAACACTTTCACACATTAGATGAGTGTCTAGTGGAAGTTGATGTAGGTACAACAATAGTGAGAGGAACTATCCTTAATGCATCTTCAGTAGAAATTGATTTATTTTGTACTATTTCCTCCCACTCATATATATATTAATTTTTTATTGATATTCTTAAACATCCAATGGAAGTTATGTCCTTTGTAATGGAGATAGAGACACCTTTTTCAATAGGAGAGAGCAGTGGTTTCAATGTCCTTTTTCATTGACAATAGCTGATACACAGTTGGTCTGGGATTTTCTTATTCTTGATCTAGATCTGTTTGATATCATCATTGGTATGGATTGGATTCTCGGTCAACTAGATGAGGTTGATTGTTATCATTGGTATGTCTCATTTCTTATATCTTATAGGTGCTCTTGTGTGTTTCAATTGGAGGGGGACTCGAGTTCCGAACGTGCAGGGACTTCCCACACAACACTCAGAAGTTTCTAATATATTTTTGTGTTTTATAATGATGGAGTTTCTCTTATTTTATATATTCTTGTTGTTATTTGATACATTCCTAATGTTTTCCTATAATACTTATCTGGTCTTCCACTAGAGGGTGAGGTAGATTTTTTGATTGATATGGTACTAGGTATATAGTTGGTATCGATACATTCTTATCGTATGGAACAAGAAGAAATGAAAGAGCTCAAGATTTAGTTGGATGACCTGTTAGAAAAATGTATCATTTTCCCTAGCATTTTCATATTGGGTATCCCATATTTTCTTTTCCAATTAATCATATTTTTCACTTCGAGTTTGTGTAGACTATCGTAAGTTGAATTGGGTAATAGTTAATAAAAAATATTCATTACCTCATGTAGATAATATTTTTGATCAGTTAAAGGGGGAAACGTGGTTCTCAAAAATTCATCTCCATTCAGGTTATCATCAGCTCATAGTTTGGGAGTTTGATATACCAAATTCAACTTTCAAAATCAGGTAAGTCCATTATGAATATCTTGTGATTCCTTTTGGCCTGACTAATGCTACTGTAATTTTAATGGATTTGATGAATTGGATATTACATCAATATATTTACACATTTGTGGTAGTGTATGTGGATGATATTCCAATCAATTTGAAATTGGGGCATGGGCATGATCCCCATCTATGTTTGGATATGTAAATTTTGAGAAGTCATTGTTTGTACAGAAAGATATCAAAATGGTGTTTCTTGATTCCATAAGTGAATTAATTAGGGAATAATATCTATAAACATGGTTTATCAGTTGATCTAGAGAAGGTTAAGGATGTTTTGTCAAAGTAAGAATATACAAAATTTCTTTTAAATTCAGAGCATCCTTGGTCTTACTGGATACTACCGATAGTTTGTTAAGGATTTATCTAATATGGAATCACCATTAACTGCTCTTACTAGAAAATTGTGAAATTCACCTTGGATGTGAAGGGCCTATCTTATTTTTGATGAACTGAAACGAATTCTGACATCAACTCTTATTATGATCTTACTTAAGCCCGATAAGGGGTACATGGTATTTTGTTATGCTTCTAGTGCTAGTTTGAGATGTGTTATTATGCAGGATAACCACGTTGTAGCATATGGTTCTCTTCATCTTAGACTGTATGATAAGAATTATCCCACACAAAATTTAGATCATGTTGTAGTTATGCATGCAATTAAATGTTGGTGGAACTACCTTTTTTGGGAAAGGTTCACATTCTTTTCTGATCATAAGAGTTTGAGTTACATATTTTTTAGAAGGACTTGAATCTCAAATAGATTCAATGAGTACAATTACATTAGAAATTTCACTTCAATATCACCTACACCCTATGTAATTGGAATATTATTGTAGATGCACTTAGTAGGAAATCATTGTCACAAGCTATTCTACAATTGAAGGAGTGAAACCTTGTGGGAATTTTAGCTCAGTTGCACGTAGATTCTCAGGATAATGATTTAGGTATGGTTTTGACCAGTGTTCAGTTATAATAATCTCTCCTAAAGTCTATTTTGTAGATTTATTATAAGGATGACGACTTTAGAAAAATTCAATAAAGCCTTTATGTTGGGGAGACCATTTTTGGTTGGTCTCTCTTTAGATGGTATGCTCCTCTTTAGGAAGTGATTTTTCATCCTAGCATCTGTGAGGATTTTATTCTTGTTCAATTATCATATATATTTTTAAGCAGTAAATCTAGGAACAAATAAGATGTATAATGGCATGATATGGTGATTGTGGTGGCTGGGTATGAAGTGTGACATTATAGACTATGTTTCATGTTGTTACACCTATGAGTGGAAAAATAAAGATCACTTTAAACCATCTAGTTTAGTTCAACCTCTTTCGTTGCTAGTCTGAAAATGCGATGAGGTATCCTTGGTTTTTTTTGTGGTATTACCATAAAATACCCAAGAGAAAAATGTTATCTAGGTAGTTGTTGATCGATTAATGAAGTCTTCTCATTTCATTCCAATCAAGGAAAACACTATGATTGAAGATATATATAAGCTATATTTGTAGGATATCATGAGGTTACATGGGAGTACTTATTCCATTGTTTTAGATATGGATCCTAGGTTTAACTTGAGGTTCTAAAGGATTGTCCAAGAGGAAATGGGAACTCAGTTCAAGTTGATCACAACTTACTATCCATGGACAGACGTTCAGATAGAGTGTATGATTCAGATCCTAGAGGATATTCTTTATTCCTATGTCTTGGATTTTGGTGGATCATGGGATAGCTATCTCAGACTAGTTGAGTTTTTTCTCTTAGAGGCATTATATGTCCACCCATACCGAACAACTCTTTGTTAGGTAGAGGTGCGTGAAGTATCTTTATTTGGAACATGTTTGGTCCATGAGACATCATCAAACATTCAATATGTGAATCGATGTTTGGTTACATCCTAGAGTCAATAGATATTGTATGTGGATTAGATATTTCATCCTCTAATGTTTTTAATTGGTGACTAGTTTTTTCAGAAAGTTTCTCCTTGATTGGGGTCACCATAATCTTGGAAAACAAGACAAGTTGTCTCCAAGATATGTTGGATCATTTGAGGTCACTAAGTTGAATGGGTGGGTTGGTTATTAGTTATCATTTCTGGTTCATTTGATAGGTATTCATGATATTTTCCACATATCTAAGATCTGGAAGAACCATCTGTATCCCGCTCACATTCTGATTTTGGAATAAATTTTCTCAGAGCCATATATTTATATTTTTGAGAAACCAATTGAGATCATTGAATCTCAAGTGAAATTATTATGTGATAATTTGATTATATTGTTTAGATTACTATAGCCACATGGATTGGATTCTCATGAAACTCGGTAATGTGAGTCATTGGTGAGTGAGTAATGGACTCGTTTTTCTAGAGATTACATATTCCAGATGACTTCCCACGGATGGAAAGTCATTATGGTGGAAAGTTTGTAACATTCTGTTACTAATCAATCATGTAATTATTTAACCTCATCATGGTTTTCCTATTTTCACTATCGATGTAAGTCCTTGAAGGCATTGGGAGGATACCTATAATGGTGATGTGAGAGATTTGTTGGACTCATAAATTTAACAGGATTTTTCTACATGTTTTAGGAGGATTTCACAATGTATAACTAGGTTAAATGACATGTAAGAGTTGTTAGATATAATTCATGGAATGCTTCACACTGTGAAAAGTTACATGATGTGAAAAACATTTACTTTTTATGAGTTAATAAATGGCTGGGTTTTTAATCTCATGTGATGGATTTTTCAATGTATGTGGGACTTTGAAAGTTAAATGTCATGTAACTAGGTTACACATCATGTGATGGACCACATATAGTTTTTAAAAGTGACATGTGGTTGTTTTGTTTCAGTTATTTTGTCCAAAATCTCTTGATCTTGACCCAGGGAAATTCCAAATAAATTTTAATAGACTATGCTCAATCTAGAATGATTTGATTTGTATTTGATCTTCATTGTGGTCATAGTGAATCTCTTCAGGTGAGTGATATTTCCCCATCTTCACTGTCTTTGATTGAGATAGCACCCTTGGGTTGTGTTATTAGATCCATTGGTCTAAGTTGGTGTTTCTTCATGTCTTCTTCTAGATTCATTATGTGATCTTGTTATAGAGGCCATTCCTTTGTTGGTCATGGTGTGATGGGCATTCATTCTTGAGGTATGTGGGTTTCCTCCTTTCCTCCAACCCCTTATTTTCTAAATTAGAACAATATTGTGATGTGAGTTGGATTCTAGTCCCTTTATTGTGGTCATTGGGCTTACATTGTTGGTGGATCCCGTTGTGGGCATGTGTGACCGGATTTTTGAGGTAGGTGGTTCCGTATCTAGCCTATGTTGATGAACCTTATTGTTCCTACTTTATAAATTTATTTATATAAGAAATTATCATGATTTATTTGTTTTTTAGTTATTATTTAAATAAAAATATTTTTATATGATTGTTGAGAAATGTAAAGAAAACAGGTATTTTCAATGTGATGAACTAGATTTGTGAAATGGTTTTGAAATGGTTTTCAATGCATTAAATTGAATTTTGAAAAAAAGAACATCGGTTACCCTAGGTACTTATGTGGAATGATTTTATTGAGGCCATCATCCATGTTTTGTGATTATCAGGAGGTTTACTCGTGGCCCTTTCCTCCATTTCCTAGGCTCATTATTCTAGGGGACTAATATTGACTTCGTTAGGGGGTTTACTAATGGGGTATTCCTTGGATCTCTAGGATAGTGTTCTAGGATCCAAATTGTTCACCTGATTAATTATGGTAAGATTAGTCTGCTAGTATGACCTATAGTGATCTATGGTATTGATACCTATGCTTATGTTTTCCATTGCTCGGATTTGTTTTTTTATCCTTGATATGCATGTTTATGCCTATGAAAAATGATATGGAAATGTGATTTGAAATTGATATACCTACTATTTTTTGAACTATGATATAGGGTAAATGTTTACCATGTTTTCTATAATAATTATTTACTACTTATCATTCCATGCTTTATTTAAAATGAGAATAAAAGAAATACTATATAGAGACTTGTTATAGAACTCCTAGGTGGGATCCTATTGTTCATGTAAGCTCACACCATGCACACCTCTTCGATGGTTTGTAAAAAATTGTATGTATTCCTTTATTGGTAATGGAAAGGCATCGTAGTGAGGCGGTGAGGTTTCATATCAGATGGGTTGGGTAGATGGTGGGAGTTCATCCACACCATAAAATAGAGTATCTGTCTGGTTCTAGTCCTTTGCAGTTGAACTTTTATTTTGGAGTTTTAGTTACTTTTATAGTTTACTCATTTTCACTAACTTCTTATGTTTATGGCATATATTTTATAGAATTTAACTGTCTCTTTCTTTTTTCTTTGTATGTAATGTATTTTTACAGGTTGCGAGAAATCATTCCCAATAGTATTTTGTTCGATGCTCGAGTTCTTTTAACTAGCCTGTTTGGATCAGGAATTCCCTTCAGGTATGTGGTGGATTGGGTTGAGTGGAAGTTTTGAGGGTAACCAAGGTTTATTCATTACAAAATTTATAACGGTCTAGCCTAGCCCATGATCATGATAATTTCTACTTTGGGCCTAGCCCACACAATTTTTATTTCACTATGCTCTAGACCCCATGCATCCCCTACGAAAAGGTGTCATGATGGGAGAGGTTTCCACACCACCTTAGAAAGGGGTGCTTCATGCTCCAGCTCATTCAATTTGGGATTTCCATAATCCCCCCAAGAATGTACCAACATCCTCACTGAGAAATCTAATGGTCACTAGCTCTGGTACCATTTGTAACTGCACATCCCGAGCCATGATCATGATATTATTCAATTTTGGAATATCCCTCACGGTTTTTCATTCCCTAAGAAACGGACCTTAGGCATCCCTCAAGAAAATGGATCATTATATGAGGGATATCCACACCACCTTATAGATAAGTGATTCATGCTCCTCCTCCTTCGATGTGGGATTGAGATGATCATACCCTAGATGGAACATCATCCTCGTTGGCTTATCAAATGGACACTAGCTCTGATACCATTTGTAACAGCTCATCCTAGACCATGAGCATGATATTGTCCACTTTGGGCCTATCCCACATAGTTTTTTTCCCTGGGCACTAGCCCTCAGGCATCCCCCAAGAAAAATCCTCATGATTAGAGAGGTGTCCACACCACCTTATAAAGGTGTGTTTCATGCTCCTCCTACTTAAATGTGGTATTTCCATTATCCTAGCCCTAGAATATCCCACAGAATGAAAAACCATGCATCCCCTTTTAAAAGGCCCCGTGATGGGAGAGGTATTGACACCACCTTATAATGGGTTCTTCATGCTCCTCATCCTTCAATGTGGGATTTCCATAATCCTCTCCCTAGAAGTCCCTAATGAAAGAAAAACCATGTGGGCTAGGCCCAAAGGGAAAAATATCATGATCATGGTATGGGATAGGCTAGTAGAAATGGAATCAAATCCAGTGTACATTCGATGTTCCAGTGAAGATGTTGGGCCCTTGTGGGGGGGGGGACTATGTAAATCCCACATCGAAGGAGGAGGAGCACGAGGCACCCCTTAATAAGGTGGTGTGGATACCTCTCCCATCATGAGGCCTTTTCCTAGGGATTCCCGAGGTCCAGATCCCAGTGAATTAAAAACCATGTGGGCTAGGCCTAAAGAAAACAATATCATGATCGTGGGTTGGGATGGTCCATTAGAAATAGTATCAGAACCATTTCTCATTCAATATACCAATGATAAAGTTGGTCCCTTCTATGGGGGATGATTATGGTCATCCCACATTAATGGATGAGGAGCACAAAGTACCCTTTATAAGGTTGTTTTGATACATCCCCATTCATGATACTTTTTCCTAAAGATGCTTTGAGGCTAGATCCCAGGGAAAGAAAAATTGTGTGGGCTAGGCCCAAAATGGAAAATATCCTTATCATGAGATGGTCTGGGATGTTATATATATTTATTTTAATAATAATCTTCTATTTATTGTTCTATTATGTGAGTTCTCTTTGATCCATAATCTCATAACTATGTAAGTTGGAAAAGAAAATTTTTTTAACCCATATTTCTTAGGTTTAGAAGTTATAATACACAATGAATGTGAAATATAGATTTAATTTGGTTCCTTATATTTAGAATTATTATGGGTTTTCATCACAACATTTAATATAATTTCTATAATGTTATTAAAACATTGTTTTCTTCATCTTATAATTCTAAGTGGTATTCTTATAAATATTTCGGTATTCACATTTCAATTTTTCATTATTTTATAAATATTTTTATGATAGAACATTCTTTTTTCCATTGAACAACGATTCCACATTTGAGATATTGTGGTTACAAAAATCAATTATTTTAAATAATTAATTCCATAAATAAATATATATATAAATCCCTTTTCAAATATTCATTATCAAATTTTATATAATTAATTCATTTGGATCCTAGAAGTATATTTTATAGATCATGTTTAAGAGATCATTTATAGAGGATGGAATTTTTTATTTAAGAACATTCTTTTTTATGGTTTTTTAATATGGTGAAATTTTATTTGGAGGTTAATTGTTGTTAAAGAGTTTAAATTTTATGTTTGGAAGTAAACAATGTCATGTATGAGTTCTAAAAATTCCATGTTTTGATGGCTTCATCTTGGTTTCAGAACTCATCATCATAAAGCGGTAATGTTTCTAAAAGGGAATTTTTAGAGTTAAGAATGTATATTTTTAGGTTTTATTACATCATGGTTCTAAAATATGATATGATTTATAAGTGAAATCCATTTTCCATTTCATGTGTTGGGGTTTTATTTTGATTTAATGCCAGGTTACCATGGGGGAATGAAAAAGGGTCATGGTTTTTAACCTAGTATAAAAATGGAATTGTTTGGAGAGTATTCCATCATGGTTTTATCTTGAGGGTACAATAAAAATGATTATGGTTTATTGAACATTCCATGGTTTTGGTCAAAACCATTTTTATAAAAGGAAATAATGATAAAATATTTTAGATCTTGAATTTTTCAAGTATTGAATATTTTATATCAATATTGACGGGGCTAAACCATGATGTGTTTTATATTTTTATGAAATGGTTTGTCACACCAAAATTTAAATTTAAATTTGGTTACTAATCTTCCAAATGTTAAATCCCCTCATTTCTTAGAATTATATGGAGACAATGTGATCTCTTTTTCAGTAATTTTAGGGTCCCTTAGTAGAATTTTGGGTCATAATCATTATGATATTTTGTCTTTATGATTTCAAGTTCCCCAATCCATTATTATTAATATCTCCAATTAATCAATATAACATAATGATATATTTAATTGGAAGGTTCATGGATATGATGGAGTATTAATTGGTTGTTTATTTTTTATAGGTTTTTTGGTTAATCATTTTGTAAACATGGATTTATGAGATTAATGTTTCGTTAAATTTTCAATTTAATGGTCTGAGCTACAATTCAAGATAGTAGATTCAAATTCACTCTATATTTTTATTTTATTTTCTAATGTGGGTTAACAATTCATTTTTTTAATTAGTTTATTATATGAGCATTATAATTTTTAATTAAAAAATATAAATTGAATTTAATATAGTATGGGTGTGGGATGTAAGTATTTTGTGCAGTTTACCTTTTTCATCACTATATAATTCTTATAGTATAGATAATATAGTATAATGTTTATTATGTAAAGATGATAAATGGTATGATAAATTTAATATTATTTTTTTATATAATATTATTATGAAAAATTAAAGGAAACCATATATTTGATCGATATTTTTTGACATTAACTGTATAGTTGTATTGAGTATGTGGTGGTATGATTGGTAAAGAAAAATAAAAAATTAAAATATTTTAACGGTATTTATGATATCATTATAAAGTTATAATATGTGAGATAATTTATTAGATCAATATTTTTATGGTGGTATAGGATGTATGGTTTGGTTTTTTTGGTGAGGTGGCTTGTTTGGTTTGATTTTGGTGTTGTGGTACCCTGTAATATAGAAATGTTTTAAACTAATGAATGAATTTAAAAACAATGAATGAAAATAGGATTAAATTTAATTGAGTAATTACAATTTAATTTAAATTAAATGTACGGATATATAAAGTGGTTATTGAATTATGAAAATGAAATATGGTAGAGTGTTTAGTAAAGTAGTTGATGTTCTCTAGAATTGAATAAATAGTGTAGTTAAATGAATTTAAGTAATGTTATTTGTATCAATAATGTGGAGTTCATAATGAAATATGAAATAAAAAGAATAATATGGAAAATTAAGTATTATTTTGTGATAGTGATGTTTTGTTTTTATGGGTTTATATATGGTAACTATTTTTGTTTATGTTGGTAATGATGTAATATTGGGGTGTTAGTAAAGGTGGTTGATATGTTATGAACCCTTGGGTAGGTGTAAAACCCCGACCCGACATCTTGTGGTTGTAGTTATTTGTATTTATATTTGAGTCTTTTGGTTTCATAATGATTAAAAAAATTATTAAATTTAAATCAAAATGAAATAAAATAAAATAAAATAAATGGAAAATGATTTAATAATAATAATGATAATATTTTTTTAGTTTTATTATTTTTATTATTATTAAGTTATTATTAATATTATTATAAGTATTATTATAATTATTATTATATTTGGGTTTCTTTGGGGTTAGATTTTCTTTTATTTCCCATTTTTTCATTTCTTTCTTCTTTCCTTCTCCCCTGTTTCTATCATCCTTTCCCTAGCTTGCACGTAGATCTACCCCAAATGAGTGCCTCCTCCCTTTCACGTGGTTCGGCACACTCCCTCCCCCAGTTAGCACTGACCTCTCTTTCGTCCAACTCTCTACCTACGCGCACCACCCTCTAGCCCAATGCCTCTATCTCTAGAGTGCACAACAGCCCTGCTTGACCCAATCTGTGTGCACTCACCTCCAGCACAACCCCCTTCCAGCGGTGTGACCCCCCCCCTCTTACCAGTGCTGATCACCTCCAGCGCAACCCCCCAGGTAGACCCTTTGTCCCCCTCTCTAGTGTTTTCATTATTGTTTTTTACTCTATTTTGGTTTTATTTTGTTTATTTTGGTTCAGATGTTTGAATTAGGGTCAAATTGTGGTTACTTGTTGTGTGATAGGCATGCAGTGATTGTTTCGCAGTGAAATTTTGGGATTTTGACACCAAATATAGGTGGGTATGTGTATAATCTTCATTTGATTATTTATTTTGTTTGTTAAATTAATTCAGCATGTTCTTTGATTGAAGTTTTTGATGCAAAATTGGATCTAAGGGAGTTTAATATGCATTTTATCCTTTTTGTAGCATGTTTATATGCAATGGAGTGCATTCGTGATGAAAATCCATGTTTAGTCTATTGTTAGTGTTTTATTATGTTGTGATAGGGCAGTGAATTTATTTTTATCATGTTATTAGTGTGTTTTTGTCCTTAAAAGAGGTTTTTGAGTGGGCATTCATGTTCCAAGTCTTTTGATACCACTTGGAGTTGTTTTATTAAATTCTTAAGTGGGTTATTAAATCTTATAAAGTGTGTGAAACATGTTTGGGTACTGTTTGGGGGTGAGTTTTCTCTTGGTTCCTTGTTTAATTCTGTTTTGTTTGGAGACCTTAATTTTAGACCCACTCTTTATCATTTTAGCATGTTTTGGTATTGTGGTGTGGGCACGAGTCATCCACAACAGAGGCCTACATGTTTATTCATGGATAAGCATATATATATATATATATATGTATGTATGCATATCCTCCTTGCACATATTCTGTCATGGCATGAGGAATATGTACTTGGTTCTAAGGATATATATATATATATATATGAAAATTTATATGCATGTAAGGTGGAGAGGTCTCGGGCTTCCATCCTCAAAAGCTGTGTATTTGGAGGTATGGACTATTATTTCACTTGTTGGGTTTTCACTTTATTTATAATGTTCTTTTGATGTTTTATAGTGCTAGTATTTACCTGTGTAGTAAGTTGATCTTTGTTCATCGGTTTCGAGTTTCCAAGTCAAGGGAGAATAGAATGTGCTTGCATAGGTATGTATATATATATATAGGTTCACCTGTTACATTTATATACATGAATATTTTTATTTATGCATGTAAGAGGCTAGGTGTACCTATGTTTGTATATAAAAGTGCATGTGTTGGTGAATATTGACTGGTTTATGCATATAAGCATATATGTAAGGATCCCCTTGCGCATGCCCATGCCCATGCAGATGTGTGCATAAGGGATAGGTGTCCTTGAATGTATGTGAATGTGTGTATTCTTAGTGGGGAAGCATTAGCCTAGAGTTAAAAAGCATCAAGAGATGAAGTGGACAACTTGATTTCACTCTGAGGTAGGTTTCCTATGCCCTGATCTCTATTAAGAATTTCTTTATTGGCTTAGTGTTCTTTTTAAAAATGTGTTTTCCATTTTTATATGAAATTAATATGTTAAATATATATACTTAATTCATAATGGACTTTAAAAAATGGCCTCGTACTTGGTTATTAGATTTTCTTTTAAACCATTAAAAGTGAATAGTTTTAATTATGCATGGTATAAAGGTTTATTTTAAACATGTGATTCTATGGTTGTTCATTTCGACCTTTAAAATGATTTTGAAAATTCTTTTTTTTGATTTTTAAGGTCTCATGACTTATGTGGATAGTGAAAAAGTGGTTTCTGAAAGTTATTAAGATGCATTTGATCTAAAAGTGGATTTGGTGCGCCTGTAAATATGGAAAAGTTTTTTCTTATAAGAAATGGTGTTTTTTATTCTGCATTAACATTGGTAGTGTGTGAAAGTGAAAGTGGGGATACATATGTGATGAGAGAATTGTAAATAGAGCACATGGGAAACCCAGGGTATCTAGGTGGGTGGACTACTTCTAGCATGCTAGTGATTCTATGTGGTTTCAAAGGAAAAAATGGTAAGTGTTCTGAATTAACCATTGGTATTGTTATGATGGATCACATATATAGAGGTATGCATGTGGGAGAGGGATAATTGGTGGTATGTGTGGATGGGTTCATGAGCATGAAAAAGTGTATATGTATATGTGAGACTTCATGGGATACCAATGTTGGATCTTTAAGTTGTTTTGTTTTGTTGAAAAATTGTTCTCAAAAAGGTAATTCAAATGTTTTGAAAAGTGAGTGAGCAATTTTTTAGTGTTTTATTTTCATGTTTGGTATCCTTTTTCATGGGTTCTTAAATTTTACATACTGAATTTTGGTTGGAATATTGATTTGATCTTGAGTTTTAGTTTGGGATTGAATTGTGTAATCTTGATTTGTGATGAGTTTGTTTTGGATTTGTGCTTCTTGTTTTTGAGTATGCCACCCAGAAAAGTCCCAGAGGGTTCTAGTGAGTCTCTTCAAGTTGTTGGTCCTACCCTAACTCTTAGCGAAGTAGTGTAATTTATTTCTTTTCCATTGTTGTCAGTCTTTCATAATTATCATGGTCTATTGAATGCAGTGAACTGGCTTGGTGAAACCATTGGTGTTTTCAGGTTATTGGGAACTCCCAAAACTATAAGAGATTGTATTGGTTTGAGTTAATTTGAGGGTTTAACTTTGGATTGTTGTGGGAGAAAATCCAAGGGTCATTGCATGATGGGATGTCCTGCAAGGTTTTTAAGACCACTCTCGTCTAATGGTTTATATCTAAGGAAGTGAAGGTGAGGAAAGTGGCAGAGATCATGATTGTCCAACAAGGCCAATGAATAGTGAAGGCTTACGTCAGGAATTTCAAGTGATTGATTCCCTTTTCTCCAAAGGTATCATCATGAAATCAGTTAAAGTTTCTGTTGTGTGGGGACTTCATCTAGGGTTCAAGGACCAATTATTTTTGGTGTTTGGGATGGTTCCCCATTCGGTGAGAAGAGTGAACCATAGAAACCTATCAGAGATACGTTTTCTAGACAATTATATCTTCTATTAGTCGGTCCACTCTCTTTTTTTCTTCTAGTGTGTCCGGTGTGGGTACTCTAAGTTTCCTTTTCATCATCTTCTATGAAATTTCTATTGGTGTGCCCATTTTGGGTACATAGAGAGGTTCCGCTAGAGGCATCGTTAGAAGATGTCTCGACTATAGGATATCTGCTCTGGACTGTGGGGTAGAATATTCTTCAAGACATTAAAGATCTAACCACAGGTCTTGGAGTGAAGCCATTCACGCAATCAAGAATCGTTGGTTGTGGGGAACCTTGGTATAATTTTTTTCTCTAGTGCTAGAATGGGGATGATTTAAATTTCTTTGTTTAAGCTCCCTCATCTTTGAAGGTTATGTTTTGTTGTAAGAGGCATAGAGTTATCATTTCCTCATTGTGGTCTTTGTTATTTTAATACCCCACTTTGGTTGTAAGAAGGCATGGTCATCTTGTTTTCTTGTAATTCCAGTAGTTTTTCCTCCTCAAATGTGAGAATTGAAGGTTTTCTCTTTATGGATGTGAGTCTTGAGATTATTGTGTCTATTGTGTGGCAAGATCCTTTTGTGACCCTCTCTTATTTTAGGATATGATCGTTTTGGGAGACACATGAGTCTTGGGTAATAATGAATAGGGGTTTTTTATGCCATTCGGTTTGGGTTCTTTCATCGGGGACCCCATGTGGTGGGGGTATGGTTTTTTGCGAAGAGTTCATGGTTCAGTTTGTGTTGGTCCAGTATCAGTCTGTGGTAATTGGCCTAAGCTGGTTGGTTTTTAACGGGTGGTAAGACCCACTGTAGATCTTTCCATGCCTTATTCGAGATTTGGTCTATGTATGAGTTTTTTTCTTATGGGCGGTTTCCTCTTTGGTTAATTTTAGTAGTTTAAGAGTTAGAACATGCTGAGAGTCTCAATGTTAGTTTTTCTAGTTGGGTTCTTGTGGTGGGGAGATCCCACATCATTTCTTGGTGGCTCATCTCATTTCAGTTTCCTATAGAGCTAGTCAGGTGTGACTCATGGACTAAAAAGTCACATTGATTTCATGATTTTGTTGGCCTCATTCAGTTTTGAACTTGAAATTGATTCCTTGTTTGGTTGGGTGACTTTCTGGGGGAAGGGTGATTTTTGTCGGGGCGAATTTTCACACCTTGACACGACATCTTGTGTTTGTGGTTATTTATATTTATATTTGAGTCTTTTGGATTCTTAATGTTTAAATATTTTATTAAATTAAAATCAAGATGAAATAAAATAAAATAAATGGAAAATTATTTAATAATAATAATGATAATATTATTATTATTAGTTTTATTATTATTATTAAGTTATTATTAATATTATTTTTATTGTTATGTTGTTATTATTATTATTATATTTGGGGTTTTTTGGCTCAACTTTTATTTTATTTTCCTTTTTAGCCTTTATTTTTTCCTTCCTTCTCCCTCATTTATCTCCCCCTTCCCCTAGCTTGCGTGCAACTCTCCCCCACGTGGGTTCCTCCCCCCCCCCCTTCGATTGGTTTGGCACACTCCCTCCCCCCAGCTAGCGTCATCCTCTATTCTGTTGGACTCTATACCTACATGCACCACACTCCAGCCCAATGCCTCTTGATTCATTGCGCACAACAGCCCTACTCAACCCGGTCCATGCGCCCTCACCTTCGGCTCAACCCCCTTCCAGTGGTGCGACTCCCCCCCCCCCTCTTACCGGCCCCCTGCTCTCCTCTGGTGCATCCCTCGGGTATACTCTTCTCCTGCCTTGAAAGGGTTTTCATTCTTGTTTTTTTGTCCCTATTTTGGTTTGATTTTGTTTATTTTGTTTCGAATGCTTTAATTAGGGTCAAATTTTGGTTTCTTATCATTCGATTGGCATGCAGTGATTATTTCGCACCGAAATTTGGGGGTTTCCACACCAAAGATAGGTGGGCCTATGCATAATCTTTATTTGATGATTTTTTTATTAATTCAGCAGGGTATTTGATTAAATTTTTTGATGTAGAATTGGATTTTATGGGAGTTTAATATGAATTAGATCCTTTTTGTAGAATGCTTATATGGAATAGAGTGTGTTCGTGATGAAAATCCATGTTTAGTATTTTATTATGTTTCACAGGGGTTGTGAATTACGTTTTATCATGTTATTGGTGTGTGTTTGGCCTTAGAATAAGTTTTTTAGTGGGATTTTGTGTTCAAAGTCTTGTTATACTGCTTATAGTTTTTTTATAAAATTATTGAGTGGTTTATTTAATCTTATAAAGTGTGTAAAACATGTTTGGGTATTATTTTGGGGTGAGGTTTCTCATGGTGCCCTGTTTAATTCAATTTTGTTTGGAGACCTTAATTTTAGACTCCCTTTTTCTCATTATAGCAGGTTTTAGTCATCGTAGTGTGGGCACAAGTCATCCACAATAGGGGCCTATATGTATATACATTGGTAAAAATGCATATATGTATATCCTCCTTGCACATATTCTCTTATGGGACGGATAATATGTACTTGGGTCAAATGGTATATATATATATATATATATGAAAATGTATATGCGTGTAGGTGAAGTGGTCTCAGGATGCCATCATCAAAAGATGTGTATTTTGAGGTTTGTAATTTTATGTCATTGGTTTATTTTTTACTTGTTTTACGGTGTTCTTTGGGTGTTTTCGAGTTCTAGTATTTACCAGTGTTGTAGGATGATCCATGTTCATCAGTTTTGAGTTTCCATGTCAACGGAGACTCGCTTGTGTATGCATGGGTATGTATTTATATATATATATATAGGTTCCCCCGTTATAGGAATATTCATGCATGGCAGTGTTTATACGTGTATAGAACTTTGTGTACATATGTATATATATATATATATAATTGCATTCATAGGTCAGTGGATACAGGTATATTCATATAAGTATATATGTAAGGATCACCTTGCACATGACCATGGTCATGTGTGTAAGAACCCGGACCTTATTATCAGGTATGTTTTTATTTTTCTAGTTATTTTTGAGAAAAACAGTTTTTCGGGAGGTTGTGCAGGGGAGCACGGTTGGCGCACTGTCTGAACAAACCGTGCGGCCATCCTAAGAAACTGTGCTCCCTTGATAGTGGGCTATGCACGGGTTGCGCATAGTTTTTCAAATAATATTGTAAAGTCGTGCGAAGTGTCATGACCCATCCCAGTGGGTCCCATGTCGTGACTCCCCAAGCCCGCCTCTAATAGGCCAGGGGCTGGTGACTAGCACCGAGTAGGCATATCACTAACATGGGAGGCATTGCCTATTTACCTGTACACACACACACATCTCCAAGCCCACAAATGCTGAAATGTAAAACACTAAGGAACAAAAAGCATGCATACAACTAAACCCCAACCAACATAGTATGACGAAAGGTAGAGTACTAAAAAGTAAATTGGGCTAGAATACAAGCCCACCAAAAACAACCAAACAAGAGTCTGAAACTGCAAAGTCCGACCTGTAAGTACAAAAGGGGCTGGGACTGCTGCTCGTAGCCGTAGGAACACCTCGGCCTGTAGGGAACTCAGAAAGCTCGGTCCTGTCCTGGTCCACCCTGGACTATGTCAAAAGGTTTCTCGTCTATACAAGACACCAGACGTGCGGGCAAAGCCCGTGCAGGGGTGAGTATAACAATACTCAGTAGAGGACCCTGAAAATCACAAATCAGTACACAAAGTAAAGGTACAATCAGTTATGCACAATATATGTATACAGAACATATAGAACAAACCAGATATACTCCAAACCCAGACTGTAGTCTAGAGACAAGTCACACAACCACATACCCCCGTTAGAGATTATGTTTGAAGATTCCGTGATGCACTCGTTCTGGGAGAACACACTCCACGAGTTTTATAGCTTTGATGACATACGTCTGAGAAGTGGTGTTCGTCGGGAACCATCACGAGAGGTAGTTGCACTCATTACGGGAGACACACTTCTGAGTGGAAAGGTTATGGTAGATAGAAATCACTCATTATGGGAGACACACTCCTGAGTGGGAAAGATAATGATACATAGATGAGGATCACTACCAAGGCCATGGCGGATACCATGACTCATCTGGATTCACTAGTTTGGTGATACACCAGGTAGGTAGAGGATCACCGCCTAGTAGAGTTGGTCATGTCGATGCCATACTCTACCTAGGGTCCGGAATGGATAGAGGATCTCACTCTGGGCCTCTCGGAGGGATACCGACTCTATCACAGAAAGTTCGACTAAAGGGATCATACTCTTGTATAAGGAAATGATCCCTGACCTTTAGGGAAATGAGAAGAAGGAGAACTAACCTGAACGAAAGATATCCAGGATACGGTGACCAAGAGAACCATGATGTTTTCCAAAAATTACACGGTGTTTAGAAAAGATACACATTGTGTTCTCTGACCTCGGGTACTGCCCGTGTGCAATGGCATGTGTCGTAGAACTGGTCGTTTAGAAAAACTTAGTACATGGCATGTAGTAAAATGTACACTCCGTGTTCGAGTGACTGGGTTTAGCCCCGTTTCACTGGTCATGTGGTCGTACATGGCTATCAACCCGTGTACTTTAACTCCTGTTCTTGTATCCCCTGGATACACGCCGAGCATCACATTGCCGCCTCTGCCAAGCTGTACACGTCGTGTCGCCTGAAGCTGTGTAGATCATCTTGTGTCCATGTATTTCCCAAACACACGCCGAGCATCGGGGAATGTTCAACATGCCGTGTGACACCTCTCTCACCCCTGAAACCCTAGATACCCCTAGTACTACACAGCGTGTTCTTCGAAAGTACATGCCGTGTGTTCTGGAAATTTCTAAAAACGAATCTCTTCATCAGCGCACCTCCCAAGCTGCTCCGATCATCTTTCCGGTCGTCTGATCGCCACGAAACCTTCATATTTTGGTCACCCCGACACCACGAAGCCACTTCTGGCGTTTTCAGGCCTCCGATCGGCTCTGAAGACGTGTTTTGATCTTCCTGCGTAAAGAACGCTTGAAGAACGTCCTTTACCGATCTGGTCTGATTCATCATCTTCCATCATCGTCGCACCTCTACAAGGTAGTTGCGATGTCGAACCTTAGATTTGGGATCGTTGCGTCGTGGAGCGGATTCACAACTATCTGTTGTTCGTCGCCCTGCGAAGAAAGTGAAGAAAAGAAAGGGGGAGGAAATCCAATAAACAAAACTGAGGATCGAACCTCCACCATCCTTCGTCATGGAATTGATCCGCTCCCGTTAATACGTTTAAACAGAGAAGATATCAACATAAATAAAAGAATATATTAATTCCTTAAATTCATCCCAAAGAAAACCCTCCCACAAAAACATACAAATCTGCAGATCAACTTGTTCATGGTTGATCCGTGTTCGTCGTTTAAACTCAAAAACGAGGAAAAGAAAATTGAAATAACAAACCCCTACCTTTCAAATGGATTGATAATTGACGAAGGCACCGTGCTGCTGTTGTCGTCGAGATCCTTCAACATTGGCACAACGATTCTTGATTTCGATTCGTCATCGTTTTTCGCCGAGAAATTTCTCCAACGCCCCGTGGATTCTACAGAGGTTCCTCTCAAACGTCGCCAACGATCAACAATTGCTTAACCCATTAAAAAGGGAAACATGTTGGCATTTAATTACTCGGAAGTATTAATGATTCCAACTTACCATTTCTTGAGTCATTATGACACGTCATTAATTTAGGAAAAAGGCGTCCCGTCGCTGTGTTTCAGCGGACGTTTCCATAAAATAAAATAAACATTTAGCAAATTTATTTTATTTTTACTTTACTAAAAACATCCGAAAATTAACTTTCTCCCTCAACCCGCACTTGTCGAGGTTAGTCCCATTCTTAGGTAAATTTATCATCCCAAATTCAATGGTGCACTTAGATTTTTAATCCGGGGATTTTTTTGGAAACTGCCACAACCGTGCACAAGCACTAACTCACTCAACTTAAAAAAAGTTCAAACCACCATTTTGGGCTCACTAGACCTCAGAATGATGTGTCGTCTTCGTTCCTGGTCTCGAAATAATTCTATATAATATTTAAAATAATAAACGGAAAATCCGAGTGGTTACAATCTCCCCACATTAGGGCTTTATGTCCTCGAAAATCCAAAAAAACAGCTATACAAAAAGATGAGGGTACTGGGCACGGATCTGAGCCTCCTGCTCCCACGTGCTCTCCTGAAGATTCTCGTGTTACCACTGGACGCGTACCAAGGGAATTTATCTCCCACGAAGGATCCTCTCTTTCCAATACTCGATCTCTACTGGGTACTCAGTGAAGGTCACTCCATCCTTGATGTCCATCTCGCCCCAGTCGATGACATGTGATGGATCATGCACGTACCTCCTCAACTGTGATACGTGGAAGAAATCATTTACCTGATGAAACTATGGCAGTAGAGCTAGGAAGTACACCACCTTGCCAACTCTGCACAGTATCTGGAAGGGTCCGATGAACCTCGGAGATAGCTTGTCGCCTCGGCCAAATCTCTGTAACCCTTGTTGAGGTGAGACCTGAAGAAAGACGTGTTCTCCCTCTTCGAACTCCAGAGGTCTCCGTCATTGGTTAGCATAGGAATTCTTCCAGCTCTGTGCAGTCTTCATCTGCTCTCGGATGATCTGAACCTTCTCTGTGGTATCTTGCACTAACTCTGGACCCATGAGTGCTGACTCCCTGGGGTCGGTCCAGCAAAGCAGTGACCGGCAGGGTCTCCCGTACAAGGCCTCGAATGGTGCCATACCAATGGTGGAATGGTATCTGTTTTTGTACGCAAACTCCACCAGTGGTAGGTGGTCCTCCCAAATACGACCAAAGTCCAAGACGCAGGCTTGTAACATATCCTCCAGAACCTGAATGGTCCTCTCCGTCTGACAATCTGTCTGGGGATGAAACGCTGTGCTCAAGCGTAGCTGAGTCCCAAAAGCCTCCTACAATCCCTTCCACAACAGGGATGTGAAGCGGTCATCTCGATCCAAGACTATAGTCGAGGGGATTCCATGAAGCCGAACTATCTTCTACACGTAGAGGCATCTCAAGCTTTCTATGGAACTCTGCTCCCTGATAGCCAATAAGTGGGCCAACTTGGTGAGTTGGTCAACAATCACCCAGATGGAATCATGACCCTTGAATTTCCGTGGTAATCCTGTCATGAAGTCCATCAATATTACATCCCATTTCCACTCTGGAACTTCCTGGGGGTGAGCTAACCCTGCTGGAACCTAGTGCTCAGCCTTCACCTGCTGGCATGTGAGGCATCGAGAAACGTACTCTGCTACTACCTTCTTTATGCCCGACCACCAGAACTATCATCGGAGATCCTAGTACATATTTTCCACTCTAGGATGTACCACCAAATGGGATGTATAAAACTCCCTCAGGACCTCTTCCTGGAACGCCTTTGGTACAACAGTGTGTCCTCTGAAAAGAAGTATGTGCTCCCCACCTTGTGAATATCCATCAAGAGCATGTCCTGTGGACAACTTAGAAGGTAAAGCCACACAGTCGACATCCCTAACTCGCTTTAAGAGTGGAGGGGTGACAACCATCGACTGTAGGTAATCTGTATCCTCTCCATCCACAAAGGATAACTGTAATGCGACTAACTCCTATGTCGCCTCACTCAACAGCTGTGACCTCGACTTTCTACTAAGGGAATCTTCCACCTTGTTTCCCTTTCCAGGAGTATAGATGATCTCAAAATCGTAGTCTTGGAGGAACTCTAGACAACGCCTCTACCTCATATTTTGTATCCTTCTATTAGAATATGTACTTGAAGCTCTTGTGGTCAGCGTAGACAATAAACCCCTCCCCCATAAGGTAGTGTCGCCACATCTTCAATGCGAAGACTACTGCTGCCAACTTGAGATCATGGGTCGTATAGTTCTACTCATGTGGCCTAAGCTAGCGTGAACCATAAGCAATCACTGTATGTCGCTACATCAGGACACAGCCAAGCCCGGTCCCTGATGCATCGCAGAAAACTGCGTACTCGACACCCTCCTCCAGCAATCTCTAGACTGGGGAGCTCATCAAACTTTGCCTCAACTTCTCAAAAAACTGCTGGAACTTCCCTTTCCACACGAGGGGTTTCCCCTTCCTAGTTAAGGACATCATCGATGCTGATATCTCGGAGAAATCAGGAATGAATCTCCGGTAATATCCTGCCAACCCAAGGAAGCTGCACACCTCCTTCATGCTCCGAGGTGGCTCCCATGCTAACAAAGCCTCCACCTTGGCTGGGTCAACAGCTACTCCATCTACTGAGATGACATGTCCCAGAAATTGGACCTCCTGAATCCAGAACTGGCACTTTGAGAGCTTCCCATAAAGATGGTGATCCCGAAGTACGTCTAGAACCATCCGTAGGTGTCTCGCATGCTGCTCTTCTGATGACGAGTACACGAGGATGTCGTCGATGAAGACCACTAAGAATGGGTCCAAGTAAGACTGGAAGATCCAGTTCATCAGTCCCATGAACACTGCAGGGGAGTTCGTCACTCCAAAAGGAATCACCAAGTAATCATAGTGACCGTAGAAGCATCTGAAAGTCGTCTTCGATATATCATCATACCGCACTCATAGTTGGTGATAGCCTGATCAAAGGTCAACCTTTGAGAACCACTGGTCCCCTCTTATCTGATCAAAGAGGTCATCGATTCTCGACAGTGGATACTTGTTCTTCACTATCCCCTGGTTCAGGCACCGGTAATCCACGCACAACCTCAGACACCCATATGTCTACTTGTCAAACAGGACTGGGGCCGCCCTGGGTGAGACGCTGGGTCTTACGAAACCCTTGCTCTGCAAATCATCCAACTGAACCCTTAGCTCGTGAAGCTCTGCAAGAGCCATCCGATAAGCCGATGAGGAAATCAGTGTCATCCCATGGTGTAAGTCGATGCAAAAGTCAATTTCCCGGTGGGGAGGTAATCATGGAAAATCTTCAGGAAAGACATCCTCATACTCTGCCACCACCACTGGGAATTGAGATCTCACAACATCTACTGCTCTGAGGGTAAGTCTAGCCAACTCATGAGTGATCAGATGCACCCTCCTATGCATGATCCCATTTTGTGCTGCCTGGGTTTCCTTTTCTCTGACAAAGGAAAACCTCATTCCATCCCAGCAGACACACCACACTCTTTACCTAAAACAGTCAATATGGGCATTGATCGAAGATAACCAATCCATATCGAGAATGACATCATAAGGCCTCAACACTACCACCATGAGGTTCCAATCAAAACTCTCGCCTCCAAGGGTAAGATCACACTGTCTTCAAAGGTGCGTGATCGTCGAGTCTCCTCTCGTAGGTGTCTCTAAGCATAAGGATCGAGTCAACAGTTCTACCGGAATCTCAAGTTTTTGTACAAGACATGTGGCTATAAGGGAATGACTGGAACCTGTGTCTATGAGTACAGAAGCTAAGGTAGAAAAGACACAGATCGTATCTCAAATCATCCTAGGAGCCCTTGGGTCGTATTCCTCGACTGCATGCACCTGTCCCCGTCCCTGACCCCTAGCTCCCTGAGCTTGGTGCGGACCTCCTGGGGGTGGTGGTGGAAGTAAGTCGAAGCATCTGCCACCACCCATATCTCTCAATGATCCTCTGCCGCATCCGCCACCTGGCGGGTCTTCCTGGTATGTTTTCTGCCTCTGCCTTGGTGGTCCATCCACCGCTTCCCTGTCAGCAGTTCGACGGGTCGGGAAATCCCTAGAGAGATGTCCCCTATCGTCGCATGTATAGCATCACTTCTCCCTAGGCTGAAAGGATCCAGACTGAGAGCCCTGGACTGTCGATCCCCTATCCTAGTTCCTCCTCCGACGTCTCTCATGTCCTAATCCCTGCGTCTGACGCCGGCTCCCTACCGCCAAGGTCTCCGCAGCTGTCTGCCTGTTGCTGACTGCCGACAGCTATATTTTCTCCTCCAAGAAGCTTTCTACCACCAAAGCTCACTCGAGCACTCCAACATAAGTCGATATGCATAGAGGCATGACACTAGCTCGGATGTCTCATCGTAAACCTCACTCGAAGGTCCGACCTCTAATGTACTGATCCCTGACCATATCCATCGAGTACCTGGAGAGGTTGGTGAACCTTAATGAATAGTCTTCCACTGTCATACTACCCTTTTGGAGTTGGAGTAGCTCCTAGATACGTACAGCTCTCAGCGTAACCTGAGAGAACTCCTCCTAGAAGAGTCTCTCGAACTCTGTCCACAAAAGAGTCTCCTCGTCATGAGTATGTGTGGTCAGACTCCACCATCGTCCAGCCAAACCCTGAAGAAGGATTGCTCCTAGGATCACCATCTGGTCTGCTGGTGTCCTCACTAGAAGGAAAACCCTGGTCACTGCCTCAATCCAGTCCTCAGCTGCTTGAGGGTCGGGTTTGCCTCGAAACCTGAGGGGTCTCTGTCTCTGGATCTCATGGAGTGCGCTAAGCATGTGCTCCTCGCTGGTCGGTACTGCAGGTACCACTGGCTGCTCCACTGGTGGTGGCATAGCAGGTGCACCACCCAATGGAAATGCTTGGGGAACTGGTCCTTGTATCGAAGCCTCATCACTGAGGGGGTCATCCGCATGATCGTGCTGCTGAATCCTAGTGGGTATGCATTGTGGAGGAATCCTGTAAAGAAACAAGATGTACCATGGTCAACGAGTATATTTGGATATCTGACGCAAATGACATGGAAACTACAAACCATTCTTATATGATGTATGTACATTTTTATTTCCCCGCAACCAGTGTTTTCGTGTACCGAGTCGGAAAGCAGGTTATCAGAGTCCTGGTGTATGGATACGTCGGCCGCCGCACCAACACTGGAGTCTCTGACCTGAAATCCAAACTCAAAACACTTAACACTTTTTCCCCAAACCAAACTCACAGACTCTTGGTCCTAACATAGAACCGACCACGTCTGATACCACTCTGTCATGACCCGTCCTAGTGGGGCCCACGCCGTGACTCCCCAAGCCCGCCTCCAATTAGGCCAGGGGCTGGTGACAAGCACTGAGTAGGCATATCACTAACATGGAAGGAATTTCCAAAGTACCTGTACACACGCACACATCTCCAAGCCCAAAAATGCTGAAATGTAAAACACTAAGGAACAAAACGCATGCATACAACTAAACCCCAACAAACAAAGTATGATGAAAGGTAGAGTGCTAAAAATTAAACTAGTCCAGAATACAAGCCCACCAAAAACAACCAAACAAGAGTCTAAAAACTGCAATGTACAACCTGTAAGCACAAAAGGTGTTGGGACTGCTCCTCGTAGCTGTAGGAACACCTCGACCTGTAGGGAACTCCGAAAGCTCGGTCATGTCCTGGTCCACCCTGGAATCTGTCAAAAGGCTGCTCGTCTCCACAAGACACCAGACGTGCGGCCAAAGCCCGTGCAGCAGTGAGTATAACAATACTCGGTAGAGGACCCCAAAAACCACAAAACAATACACAAAGTAAAGGTACATTCAACTTTGCACAATATATGTCTATAGAACATATAAAACAAACTAGATATACTCCAAACCCATACCATAGTCTAGAGATAAGTCAGATGACTGCATACCCCTGTTAGGGATTCTGTTCGATGATTCCGTGATGCACTCGTTCTGGGAGAACACACTCCATGAGTTTTATAGCTTTGATGACGTCCGTCCAAGAAGTGGTGTTCGTCGGGAACCATCACGAGAGGTAGCTGCACTCATTACATGAGACACACTCTTCAGTGGGAAAGTTACGGTAGATAGAAAGAACTCATTATGGGGGACACACTCCGGAGTGGGAAAGATCACGATACACAAATGAGGATCACTGCCAGGGCCATGGCGGATACCGCGAGTCATCCAGATTCACCAGTTAGGTGATACAACAGCTAGGTAGAGGATAAATGCCCAGTAGAGTTGGTCAGGTCGATGCCTGACTCTATCTAGGGTCAGGAATGGATAGAAAATCTCACTCCAGGCCTCTTGGAGGGATACCGACTCTATCACAAAAAGTTCGGCTGAAGGGATCATACTCCTGTAGAAGGAAACGATGCCTGACCTTCAGGGAAATGAGAAGAAGGGGCACTAACCCAAACGAAATATATCCAGAATATAGTGAAAAAGAGGACCATGCTATTTTCCAAAATGTACACGGCATGTAGAAAATATACATGTCGTGTTGTCTGACCCCGGGTACTACCCGTGTGTGACGACCTGTGTCGTAGAACTGGTCATGTAGAAAAACATAGTAAACGGCGTGTAGTACAATGTACACACCGTGTCCGAGTGACTGGGGTTGGCCCCATGTCACTAGTCATGTGGCCATACATGTCTATCAACCCGTGTACGTTAACTTGTGTCCGTTTATCCCCTGGATACACGCCAAGCTTCACGTTGCCGCCTCTACCAAGCTGCACACGCCGTGTCGCCTGAAGCCGTGTAGATCATCCCGTGTCCATGTATTTTCCAAACACACACCATGATTTGGGGAAATTTCAACACACCGTGTGACCAAGGTCACACGCCGTGTGACACCTCTCTAACCCCTGAAACCCTAGCTGATGCCAGTACTACACGGCGTGTTCTTTGGATGTACACGCCCTGTGTTCTAGAAATTTCCAGAAACAGAGCTCTTTGCTGGCACACCTCTCATGCTGCTCTGATCGTCGTTATGGCTATCTGATCGCCACAAAACCTTCAGGTTTTGGTCTCCCCAACACCACGAAGCCGCTTCCAGCATTTTCAGGCCTCCGATCGGCTCCGAAGACATGTTTTGATCTTCTCGCGTGAAGAACACTCGAAGAACTCCCTTTACTGATCCGGTATGATTCGTCGTCTGCCATCGTCGTCGCACCTCTACAACGTTGTTGCAGTGTCGAACCTTCAATTTGGGATCGTTGCGTTGTGGAACGTATGCGCAATGATCCGTTTCTCATCACCCCGCAAAGAACGTGAAGTAAAGAATGGGGGAGGAAATCCAATAAACAAAATTGAGGAACAAACCTCCGTCGTCGTTCGTCACGGTGTTGATCCGCTCCCGTTAATAGGTTTAAATGGAGCAGAGATAAACATAAATAAAATCAAGGATTAATTCCCCAAAATCAACCCAAAGAAAACCCTCCCGCAAGAACGTATGAATCTATGGATCAATTTGTTCGTGGTTGATCCACGTTTGTCGTTTAAACTCAAAAATGGGGAAAAGAAAATTGAAATAACAAACCCCTACCTTTCAAAAGTATCGATCGTTGACAAAGGCGCTGCACTACCGTTGTAGTCGAGATCCTTCAACGTTGGCGTAGTGATTCTCGATTTGGATTCATCTTCATTCATCACCGAGAAATTTCTCCAATGCCCCGCGGAATCTGTAGAGGTTCCTCTCAAACGTCGCCCACGATCAACAATTACTTAGCCCATTAAAAAGGGAAACATGTTGGAATTTACTTACACGATAGTATTAATGATGCCAACTTTCCATTTCTTGATTCATTATGACACGTCATTAATTTAGGAAACAGGCATCCCATCGCTGTGTTGCATTGGACGTTTTCTTAAAATAAAATAAACATTTAGAAAATTTATTCTATTTTTACTTGAATAAAAATGTCCAAAAATTAACTTTCTCCCTCAACCTATGTCGGTCGAGGTAGGCCCATTCTTAGGTAAAGTCATCGTCCTGGACGCAACGATGTGCTCAGATTTTTAATCCGGGCATCTATTTGGAAACTTCCACAACTGCGCACAAGTGCCAACTCACTCAACTTAAAAAAAGTTCAAACCACCATTTTGGGCTCATTGGACCTCAGAATGATGTGCCTTCTTCGTTCCCGGTCACGAAATAATTCCATATAATATTTAAAATAATAAATAGAAAATTCGAGACGTTACACGAAGTCCCTTGGTGAGACATTATCAACTGCACAGTTGGCGCACAGATTTCCAAACCATGCAGGGTAACCATGTGGCCACTTAAAGTTTTTTTTTTAAGTCCCAGGCCACTCGGGATTTCCCGTTCCTCCACCATTATTCCTCTCACTCATGGCTCATGTAGCAGTTTTGATTTTTAGAGGTTAGGGGAGCTCCTTGGTTCATTTTGGAGGCTAATCGAAGGGGTTTCTTGGCAGATCGAAGGTGGTTCTCCTTGGGTAAGTCCCACTTTTGGTTCTTTGAGGTTTCGATTAGGGTTAACCCTCTTCCTCTCTTACTTTCCTTGATCTACAAGGGTTTCATGTGGATCTAGGGTTGTGTTGCATTTGTGTGTTAAAGGTTGACCTTGTTGATGTTAGGGAAGACTTTTTGAGGTGGTTTGGAGGAGGCATTCACCCGGTTTGGAGAGCTTTTGGGCGAAGAGGTCAATTTTTACAAAACCTAATAGGTATGTGGTTTGTGCCTTTCTGTATAAATCCTTTGAGTTTTATGTGAAAATTCACCCAATACCCATGAATGGGGTATTGAGCATTTACCATTTTAGCCCTATTGTTTCACTGATATGCTGGTATGCCTGAGTAGATGATTATTGACTGTGAATAGTGTGAATTGTTGTGCTTTGGAAGTATTTCCATGCATGTTTGACTGTTTTGAACTTTAGGTCTTGTTTTCCTGTTAGGCTACTATTTACTTTCCCATGCCTAGTATTTTAGCATGGTGTGACTATTGTTCTGTTATGGTGTTGTGTTGTAGAATGCTATCTGAATTGTTCATGAGGGTTACCTTTATCGTTACATGCAGCTACACTTTATTGACTTACACAAGGCCATGAGAACATGGTGTATATACCATAGGGAGAATTGACGTTGAGGGATTATCTAGAGTGTATTTATAATTATACGATGCGAGACCACAGGGGGAATTGACGTTGAGGGCTTCCCCAGAGTGCTTTTAGTTCCTCGATGTGGGGCATAGGGGGAATTGATGTTGAGTGCTTCCCTAGAGCACCTTTAGTACGATACGAGACTATAGGGGGAATTGACAGTGAGTGCTTCCCTAGAGAGTCTTTACTTTAGCTGAACCAAAGGGGTGAGACTATGTGTGCTTCCCAAAGGTTTTCTTGTACTTTTGGGGTTGAACCAGAGGGGTTAGGCTATGAGTACCGCACAAAGGGTTACCTGTTGTGTTTAGCGACTTTCTTAGCTGCTGTTGATATCGAAACTGTGGATTGTATTTTTCTGCTAAGTACTTCCTATTTACTACTTTCTTTACTTTTACCTGCAATATGTTCACTAACTGTTAGGCACATATCTTGTGGTGGTTGCCTACTGGGATTTGTCTCACACCCTGTTTGGGCCATTCTTTTGGGACCAAACAGATTATATTGTTGCAGGTATAAACATTGGAAAGCACCCTTCTACTTCAGGTACTTGATTTTTTGTGGAGCTGGAGAGCATGGGACCAACCTTAGTCTTGCGATTCTAAGAAGCTATTTATCTGTTTATTTTGTACACGTGTTTTTAACTAGTTGTATTCAGCATTCTGACTTGTTTCGATTATTTCCTTGGTATATATGTATCATGCATCAAGAATCAGTTAGAGGAGTTGCAGGAAAAGGGTTTCATCCTACCCAGTACTTCTCATTAGGGTTCGCTGGTCCTGTTTGCAAAGAAGGCATATAGTACCCTAAGGATTTGTGTGGATTATCAGAAGTTGAACCAGTTTATGGTCAAGAAACGATATCCCTTTCCCAGGATTTATGATCTCTTTGATTATCTTCGAGGATCCTGAGTGTTCTCGAAGATTGACTTGAGATCCGGTTATCATCAGTTGAGCTTTAGACCATCTAATATGCCTCTTATAGCCTTCCGAAGCAGGTATGGTCTATACGAGTATATGGTTATGTTGTTTGGTCTCACGAATGCGCCATCAGTTTTCATGGAACTCATGAACCATGTATTCCATCCATACTTTTATTCCTTCATGGTGGTCTTCATAGATGATATCTTGGTGTACTCTCACACTCGACACAACCATGCTACCTATCTTGAGATCATTTTGAGTACACTAAGAGAGCATCAGTTATATTCTAAGCTCTAAAAATGCCACTTTTGGATGGACCATATTCACTTCATGGGTCATGTTATCTTAGAGATAGAAGTATCAGTATACCCATTAAAAGTGAGGGTTGTAGTTTCCTAGGAGCATCCGAATAACATCTTTGAGGTGAAGAGTTTTCAAGGGCTGGATGGATACTATAGATGTTTCATTCAGGACTTTTCGTGCTTAGCAACGCCACTGATGGGTTGGGATAAGAAGGGTGTGAAGTTCCCGTGGTCAGATTCTTGGGAGTCATCCTTTCAAAAGTTTAAAGGGAGGTTGAATTCAGCACCGATACTAGTCTTACCAAATCCAGGCAAGAGCAACACCATTTACAGTGATGCATCAGGTATCGGGCTGGGAGTTGTACTTATGCAGGGTGATGGAGTCGTTGTGTACAGGTCTCGGCAGTTGAGGCCACATGAGAGGAACTACCGGATGCACGATATCAAGCTAGCGGCAGCTATTCAAGCCTTACGCTGTTGGAGACATTATCTTCTGGGACAGAATTTTGTGGTTTTCACTGACCACAGAAGTCTGAAGTACATCTTCACTCAGCACGATCTGAACTTGAGACAACGAAGGTGGGTTGAGTACCTATAGTCCTTTTACTTTGATCTTTCCAATATGCCTATGAAGGGCAACACAGTGGCTGAGGTGTTGAGCAGAAGGACTGAGATACAGGCAGTTCGGGAGGCCAGTAGTGAGTGGTTGCTTATAGCTCTATTCTTTGAGATGCATTTGGAGGTGCATGACAGATAGGGGAAGACTTTTCTATCTTCTGTAGTTGTTACCTCTACCCTTATTGATCGAGTACGAATGAGGCAGCTCTTAGATTCTGAAGGCCTAGTTATACGAAAAAGCGTGTCAGGAGAGGAACCAATTCCTAGATAGACCATAGGGGAGGATGAGATCTTGTGTTTCCAGGGGTGCGTATGGGTGCAGTAGACATACGCGGGGAGTTGATGCAGGACTTTCATTCCTCAGTTTGGGCAGTTCATCCTAGTTACACCATTAGTATTGGTGGCCAGGTATGAAGAGGGACATTACAAGTTTCATCATGAGGTGTTCCACTGGTTAGCAGGTGAAGGCAGAGCATCAGCGACCAGCAGGGCTTTTGCAGTGGTTACCCATTCTCGAGTGAAAGTGGAATGATGTCATGATGGACTTCATGATCAGGTTTCTGTGGTTTCCTTGAGGGAATGACACAGTTTGGGTTGTCATTGAAAATCTCATGAAGGTTGGTCACTTCTTGCCGATCAAAGAGACCTCCAGTGTTGATGATCTGGGGTGGTTGTACATCTGAGAGATTGTACATCTATATGGAGTTCCATAATACATTGTTTCAGACAGGGATGCCCATTTTAATTCTCGGGTCTGGAAGGGGTTTTCAAAGGCTTTGGGTACAGAGGTACTTTTTAGTACGGCTTACCATCCCCAGACAGATGTTCAGTCCGAGCGTAAGATTCAGGTGCTTGAGAACATGCTCCGAGCATACATTTTGGATATCAGAGGTTCTTGGGAGAAGCATATACCTCTGGTGGAATTTTCTTACAATAATAGTTTTCAAGCAACTATAGAGATGACACCATATGAGGCTTTGTACGGTAGGCAATGTCGATTACCCTTATGATGGTTGGGGGTAGGAGAGGTAGCTTTGTTGGGACCTCGTCTTGTTCAGGAGAATGCAGAATAGATAGATTTGATTTGGAAGAGGTTGGATATTGCACAGTCTCTACAGAAGTCTAATGCTGATCAGCAGAGATGACCTCTGGAGTTCGAGGTCGGGGATTAGGTTTTTAAATGTTTCACACTAAGGTTGGGGCACCGAAGGATCAGGAGATAGGGTAAGCTTTCTCCAAGGTACGTTGGGCCATTTGAGGTGTTGGAGAGAGTTGGGATGGTTGCCTATTAGTTTTAGTTATGTCATAGGTACTGAGATATGCATGACGTCTTCCACGTTTCACAGCTTCGACGTTACTTTTCAGACCTATCTCATGTCTTTCAACCTGAGGAGGTTGAGCTCGAAGTGGATGTGTCATTTGAGGAGCATCCTATCTGGATTTTTGATTGCAATACAAAGGTTCTCTATGGCCGGTCTGTTCCTTTGGTATGAGTGGTATGGCAACAGGTGCAAGTACAAGATGAGACTTGGGAGAGGGAGGCCAATGTACGCGCTCAGTGGCCTGAGCTATTCAGGGTTTCTTCTTCTGCACCTCGCTAGGGAAATTTAGGGACGAAATTCTTTAAGCGAGGAATTTTGTAAGAACATGGACCATCTTTTTAGGGGGGTTTTTCCATTTCTAGTCATTGTTGAGAAAAGAGGTTTTTCGGGAGGTTGTGCAGGGGTGCACGGTTGGCGTACGGTCTGAACAAACCGTGCTGCCGGCCTAGGAAACCGTGCACCCTTGATAGTGGGCTCTACACGGGCTGCGCACAATTTGTCAAATTGTGCAGGCAAGCTGTGCGAAGTCCCTGGGTGAGACAGTAGCAACTGCACAGTTGGTGCACGGTTTTCCAAACCGTGCGGGGTAACCATGCGGCCACTTAAAGTTTGGGTTTTTAAGTCCTGGGCCACTCGGGATTTCCCATTCTTCCACCATTCTTCCTCCCAGTTGTGGCTCATGCGGGATTTACAATTTTCAGAGGTTGGGGGAGCTCCTTAGCTCGTTTTTTAGGCAAATCGAAGGGGTTTCTTGATGGATCGAAGGTGGTTCACCTTGGGTAAGTACCTCTTTTGGTTCATTGAGGTTTTGGTTAGGGTTATCCCTCCACCTCTCTTAGTTTCCTAGATCTACCAGGGTTTCATGTAGATCTAGGGTTGTATTTTCTTTGTGTGTTAAAAGTTGACCTTCTTGATGTTAGGGAAGAGTTTTTGAGGTCGTTTCGAGGAGGAGTTCAGCAGGTTTGGATCGCATTTGGGTGAAGAGGTCAATTTCTCCAAACCCTAATAGGTAGGCGGTTTGTGCCTTTTTGTTGAAATTCTTTGAGTTTTATGTGAAAATTCACCCAATACCCATGAACAAGGTATTGCACGTTTACTGTTTTAACCCTATTGTCTCTCTACTATGCTGGTATGCCTGTGTAGATGATTATTGATTGTGAATAGGTTGAATTGTATTTCTTTGGATGTATTTCCATGCATGTTTTCCTAGTTTGACCTTTGGCTCTTGTTTGCCTGTTAGGATACTATTTACTTTCCCATGCCAAGTATTATAGGATGGTGTGACTATTGTTTTGTTATGGTGTTGTATTGTAGAATGCTATCCAAGTAGTTCATGAGGTTTACCTTGGTCTTTATGCTCTGCTACACTTTCTTGACTTACACAAGGCCGTGAGAACCTGGTGTATAGACCATAGGGTGAATTGACATTGAGGGATTCTCTACAGTGTCTTTATAATTATATGATGTGAGACCATAGGGGGGATTGATGATGAGTGTTTCTCCAGAGTGTTTTTAGTTCCTCGATGTGGGCCATAGGGGGAATTGATGTTGAGTGCTTCCCCAAAGCACCTTTAGTATGATACGAGACTATCGGGGGAATTAATGGCGAGTGCTTCCCCAGAGAGTCTATACTTTAGCTGAACCAGAGGGGTGAGACTTTGTGTGCTTCCTAGAGGTTTTTTTGTACTTGTGGGGTTGAACTAGATGGGTTAGGCTGTGAGTACCTCCAACAGGGTTACCTGTTGTTTTTAGCTACTTTCTTATCTGTTGGTTGATATTGAAACTATGGATTGTATTTTTCTACTGACTACTTCCTATTTACTGCTTTCTGTACTTTTACCTACCATAGTTCACTAACTTTTAGGAATAGATCTTATGGTGGTTGCCTACTGGGATTCGTCTCATACCCTGTTTGGGCCATGCTTTTGGGACCAAATAGATTATATTGTTTCAGGTATAGACATGGGAAAATTCCCTTCTACTTCAGGTTCATGATTTGTTGTGGAGCTAGAGAGCATGGGACCAACCTTAGGCTTGTGATGATGAGAAGCTGTTGGTCTGTTTCTTTTGTAATCATGGTTTGTAATGGTTGCATTCATCATTGTGGCTTTTTTGGATTATTTCATAGACATATATGTATCATGCATCATTCATATATATATATATATATATGCTTCAGTTGTTTCTTTATCAGTCTTATGTTGTTACTGTTGTGTGGTTTTATTACTGCTTCTGCTATTGTATATTTGTTTATCTTCCACTATGTTACTCTGAAAATGAGGGCATAGTTTCCCCACTATCACACCCAAGGCCCTCGTTTCTAGTCTGCTACCTCTAGTGTTTGGGGAAATGTGTTTGAGGCCAAGCGACCAATCGGGTATGGGGCACCGCTGGGTGGCTTCCAAAACCGGGATGTTACAATGTGGATGATTGCATAAAGTATAGTTATCCTTGAATGTATATGAAAGTGTGTATTCTTAGTGGTATATTATTATCCTTGAGTTAGAAAGATCCTAGAGCTGAATTGGACGGCTTGATTCCACTCTAAGGTAGGTTTCCTGGTCCCAATTCTTTATTTATAATTTCCTCTTTTTCTTAGTGTTCTTTTAAAAAAAAAATTATGTTTTTATATAAAACACATATTCCATATAAATATACATAGTTGGTCATGGAATTTGAATAATTACCTCGCAGTTGGTTATTATATTTTCTTTTAAACCTTTAAAAGTGAATAGTTTTAATTATGCATGGTATGAATCTTTCTTTTAAATATGTGATTCTATGGTTGTTCATTTAGACCTTCAAAATGATTTTGAATATACTTTTTTTGGATTCTAATGGTCTCATGACATATGTGTATGGTGAAAAGGGGTTTTCTTAAATTATTAAGATGAATTTGGTCTGAAAGTGTATTTGGTGTGCTTGTAAATTTGGAAAAGGTTTTTCTTTTGATAAATGGTTTTTTTATTATATATTTACATTACTATCGTGTGATGGTGAAAGTGGTGATACATATGTGATGGGAGAAGTAGAAATATAGCACATGGGAAACCCAGGGTATCAAGGTGTGCAGACTACTTCAAGCGTTCTAGTGAGTCTGAGTGGTTTGTCCCTACATCACTTAGAAAGTCTGAGGCTTACCACAGTAGCTAAACATTAATTATGTTGTTGGAGACCACTAGGTTATGGATGTGTTTCCCTACTAGTGGCTTGTGTATGAGAACTGATATTTGTTATGGTTACTCTTACACTGAGACGTGAGGTTCTAAGGACCCACACGAGCTAGATGAACCTTAGGGGTTTTGATCATGTCACTCACTTATAACTTAATGCTTGGGTAGTGATTTTAGTTTCAGTTGTTTCATGTGTGCTCCCTCTTTTGTGAAAACCATACTTTAATTAAAACTATTTTCCTTTCACTTTTAAGTGTCAACATAAGCATGAAATCTACATTGAAATATATTGGAAGTGAAGTGTTTTCCATAAAGGTGAAACTTGTTACTTGAATTCGGAAAGAATGAAATACATTAATTTATTATGTCTTATTTTCAAACAATCCTAATTGGATTTCTTTTTAAAGGTAATGGAATAGGGTGTTGTTATCCCTTGGATTTACTACTGAGAATCCCGGTGCTCATGCCTAATTTACTTCTCAATTTCATGTTTGTCTAGTTTTGGATCACTCTTGGAGTGAGTGTAGTTTGTGTTTTGTGGTGACCCATGATGTCACTTAAGGTATGTCACATTACTATTTCATTTCTTTTTCATCTTCATTTATTCAGTTTTTTTCTATCTAGTTTTCTATTTTTATAGTTTATGCTTACTTATAAATATTTTATTTTGGGTCATCACATTCCCAATTGGTTTATCTTGATTCCTGGTACAGGTTTCTAGCCCATGGGGATTGGGCATGCCTTTCAATCCATGTTGCAGACCGACTCAGGTGACCGGTTTATGGTTTACTTGGGTTGGTTCAGGACAATAAGATTATGTGATATATTATAGCTTATTGTTTTTTGGTATTTATAATACATTTCACCAAATTTGGGCAACCTAGATGATCCCGATATAATTTTTCGGGTATAAGGAAACTCCCAACATCTCTAATTTTGGTGATATAGATGGCATACTATACCCACTACCCCCCCCCCCCTTCACTTTTAGTCTTAGTTTGGTTATATGGAAGTGGTAATGGTTTTAGTGTGTTGTGAACGTGGATGTGGGATGATTATATGGTATAACGTTATGGTAAGAGGTTGTAGTATGTGTTTGTGGTATGGTGATGGGATATATGGTTGTGGTATATGGATCTTAAACGTGGTTTTAGAAAGGGATTGGTGTATGAGGACATTTGACATTAGGAAATGATTACGATGATATTATAGGGTAATTGGGTAAAAGTTATCTCTTTAATATATCTTCTTGATTTACAATATATGTATATTATGTGCAGATTTTGATATTGAGCTTTGGTGATAAGGGTGGTAGATTATTTGTGATGGGATATGAGTCAGTTTCTCTTTTTATTTATTACAGCTTCTGTTTTCTTCTTCAAAATATGCATAAGAGTTTTTAGAGATGAACATATTAAGTATAATTTTATGTTAACTACTAATTATATATATTGTTGTTAGATATATTTAGGATAGCCTATGATATTGTGATGCCCCATAAAATCTCATGATATGGAGTTTTTTGGCATTGGATAAATTTATACACTTCCAGGATTTTTATAAATTTATTCTTTTACTTGGAATTTTTTTGTATGAGATTACATGCATTATAATATAATTATTAGGATATTTCCGTAGTTAATCCCTACACTCCAAAATAATTTTTACTTTGTGTTATCCTAATCCCCTGTAATTTTATTTTCCTTAGATCTCTTATATGCGACTATGTATAAGATCACATTGATGGTTGAGCTATCCACTACCCCTTTATGGGAAGGTAAATTCTCCACCAAAAACTAATGTGGGATAAACCTTAAGACATAGGGTTTATTTATTTTTTGTTTTAGTGATTATTGGTAGTTTTTTTATCTTCTTAAAGATAAAATAGTTCAATTTTATCAATATTGTGTGTTTTATATGCTCAAATCTATTCACTAACTAATGGATAATTGAAGATGGGATTCATGGGATATACGTAGCTTCATGTATTAATTGAGAGGGGTTTAATGGTGATATATTATGAAAGAATAATATCAATTCTATGGTTTCTTATATGACAAATCATTGAGAAAGAACTATTTGAGGATTGAATTGGTTTGGTTGGAAAATATTTTATGTAATCATAGTATATGATGTAGGACTAAGAGATCAAATTAGATGTAGGATTATCCCTATATTCCAATATAATTACCTTGATATACAATTAAACATTCTTAATGTAAAATATTGAATATAGGGTAAATAGCTAAGAGTAGTACATGTATCGTAATTTTTTGTTCCTATGTTAAAATTGTGGAAGGTTCCAAGGGAATTGTAGTAAAATTTAAATTTAAATTAAATTCCCTTGAATGGATTTCATATTCTGGGTTAATGAGTTTTTTTATTTATATATATGTATTTTGTATGATAAAATTTTATAGTTTAAGAACTTAAGGTGTAGTAAGATACTTCAGTGGACTATAGGTGGGTGAACTATGAGGATGGGGATTCATGGAGAAATAGTTTAAATGATTTTTTGAAATAGAATTTACTAAGGTTTGAGTCATATATCCTAAATAAAGAGATAAATAAGTGAATAAATGAGATAGGTATCACATAAAATTCAATGAAAAAATGTGGAAAGCATCAAATTCCATTTATATTTAACTTGCTGATGGGAAAAACATAGTATTAGGGGTCTCTTTTCATTGGTGACTGTAATGTTGTATATGTGAAATCATGGAAGATTTGAATATAGTTTTAGTCCAAATTTTTATCTTCTAATTTTAAGTTGAAATTGAAATATGATTTTCTCAAAATCCTTTAGGTGATATAAAGGTTGAGGAAATTTAGTATGTTTTTTATAAACCTTCTTTATTATCCCCCTAATATTTTATTAGATGTTGAAAAGAGTGTATGTTTTTTTAGAATTATTTGTATCTATAGTTTTATTATTATGTTAATCCCCTTGTAGTTTTGAATTATGTAAAGTTATTAAAAAATATATGGTTATTACAAGGTTATTTTTACTGATAGATCTTTTAGAGGACCTAAATCATCAAAACTTCCCTAAAATTGGGGTTGTGAAATAAGTTCTCATTTAAAAAAATAGTCGAAGATTAGACCTATGATAAGTTACCAATATCACTTATTCTATATCTTTTCTAGATCATTAAATTCTTATAAAACTAATGGGAACCCAGATGTGGTCTCTTATTTCAACAGTGAATAAAGATAATAATGGTTCATGTTTTTACCCTTCCTTGGTAGTCAACAATAATTTAGTGGTCAGTTTTCGGTGAATCCTCAGTGGTAGTTTCCTCTAAGAACTTATCAAAAATATATAAGTCCTAATAATTTTAGAAAAAAAAATGTGATAGAGTTGATAAAAAACATCACCAATATATTCCTTATACTTGGGAACATTGGATGGAGCCTACAAGAGGTGGTGTATGTCATTAGGAATAGTGAGGAAGAGAAGTGGGATAAAAGTTGATGTATGCTATGGAGTTTTTGGTATCGGGGTGACCTAAATATTTTCAATGTACCATTTGTATCTATTATTATTTTTTTAATAATTTATTCAAATTAAAATCTTCACACTCATTTATTTCACATTCCTTACTCTAAGTATTGGGGATTTATTGGGATTAGATTCTTAAACCCTTGTTGTTATATACAACTATCAAAAGTCATTCTAGTTTTTCAGAGATTTTATTTGGGGTGAGTTATTAATAGGGTATCATAATTCATTGATGGAGTTTCTCCTGTTATGTATACAACTATAAACAATCATTCTTGGAATATATTTATTGTGCCCCATATAATATATCGACATTTTTTATCAAAATATAGTGATTTTATCATACATAAATGGTGAATGTATAATTTTTTAGTGAGGTAAGTCATTATATAAATAATATACATCTTTAACCTATCACATCACAACTATATGGGTTGATTAATAGTTTATGGGATATACTAATGTTATAGTTTTTAAGGTTTTTCGAAGTGTTTCAAGATATTTTTATATGACATTTTATGGTTATATGCCTTTTAAATGACGTCGAGTTTGAGAGAGAGTTATAGACTAGTTTTCCTTCAATATTTATATCTCTTTATAGTATATCACCTTTGAGGATATGTAACTTATTGATTTAGATAGAATATTTATTATTTAATTTTTCATCTTTCCAAGTATACCTCCTAGGGGATCCTTAATATTATTCAAAAAGAAATATTATTATATTTTGTGGTTGTATATTGATTATTATTAATTAAACTTGGGGGTGGTAAAGAAACATTTTCCACTTGTAATGATAGATAATTTTATGATTAGTTATAGGGTTATAGTTGGTTCTTAAATATTGATTCATGGTATATAATTAATTATATGATCTAAAAGGAAGAACATGTTCTTATAGACACTATCAGGTTTCACTATAGACACAATGTATTTAAGGTAATTTCTTTAAAATTCACTAACACTCTTGTTGTCTTAATGATATTTACAAACTTGGTTTTTCATGAGATATTATACCAATTAATATTGGTTTTCATTGATGATATCCTAGTGTAATTAAGGATAGAGTTGGAGTATACTATGTATTTGAGGGTTTCCTTAGAGATCCATCAAAGGCATCAGATATAGAAAAACATTTCTGAGTACTTGTTTTTTATATGATAGGTACATTTTTTTGAAAATTCAAGTCTTAATAGGTTTATCTATTGATATATAAAATATTGAAGTTTTACTTACTTGGTATGCTCTAAATAATGTTGTGGAGGTATGAAATTTCCTTGTTCTTGTGGGATATTATAGTTAATTTTTATCCATTTTCTCTAATGACATGAAAATTTTTCTAGCTCTTACCAATAAGGAAAAGTCCTTTGTTTATACAACTTAGTGTTATGTAGAATTTAAGTGTTTAAAGGGGAAGTTGTCCAATTATCTTATCCTTAACTAACCATTATAAGGATTTATTTTTTATGTATATTGTGACACTTATCATCTAGATCATGGTATTTTCTTGATACATGAGTGTGAAGTTATATCTTATAAATAATGGAATTCATGTCCTCATGAAGGTAACTATTTAACCTATGATATTTAGATTGTAAATGTTGTGTTTTATTTTATGATTTAAGGAAATTCACTTATTAGATATCATTTTAAAGTCTTTATTATTCACAATATCTGGTGGTATATCTTAAATCTATAGTATTTGAATATTTATTATCATACACGGGTAGAGTTACTAAAATATTATGAATTTGATATCTCATGCACTTTAAGAAAAGGTCATATGTTAGTTGATTCATTGAGAAAGAATATGTACAGTGATGTCCCTTATGAATCCTGGTATGAAAGGAGGATATTTTGAGAGAATGTATCTTTGAATTTGAATATTAATATTTTTGGTAGACGATATTTATTATATAATGTGATGATAAACTCTATTTTATTTCAATAGGTAAAAGAAAATCTACTGGGAGATCTTAAGGAGGATCTTTGGAAAGATCATTTTATTCATTATAATTATCTTAAGTGATGGATGGAGGATAGTCAAAATGGAATATTCTTTCATGGTAAGTTTTTTTTTTGATGTGAGAGTCAATGTTTTGTAAGCTACATAGGTTTAATTTGTAAATAATTTAGTAGTGAGTTTCATATATTGATGTATTTTCTATCAGTAGGTTTAATCCAAGCATCAATTTCAAGATGGAATGTTGTGGAACATAGAAGTTCATAATTGAATTAGGATGAAATATTGATGGATTTTTTATTTTTTTTCCCCAAAACATGTGGTGAATATGATTTTATATGGGTACATATATACGAATTATTAAATTTGGATTATTTATTTGTTATTAAGAAGTCAAATATATTGTATGATGTGTCATGATTATTTTCTATGTAGGTGATGATAATTCATGCAGTTTTGATGAAACCCATATAATATAAAGATCCTCATTTTACCTCATGTGTTAAGATGAGTTTTTAGTATTCTATCTATTCTCCATTATGCCATTACATGGTGTTTCATCCTCTAGAAAATCGATCAATGAAACAGAAAATCTTAATACTAGAGGACATGTTGTGTGTATGTGTTCTGTATTTTAGAGGTTTATGTGTGAATCATTAGGAATTGGTATAGTTTTCTTATAAAAAATATATTACTCATCCATTGAATGGATTTGTTTGATTAATTTCATAATATTCAATTTATATCACTCTTTCATTATACCAAGGACAAGGATTTAGGGATCATTTGACCAGACACTGTAGAGAGTATTCCATTGAAAGTATAGCAACCCAGGTAATGTTAATAGTAAATAAATTTCGTGCCTTATTAATATTCATGAATTATATTTTACAGAGTTAAATTATTTTATACAATATCCCTTTTTTAGATTGTTTTTTTTTTAATATTTTTATAATTGTGTGAATCCCAAGTGATGTTTAGAGGATTTTTGTATATTATTGTTAATCTATCCTAGTGGTGTTAACGATGTAGTATATCTAGAAGACAAATAACATCCTCAAAACCCTTATTTTCATATCATAATCTTCTGAAGAATATCAAGGTGGTTATTAATGAGTAGTTATGTCCTCCTCATGACAAGAATCATTGATCTTTCTCATCTTGTTTGAGAAGTGAGTTTGGGGGGACAATATGACTGCACCATTGTTTTAATAAAGGGAAGCCATTTTCTCTATTTTCTAGTTCATAAACACATTGTTGTTTTAACTCCTATTATACTATCTTAATTAGGGTGAATCAACTAAATAAAATTTTGTGTAATTTACTAAATTCTTCTCTTATTAAGAGAATTTTAGGTACATAAAAGGAGGGGTCCTCTTATCGAGAGAAAAAAATCATGACCAAAGTTTAAAATGGTTAGAATATTTTCTACCATAATTCATCCACCCACTTCCAGATAATCTCCTTGATAAGGGAACAAAATGTAGTATAAAATGGAAGGTTTTAGGAGCTATATTCTCTCTTGTAGAAGCATAGAAGTGGTAATGGTTATAAATAACAAAGGATACCAATTTTCAAAGGTAAAAATTTTTATTTCTGGAATAAAGGTATGTGGAATTAATTTAGGAAATTAATAATGTAATTTTACATAATATATACTCATGGGATTACAAAAAACACGTAAGATGGAGCCTTATCATAAATAGATAACAAGAAAATAGATGTGTATACAAAAGTAATGAATTCATGAGGGGGTCCTTGGTCTACCTTATCTTTACCAATATAATTCCTTAAAAATTATATCATTATATATGGTAAAATACATTAAATATTAATAGGGTGATTCCAAAGTTCAAGATGCAAGTGATATGGAATAAATATGAAGACATGAGGATGATTCCAATAGAAACTGTTGATATATTCTTCTATCATTTTAATTATCTCATTGAGGTCAAGAAAAGTCTTGGAGAAAATCTTAAAATATGAATATCATATAAATAATATTAAGGACACTACCCCTAGGGTTTAATTTCAGGGTTTCTATGCTTGAATATGCAGATATAAAGGATGTATAGGTGGATATACATTATAGTACACTTGTTGTATATGAAATTTGAAATGATAACATTGAGTAAAAATTGAAGGAGAAACCACATGATGTTTTAATAAATTAAATGAATACTATTTCGATTAAATAATATGTTGATGATGTTGTAGTCGATAGTGTGATGGAATTTATTTCCTTTAACCTTAAAATGGGAAACTGGAAAATCAAAGGCAAGCTTCCAATTTCTATCTTCTGATCTTCCAAGGTTGGTCATCATGCAGCTAAGTGTTCTAGAAATTTTCAAGATGATGATAATGTGGAATATTTGAAGAATTCTTTTAAAGATGAAAAAATAGGAGAAATACATGGTGAAAATTCTTCATGTGGAAATTTTTTTATCTCATTAAGATCGAATCACAGATGAGTCCAAAGTGGAAGAAGCAGAGGAATGTAGAGAGCATGGTAAAGAATTTTTATTATCTATCATTGATAGACCAGAAATTGATGATAATGATGCTTAATAAGATGATATTGTGGAGATAGTTTATCTATAGGTTGAGCTTGAGGAATACCATGAACAACATCTAAAATATATGGCTAAAACAATGAAGTAAAATATAGTTATTCATGTATCAAATCTTTATATACAAAAAACATAAGGAAAATAATTTATAATTGAATGAATTGATTGAAAAATTGAAATCCATAATTTCTAGAAACTCAATAAAGGAAGTGGAAATCGAGATTAAAGTGGGATAATATACATACATAATTGATGGAATGGCCAACATAGGGAAATAAAAGGTCAATAGGATTAATTATGTTGAAGTAGAATTCATGGTTTGATAAAAAAATGTGTGAGGAATAATAAACACTCTTTACACCATCAATGGTATTGGGGTACTCATTGAAACTGATCCAAACTGTGTCTAATAAAGGCTTGGGAGTAAAAACTCAAGAGTGTATACCGATTCTAATGTTTTGTTGTATTAAGTACAAAGGGAAGGAAATTGTCGATAATGAAAAAAAACAAATAATATAGTTTTACCTCGTTCTAGGAAATAAGGATCAACAATCAAGAGGAAGTTGAATTCGATAGATGGTAAAAATCATTATTTTCTAGAAATGAAGAATTGGATAATGAAAAAATAATAATTTTTAATTATATAGAAAATTGTGACACTCTCAATATGTTTTCTCTATTGGAAAAATAGTTTTTAGAGATAAACAACAACACTAATAAAAAGCAAGCATTGATTCATCATATTACTACTTTTTTAATACCTATTATTTTGGTCTAAAATATATAGACACAAAGTCTCTTATTATCCCTTAAGGGTACAATTATGGGTTACTAATGAGACTCATAAAAAGTAAATAATTATCTAAGAACCTCATCAACACAATGATAACAAAAAATAAATTTTTTTTGTATTTCAAAATAAAGGGTAAATTAATGAACCAAAACTGTAAAAGAAGTGTCAATATTCAAAATAAGTACTTAAATGGCTATGGAATAAGTTAAAATGGAATAATAAGGTAAATTTGGTTGAATTTACTTTGAGATCAATAGGAAAGTCAAGTGTGTGGGTTTTGTATAGCGAATGTACCTCCCATGTGACCATAAAAAACCTTATTAATTCCATAAAATATTAAAAAATGAGGATTGGTTGATGTTGAAAATGGATAAGGACTCAAAATAATTGGCTCCATGAAGGACAAAGTTAGTAGAAAAGGTCTCCAAAAGATATATATTCACTTATTAGAAGGGCTTATCCATAATTTTATAAGTGATTTAGTTGTGTGTCTCAGGCCATGTTATAGAATTAAGCATGAAGGGGTGCACTATTAAAAGAAATGATTGCCCACCCATTATATAAGAACTATGAACTAAAGGTAATATATATTTTATTAGTGAATAAAACTAGTACATGTTGTCTAAATTAGATAAAAATAGGAAATGTCATAAGCGACTTGGACACTTAATCTGAAGATCCTTAGAAAAAATAGTGAATATTGAGGGAGAATGTGACTTTCCAATGATCACATGTGACAAAACACATACATGTGACTCTTTTAAAAAGGGGATAATGGTTTATAAGACTTACAATATGAATAAAGAAAAATTATCAAGAGGTTTCTAGTTTATTTATACAGATTTTTGTAATCCAATTTATCCTAAATCATTAAATGGAAAAAGTATTCTGTTTTGTTTGTTGATGATTTTATTATAATAGATTTTTTTATATAAATTAATCATAAGACCAATGTGTAAAAATGAATCACTTCATATTGAAGAAAATATGAAAGGATTCTTGGGATGATAATTCAAAAGTTTCACACTGATAATGGTATAGAATTAAAAAATACCCAAGAGAATAATTATATATGGAAACAAGGGATTCAACATAAATATTTAGTGGTAATAAATCCTCAAAAAAAATAAAGTTATTAAAATAATGAATGGTATCATTAACAACATGGATCAGACTATTCTTATTGAAAAATATCTAATAATGAAATAATAAATGGAAGTTTTCTTAAAAGTGGTTTACATATCCAATTAGTAATTGTTATGTCTAAATGAAGACAATGATATATGTGAAATGTGGTATGAAATAAATCCCATGCTGTAATAATTTAGAGTATTTGGAATTTAGTTCTTTACTATGAATAAGGAGAAGAATATAAATTTTGAAGTATGTGTATATGAATAGATATTTCTTGGATATTTATCCTAGAAAGAGACGTATTGATTCTATAATAAATATATGGGAAATAGATGAATTTTTAGATGTGGAAATGATTTAAAATGAGCATATTTTAAATTTTTATGAGATGATTTCGTCTTGAAATTAGTATACAAAATTATACAAGAATGTGTGGTAGAAACTGATGATAATGTGTACAGGTTAGGGGAAGTTTAAAGGGATAAATTTTTTTTGATGATATCATTAAGGATGAGGAAAATATAACAATAATAACTTGTATAAATAAACTACCTGGTATAGCTAAAATAACTGATAACAACATAGTGGGTGACCAGATAACCCCAACTCAAACATTAAGGATGATGGTAAAAAGGAAAACATCACAGTTATCTTAGGTGGAACCAAAATAATTTGATGATTGTTTTATGGATATAAGTTGGTCCAAATCTATGAATGGTGATACTAAAAAAATTGAGAAAAATAAGAATTAGGAAATTGTCACAAGTTATGAAAATAAAAATATGATTGGAACCAAATGGGATTTCTATAACAAAATCATTAAATATGTCACTATGATAAAGAAAAATTCATATATTGTCTGTAAATTCTATTCCAAAATTGATGGAATTTATGTTGATGAAACATTTTCACCCATGTACCAGTATGAAACCATTACATTATTTCTAGAAATTAATTTGTAAAAGGGTTTTTAAATATATAATATGTATGCCAAATCATCATTGTTGAAGGTATTCACAGATGAGGAAGTCTCAAGTAACCAAATGGGTTTCATATTGATGATGATAATAAAACAATTGTTCTAATTAAAGATATATTTATATGGGATAAAACCATAATCTCATTCTTGGTACTCAATAATGGATATGTACCAAAGGAAGCATTATTATCATAAAGTAGGGGTTGATCAAAACCTCTAAATCAAAAATGAGTGATGTAAGAAAATGGTTGTACTTATATATGTTGAAAATATCATTTTTTTAGGCTCAAATTACATCCAATGCAATAAGTGTTTTAGATTTAGTAATTTAAAATTTTCATATATCTTTAATAAGTGATATGTAATTCTTCCTTGGGTTGTTCGTGATTCGTTAAAAGGATGTGACATGTATCTCCAAAACCAAATATTCTAATGTGGTGTTGAAATGAATTCAAATAGAAGAATACAAACCTATATAAATTCTAGTAGGTACTCGAATTAAATTATCTTAAGATTTTGAATTTGAGGAAATGGATTTTCACACCCAAGAAAAATTAAAATCAATCTACTTTAATTAATATCTAATTATCCAAATATTGTGTTTTTCACATGTATTTCAGTAAGATATTAGATTTTACCCAAGGAAAATTACATGGAATGAGTAAAATGGATATTTAGATATATCAATAATACTATAGAGTATGGGTTGTACAATTTTTAAATTCACAACATCAATTGGTGGGATAGATGGATGTAGATTGGGATGGTTCGGTGGATGACAAAAAATATAATTCAGGAGGTGTTTTTTATATTAGAAACTCTTGAATATCTTGAATATTAATAATGATAACTACATATACTTAATAACTATATAGGAAGAATATGTAGTGATGACTCAATAAAATAATCAGTTGATATGGGTGCAGCAAAAAATAGAAGTCATTGAAATTTTTGTGTTATATCCAATTCTGATTATTTGCGAAAACTCTAGTTTAATAAAAATTTGATAAAAATCCTTTTCAACACTCGATGATTAAGCACATAGAAATAAAGCACCATTTCTAAAAGGGGAAGGTATAGAAAAAAAATTTCACGATGGAGTATCTACTGACATGAGATCAAGTTTTGGATATCATGAAAAGAGCTTCACCCATACTAGATTTTGGAAGGAACTGGTTTGATCTTGGTGTAGAACTAAATCCATCCCATTATATGGACTCAGATAAAGGTCCCTCGCACTGCTAAATAATTTATTCAAGAGAAAGTAATGAACTCTTCCCTTTACTAATGTTAAGGTTTTTTAAATATATATTATATGTAACGACTCAAACTTTTAATAATTTATGTTTCCTTTGTTTGTGTGTTATTTTATTTTATACTCAACAAAACTATTTAATTTAATGAAATGAGTATAAATAAAATGAGACTGTTGGGTTTCTACTGTTATATGACCATTAGTCAATATGACCGTTGGAAACTAAACTCTTAATGTTGCATTTGTTTCTATAAAAAACAAGTGACCTTGGTTAATTAATACAGAAAGAAGATACTATGGCCTCATCTAGTAGTCTCAGGCTGATCGAATCCGATCTGACGGAACTGGGGAAGGAGGTAGCACCACTGGGTTTTTCTCTGGTCTAAACCTAAGATGAACTTCACTGTGTAAAGCTAGAATGGAATTGCCTTAAAGAGAAGTTCAAGGTTATAGAAATCACTACTCAGGTAATATTGGCCGAGCCTCCCTCAGATTCTCTCACCTTACACTTAGGTCATATGCTGGTGTTATAAAGGGCTATGTAACAAGACTGTAGCTACTTTGTGTAATCCTTTGAGATAAATAAAATTGTGATTTCTTCCTATGGTGAAGTTTGTGAATTTTTAGATGTCCCGATAAAAACAGGATGTATCTTATGGAAGAATTCTGAAAAAAAGGATATTTTGAAATATTTATGTAAACCTTAAATAATTAATGATGTGTAAGTATTTTCAAAAAATGGTCTTCTGTAAATGTTTTCAGTAAGAAATTTAGAGTCTAATAAGATAAACATATTTTTTGGTTAATAGTAAATTATGAATAGTGATTTACGCTTAGGATTATTAATGTGAACAAATGGATTATTAATCTCACTTAAAGAAAGTGTTAATATAATTTAGGCACCTTGATTAAGTAATGTGATTCAATAAAATAGGTAAATAACTATTTCAGAAATTATAAGTTAAGTATTAGTTTTTTTGGGTTAATAGTGTTTTTTATTTATAAATTAAATTAAAAATATTTATAGAATTATTTTTATAAAATGGAGTTCATTTTTGAATTCAGAGCATCGATATTATGTTAAGGTTAATTTTTGGTATTTTTCTAAAAAAGATGAATTTTCGGTGAATAGTGAATTTTCAGTTTAGAGTTTCTGGTGTTTAATGACATCATTTAGGATGTAATAATTATGTAATAATTCTGGTCGACTTTTGAATAGTAATACAAGGTATGAGGTGTCCCAAGTGGCCAATACCATGGGGAAATACCATGAGAAAGCCAATGGTTTTCCCAATACCACCAATGAGGTGTCCCTTGGCCATTAATGCTTTGTCGCCTCACTTCCCCTATAAATACCAATCCATTCTCTCATCCTTTCCAATAAAAAATCCTCCTCAACTAAGTTCTGGTATCCTTACCTCCCAAAGAGTCCTCCCAAGGCTTTCTTAAGCCCCCCAAGGTCCTAAACTTCAAGATTTCAAATTTACTCTTCAAGGTAAGGGATTCTTTCACCCTCCTCTTTTAAGTCATAACTTCCTTTATGTTGTGTCTTATATTTTCCATCTCTTTATGTTGAGGGTATGTTCTTATATGTTATTATTACTATCCATTTCATTTCTAAATGATGAGGGACCCTTTCTTCTCTCATAAATTTGTTTTCTGAATTTTTATGTGATGTTGTTAGGCTGCCGAATTTCACATAAAAGAAATCACATATTCATATTTCTTTCATGTTTCCTTTTCATGTGGTATGTCATTAAAATATCCCTACCATGATCTTATTCAGTACCCATACTATATTATGAATTATTGATGAATTGGTTTAACCTTTTCCCCTCTCTTTTCAATGTTTTCTAAAACCATGTTATATAGCCGTTATGCAGCCGAGATTTCGTCTCAAAATTTCTATCTATTTCTCTCAAGAAATTTTCTTTTTTATTTATGTGAATACCCAGAACTATTTCGTTTCTATGGGTTCTCATAAATATATAAATATGATATATTTTATTCTGGAATTGACATACATATTACCCTCACTCCTTTTCCATGGGTTATAAATGATATAACGATCTTTTTTAAGAGCTTTTAAAACATCACGATTTTGAAATGAAGTACATTTCTTTTATTCTCTATGGGTTATTTATGAAATTTTTTAATATGATCTATGTGGCTCACATGTAAGTAAAGAAATATTAAGGGTGTTATCTGATAGCGCTCCAATGCATTGGGTAAAGATTTAATCTCTAGAGATGACAAGTTTCATGATACCTTAGTGATATGTTCATGAATGTCTAAATGAAATGTTGTGGCCACATATTCAAGTTATGTTTCAAGTTCTTTTCATTATGATATGCCTATACTTCCATTCTTCATGTCTTTATGTTCTTATTCATGTTCTTATTGATATCACAAGTAAATTGATTCCTTGTTTACCCTTACTTGGTCTTCTGCTCGCCCTTTACTTTGATGTATGTCTCCAAGATATGAGATGCAGTAACTGAACATAGAGTGAACTTATTATGAAGCCTTAAAAGTTGATTAGAAGAATATTTTATGTTGTTTTCATGTTTTATGTCCCTGATTTCCAAGACACTAGACTTTAAAGATCCTCTGTTTGTAAAATGTAATGAAAAGTTATGTTATAAAAAGGCGGGATTCAACAGTTGGTATCAAAGGATAGTTTAGTTATTTATGGGAATTAGGCCATGAAAACTTTATGAAGAACCCTATATAAAAGATTAAATATAGGAAAACTTCCTGGTATTTTGGTGAGTATTGAGTAAGTGGTTCATCAAGAAAATACATCCCTGTCTAGATATGAGCAGGTAGAGGTGGCTCTGGCATAGATGTACATAGGGGTAAAACCCAGAAACACGGAATTGAGCTAGAATCAAACGAGAATTGGTACACGACAATGGGCCTTTCTTCACTCTTGGTTACGACATTCTCGGGGGATTTGTTTGGTTAATAGAAAGCTTTTTATGAATCATTATGAAGGAATTATAGGGAAATGTAATTGTTTAAGCATGAATTTTTAAGACATAAAATCTTTTATAGTTAAAAGATTTGTCAATGAAAAATTTTCTCACTATGATTTTATTATTTTAGAAAATGGTGGGAAATAGGAGGAGTCTTTCAAATGGTGACCACAATGGACCTTGCACTGAAGGCCCTCCAATGGAAGTTGGAATGGAAACATTCATTCGAATGATGAACCAACTGACTCAAGTTATGGGAAATAACATGAATCAAGCTGAGAGACCGATCTCACTGTGAAGGGAATAACATGTTATTGAGTCCTTTATGCGTTAGCAACCACCAAACTTCAATGGATCGACAGACCCATTGATTTCTGAATAGTGGATCATCTCTATAGAGAAGATCATTTCTATGCTCCTCTTTTTAGAGCAAGAGAAGGTCACCCTGGATGTCTATTGCTTAGAGGGGGAAGTTTATCAGTGGTGGGAACTAATTAAAAACACAAGGCCAAGATTGGAGGTTGAAGCTATGGAGTGGGAAGAGTTAATAGGTATCTTTTTCAGTAAGTATGACCCTCATTCCATGAGAAAAAGAATGGAGAAGGAGTTTCTCATGCTGAAGCAGAAGGAGAATGAATCTGTCGGAAGCTATGAGATGAACATCACCCGACATTCACGATATACCTCTAGCTTTTTCATGGATCCAAATGGGAAGGTTGATAGATTCTTCGGTGGACTGAGACCTCATTTGTGGAAGAATATAGCCAACTCAGACTATGATAGCTATGAGGAGATCGTACGGAGTGCGATGAAAGTCGAGATGGAGTTTGGTGAGATGCAGTGGTCTCATAAATCAAACGAAAAGAAGATATTGTTAGAGAAAATCTTAAAGAGGAGATTAGATCAAGGAATAGGAGGCAATAAAGTATAACCTTTCATGTGTAATAAATGTGGTAAGAAGCATTCAGGGAACTGCCTGCTCAGGAGTGGGAAGTTCTACAAGTGTGGTGGAGATGGCCACATTGCGAGGAATTATCGTAGTGAGGTGAAACCTCAGCTTCCAAATGATAACGACAAGGGGAAGATGGTGCAGGCCCTACCTAATGTCCAGTGATTCAAGTGTGGAAAACGTGGGCACTTTTCCAATAACTGTCCAAATCCAAGGGAAGTGGAGGGGAACCACCATCATCCTCAACAAAGGCCAAGGGAGCAAGGTTATACTTTTTCTATCACGACAACTGAAGATGAAGCTCCAAATGATGTGGTAGTAGGTACTCTTGTTGACCTCTCAAAGCTAGAAAGTACTTTGTTTGATTCTGGTTCTATGCATTCCTTTATTTCCTCCATGTTTGCAAGGAATTTAGAATCATCCCCCGAATTGCTAAAAGTAGAGTTGTCAGTCAAGACTTCTTGTGGGACTATCCAAGCATCATTAGTGTATATAAACTCTAGTATTTACTTTAGTGGGAACAATCTTATCACAAATCTAGTAGTCATTAAAATGCAGGAATTTGACATTACACTAGGGATGGACTGGCTCTCAAAGAATAATTCTAAGATCAATTGCAGAAACAAGGAAATATCAGTAGTCTTGAATGGAAAACCTATAGTTATCTTCCAAGGAGAGATATATCAACCTCATCTTTGTTTAAAAGAAACCCCTATATCCTTATTTATGGAGTTGATCGATGAATAAGAAGAATGAGATGAGAGTTTGATGATATAAAATGTCCCCATCATTTAGGAATACATTGATGTATTTCCTAAGGAGTTACCCGGACCTCCCCCAGAAAGAGAGGTAGAGTTCTCCATTGAACTCGTACCTGGATCTCATCTGATATCAAAGACCCCATATATGATGGAAAATGTGGAGCTAGAGGAATTAAATAAACAACTCCAAGATCTTTTGGAGAAGGGGTTTATCCGACCGAGTGTGTCTCCTTGGGGAGCACCAGTTCTCTTCTTGAAGAAGAAGGATGGATCGATGAGGCTATGAATTGATTATAGAGAAGTGAATGGGATCACAGTGAAGAACAAATACCCTCTTCCAAGAATTGGTGACTTATTTGATCAACTTCGTGGGCCTCAATTCATCTTAAGATTGATCTTTGATCTGTTTATCATCAATGGAGGGTGAAGAAAGAAGATATTCCAAAAACTTCCTTTCGATCAAGATGTGGGAATTATGAGTTTGTTGTTATGCCCTTTGTACTGACTAATGCACCTTCTATTTTTATGGATTTGATAAATAGAGTCTTTAAGGACTACCTTTATAACTTTGTGGTAGTTTTTATTGATGATATTCTAATATATTCCAAAAGTCACAAGGAGCATGAGGATCATATAAGAGCTATTTTGAAAACTCTATGGAAGGAGAGGATTTTTGGGAAGTTCAGTAAATGTGAATTCTGGTTACAACATGTTGCTTTCTTGGGGCACATTGTAACCAATGATGGAATCACAGTTTACCCTGCAAAGACAAAATTTGTAGAGTGGCCTCAGACTACGACAATAACTGAGATTCAAAGTATTATTGTATTAGCTGGATATTATAGGATGTCTGCGAAGAAATTTTAACTACTTTCTAATCCATTAACCAAGTTAATTCAAAAATGGGTCAAGTTCATCTAGACAAAGGAGTGTGGGGAAAGTTTCCAAGAGCTAAAGAAGATATTTGTTACTATACCCATGTTAACTCTACCCTCAATTGGAGAAGTATTTGTTATTTTTAGCAATGAATATCTGAAAGGGATTGGGTGAATCCTCATGAAAAATGACAAGGCCATTGCTTATGCATATCGACAATTGAATATTCATGAAAATAATTATCCTACGCATGATCTGGAGCTGGCTGTAGTCATTTTTGCTCTGAAGATATGGAGGCACAATCATTATGGGGAGAAATGTTATATATACACAGACCATCAAAGATTGGAATATATTTTCACACAAAAGGAATTGGACATGAGACAAAGTAGATGGTTGTAACTTCTTAAAGACTATGATTTTTCAATTCATTATCACCCTAGAGGAGCAAACAAATTTGTTGATGCATTAATCAGGAAAGACCCAGTTATTCTTTCCATGATGAGGATTCAAAAAAATCCTTTGATCAATGACCTAGTATAGCTAGATGTGGGAATTATAAGGTAAGGGACATCATCAACCCTAACCCAAATGATTTCTCAACCATCATTACTAGAGAAGATCAATAAATATCAGAAGTAAGATCCTTTTTTATAAGATAAGTTTGAGGTTGTAAAGGATGGAAAGTTTCCTGAGTTAAATATTGATCAAGAAGGTGTACTGAGACTTCGTACAAGACTATGTGTCCCGTCAATTCTGGAAATAAAGAAGGAGATGATGGATGAATCTCATAGATCTACTTTCTCTATACATCCTGGAAGCACAAAAATGTATAGGGACATTTGTGATCATTATTTGTGGGATAATATGAACAGGGGTATTGTTGACTACACTTCAAGGTGCCTAGTATGTCAGCAAGTGAAGGTAGAGTGACAACTTCCTAAAGGGTATTGCAACCACTACCCATACCAGCATGGAAGTTGGACAATATCACTATGGACTTCATCACTAGTCTCCTGAGAACATCCAAAGGAAACAATGCGATATGGTTTATTGTGGACCATCTCACCAAGAATTCCCATTTTATCTCTATCTGGGAAGATTTATCTCTTGATAAACTTGCCATGATTTACATGAAAGAAGTTGTAAGGTTGCATGGAGTTCCACTTTCAATCGTGTCTGATCATGATCCAAGGTTCACATCAAAATTTAGGAGAAGTATTCAACATTCTTTGAGTACTGAATTGAATTTTAGTATGGCCTATCACCCCCAAACTGATGGTCAATATGAAAGTACTATTCAAACACTTGAGGACATGCTGAGAACATGCTCAATGAAATTTAAAGGTGGATGGGATCAACATCTCCCTTTGGTCGAGTTCTCTTACAATAACAGCTTCCACTCGAGCATTCAAATGGCACCTTATGAAGCTCTATATGAGAAGCGATGTAGAAATCCTACTTGTTGGGATGAAGCTCGTGAGAGAAATCTTCTCAAGCCTGATCTTGTCCAAGAGATGACAGAAAAAGTCCATGCCATCCAACAACACATTAAGGCTGCTCAGAGTTGGAAAAAGAGCTATATCAACAACCGTCATAGGGACATGGAGTTTGATGTTGGTGACAATGTATTTCTTTGAATTTCACATTGGAAGAGAGTCACGAGGTTTGGGAAAAATGGAAGCTCCACCCTAGGTACATTGGCCCCTATGAAATCCTTGATCACGTGGGAGCAGTGGCCTCTCGGCATGCACTTCCTCCAAATCAAGCATAAGTTCATGATGTATTCCACATATCCCTCTTGAGGAAGTACATACCTAACCCTTCACATGTATTGTACCCAAAGGTGGTACAACTGGAACATGACCTCTCTTATGAGGAGCAGCCAGTGGAGATCTTGGATCATAGAACAATGTTCTACGTAATAAGACTACCCACCTAGTTAAGGTGTTGTGGAGGAACCAAAAATATGAAGAAGCCACACGGGAACCAGAGGAGCCGAGGAGGCAGAAGTACCCACACCTTTTCTTTTCTGAGGGTATGAGTAAAAATTTCGGGGACGAAATTTCTTAAGGGTGGAAGAATGTAATGACCCGAGATTTTAATAATTTATGTTTCCATTGTTTGTGTGTTATTTTATTTTATACTCCATGAAACTATTTCATTTAATGAAATGAGTATAACTAAAATGAGACTATTGGGTTTTAAATATTATATGACCGTTGGTCAAAATGACCATTGGAAACTAAACTCTAAATGAAGCGTTTTTTCTATAAAAAACAAGTGACATTGGTTAATTAATACAGAAAGAAGATATGATGGCCTCATCCCGTAGTCTTGGGCCAATCGAAGCCCATCTGACGGAACTGGGGAAGGAGGTAGCACCACTGGGTTTTTCTCTAGACCAAACCCAAGCTGAACTTCACTGTGTGAAGCTGGAATAGAATCGCCTTTGGGAGAAGTTCAAGCTTATAGAAATCACAACTTAGGCAATGTTGGTCGAGCCTCCCTCAGATTCTCTCACCTTAGCACACCTTACACTTAGGTCATATGCTGGTGTTATAAGGGGATGTGTAACAAGACCATAGCTACTTTGTGTAATCCTTTGAGATAAATAAATTATTGATTTCTTCCTATGGTGAAGTTTGTGAATTTTCAGATGTCCGGATAAAAATCGGATGTATCTTATGGATGAATTTTGGAAAAAAAGGATATTTAAAAATATTTATGTAAACCTTAAATAATAAATGATGTGTAAAATTTTTTGAAAAATGGTCTTCTGCAAATGTATTCAGAAAAAAATTTAGAGTCTAATAAGATCAACTAAATTTTTGCTGAATAGTAAATTATAAATAGTGATTTTATGCTTAGGACTAGTAATGTGACCAAATGTATTAGTAATCTCACTTAAAGAAAGTATTAATATAATTTAGGCACCTTGATTAAGTAATGTGATTCAATAAAATAGGTAAATAACTATATCAGAAATTATTAGTTAAGTATTAGTTTTTTTCCGGAGAACCGTGTTTTTTATTTAAAAATTAAATTAAAATTATTTAGAAAATTATTTTTATAAAATGGAGTTAATTTTTTAATTAAGAGCATCTATATTATGTTAAGGTGAATTTTTGGGATTTTTCTGAAAATGTTGAATTTTTTTTGTGAATAGTGAATTTTCATTTTAGAGTTTTGGGTGTTTAATGACATCATTAAGGATGTAATAATTATGTAATAATTCTGGTAGACTTATGAATATTAAGATAAGGTATGAGTTTTCCCTAGGGTCCAATACCATGGGCAAATACCATGGGCAAGCCCATGGTTTTTCCAATACCACCAATAAGGTGTCCCTTGGCCATTAATGCCTTGTCCCCTCACTTCCCCTATAAATACGAAGCCATTATCTCATCATTTCCATTCCAAAATCCTCCACAATGAATTTATGGTCTTCTTACCTCCCAAGGAGTCCTCCCAAGGTTCCCTCAAGGCTCCCAAGGTCCCAAACATCATTATTTCGAAGTTACTCTTCAAGGTAAGGGATTCTTTCACCCACCTCTTTTAAGTCATGACTTACTTTATGTTGCGTCTTATATTTTCCATCTATTTATGTTGAAGTTATGTTATTATATGTTCTTATTAATGTCCATTTCATGTCCAAATGATGACAGACCCTTTCCTCTCTCATCAATTTGTTTTCTGAATTTTTATGTGACGTCGTTAGGCTTCCAAATTTCTCCTAAAAGAAATCGCATCTTCTCTTTTCTTTCATGTTTCCTTATCATGTGGTATGTCATTAAAATATCCATACCATGATCTTAATCAATACCCATACTTTATTATGAATTATTGATGAAATATTTGACCCTTTTCCCTTCTCTTTTCAATGTTTTCTAAAACCATGTTATATAGCCATTATGCTGTAGAAATTTCGTCTCAAAATTTCCATCTCTTTCTCTCAAGAAATTCCCTTGTTTATTTATGTGAATACCCAGAACTATTTTGTTTCTATTTGTTTTCATAAATATTTAAATGTGATATATTTTATTCTGTAATTAACATACATATAACCCTCACTCCCTTTCCATAGGTTATAAATAATATAATTATCTTTTTTAAGAGCTTTTAAAACATCACAATTATGAAATGAATCCCATTTCTTTTATTCTCTATGGGTTATTTATGAAATGTTAGAATATGATATATGTGGATCACATGTAAGTAAAGTCATATTAAGGGTGTGCCCTGATAGAGCTCCAATTAATTGGGTAAATATTTAATCTCTAGAGATGACAAGTTTCATGATAACTTGGTGAATAACCTTGGTAATTTTTATGACACCTTGGGGATAGACCTTGGTGATATGTTCATGAATTTTTAAATGAAATGTTGTAGCCACATATTCAAGTCATGTTTCAAGTTCTTTTCATTATGATATTCCTATACTTACATTTCTCATGTATTTATGTTCTTATTCAAGTTCTTATTGATATCACTAGTAAATTGATTCCTTGTTTACCTTTACTGGGCCTTCTGCTCACCCTTTACATTGATGTATGACTCCAGGATATGATATGCAGTAATTGAACATAGGATGAACATATTATGAAGCCTTACAAGTGGATTAGAAGAATATTTTATGTCATTTTCATGTTTTATGTCCCTGATTTCAAAGACAATAGACTTTAAAGATCCTTTGTTTGTAAAATGTAATGAAAAGTTATGTTATAAAAAGGTGGGATTCTACATTATACCTCTTTAAAGAAGTGATAATTGAATTAATTAATAAAGGGAGAGAAGATATGTTTGATAAATGCGGGAAGAAAAAGGGGGAGAGTCACCACTTAGGGAGGAAACTATTTGTTGCTAATATGGGGGTTGGGATGATGGTATTGGGTTTATTATTTTAATTTTAAAGTGAAATGACGTTTGTTATCATATGATAATTATTTCTTTTAACTATTTCTTCCCATATCACTCACATGATCTAAGAGTTTATGATCGATGAATCATTGGTGCGCACATTGAAGGTAAAGGACCATTAATATTATTTTTAAGCATTCTAAATGTGATGTGGATAATTTTTTGGAATTTTCAATAAACAAAAAAGTGTATATTTTTGGGAAACCCCTTTTATAGGTTTTTATGGATTTTATTTTTTTAGAAGTTGAATAAAGGAGTAATGTAAAATTGATTCTTGTAGGATTTTAATATATTAATAATAATCCATATTATTGATGTTAAATAAGTGGTATTTATAGAATATAGGCCTTATATCATAGATCCATCTTTGCACCATTCAATCTATTGATTTTTTGAAATATGTGCCACAATGTTGTCATAAATGATGTAGAGGAGATTGTGGGATACTACATAGGACATAAAAAATGTTGTCTGTGACATATAATTAAGGGTTCTCCCACAAATATGTTTGGATGGAGAAAACAATATTACTATTCGCACTTAAGAAAAGAACTCAATAAGTATCCAGACGATCTTTTGGTCGAGCCCAGTCACCACATAGGGGAGATAGAGATTAGGGGTGTTCATGTGATAACTTGTGTATATGAACAAGTATGTGTCAAGGTGGTCTATGACATAGGTGAAGCTATGATGGATGGTTCTTATCTTCTCTTATATGGGTTTTCATGGGAGGATTTAGGTGAGCACTAATTCCAATCAGACTCAAATGAACTACTGAGTGAAATTTAGGGTTATCAAGTGTTGAAATTATTAAGGCAATTATAATTTGGGATTTAGAGTTTTAGGATATGCCATAACCAAATAAACCATGGTTTAATGGTCATATATATGTATTTTTTATGAGATTCAAAACTCATTCAAAATATGGGGTGTCCATGTCATGGACCAAAAAAATTCACAATCTTGTTGGATGAAATATGACCACACCACAACTATTATTTTCATTATAATGATTCTCGAGATCTCACAAGAAGCCTCACCATAGAGGCTCAATTTTAACATGGAGTAGTGATATTATAAGCTCAATGGAATAAATATTTATTAACCTATAATAGGCCACACCACAGTGGAAGTGGAAATTCTATAGTGATTTTGGTGAGTGAAGGATAGCTAAGAATATCTTCTAGAGATCATGGGAGAGTTATGGAAGAGTTAATGCATAATAAATATGGATCTGGTCATCAAAAAAGGTTATGTAATAGGATAAAAGTCCATCACGTTGAAGTTTATTCTACATCATTTTGAATATTGATACGTCATATAAAATTAATGAAGGTGGTTAGATGCACTGTGAAATCCAAAATCACACAGTGATAAGGTGGTTTTTAGTCAGTTGGTAGATTCTAAAAGAAACTAAAAGAGTGGATCATTGTTTAAAATTAATGGTTATATTGATCCCATTAGTCATATGGGACACCTGGAACAATATTGGAAAATTTATATTCAATAATAACTATTAAATTTAAATTAAATAGATGGGAGGCTCTCATAATGTAATATTTTGGAGAAGTAATAATGGATAGAATTTTTACCAAAATCATAGGATGTTTTTTAGAGCAAGGAATGAGGTGGAAATTCTAATAGAACTATCTCAATACAAAATATTTATAAGGTTTAGAATAGACACACCACTCAATGTCTATTTTACATATCCAAATATTGTTAATAATTTCAAGTATTTTATCAAGTATTTTTGAGTTCCTCCTTATAAAAATAAGTAGAGAGATTTTTCAACTTTTTTTAATAAGGAGTTTGAAGGTCCAGTGAGACTGCTTAATTGGGTAAACTAAAAGAATTAGTGAAATATAGTGTTTTGGTGCATCAAAACATCATCAATTTTATGATTCTTGTACTATCCTAGTTATAGTGGACAAGGTAAAATTATATGACTTCCATTTACTTCTTTCATCACTTATCAAGAGAAATTGATGGAGGGAAAAGGAGTGTTCCTCATATCGAGAGAACAAGATCGTGATCAAGGGTTTTATGGAAAAAACTTTTTTCTACCGTAATTTACTCCCCCACCCCTCCCTATTAGCGTAATCCTCTTGATAACAGACCAATATATTCACTATAATAAAATTTCATAATTTCTCAATAAAAAGGTCATAGTTTTTTCATACTAGATTAGTTTACATGTATTATATAGTTTTATTAGAATGTATAATTTTGTAATTTTATATTTTTATAATTTTAATTTTATAAAATAAAATTAATATTTTAAATAATCAATCCCAAATTATCATAGAGTCTATTTTTAGTGATTATATATAAAATTTTATTTTTTAGTGAATAGTAGAAAATAACATCTTATAAGATAAATGTCCTTTATTTTCATGTATTCACAAAGTCAAATTCTATTTTATATTGTTTTTAAAATATTAATAGTTAATTTTTATAAAAAATAATCCATTAAATTTTATTTTAATCAACATTACACTTGACTTTTTTATAAAAAAAATATTTATACTTAAAAATAAATTTTTCTGGAAAACAGTTTTTATTGCATTTTATGGGTTTCATTTTAAATTAATATAAGATAATTATATAAAATAATTTTTACAAAATTCTATTTCTTTTTTTAATTATCATCTAAAAATTTGGAAATTATTTCACTTTAATATTTTATCCTTGTGAATATTAACATTGGTATAAAATGTTAGTCACTATAATAAGAGTTAAAATGGGTTTAAATGATTAAAAATAAAATGATAAGGGTTAAAATATCCTAGAAATATATATAAATACTATTAAATGGTCTTATTAAGATCCTATATAATATCATATTTTAATATGAATCATTCTGTAGCCATTTATCTTGAGTAAGACATTAATAAATTTTAATATTTTGAAAACATCCAAGTGTTTCCTCTCCCTCACTTATAAAAGATAGTCCCGATATTATATTATTCACAAATCATGGTTCTCTTTGATCACAAAATCATTACCCAATTAGAAGTTATTTTTAGATCATAAAACTATCTTGATAAGAATTTAGGTAAAAACCTAATGTTGTTTTCTAATGAATAATTATAGTTCTTAACAAAGTGTTTTTTTTATTTCTTATTTTAACTCTTTAAAACATCTATTAACCATTTTAAAATAATTAAATCATAATATATCATATAATTAAATTTTATTATGTTTATTTTATAACCCAATTTTATCTACTCATCAATCTAATGGAAAATAAAAACTTCACTCATGCGTATATGCAGACTACCACAACATGAGATGATGTGTTTTATTTTACATCACCGCATCTTATGAATTTTCAAAATTTTGGATACATATGAAATATTGTGATATATATTATATAAATTTCATTTTTTTAATGTAAATAAATATTACACATATTTATTTACAGTTTGATGAAAAATAAAAAAACACATCTCATGCGAACGTGTGGACTATCCACTTATGAACCGAAGTATTTTATTTTTCATCACCACCTCACATAGATAGAGTATATAAATGGATTAAAAATAACATAATATTTATGATATAATTATCATTCTATAATGATAAAATAATACTTATCTTATTTCCCTCCTGTGATTTGAATAATGGAAATGTCACTCATGCATATGTACAAACTATTATCTCCATGTTGTAATGTAATTAATTTTTCATAACCCCATTATATAGTTTGTTCTAAAATTATAAAAAATATATATATTATTTATAATATTATTGAGATTTTTTAAATGATACAATCATAATGTATTTGACAAAAATTAAACCACACAAAGTTTTGTTGGACTCAGAAACTAAATATCCTCAAAACATCCAAGGTGAACTTAATAAATTATGTAATTGAATAAAACATGGGTAAAAGTGAAATTAAGGGAATAATAAACTTGAAAATATTATTACTAAATAAAATAGTTACATAATTTTCTTATTTATTAATTTAAGTTACATACGTGATGAGTCTAACTCAAGATAAGAGATACTTCAACCTAAAACCATATTTAAAATGTTTAAAAGATTTAAATTCAAATTTATATTATTTATATCCAAAATCATAAAAAAATTATGGAGTTATTAATTATTATATCAATGAATTTAAAATAGAATTTTTAACTCTTCCTTAACTTTATTACAAATTAATTCTAAAGGATTTTTTTCATATTTCTTATAGAACGTTTTGAATTTCATTAAAAAAATAAAAAATTAATATTCTATTTTAATGTATATGGATTGAATAAATTTCATAAAATAAGGGATAATTTTTTTTATTTGGATTCCTTTATAATATTTATGTTTTTAAATAAATTTTTTTACATATATTTTATAAATTTTTATTCTTAAAAAATATATTTAAAAGGAAAGGGTATTTTTATATATGAAAGTGTTGTGCATGTAGGTTTAAAAATTTTCTTCAAGGGATTTAGGATAAAAAGGTGAAAACATAAAAAAAATGTCCATGTTATGGTAATTGAGAATTATATATTATTATGGGTGATCCCAATATATATTATATGATGTTTGTTTCCGATATAGCTCTCCAATGCATTGGGTAATGTTCCTTGTCTTGAAAGGAATGTAGGGGTGATAATTGAGAATATTTCTCCAATGGATTTAATTATGATCTAGTTATTTTTGAAATGAGTGAACATGATATATGAATATTATTATATAAGATTAATATAGTAGTTTTGATTTCTTTTTATGGGTTTTTAAATTTTTTCTTTGAGAGAGAACTATTTTAAAATATATATATTATTTATTTAATATTCTCAAATGAAAATGCGAAAAAGGTAAAAAAAAAATAATGAGTTATCATGGTTTTAAATGGTATAATGGATTTATTTCCATTATATCCCTTATTGAGATTTTTTTTCATCCCAAATTTTCAAAAAAAAATCATGGGGTTTAAGGATGAGTTTGAACAAAGAATAATTCTCATTGAAAGACTTGAAGATTTTTCATCAAAATAAAATATGTTACATTTTAAAAGTTTTATATTATGGGAATAATCAATACTGGGTGGAATTTTCCACTCTGAAATGAATGGTTATGTTATTTAATATTTATGATATAATTATCTAAAACTCTAAAATTTAAAAATCCATAAAATGTAAGAAAATTTATTCTTGATTTGGAACATAAGATTATGTAATTATTTAAGTTCAGGTCCTTATAATTGGTATCAGAGGGAATATTTAGATATATTTAGAGGTTAGGATAATTTTAATATAATACCATTGAGAAACGCTAATTTATGGTTATTATTGAATGATATAAAATTTTAATATTACTATGTTGTTTCAAAAAATATATATCTATTCAGAATGGTTTTCCATAGAAGAAAAAGGGAAGCTTAAGTAGGAAGGTATCAAGTGGAAAATAACCTTCCAAATAAGTATCCAAGAATGGTTGGAATTAGAACTAATATGTTTATTATAGTGATGGGTCGGTTGATGTAGTCTTTAAAAGGTTTTTTAATCCATTTGAGAGAGAAACCAAAATTTACCATAGAGAAACATGTCTGTTGTTGAGTATTTTATGTAACAACACCATATGAATTTTGGTCAAAACATAGATATAGTGGTGTCCAATGGATGGATAAATTCTCTAGAAAAGATATTCAATGTCATAGGAAGTTTAGAATATTAAAAAGTAACACTTTCCATTTATTATTTGGAAGTTGAATCTGGTTAATGGTGGTTGTTGGTTAAGCACACCAGATAAAGAGAAATATGTGACTCCTTAAATGGAATAAGATATTTTAAATAATATTTTCCAAGAAAAATATTTCCCAAAGGTTATTCAATTCATAATAGGGAAACAGTTCATGGAATTGAGTAAAAATGAGGAATATTCAATAATCACATATAAAGAAAACATTACTATATTTACTAGGTACACACATAATCATATTTAGTTCTTTGATATTAAAATTAATAGATTTTAATTGGGACTAAAACCAAGTTTATGAAGAGAATTTCCCTCAAAATAATTTAAAAGTTAGAGAATGTTTTTTATTATTATGAAAAAGTCAAGATTATGTTTTCTAATACTAAAGTTCCTCATGATGGTAAGAGTAAGAAGTGGTCAATGTGGAATGAAATATAGAATCATTCAACTTAGAAATATGGAGGTAATCCCCCAAAATGGTTAAAATGTGGTAAAATAAATTTTATGGAATGTGTAAAAGGATATAAAAACTGGTTTCAATGTGTTAGGTTTGGTCATATGGCTTGTGACTATAAGAAAAATATTCCAGATCAATCTAAGAATGGGGTAACAGATATCTAGCCAACAGTTAGATGTTTTAATTTCAATTAGTTGTGTAATTATCCTAACATGTGCCACAATTTAGTTATAATGGTTGTAAATCATCGATATAAAAACAAAAAAGGTGTGTAAAAATCATTTTATATTAAAACGGTTGATGTTGGGGTCATCTAATGAAGTGGTGAATGGTATGTTAATTATTTATTAAAATTGTAAAATTTCCCTATTTGAATCTATACTTCTCATTCATTAATTTTTGATAAAATTTCATGTAAAATGGTAATATAACGTTATGAAAATATGATAGAACTTTTTTTGAAAAGTCCAAGTGGAAATATTACAACCACCAAGATTTATAGGAATCTTCCTACAGTTATCAATGGGATGATTTTTCCTTTAAATCATGTTGAACATCCCATAATAGATTTTCATATTATTATTGTTATATATTGGATTTCATTTTATACTTATAAGATAAGTTGAACATAAAATAAATTTATATTCAATGATTTCATACCTTTAATAATCTATCAATAATCTGAGAAATTGGTTAATGGTGGAAGTTAAAGATTCCTAGCACATGTTATTGAAAAAAAAATTGTTCTTACTAGTGATGTGTCAGTTATAAATGAGTATATGAGTATATTTACTAATTATTTTCCTAGTTTATTTATTATCGAGAAGTTTAATTTACTATTAACTTAGTGCTTGATGTTAATAAAATTTGTAATCCCCCTTATAAAATGGTTTAAGTGGAACTTTTGGACCTAAAAAAGCAGCATTTAGATTTTTCTGATAATGGATTCATTCATCCAAGAACTTCACCATGGGTTTCTCCTTTTTTATTTTTTAAAAAGAAATACAATTTAATGAGGAATTTCATTGATTATGAATCCTTGAATAACTTCACTATTAACAATAGGTATCTTTTAAATCATATCTCAGATTTCATTGATCAACTCTGGGGAGCACAATATTTTTTTAAGATTGATCTCAATTCAGTATACCATCAATTGATGGAGAAGGAGAAATATATTACAAATATGGAATTTATGAATATAAATGGTAATTATGAGTTTTTGGTTATTCCCTTGGGTTTTTAATTCACCATCTATATTCATGGATCTTATATTAATAAAGTTTTCCATGAATATTTGTATATGTTTTTGGTTGATTTTATTAATGAAATTTTGGTATATTCTAAATGTCCTGAGGATCATAAAAGTATCCTAAGGATTATTTTTCAAACCTTCAAATAAAATAAGTTATATGTAAAATTTAGTAAATGTGAATTTTGGTTGTAGAGGATTTAATTCCTTTGGAATTTTTTTTCTAAATATGTTATAATCATTGAACATGATCAAACTAAATTGGTTGAATAATATCCAAGACCTAAAAATTTCACAAAGATTCATTGTTTTCTTGGATTATTGAGTTATTGTTGGTGGTTTTTTAAATAATTTACAGGGTTATATATCCCACTGACTAAGTTACCTTGAATATGATTTAAATTAATATAAATAAAAGAGTGTGATGAATATTTATCAGAATGGAAAACAATATAGGTGAATGATCTATTTTTTACATTTCCTTTATAAATTCTTAGTTTCTCATCTATAGAGATTCTTCTTTTAAGGGAATTGGTTGTGTTCTAATGAAGAATTATAATGTAATTTATTTTGATTCATGTTAATTGAATCCTCCTGATCTAAATTATCCTATAAATGATCTATAAATATTTTTTCTTCTTTTGTGATTTAAAAATCTATAGACATCATTTTTATGGATTATATTTGGAAATATATATTGATCAAAAAAGATTTAAGTATATATTCATTTAGAAAGAGATGAACATGAGAGAATGAATATGGTTGGAACAGATAAAGGATTATTACAGCATGATTCACCATGATTCACAAAAATAAAACATAATGGATGATTCTTTGAGTCAAAAATATAATGAATTATTAACCATGTTATATTTGGAACATGATACTTTAGTTAATGATTTAATAAAAGATGGTCTAGACTTGGTTCTTTTAAGAACTACTTCTATTTTTTAGGTTTTAGTATAGTCTTCATTATAATAAAAAATAAAATAAACTCATAAGGAAGTCTATGATTTGTAATAAAAGGTGCAACTAGTAAACCCATGTATATTTATTGAAATTAATATTGTCAAGTATGGTGTTTCGTGATTTTAAAAATGGTTTTGTGTGCCAATTATCTCCCAATTAAAAATGGAATTGTTGAGTGATTATCACAACACTCCTTTTTAAATTCATCCTAGTTTTAATATGATGTATAGATACATTTATAAGTATTACTCATGGGATGGAATGAATAATGATATTACAGAGTTTACCATGAAATGGTTTTCTTTTCAATGGGTTAAATCCAAAAAATAACCACCTAAAGGGATGATTCAGCATTTTTTAGTGCCAGAGTGGAAATGGGAAAATATATTTATGGATCTCATGGTAGGATTTAAAATTAAATAGAAAGGTAAAAATGTGATTTGGGTTATTAATTTTTGATTGACTAAATCTACACATTTTATTAATATTAAAGATAACATGTATTTTGACCATCTTTCTCAAATGTATCTCATGGAGATGATCATGTTATATAGAGTTACTCTCTCTATTGCATATGATCATGATCCCAGGTTTACTTATAATTTTTTTAAAGAACATTAGAAGTCATTGGATACCAAATTAAATTTTATCATATTTTCAGCCCAAATCTAATGGACAATTAGAGTAAACGATACAGTCATGGGAATACATGTGTAGATCTTGTTCAATGGATTACTGGGGAAGTTGGTATCAGTATATTTTATCAATTGAGTTTTTTTATAATAAAAATTTTCATTCTTATACACTAATGGAACATTTTAAGGAATTATATGGAAAGAGGTGTCAGAATCTATCATGTTACGATGAATTGGTTAAAATTAAGTTATTGTGACTAGTGTTGATAGAGGTGATGTTTGATAAGGTGAATACGATTTAGCACTACATAAGAGTAGTTCGGAGTAGGGAAAATAGTTATATAGATAACCAATGGAAATATCCTTTAATAGTTGTAGGCCCTCATGTTTTTCGGGAACTATATCCATGTAAAAGTATTATAAATTTTAGTAAAATGGGAAAGATAAGACCACTATTCATTAGAACCTATGAAATTATAGAGAAGTTTGTGACAGTTTCTTATTGAGTGGTCTTTCCTCTATGTTTATCCCAAGTAAATTATGTCTTTCATGTTTCATTATTAATGAAATATGTGTCAAATGCATCTCATATTTTTATCCCTGAGGTAGTATAATGGAAGAGAATAATTTTTATGAGAAAAATATTGTTTAGATTCATTAACATAGAGATATTTTTTTTAGTAATTATATACATAAAGTTATGTTTTCGTGGAAAACCCATATATTTTAATAAACAATGTGGAAATCAAAAAATGCTATGAAGGAAGAAATATCCCCACTCAATTAAGTAATGAATAGAATTATGAGGATAAAATTTCCAAAAGGGGGAAGAATATAAAAACAAAGGTAATGTTCATAATAAATAAATTTCATTACATATTAATATTCATGAATTAGTTTTTATATAGTTATATTAACTATAATAATATTAAGTAATCCCTTAACCAAAATAAAATATTTTTAATCAAATTAAATTTTTTTACATTTACTCTGTGGTTTTATTTAAAATTTTAATTTCTAAATTTTTGAATTTTAATTTGAAAAATAAAATTCATTTATGAAATAATAAATTACAAATTATCTTATATTGAATTTCAGGAAAAAAGATCAAATGGGTGATTTGTTTAGGAATATTAATAAATATAGATTTATAAGAAAATTATCATTTTCATGTATTTACAAAGTAAATTTATATTTTATATTAATTTTAAAATGTAATTATTTAATTATTATTAAAATTATTCCAATAAATTTTATTTTAATCAACACTACACATGATTTTTGTATTACATGTTTATAATTAAAAAGGCATTTTTCTGAAAAATCTTTTTCATCACTTTTTTAGAGTTTGTCATAAAATTAATTTTTACCACTTATAGAAATTCAATTTGATAAAATTGAAAAAATATTTTTAATTATAATATTTTTTTTAATGATTCCAACTTCATTTTTTCATTATGAATAGTTACATTGGTAAACAAATAACTACCAGAGTGAGAGTTAAAATGGGTTAAAAATGAAATGATACGAGTATAAATGACTTAAAAATATATAAAAATTCTATTTTATTGTAATATTATAACCCTATATCATGTCATATTCTAAGATGAGTAATTTTTGAGCCATTTTTCTTGAGTAATACATTAATATATTTTAATCTTTCGAAAAATTCCAAGTGTATTGTCTCACTCATTTATAAATGGAAACCCCTTATCCCCTATGATCCACACATCAAGACACTATTAGATCAACTAATACCTACCAAAATACCTTCCAAAAGTCCCTATAAAAGTCCTATAGGTTCTTTTTGGATCATAAAACCATATTATGAAGGCATCATGTTTAAACCTAAGGGTGTTTTCTGAAGTAGAGGCGCAGTTCTTAACCAATTATTTTCTTTTTATTTATTCATTTAAATAATTAAAACCCATCTTAAAATTTCTATTATATTAACTTTAGTATCTTAAATATAATAAAATATAATTCGGTTTATTTTCTAACCCTTTTTATCAACTTATCCGTCTAATGGAAAATAAAAATATCGATCATGCATATATGTAGACTACCACCATGTAAGACTATGTATTTAATTTTTCATCAATTTATCTTATGGATAGTCATAATGATTGATAATAATAAAATAATATTATATATAACATTTAAATTTCATTTATAATGGAAAAATAATTATTCTACTTATTTCATACCATTCAAAAAATAATAAAAAGTGTCGCTCATGCATACATGCAGACCACCATCTCCTGAACCGATGTATTTTATTTTTCATCCATGCCTTATATAGATGGGGTATATAAATTTATTTCAATAAATAATATGAAATTTTTATATAATTATCATTATTTAATGAAAAAATAATACTTACCATATTTCCCTCATGTTCGTTCAAAAATGGAAATATTACTAATGTGTACGTATAAGCTACCGTCTCTGTGTTTTAAAGTAATTAATTTTTCATAAATACCTGACATAGTTTGTTATAATAGTATAATTATTTGATAATTATGATAATTATAAAATTATTAGTATTTTGAAGATGATATAATCATGACCTATTTGAAAATATTCAACCGGAAAAACTCATTTTTGACATAGCTGCCGAATATCCTCAATGCATCAGACATGAACTTAATCAATTAACTAATTTAATATACCACTAATAAAAGGGAAATAAAATAAATAATAATATTGAAAAATGTTTTTAATAAATTCAATAATTAAAATAGTTTTATTTTTTATGAATTTAATGAGAATACATTATGATTTAGACTCAAGGTGAGGGATACTTTAACATAAAACCTTATTTTAAGTTTTATAAATATATATTTTCAAATATTTCTTCTTCATCTCAAAATATTAAAAAAATTCATGGATATATAAATCATTATATAAATTATTTTAAAATGGAATTTTTATCTATTATTTCAATTTCATACAAATGTTTTCAAAAAATTTCTTTTTGTGCATTTCATATGGAACATTTTTTACTTTATTTAGAAAATAAAAAAGGAATTTTATATTTTAATTTATATGGATTATATTTTATTTCACACCACCGTAATAATTATTCTTTATTTGGATTACTCTGAGATTCTATGGTTTTTCAAAGACAACTATTTTCCCTTCATTTACTTCGAATTTTTAGTTTCTTAAAAAATGGATTTAAAAGGAAATGGTATTTCCATATTATAACACTCAAAGACTTTAAAATATTTTCTTTTTAGAAATAATTTAATTTTGTTTCTATCATGATTTATACGCAACACCAAGTAAATCTTACATTTCAAAAACCATTGAAAATTTACATGTAGCATAATTTTTTTCTTTCTCTGCACTAAACACTGCGTTTAGATTATTTTACATGCAACAATGACTTTATTCAATGACTTGTGTTACATGCAAGACCGGGTTTTACCGAAAAACAATATTTTAATAAAATAATATTATTTAATTTAAAAACATATAACCAAGTAACTAAGTTTTTTGTTATGAATAATATTAAATAACTTTTGGATGTTTTTTAAATCATTTGTTTAAAATTAAATAGAAATGAATATCAAAACCAATTGAAAATATATGAGATGTTTTTATAAAGAACTATTTTTATGCTTCTAAAGGAGTTTAGTATAAATAAATTATTATAATTACTATTATTGAATTGTATTAATAGAATATATATATTATATCTTAAATAAAATATTTTTTATATTAATTCAATATATTTGATAGGCATAAGATACGAATAAATCTAGTTTTACGATTAAAAATTGTATTTTTTTTAAAAGAAACTTTTATTGTCTTTTAATAGCGCGCCTATTTTAAAACTAAATTTTGAAACTTTTATAAATTTTATATTTAAAAATAACCTCATTTTTTGAAATCTTAATATCAAAATTATCTTATAGTGAATTTTTTTTAAGTTTTATTTTTTAATGAATAGTAAAAAAATGATGAATTTGAATTGAAAACTGTTATTTCATCTATATAATTTATAGTTTTAAATAATATAAAAAATGGTTTTATTGTTTAATTATTTCAATTATAAATAAATTAATCCATTTTAATTTATTGGATTAAATTTAACATTGAAAATGGATATAAAAATATCTCCAACTTTTGAACATTTTTTCTTTAAAAAATTGCTTCGTCGTCCCCTCTACAGGATTAAGTTTAAACTAATTTCTGTCACATATGTTATTGGAATTTTAAAAAATTAATTACATATTTAGAATCACAATAATTTAAAATTACTAATAAGTTAAAATTATATTTTAACTGAAACTATTAGTGAAAGTAATTAAAATTAATTACATTGATTAAGAGAAACGTTAGTTTAACAAGGGATTAAACCTTAAACTCAAGGGCCAAAATATCCTAGAAAAATTTCAAAAAGAAGTTTTTTATATTTTAACCTTATCCTACGTTTTATTTATTATTTCCCACTATTTTATCCATTTTACATGGAAAAAATGTGTGTGTGATTCCCTCTTTCAAAAAATTTCAAGAATGACACTCTGCCTCCTTTATAAAAAGGCACTCGCACCTCCCACTTATGAATATATCTCAAGACATTTTCCTTGACCAAAATATTCCAAAATAATATCCCAAAATCTATCCTCTGATATTATAATCCTAAATTTTTCATAAACAACCAATAATGTCTTTTTGTGTAAACCAAAAGAAGTTACCCGAATAAGAGGTAACATTCTTTAAAAATCACTTTTGTTTCATTTACATCTTCACCCCTCCAATTAATTTTATATCATAATAATATAATAAAATCAGTGTATTAAATATCTAAATATGTTTTCATTCTGTTATTTTGACCTCAAAATTCACAAAAATCCATCAAAATGGGATAAACATTCATCATTCCTATGTATGGTGGACTATTGCCTCATGAACTGATTTTGTTTGTTCTTCCATTTACCACATTTAGAGGTTGTAAATAATGATTTATTTATAGTATATATATGAAATATATGATATTTATAATTTTTTTATGATTATTTAATTTTTATATAACTCATACCTTCATGCTTTCGATTTTGTAGGAATATGATAACATCGTTTGTGGACGTGTGGACTACCACCTCCTCAAAGCAATGTGTTTTGTTCACGCTATAAATAGAAAGTAAAAACGATTATTTTAATTAAAATATGTGATATATATGATATAATTAATATAATTTAATTATATTATACATATATATTATTTAGCATTAATTTTTTTAGTATTATAAAAAATGAAAACAATGTTCACGCGTACGTACTACATTCCGTCTCCATGAACAGTGCATTTCATTTCCTATCTCCAAATATTATGGATTATTATAAATACATATATAATGAATATATATATGATAATTAAATAATGGTTTACATCATATATATTATGAAATCATTATCAATGTAAAAATAATAAAAATAACATTTCAAAACTTACTCGAAAAACTAGGCAATTAACACCCAAAATAGTAAAAATGAATGATTGTTAACAAATGGATAATAAGGTATTATAAGAAGATAATATATGGTATTAATAATATTATTATATTTATGTTATAAGTTATTAACATGTTTAAAACCCATGTAATGGTGGTTAAATTAATTTCACCCAAAAGGAAATGCAATGTAAGTGATTTCAACTCAATTTACATTCAATTGAGAATTATTTGTTATTATGCACCAATTCACTTTAATGTGGTGTATATACTGATTACTTTTCATTTAATATCATTATTAACTCATACTTCATGTAATTTTATGTTTCACTATTAACTATCTCATCTTATTAGATTTGACTTGAGAATTATGAAGTGGTAAAAATTATATTTTCAATATCACTTTTTTTTATGATTGTTACCTTTCTCTTGGAAAAATAACTTCATTATGATCATTTTTATTATACATTAAATTTATATTTAATATCCATATTATTATTTTCCATATATTATTATCTCTAAAACCATATACCATTTTTTACATATAGTTTTCACATTGATAATAATTTGAAATGTTGATAAATCCATATCTTTTACTCAATACAGATATTTTATGATAAAACATGTTTTTTATTAATTAAATATAATATTATATATATTATTATTTCTTTAGACATGAACTTACCTAGTTAGGGTCCAGTTAATGTAAAACCCTCGATTCATCGGTATTCTCATGAGATGAATTAGTTGTCCAAACCAGAGTAGTTTAAATTTTTATGAGTATTAATCTTGATGTTAAATGTATCTTATACCTAGGAAATATGAAATCTAATAATTAATCATTTAATTTATTGAGAATTTATATATTAATAATATCCATGAAATTTTTTCTTTCAAATATATAGGGATGCATTTCATTCTCAGTTTATTGATTAAATGACTTGTGTTTATGTTTTCTACTATGACATATTGATTATACCTTATCGAGATATTTGCATCGCATGAGCCGAAAGTTATTTACATTTACAATATTATTATTCTAATTGATTCATTATTACTTCCATTTTATATACCCTTTCTGATAATTCTAGATCACCCTTATTTTTTCCTTTCCCTAGGATATGAAGATGAATTCATGTAATGAGTTTCAAGGATTTAATTCATTAGTCTTTATTATGTATTATGTTTTAATTTATATCCCAAAATATAATATTGGTATCATGTATGTAATATAATTTTCCAAAAATTCTAAATGGTTTGGTCCTTTGGTATTTTATTCCTTGTAATCGTGTCAATGTAATAAATTATGTAATAGAATTTGGGCTTCTCAGGTGGGAGCATTATAGTTGGTACAAAGGAAGTTTAGTAGAAACCCTGAAAACTGTATTTAGACAATAAATATTAGGGAACATTACCCTAATATGGAAATTGAGGATAAGTATACAATAACATCACAAGGATACCATTCTTATGATTATGGGGTGAGATACACAAAAGATTTTAAATTGATGTTTAGTATTTCTGTAGTTTTTTATTGTACATTATGTTATATAATGATATGATATAATATAGTGTATTCCATTATTTAGAAATGGAACCTTGAATGATTAATGGTATCAATACTTTTAGAAAATGTAGATATTTACCTGTTGAGAAAATTGATATAGCTTGTATTAAAACTGAGAAAGTTATAGATATATTATAGAAGCATAATTAGGTTATGACACATAACCTTCTTCAAATGGAGAAACCTATTACATAGTGTTAATATCTTATACTATAACACTTTATATGACAGAATCCCCTATCATTTAGTGAAAATACTAATAAAATTGTAGTTGAGTAATGAATTAAGTCTTTGGAGAAGATATTCATTTCCTTAAGATGTAGTGAAAAATAAAAGGTAACACTTGTGGTGTGTTGTCTCAAATGTGATGTTGATCAATGGTGGTATTTTATCCAGAATACTAAGAAGGAATATGAAATATAACTCATGGAATAAATAACTATTAAGGATATATTATTTGGAAATTACTTCCTTTATGAAAAAAAAATTGAGATATAGTGAAACTTCCTTAGCTTAAATAAAAAGGAAAAATAAAGTGTTCCAGATTATGAGTCCACCTTTAAGAGGTTATCCAGTTATACTACAGATTATAAACACAACATGGAGTAATATATTAAACACTTTTTTAAGGTCTTAATCCACATCTGTGAAGGGAACCGGTCTCCAAAAAAATCATCATATGATGAAATAGTTTTATTTACCATCAAGATAGAGAATTGTTTTTCTATAATTAATATATTCATGGAAAAATGACAAGAATAGGTCTTTTAAACACCATTTAAAAGGGAATGAGTTAAATAAGGAGAAGGGAGAGAAGTATTTTCGAGCATATGATAACTGTGGAAATAATCTCCCTAGAAAAGGTTCACTAAGAAAAATAATTCAAAGTAAAGAAGGAAAACACTATTATTCTATGTTAAAACTATAATAAGATGGGGAAAAGTGAAAAAAAATCTCCAAGAGTCATGGTATTATACCTCAGAAGAATCTATGGGATCATAATCAGGATTATGTTATTGACACAATCGAATTGGAATGATTAAGGTACTTTTGTATTCTGTTTTATGAAATATGTTTTAAAAGTATCTTATTTATGATGTCCTCATCATATGAATTATGAAATATATAATGATTTTGCTTTAGTTCTATTTAATTAAGGATTTGAGAGCATCTGTATAATGTTACTAATAAAAGTTATATATTGGTAGGTTTAATCTTTTCGGAAAACATTTGGTTAAAGGAAAGATAACCATTAATATACTCCTAATATTGAGATAATTATTTTTCGATAAAGAGATGATTAATATGGATAAATTAGATTTGATATTACTGACTACCTAATAACTAATTAATTATTTTTTGACAATGTGGTTTATTTTATCATTGATGGTGTTTACAAAAATTTTGAATTTAAGGAATATATACAATAATCTGTGTTTTATTAAAGTAATATGGAATCATGCATGTTTTCAATAATTTTTTATGGTAATTAAATTTATTACCATGTTTCAATAGAATAAATGATAAATGTGTCCACATGTTTGGTATGTAATGATTAAGGATAAATGTCGTGTTGATTAAAGTCTAATAATGTGTTCATTTCAGAAATATAGTGACTTTACTTCTAAAGTGCTGATCATAATCTTTTAGAAAATTTATTCGTTTATGAAATGGTTTATGTTGATCTTTGGATACAACTTTAGAGGTTAATTTTTTACTTCATCATATAATGAAACTTGTGATAAGAGATGAAGTATAAATAGTTCATGTAATAACCAAATGATAATATTTTGTTTATGAAATATAAATGTATCAACTAAGTATATTTACTTATATTCATTGAGAGTGAACAAATTCCTCAACTCTAGGGAAAATGGTCTTGAAACAAAACAAATCATAACTGTGGTTTAAGGATTAGTGTTAATAAACTTTTAGCTAAACATGTTCTCAATCACTCTTTATTATAACTTGATAGTTATGTTTCTCTTCCATGTCTATGTTTCACTAATGTTCTCCAATTTTAATGCCTAGTTTCTTTGGTGACCGTCTAATTTTCATTTCCCTCGTATTATGAAGTGTGTGATTAACCCTATTTATGATGTGGGGTTTTTCAACAATAGATTATTTTCAAATATCCAAACCTATATTACTGAGATCAAGTATAAATTTCAAGGACATAATTTAATTATTGTGGGGTGAATTTAACACCCCAAGGCATTATAATATTTTCTTTTCAGAAAAAATAATTTTTTTAGCATGATTTATAAATAATACTAAGTTAATCTTACGCTACATGAAATGTTTATAATTTATGTGAAACATAATTTAGAGAATTATCTACATGGAACTTCGATTTAATATTATGTTACACACAATAATGACTCTCTTCAATGACTTTTATTACATATAAGTCCATGTTTTACCAAAAAGTAATATATTATTAAAATATTATTATTTAATATAATAAGATATAACCTATCTATTAAGTTGGAGGTTATGAATATGATTAAATAAATTATAGAATTATATTTTTGAATTAATTTTTTAACAATTAAATAGAAATGAATATCGAACCCAATTGAAAATATAGGAAATGTTTTTATAATGAACGATTTTTATGCTTCCAAATGAGTATTGTCTTAATAAATTAAACTAAATAATATTAGTGTATTGTATTAATAGAATATATATATTATATATTTAAAAAAATATTTTCTATATTCATCCAATTTATTTTATAGGCATAAGGAAAAAAATAAATCCATTTTTATGTTTAAAATTTTTATTTTTCTAAAAATGAAATTTTGGTGCATTTTAATGGATAGCCTATTTTGAAACTGAATTTTGAAACTTCTAAAAAAATATTTAATTTTTTAAAATAAACATTATATTTGAAAAAGTAACTTCAAAATTATATTAGGGTGAATTTTTTATATTTTTTTATGAAGTTTCATTTTTTGATGAGTGGTGAAAAATACTTAATTTGAATTGAAAACTATTTTTTCTTATATATACTTTATGGCCATAAATTATATTATAAATTTGTTTTAATGTTTAATTAGTTCATTTATAAATAAACTGATCCAATTTAGGTCATTTTATTTCATTTCACATTGAAATTGTATATAAAAACATCTCAAAATTTTGAACATTTTTACTTTAAAACCATGATTAATCATCCCATCTGTGGGGTTAATTTTAAATTATTTTTCTGACACCTATGTAATTTTAATTTGTAAAAATGGATTCCATATTTAAAATAATAATAATTTATAACATATAATAATGTAAAATTATTTTTTAGCAAAAAATTTACTGAAGGTAACTAAAATTAATTACAGTGATTAAGAGAAAAATTTCTTAACGGGGGATTAAACCTTAAACTTAGGGGCCAAAATGACCTAGAAATATTCATAAAATCCATTGTCTGGACATATTTTGACCTCATACTACCTTTTATATAATTTTTCAATTATTCAATCCAATTGACATGGAAAACATGGGGGGAATTCCCTCTTTAAAAATTTACAAGAATGCTGATCCTCCTCCTTTATAAAAAGGCACTTACCCCTCTAACTTATTCACAAATATGAAGCAATTTGTCTTACAAAAAATATAAATAAATAAGGTAAAAAAATACATACCTTCATCCTAGAAGCCTCAATTTTTCATAAGTAAAACCAAGGAAGTCTATTGTTGTAAACTAAATGGAGTTTCCCCAATAAGAGGTAATGTTCTTCAATGATCACTTTTGTTTCATTTCATATCCACATTAAATTATTTTTATATCATTATTATATAATAAAAAATTAAATTAAATATAATAAGATGTTATTATTATAATATTTTTTCCTACACTTTCACAAACATCCATCAAAATGGGATACGCATTCATCATTTGTGTGTATGGTGGACTACTATATTATAAACTGATGTCATTCGTTCATCAATTTACCACATTTTAAGGTTTTAAATAATGTAGGATTTATTATATATATGTTATATATGTGATATAGATAATTAATTTATGATTATTTTATTCCTATATAACTCATGCCTTCATGATTTCAATTTTATTAGAATACGATAAAACATTTGTGGGCGTGTAGACTACCACCTCCTCAAAGAGATGCGATTCTTTCATGTTGTATATGGAATGTATAAATTATTATTTTAATTAAAATATGTTATATATATGATAAAATTAATATAATAAAATTATAATATATATATATATATATTATTTAATTTTCATTTTATTAATACGATAAGAAAATGAAAACATTGTTCATGCGTGCATACTGCCTATCGTTTCCATGAATGTTGAATTTCATTTCCCACCACAAAATATTATAGATTATTATAAATAAAAATATATATTGAATATATATGATAATTAAATCGTGGTTTAAATTCTTTAAATGAAGAAGTTATGATCAGATTAAGAAGAACAAAAATAAAATGTCAAAACATACTCGAAAAACTAGGAAATTAACACCCAAAATAGTAAAAATATTGAATGATTGTTAACTAACAGGTAATAAGAAATTTTAATAAGATAATATATCACATTAAAAAATATTATTATAGTTTTTTTATCAGTTGTTAACTTGTTTAAAACCCTTGTACAGGAGTTTAAAGGATGTTTAGTCAAAATGAAACTCAAAATAATGGATTTCATCGCAATTTAAATTCCATTGAGACTTATTTGTTATTATACACCATTTTACTATTCCCATTTTTCATCTAATATCATGATTAGCTCATAATTAATGTCATTTTACATTTCAATTTTAACTATCTCATCCAAGGTGTTTTGGCTTGAGAATTACCAAGTGGTAAAAGTTATCTTTACAATATCACTTTATTTTGGGATTGTTAACTTTCTCTTGTAAGAATCACTTATTTATGGTAATTTTTATTATAAATTAAATTTTTATTAAATATACATATTTTTATTCAATATATATTATTATTTCATAAACTGTATACCATTTTTACATATGTTGGTCACTTTTAAAGTTATTTGTAATATTTATAAATTTGAATCTTTTACTCAACAAAGATATTTGCTTATAAAAAAAGGTGTTTATTAATCAAATATAATATTAGATATATTAGGAATGATTTTTACATGAACTAAACAGGTTGGGGACTGGTTAATACATTCCCCTCGATGCATCAGTTTTATCATGAGATGAATCAGTTGGCCAAATTAGATTATTTTAAACTATCTTGAGAATAAATCTGAATAGTAAATGTGTCATTCTCCTGATAAACAGGACCTTCAATAATTAATCATTTAATTTAATGATAATTCAGAAATTATTATTATCCATGAAATTTTTTCTTTAACATATATATGTATGCATTTCACTCTCAGTTTATTGATTAAACGGAATGTGTTTTAGTTATCTATTATGAAATATTGATTATTCCTTATCAAGATATTTATATGGCATGTGGGATTTTTTATTTACCATGACATGATTATTATTCTCATTGATTTGTTATTTCATTCAATTTATAAACCCTTACTAATAATTTGATCTCACCCTTATTTTTTTTCTTTCCCTAGGATATGAATATGAATTATTTGAATGAGTTTCAAGGATGCATTTTATTAGCCCTTGTTATGAATTTTGTTTTATTTTTTATTTCCTAATGTAATATGGGTATCATGTATGTAATCTTGTTTTCTAAAACTTATAAATTGATCGGTCCTTTTGGATTTGATTCTTTATTATCCTGTCAATGTAATAATGTAGGGAGCCGACTCTACACTTCTAGGGTCGGTGATTTATATATATTCCAATGTGTTTTGTATATAGGTTCAAAAGTTTTTTATGAGGGATTTATAATTAAAAGGTACAAGATTATAAAAAACATCATGATATTGTACTTGATAATTATATATGATTATTGTTGAGCTTGATATAACGTATATAAGGGGAAATCCTAATACATATTATATGATGGGTGAGATTGATATAACTCTATACTGCTTTAGGTAATGTTCATTTTATTAAAAGGTAAGAAAGGGGAGATAAAAAGGGATGTTTCTAAGATGTATTTAACTAAGATCTAGATATTTATAACATGAGTGAACATTAGATATGAGTTTAATTATCTAAGATGCATACATGTGTTTTTATTTATTTATTTAGGTTTTTAATGTTTTTATTAGTTGTAACTATTTTCAAAATGTAGATATGATTTATTTTATATACTCAAATAATAATGTTAAAAATGTAAATATTTTATAGGTTTCCATGATTTTCACTATAATAAAAAATTTCTATGATTTATACCCCTTTCTGAACTTTTTTTTACTCATCGTACATTTTCAAATGTTTCTCACAGATTTTGAGGATAAGTAAGAAAAAATAAGAATTAAAGTTGAAAGTCATGAAAGTTTTTCAGTAAAGGAAAACATGTTTCATTTTATAAGTTTTATATTGGAAAAAAATGAACACTGAGTGGAAGTTTCCACTTTGTAATGAATGGGTTTGTCATATAAGAGTTTTGAACTAATTTTCTAGAACAATAAACCATAAAGATCCTAAAAATGTATAAAAATAAATTCTTGACTTAAAACTTAATATTATGTAATGTTTTAAGGCTAGGTTCTTATGGAATTATTTTTTGATTTGATAGAAGTAAATCTTTCTCAAAAGTTTTATACATATCATTGGAGGATTCCCTTGTATTTTGAGGTCAGTAGTCATGATTTATTTAATGTTTCTCCTCATCATGGGTAGTAGAGGTTTGGTAGAGTAAGTGAGCTTTATCCTTGGTTTATTAGACTTTTAATATTTGTATTTTTTGTTTTAAATATAAAGTACTAGTTGGTAAATCCATATCATATTGATATAGTTCCCAATATATTTCATGTTTTGTATTTTTAGGGATATTTTCATGATCAAACATATTTCATTCATTGTGATGAGTTGAATATTTTGTAGATGTGATGCTTATGGAATTGAAAGTTGTGATTTTAGATCATATATAGATGGTATTGTGAGTTTATTCTATTCCTTTAGTGTGAGTCTTATGTAGTCATGGTGGTTTAATGGAATATACATTGGAAGGTGTTCATTGATTAAAGCACAATATTATGAGTTTTATTAACCTTATATATTTTTATGAAGTTTAGGATTTATGGTGAAGTGAATTAGTCAATATTTTATATCGTTTATAAACTTTCTTTGAGCCTTTATGATTTTGAGATTAAAATTTGTGATGTATCTCATAGGGTATTCATGTTTTGGAGTCTATTTTATTTTCTAAGGTTTTATTGATTCTTAAGGATGAGAATCATTTTATAATTATCTAATATAGAGGCATTGATTTTTATGATCCTCTAATTTGTGTTTTTTAGTAATAAATGATATTATAAAAAACATTATAGGTAAATCATGGTTAAATATTTGAATGTTTGAGTTTTTTATTATACCACATCATGGCATATTTCTAAAAACACTGTAGTTGGATGGATTCATCATTGTTTTTTATCTAATCAATATTGGGTGGTAATGGTTTATAAAAGGATGTTCTAGAGTTAATGAATTGTATTTTTGGGGTTACTAAGACATAGTTTTTAAAATATGACATTTTTTAAGAATGTTAGTCATTTTTTATTTTGTGTTTTGGTTCTTAATTTCATTGGATATTGATAATTCTAGGGGGTGTAAAAATAGTCATGGTTAACATCATAGTGGGAAAATTGCATGGTTTGGATACCATGCTATCATTATTTTTTCTAAAAGGGTAATAAAAATGGTAAAGGTTTATAAAAAATTCCATGATTTGTGTCAACAACATTTTGTTTAAAGGAAATTACTTGTGGAGATTTTTAGGAAATGTGTTTTAAAAAAATGTTGAAATTTTATATCATCATTACGTGAGATAAAAAATAACAAGGTTTAGTTATAACTCATCATGATTCATGTAACTATAATTTTAATATAAATTTATGTGTTTTTATTTCCCTCATCTAGAAATATTGCCATCTTGGAAATCTTAAAAAGTAGTGAATCTTACTTTCAGTGGTTCTAGGCAACCTAGGTGTATAATTATGTCCCTTGATTTGGGAGATCAAGTATTCATTATTTAAGGTAATCCACTTATTTATCCCCATATATTATTTTTTATATATAATTAAAGAATATATATTAGTGGATGAAACTTGGATATTAAGAAGGATTGATGATAGATTGATTTGTTATGTGTTGGTTGGAAGAGATTTTTGGAACTGTGGATTTTTGGGAGTGAGTTTTCTTCCTTTTTTGATATAATGGATATTGATTCTATAATAGGTAAGTGATTCAAATTTACTAATTTCTTTAACATATTTTAGTGTTGGTTATTAAAAATTTATATTTTTTCTAAGGAGAATACATTGACCTAATTAATTAATAATGATAAATTGAATCAAATATAGGATATACATGAGACCGAAGTGTTTTTTATGTTTTTCTATTTGTTACCACATTTAATTCTTTTTTATTTTGATATGGAAGTAGAGTATATCTAATATAAAGTTTATAAAATGTTATGATTAATGTAATTTTTTGTTTATAATTTAAATGAATCATAAAAATAAAGTAGAATCTGAGAATTTAATTAATATTAACTATAAAAAAATTGAGTGCAAATTAGTATAGGGCTATAACCATGGTAAATAAGAAAAATAACCCAAAGTGTGTTAAATTTTCATATGATATTATTATGAAGTATATTTTTATTTGATCATTTTTTATATGTTTATGTTTGTGTCATTTTTGTATGTATGATTTTTTATTTATGTTTGTGTTGTAGTAGGTTTGATTTGGGTATTATATTAGTCTGAGATGTCGAATCATGTTTAACTATTGAATAAAATAAATAATATAGAATGTGAATGTGTTCAAGTTGAAAAAAATTATAGGATAATTTTAATTAAAGGTGTGGATATATTATGTGTTAATTGACTTCAGAATACATAACTATATAGACTTGGTTAGTGATTTTTAGGAGTTTTCTGAAAAATAATATATATTGTGGTTAAATGAATTTAAAAAAAATTATTATTGTGAATAATTTTATGCTGGTAATGAAATATGAAATGGTCATATGAAAATGTAAAATCATTAATTATTATGAGGTTGTGATGTTATTAATTATGTTTTTATATGTAATATCAGTATTTTGTAGTTATTTCATGATGATGAGATTCTTATAGAGGTGGTTCATAGGTTGTGGAATCTATTATTGGATTATGTGTTATATTTTACCATTTTATGTTTTTATGTTTCTTACACACCACCACCCATGTCTAAAAACATCACTAATGCTAATATATGGTTTCAGGAACTTTTTCAACCCCTAACATCCAGAATATGGGTATAAAGGAGGGTTTCCTACTCCCCCACTCCCACACTTCCTTTTATTGGTAGTGTTGTTTTGTGGTTATGGTTTGTGGTAGATTTGGTTGTGGTATGAGTTTTTGGTATATGTTCATGGAAATATTTTGAGGTCTGTGGTTATTGTATTAAAATTTGGTATGTGTTTTTTGAAATGAAAATAAATACCAAGATAGTTTCCATTAGGACATAAGGGTAACTAAATCAATGAAGAATTTGGTGTGGGTTCCTCTTTAATATAACTTCTTGATTTACAATAAAATTATATTATATAAAAATTTCATGTGTGAGCCTTGGTGGGATAATTTAATAGATAACCTAGGATAATACATGATTCAGTTTTAATATATATTCACTTGAGCATTAATATACTTCCTTCATGTTTGTAAAAGTTGTTCTGGATTGGAACCTACTAAGTATCCATGTATATTCACCCTAATTTATATATACTATTTTTATTTACTTTTTATACACTTTCAAATATTATGTTAGATATTACAAGATTTTGATGAGGATTTTGTTATTTTGGACTTGTTTATACCTATTTAATAGCTTCTTTATCGTAATGTTGTCTTTGGATGTTTTTTTTGTTTTATATGAAATTACATGCAGGATATTATCATTATTATGATTTTAGGGTTATTTTTTTCATGGATTTGGCTTTGGATAAAATAGGATAATGCATCCTATATTGTTTTTTATACCCCTGATGATAGTTACTAACCCATATCCTATTAGAGGATTGATTTTGGGGTCACACATGGAATTACATATGAATCAATATGGGTTTTAGTGGGGACATGTCATGAAATTAGTCATCATATGAATTTCAATAATCAATCGTGATTGTTTTAAAGATAATGATTGGGTATCAAAAATTATTTGTTGAGAGTTATGTTGATAATAAAATATATCAGTGATTCTCTCATGAATTAATTTCAATTGATTTTAAAGATCAAGAATCATTTCCTTTAATTTTTTATGTTCAAACTCTATATCAGGTTAATATAAATTCAGTGTTAAGATACCAAATAATGATTCATCATTATCACATTATTTATAGGTTGAATATTTTTTAAAATTACTCTTATAATGTACTTTCTTATTCTTTTTCATAAAATATACACAATAAATATATTCAATATATACTTAAATCTCTATTAATGAAGCTAAATTTTCAAATGTATAATATTTATGAATATCTTTTTCCTTATTGTTTACATGTTTATTAGGTGACATTTCTACCATGAATAGTGAATTAATTGGTAGGTCTTCTCATTTGTTATATTTTATATCAAAAATATAATAATTATGTGTTGATTATAAAAGTTATAATAGAAAATTAAAGCTCACATATTCCTAATAATGATATTCCAGTCATATATTATTCATCAAGTTTATTTGGTTAGCATCCAATATCATTATTTAGTATTTAATATTTCCCTCAAATAAAATTTCATCATGTCATTTTTTAGTAGAGGACTATAAAGGTACTTCTGAATTACATGTTTTGTAAAATTTTACTTAATACCCATCAATGGTATGCCCAAGGAAACTCTTAGTTTCATGAGTATTGTAAACTGACTAAACAAATTTGTGTAGATCAAAACATTTTAGACAACTGAATATTATGACAAAAAATATTTAAATCAAAATTTAAAATTTATCATTAAGTAATGGATTTTAACTCAGACATGTGAATTTTATATAGTATAGGAATGTAAAAAACATGATAAATTTATTGATTTTAGGGGTGATTCTATCAATTATTTTGAGTAAGAAAAATAATTCTCAAAAAAAAAGAGTGACATAAACATGGAAATAATTAAAGGATTCCAGGTGATCTATTTTCTCTAGTTAATTAGTTATTAAAAGGTATAAACTTTTAAGCATAGTTTCTAAAAATATTTTCTTGACCTATTAACGAAAATCCCTGGTATAAAAATAATTAATAAAGAGTGAATTGGGGTTGAAAAACATTACAAAAAATCCCCCTAATAAATATGCAATGTCAATAGTTAATTAAAAATATTTAAAATTGATATTGAACATTATACTTAGGAATTGACCAACACAATTTTTTTTAAAGATACTTTCTATATAGAAATTAATCCATTCCTCTAAATTTAGTAAGTTATATTGAAGTGTAATAATTAAAATTGTAAGAAATTATTTAGTAAGGATATTTTAATTGGAGGAAACTCAAAATTTTGATGACTAATTATTTAAATATCACTCTATAGACATGGTAATGTTCTTGAAATATCATTGATCTTAGTTAAAAAACGAAGCATGAAAATATATAATTTATATTAAAATTAATAAATTGTGAAAATAGGAAGGACTAAAAGAATGGTAAATAGGTTTGGTATAAGAAATATCTACTCCTTTTTTAATACATATTTCATGAGATATAATATATAAAACTTATTTTATTTTAATCTAAATATGTTAGAGGATTTTATATCAATATAAAAAAACATAAAGGACATGAAATGTTCAATTCTCAATGAATTTATTGAAAAATGGTTTTCTCAATAAATTTTTTGATAAGATGTTGGAAGGTGAAAATATCTTATCCATGGAACATATTCATTTGTATAGAATTGAGGATGAAATATCAAAGCTAAAATTATTAAGGTTTTATACCAACAAGAAATGGGTATAAAACAAAGATAAATAAGGTGTAAGGAATAAATATAATGAAAGGAAAGGTCATAATATAAGAGTTATCTCATAAAACATAGACCAATAAGATAAATAGATAGAGGTGTTAAGATGAATGGGTTCTCTTTAGCTATTAATTATTCCATTTTTATCACTTGTATGTTCAATCAATAAATTTGATGAATGTATAAATAAAAAGACCTAATGAATTTTAATAGATTATATATTTTATCAATTCTTCATTATAGTCATTGGAACGGATGTGGTTTCTTCTAAAATAATTTCTAATTCAACTATTAGAGTTCTCATAAAGATTAGAAATTTAATTATTAGCATGTGAAAAATATGAATAAAAAATCCAGTGATGAGTTAGAAAAAATATAGACATAATCATTGGGATATAGTGTCGTATTTTCATCAATATTGAATTATTTAGTTGAAATATATTTCATTTTGGTATTTTTAGTCTGGATGTTGAAGTAAATTACATAGAATTTGTTCCTTTAATTCTTCTTCATCCCTTAAAAACTCAATCGGTTTTCATAATGTCTTATCGCTACATAGATAGTTTGTTGGTTTATAATTTTTTTAATTAATTTATTTCAACCTTTATCTATTTTATAATTCATATATTGATTTTATATTCTCTTATATTTTAAATAATACTCAGGTAGATATGTAAAATAAAATGATATTTGTCTTTTAATAATTAAAATATGTCATTGTAGTGGTTGATAATTATTGAATCTTGATAATAATGAAAAAAAATTCTTTATAGAAAAATATCATAAAAATTCAAGGATTAAAAAATTAGTACTTCCCTTCAAAATTTATATACAATATATAAACCTATTGTAATAAAAAAATGTATTACCAAAATAATCCCTATGAACATCAAAATGTACCAACCTGTAATTTTTCATTTGAACTCTGAGAATATTTTAAATAATATTTTATATGATATTTACTAAAAAATTAATTTTTTAATTTCATTGTAGATTCCTGAATATATTATTTTAAAAATAATAGTTTACTTTTATTCATCATATTTGATAGTGAATAAAATATCATATCTCTAATAAAACCCCTATATAAAAATTATAACATTGTGTTTGTGTTGAAAATAGGTGGTTAACCCAAGGGGTGATACAATTTTATTATTGGTTTTAAGTCACTGACTTAGACCCACTATCCAAAACTAAGTCTAGATATCATCTAACCCAACACTTGGCCTAGTCTGAGACATGGTCTGAATGGAATTCCTGATCCCCATGAGAAGGAAATTAGTGTCGGACATCAAATTGATCACAATGGGAATTATTTTCTCTAAAATAAATGAGGATAAAATAAACAAAATCAGTATGTCGAATAAGTAACAATAACTGAATATCAATAAATAAAAAAACCAATCTAGATTCAAAAACTCAATAATAAAATAGAGACTGAAAACAAAACTAAGACTGAACCCCACTAACACGATCTCCAGGTGACCTCTTGGTCACCGCCAACTAAAAGACCAAACTACCCCAAAAGCACAGTTGAGCCAAAAACATGAACCTACAAAACATCTCAAGTATACTGACATTGAGTAGTACACGTAGGGTGTGAGCTTAAATAGCTTAGTAGGTATTCACCATAGAGTCCATTCATTTCTATTCTTAAAATAGTCCAAAAACACTAGTTTGAAATACATTTAGAAAATAGGATTTTAATTATTTTAAGCAACCAAACAGAAATTGCCCAAATTTCCTTTTTAGAAACACATAGTGACAAATTCACTTTATAAAAATAGTTTCAATTTTCAGAACCCAGTTCAAAACCAAAACCCATGTACAATCTATACTAAGTAACCAAAAAGGGGTTGTGTGGAAAGTAAAAGACAAAAGGAAAAAGTAGGAAAAACTAGAGTAGCCAAAATCTAACATACTACAGAAATAAATTGAACATACATAATAGTAAATCATGATTTTTTTTAACATATCTAGAGGCAATCCCTGAATATACTTAGGTCAGACACACCTACCAGCATATGGTGTAGCTCCATAGTCAATAATAAACTATCCACTCTAAACTATCCAATCTAGTGGCACGTCCCACATAGCCCCATCAATTAAAGGGGGTACAGACCCATATAATTAGGACTGGAAAGAAACCAACATACGACCCTCTATATGATTCCCAGATATCCCATGATAATAATAATACTCAAAAAAAGATCTATATAAACCATAACCCACATAATTCTCATGAACGAGCCAATAGGGGAACAAATCTCAAGGTCTAGTGGAATCAATACCAACAGTGTTCCTTTGCACGATCTACAAGAGGGGATCCCTTCCATGGGTCTAGTTGTTTCTAACATAAGACAAGTATCAAAAACACACATGAAATCAATTCCTTTCACAATCACATGGAGATCACATAGAAACAATAATTAGACCCATTTTCTAAATCATTTTAAAATACCAACTGGGCCTTATACTACCCCATCTTTCAACCCATTTTCCAAAACATGCCAACATTCCCCCCATTCCCATACATCAAATGAGTTCAAAAAAATTCCAAAACATGACAAGGTACCAATTAGACATTCACATCATTCCATATCATACCAACTTTTCAAAGATAACACAATGTGTCAATCGGGCCTTTAACACTTACAATCCAAAATACTATAACAAATACATTTCTACAACAATTCCAAATTAATTATAAAACACCACTTTCAAGAGCACAATTCCAAACATGAGTTAATATTTCAAGCCCAAAAACTATTCCCAATCTAAATTGAAAACATGAAATAACACAAAAAGTGGGAAACAATACTTTTTTCACAAACTTCACAAAACCATATCTCAAAATTCCAAATGGTTCATGCTTTTGGAAACACATTTCAAACCACATTTAAATTCATTAAAATATCCAAGTAAATTTGAAACACATTTAACACCAATTTCATAACTCATAAAACTAATTTGGAAATACAAAAGGAAAGGCACACATAAAACCCAACCATTTCAATATGAAACTCCTCTTTCAAATCCATGCACGCACCAAATCCATTTTAAAATGTGCTTCGAACCACTTGCACAATTCATGGAACATATTTAAGAAACATAATAAAGAATCTCAATTTCAACAAAACCCATTTTTTTGGAAAACCAAGTTTCAACAAATGTTCATTTTGAATCACTTTGAAAACATGTTTTTAAAGAAAAATCAATTGTTTTTAGACCAATACAACAAACCAAACATAAGTATCACACCATAAAAGAAATAAATTTCTGCAAATGACATGCAACCCACAATCTAGCCACAAAACTGAATCATAAAAAAAGGAAAACACCAAAGAAATATCCAAATTTCACTTTAAAAACATAATTGTAATTTTATCAAATACCTTATGTGAACATATACATAATAATGATAATAAAACACTTTTTAAAACCATTTTGCACCATCTTCCCATTGTGAAACATCATACCAAATCTAAAAAAATATATCACAAGAATGAAGAACACAATTATAAATTATCTAGAAACACCCAAGCATCAAATAGACTATGATAGAAAGGAATTGGATGGAAACACCAACATCAACAGTGTTTGAATTTGAAAAAACGTTATAAGAAGGAATAATACACCCCAAGAGACAATCCATACACCCTAAAATCAATGAAATCAACCCGCAAATCAACCCTAACTCTTAGGGTTCATCCAAAAAGGAATCCCCACAAACAGAAACCAAGAAATCAGGAGATAAGGGAGAGAAGAAGAGGAAATTGACCAAAAACTCACCTTAGGACCTTAAAGAATCTTCAATGGTGGATGGAGATCATGAGGTCTTGGGGCCCTCATGGTGAACCTAGGTAGAGAAATGGATGATAAACCTAAACTAGGGTTAAAGCATCTGAAGGGAAAAGATGTAATTTCTATGTTTTAATGACCTGGGTAGAATGCACAGTTTGGTTACATGGTTTTCCAAACCGTGCACCCCTCTCTGTCTAAGAGGGACATGCCGCATGGTTATCCCAAATGGTATTCCAAACCATGAACCAACTGTGCAGTCTCCACCATCAAAAATGCACATTTTATGCATGGTTTCCTCAGAGATGGCGGACTATTCTCTCTAACTGTGCACCACAGTGAGACACCTACTGCCAAGACCAAAATCTATATTTTTTCACCAAAAATTCATTTGCTGACTTCAAAAACTCAAAAATTAAAATTAGAAACTCAACCCAAACTTTAACCCAATTATCCAAGAACAATAATAGAATAAAATAAAATAAATTACGAGGTTAGGGTATAATAATTATCCCCACCACAAGCTCTTTCTTCCCCCAAAAAGTCACCAAACTGAATGATAAAAATACTCTATACCCAAACCGAATAATGCCAACAAAACTATGAACCTTGGGGTGACCTTTAACCTCAAAATTCACACCCAATCCTTTATAGAGGAACCCACACTATGAAGAACAACAGGATAACAAGGTAGGGTTTTCCCCACCACAAGAATTGGACTAACACCATCAACATTCAAACTCCTAAAAACCCCACCTCAAGGAGACCATCACAGGATCTCCAAAAACAAACAAACAAAAACTTATATACCCAAGATAAAAAAATTCTACTGGAATTAGAAATTCCCCACCACAACCAAAATACAAACATAAGGGGAGACCCACAAAAGGAACTCGAACCATATAGTGAACCATAACACATGCTACAATCATCGATTTCCACATGCCTGGATATCTCCAAACAAGTCTAACTGAAAGTAAATTTGATTTACGAAAGGATATACATTTAAAGATCAACATACAAGTCAAAAAAATGAAACTGTAAAAAAAATAGGACAACGTAGTCTCTTAAAAATAACTAAAAAAAAGTTAGAAACCTCATAATGAAATATAAACCTCTCCCACTCCATCACTAGAGAGAATAACTGTGAAAATGTTCCTCGCACCCCCTTTTATTCCTAACTGAGTGGAAATCTTCACTCTGGGGCCTATAGATGGAGCCCTGATGTTTGAAGCATATCTTTCCCGGTAGATATGAATTGACATCCACCAATGAAGGATTCTTATTTAGGAAATTATTCTTAAAAAACCTCTCCAAATGACCCAAACGGCCACAATTATGACAGGTCTTTGGATGAATGTAGCATGAAAGCTTCAAATACCCAAGACAACCACACTATAATCACATTAGAGAATGCTCCAATGAACGAGAAGTTGGGACCAAAAAGGGAGACTTCTCAAGAATAGGTCCCTTTGTAACACACCTTTCACAAGATGGGGAACGTTCATGATCACCGAGAAAGGTTGGATCATCAACCGCCACCAAAAACACCTTGTCCTGAAATGATTCATCCACCAACATTTTGAAATTCAGATCCTTGGAGAAGGGGAATTTATCCCTGATCTCTAGGTGAAGATATTAAATTAAAAGAGGGGATTTCACCTAATCCTATGGGACAACATTTGGAGAAAAGGAACCCAACTTCTTGAAGTGATCAATATAATCGTTCATTATTAGTAGTCCTTGCTGAATACTCATGATCTCTTACACTTTCTTTATGTTCACCTCATCAAGTATAAACCATCGAATGAAATATATCTTCGACACATCTCATGTAATCCCAACATGCATTGATGATAGAGCAATGAACTTCCACAAATCTAAAGGTAGACCCTCAAACAAACACATGATATCACATACTCTCACAGCTTTTTGAGTTTGCAATTATCTAAAGAAACACTCAACTTACTCAAGATAGTCCATAACACCTAACTGGCCATGATCATCATGAAATATAGGAAACATCCTTGAATAAATCAACCCTTCAACTTCACTTAGAGACTAGGCGAAGCTAAAAACTGAAAAAAAAACTCAACAGAAACTATGGGGTCTTTTATGGGTGGCATATTCTGAACATAAGAAAAGAATAAAACCAGAATAAACATTAATAAAAATGCAACCAAAAGACCATACCAATCCAAAACAACAAGTTCACAATTTGAAAATTAAAAACACAACAAGATTCTCTTTTCAAAAACCACAATTTTCATTTCAAATTTCAAAACCTTATTATTCCAAGGCCCCTCTCTAAATATCGAAATCCATTTTTCAAAAAACAAAAACCTTCTTTTAAAATAAAAAACAATTCTTAAAAATCATTTTCCCTTTAAAAAATCGTTTTGTAAAAACCAAACCAAACCCTTTGATTTCAAACATTCACCCATGGAAACCTATGAACCATCACATATGAATTCTTCCCACTTTCTCTTACATCATTCATGTGCACATGCCAAAATGTACTTTCCATACATACCAACATATATGTAAACTTCTATATGGAATAAAAATGTTCATACAAACCATTTCATCTTGAAACCCAATAATTCAAAGAATTTTCAATCAAAACAACTTCTTATTTTAAAAACTTATTTTTTGTACTACATAATAATAACATTCCACTTTTACAAAAAAATTGCACAACAATAATTTTCATTTTCAAAATAAACTTCTCCCAAAACTCTTTTAATTTTAAAATACCAATCACACCAACCAAATCCAAAAAATAATATAACCCACACTAAAATAATAGAATGAGGAACTGGTGGCCATGCATAATTGAGTGACATGGTTAGTCGGGAATTCCTTAAGTAAGCATCAACAACTAAGAGGACCTTGAACTGTGAACTCAGACTCCACATGGATCACTACTCCATGTGATATCATAACATGAAACCATCTCGCCTCTATTTTATTTCTTAATCCATACCAAAAAAACAAAAAAATTGAATCAAATACCATACTACCCCTAGAAACATGAGGATTAGAATGAGTAAGGTTTCATGAATTGCTTCTTGTACCTACCTCCTAAGCCCCGACAGTCCTAATATTCAATATACCTAACATCAAAAATAATGAGGACCTAGATCTAATACAATATTTTCATGAACCAAGCCAAGATTTCATCTAGCCTGACACTTGAACTGGTTTGAGACATGGGCCGATGGGCATTCCCGATCCCCAAGGGAAAGAAAATTGTGTTGGGAATCAAATTGATCACAATGGGAATGATTTTTTCCCAAACAAACCATGATAAAATAAACAAACAGAGCATGGAGAATAACCAAAAAAAATGAATATTAATAAATAAAATACGGATCCAAAAAAATATTTTATGAATGAAAAAGAAACTGAAACAAATATAAGGTCGTACCATGCTAACACGATCTCCATGTGACCTCCTAGTCACCACTAACCACAAGGCCAACCTGCTCCAAAGTCACAAATAAACTAGAAACTTGATCCTTCAAAATAGTTGAGGTCTACTAACACTAAGTGTCAAAAGTAGGGTGTGATCTTAAACATCTCTTTAGTTAATCACCACAGAGTCCATGCATTTCCTTTCCTGAAACATTCTACAAACACTATTTTTAAATACATTCAAAAAAATAGGATTTTAATTATTTTAGGAAACCAAACAGAAGTCTCCCAAATTTCTATTATAAAACCACACACAAACACGGATTCAATTTTTAAAAATGATGTCACTTTTTACAACCTGGTTCAAAACTAAAACCCATATGAAATCTATACTATGTAACCAAACATGGGTTTTTCATAAATTAAAGGAAGCAAAACAAGTATAAGAACCCAATAGAACCAAAATCCAACAAGAAGGAGAAATAAATAGAACATAAAAAATGTTAGATCATGATCATTTCCTAAAAATCTCTAGGGTAAATCCATGTACGTACTTAGTTCGGAATCACCTGCCAGAATTTGGTGTAGCTTCTATAGTAAATAATCAACGCGATTCTCAAAACTAGTCAATCTAGTGGCACATCCCACCTAGCCCCATCAAGTCAATGGGGTACCAAACCATCTAATCGAATTTGAGTGGAAAACATCACTTTACATTCTAGATAATGATAATAAATCCCATGATAATGATAATATATGGTGAAATATGGTATAAAAACCAAAACTCACAACATTATCAGGCATGAGCCACTAGAGGGGAACACATCCCAAAGTCTAATGGACTCAATACCAATAGTGTTCCCATGCATGGGTCACTAGAGGGGTTCCCATCCTAATGTTTAGTGGTTTCCAACATAAGACAAGTATCCCAAATACCCATGAAATCCATTCCTTTTACTAGCACATAAATATTGCATGGAAAAAACCATTAAAACCATTTTCTAAGTCATTTTAATATACCAATTGGGCCCTCACGCTACCCTAGTTTTAAATCCATTTTCCAGAACATGCCAACATGTCCACCATTCCTATACATCACATGAGTTCAAAAACCAATTTCAAATACATTAAAAGGTGAATATCAAGAATTCACACCATTTCATATCATACCAACTTTTCAAAGACAACACAATGTTCAAACCGGGCCTTTAACACTTAAAATTCAAATACATTCACAAATACCTTTACACACCATTTCAAAATTCGATATAGAACACCACTTTCAAGAGAACAATTCCAAATGGTAATTTAAATTTAAAATATAAATATCATTCCCAATGTAATGTGAAAACATAAAGTAACATGAAAAGTTACAAACAATCCTTTTATCCATTACTACACCAACCCATATCTCAAAATTCCAAATGAACCAATACTTTTGGAAACACATTTGAAACAAAATTTAAATTCAATAAAATCACAAAGACCATTTTGAAATAAATTTTACACCACTTTCACAAATCATAAAACCCATTTGGAAATACAATAATAAAACCACAAAAAACCCAACCATTTCCATAGTAAAATCCTATTTCAAATACACATGCACAAAACACCCATTTTAGAACATGCTTCACCACACATACACAATTCCTGGAACAAATTTAAGAAACATAACAAAGAAGATCCCTTTCAAAAAAACCAATTTCATTTGGAATCACTTTGAAAACATATTTTTTAAGAAACATCATTAGTTTTTAGGAAAATACAAAAAAACACACATAAGTTTCACACCATAAAAGCCACCAATTTAAACATAAAATATCCAACCCACAATACAACTATAAAAATGAAACATAACCAATGGAAAACACCTCCCAAAGAACCCAATTTAACTCTAAAAAATCAATTAGCCTTTTATCAAATACTTTATGTGCATATATATAAGCATATTAAGAAAAACATTTTTAAACAATTTTTTCACAAAATTTGCATCATGTAAACACCATAAAAAATCTAAAAAATATATTTAGAGCATGTGTAACATAGTTATAAATTATTTAAAACATCCAAGCATCAAATTTAATGTGCTGAAAAGGAAATTGAAGGAAACACCTACCTAAACGGTGTGCAAATGTGATGAAACTTTTGAAGGAGAAATTATACACCCCAATAGACAATATTCACACCTTAACATAAAATAAATCAAACCACACATCAACCATAACTCTTAGGGTTAAGCCAATAAGGAATACTGACCATGAGAAAAAATGAACTCAAGAGGGAAGAGAGACGAGAAGAGGAAATTGACCAAAAACTCAAAGAAACTTGCCTTAAAACCTTCAAGAAGCTTTAATGGTGGAAGTAGAGAAAGGGGAAGATCTTGGAGGACTCCATGGTGTTCCTAGTACAATAAAGGTAGGATTAACATGAAATAGAGTTAAAACAATAGTGTTCAAATAAGTAATTTGCAACTTTTAATGATCTGGGAAACTCGGATGGTTTGGCCGCACAATTTTTTCAAATCTTGCACCAACTGTGCACCCATCACTATCCTAGTGGGACATGTTTCATGGTTATTCTAAATGGTTAGAAAAACCATGTGCCAAATGTGTTTCTTCCACTATCCAAAATGCACAGTTTCCACACGGATTTCTAGTTTAGGTTTTATGTTTTCCTCTAACCATGCACTAAACATGCGCCACCGACTGTAAAAACCAAAATCTATATTTTTTCCACCAAAAACTCACCCGAAGACATCCAAAACTCAAATATTCAAACTAGGATCTCAACTCAAACCTTAACCAAATGATCTAAGGCTAGAAAGGGAATAAAATAAAATAAACTCCAAGGTCAGGGTGTGATACCCATCTCAGTTATTTTAATTAAAAATACCACAAAACCTTACCACCAATATTTAATATTATCTATCACTCTAATTTAGGGTTACCCATCTAAAAAAACATAAATAAAGATAGATCCTGAGGTAATTGGGAGATTCCATGCATGTTCATTAAAGATATTGTAGATGGAGCCCAATGTAAATACGGATCATCAATGGCATCAGTCTGGATTCATAGTAGGGATCTTTATTTCATTATTCATTCTATTCATTATAGTTTTTATTTTAATTTATGACTTGGATTATGGTTCGATGTTTCTCAATTCATGTGTTATAATTTTTGGTAAAATTGTTACCTTTTAATTTTCTTCATGGTGTGCGTTATGAACAGCAGTGAATCAGTAAGGAATAAAGGAGGATGAAATTGGAAAACTCGTCTATTGTTTCAACCTCCCCTATGAGATCAGTTATGGGACTTTATGAGATGTGGTTAACTAGGATCCATATTTTTTTATCTCTCTCACTCCATCTATCTTTATATCCCACATGAAATGGAAAAGAGCCACTGAACCTAGGGTTTGTCAACAGTGGTGAGTGTGTATAAAGGTTGGAGTATTATAAATATAGATCATGAGATTGTTGGGTCGTAGAGGATGGAAAGAGGGGGGGTGAATTGCCTTTTCAAAAAATAATTAACAATTTAAAACAATTATCAATGTAGCGGAAATAAAAAAAGGCAAGACACAATTTGATAACGAAGTTCGACTTAATTCCCAAGCCTACGTCTCCGCTCCCAACAAGAACCGTTGAGAGATTAATACGTCAGCTTTCTTTTTAATGGTTGTAGCAAGAAACCCACTAGCCATTTTAAGGTAGGCTAGAACACCTTCATACAGCTTGATTTTTTAATGGTTGTAGCAAGAAACCCACTAGCCATTTTAAGGTAGGCTAGAACACCTTCGTACAGCTTGCTTTTTTATTATGGTCGTAGCAAGAAACCCAATTGAAAGAAAGAATGGAAATGAGAGGTTTGTTTTAATCCAAACCCAATGAAGAACTAAACAAATAAAATAATACAAACACACGGAAGCCTTGAGCGCCAAAAGTGTGAGAGCAGCTGATGGAGAGGGAGCTCAAGCTTCAAGGATGGCAATGGATCACAAGAGGCCTTGGAGATTTGTTGTTAGAGCGTCAAGACATCAAAATATTATTCGGTAGTGTTCCCGGCATCCATGGTTTCTTATTTATAGGAGAAATACCCATAAACACTTCAATATGGCCGTTGGAGGGCTTCCGGAGCCGTTGGGGGTCAAAAGTACAAGTCTGGTCAAAGCCCAACGGCTAGTTTGACTGGGCACACCGGCTGGCCGGTGGTCATCCACCGGTTGGCCGGTGGCACCAGGCAGTGGGAAAGCCTACTGCCTGGGTCCTCTGGCTGGCCGGTGGGCAAGAACCGGTTGGCCGGTGCCCATACCGGCTGGCCGGTGCGATATCACCGGCGGACCGGTGGCTCTGGCAGAAAGCAATGCTTCTGCCAGAGACCACCGACGGGACGGTGGAAATCCACCGGTGGGCCGGTGGACTCAGAGAGTCCACTATCAGCCTTCTTGGGCCAAATCTTGGGAAACCTTTTTCCTCGCATCAAAACACTTGAAAACAAGTTAGAACACGATGAGAGTGATTTTGATCATTAAAATCCAAGAGAGAGGGGTACAACAATCTCCCCCTATTTTGATGATCACAATCACAAAAGAGAAATCTTTAAAAAGGATATGCCAATTGAAAAATTAAATAAACAATTTTGAATATGAAAATATATTAGAGATCATTTCAAAAAAAAATTGAAGAGAGGTACCATGTATTGAAAATGATCTTAATCTAAAGAGAATGAGTCATTTTGAAATTGTAACCATAGGTCATTTTTTTAAAAAAGGAACAAAATCAATAACTTACCGGTTTTTAAAAAAAATTGAACTTTTAAAAAGAGAATTGTAATCAATTGAAATATGAAACTAGTAAACAGAGAAATTTCTCCCCCTTTGGGATTCTCAAAATAGGAGGGAAAAAGAAAAAAAATGAGAAGAAATTAGATAAACAAAAAAATTGAATTACAATAAAAAGAGTTAAATATTTAATAGTGCTAATTGACGAATCATTCATAACTGCCCCTTAATAAAATCAAAACGTTCAACCGGGAGCGGTTTGGTAAAAATATCAGCTAATTGGAAATCAGTAGAAATGAAGTCCAAAGTGATATCCCCTTTTTTAAAATGGTCACGAAGGAAATGATGCCTTAAGTCTATGTGCTTTGTTCTAGAGTGTTGTATTGGATTCTTAGAAATACTAATGGCACTAGTGTTGTCACACCGAATAGGGGCATGATCGTAGGAAAGGCCATAATCCAAGAGAGTGTGCTGCATCCAAATAATTTGGGCACAACAATTCCCAGCGGCTACGTACTCGGCCTCGGCAGTAGAAAGAGAAACGCAGTTTTTCTTCTTGATACTCCACAATACAAGGGACTTGCCTAGCAGATGACAGGTTCCACTAGTACTCTTTCGATCTAATTGACATCCGTCAAAATCAGCATCCGAATATGAAGAAAGTTCGAAAGAAGTATTAGAAGGATAAAATAAACCAATGTTTTTGGATCCTCTTAAATACCTAAAAATCCTTTTGACCGATTTAAAATGAGATTCTTTGGGATTGGCTTGAAAACGAGCACAAAGGCAAACACTGAACATGATGTCAGGACGGGTCGCAATTAGGTAAAGTAGACTCCCGATCATACTCTTATAAATCTTGTTATCAACCGGTTTCCCGACTTCATCTAACGTAAGCTTACAGGAAGTACTCATGGGGGTACTAATTTCCTTTACTTGATCCATACCAAAATGACTTAAGAGCTCGTTTGTGTATTTTCCTTGGCTTAGAAAAATACCTTTTGAATTTTGAAGGATTTGAAAACCGAGAAAAATTTTTAATTCCCCCATAAAGCTCATTTCAAATTCTTTTCTCATTAAATCTGAAAAATAAGTACAAAGTGATTCTTTGGTAGAACCAAAGATAACGTCATCGACGTAGATTTTGATGATTAAAAGATCTTTTGAAGTGTGTTTTAAAAAGAGGGTACAATTAGCTTGACCCATTTTAAAATCATTTTCTAAAAGGAATTTTGTTAACCGCTCATACCAAGCCCGAGGGGCTTGCTTTAAGACATATAGAGCCTTTGTTAATTTAAAAACATGATTTGGAAATTTTGGATCTTCAAAACTGGGAGGTTGTTCAACAAAGATTTTTTCTGAAATAAAACCATTTAAAAAGGCGCTTTTAACATCCATTTGAAAAAGTTTGAAATTTAAGTGGGCGGCGAAAGCCAACAAGATCCTAATGGATTCCAATATAGCAACGGGCGCAAAGGTTTCACCATAATCAATTCCTTCTTCTTTATTATAGCCCTTAGCTACTAGTCGAGCCTTGTTCCGGGTTATATTTCCTTGATCATCAAGTTTGTTCCTAAAAACCCATTTAGTGCCAATAATTGGATGATCATTGGGTCTTTCAACAAGAGTCCAAACATCATTTCGAGAGAATTGATTTAGTTCATCTTGCATTGCAAGAACCCAATTCTCATCATTAATGGAATCATTAATGGTTTGAGGCTCTAGGTGAGAAATGAAGGCTTGATGTTCAACCTCGTTGAGGATTGATCTTCTAGTTTGAGTACCGGCTTGAAGATCACCTATAACATTTTCTAATGGATGGTCTCTAGAAGGTTTCCAAACCTTAGGCAAGGTGGAAGGCAAAGAAGGTGAAGAAGTTTCATGATCATCATCCTCCTTGAGAGGAGAAGAGGAATCATTTAATTCAAGTTTATCAAGCTTATCTTCAATATCTTCAATGACCGGATGGGGTTTTGGAAGATTTTCATCAAACTTGACATGAGATGATTCTTCGATGGTTTTTGAACGTTTGTTTAAGACACGATAGGCTTTGCTTGAGTTGGAGTACCCAAGAAAAATACCTTCATCGGATTTGACATCAAATTTCCCAAGGTTATTTTTTGTGTTAAGGATAAAGCATTTACAACCAAACACTTTAAAATAACCAACTTTGGGCAATTTTCCTTTCCAAAGTTCATAGGGGGTTTTCTTAAGAAGGGGTCTTACAAGGACTCTATTGATAGTATAACAAGCAGTGTTAACTGCCTCGGCCCAGAACAATTGAGGGAGGTTGAATTCACTAAGGAGGGTTCGAGCAATTTCTTGGAGAGTTCGGTTTCTCCTTTCAACCACTCCATTTTTTTGTGGAGTCCTAGGGGCAAAGAAGGTGTGATTGTATCCTTGAGAGGAACACAATTCATCAAATTCTTTGTTTTCGAATTCACCTCCATGGTCACTATGGAGCGATATAATTTTATATCCTTTTTCGTTTTCTACTTTCCTGGAGAATTTCAAAAAGGTTCTACAAGCATCATTTTTATGAGCTAAAAAGAAAACCCAAGTGAAACGAGAAAAGTCATCTACTAGGACAAAGGTATAGGATTTTCCACCTAGAATTGCTACAGGGGTAGGACCAAAAAGATCAAGATGTAGGAGCTCAAGATATTTTGAAGTGGACACTTCCTTCTTAGATTTTAAAGAAGACTTGTGTTGCTTGCCAAGTTGGCATGGCTCAAAAATCAAATATTTCTTAAACTTAAGTTTAGGAAGGTCACGGATGAGCTTGTTCTTATTAAGATTTAGAAGTGAATGAGAGCTACAATGCCCCAACCTTCTATGCCAAAGCCAAGAATCATTGTCAAGAGCACTTAAACAATTAACATTTTGGCTAGCTAAAGACTTTAAATCAATAATGTAAACATTTTGAAAACGGGAAGCAGAAAATATCAATTTGTTTTGAAAATCAAACACATTGCATAAATCATTTTGAAAATTCACCAAAAAACCACTATCACAAAGTTGACTAATGCTAATTAGATTATGTTTTAAACCATTAACAAATAAAACATCTTTAATTAAAGAGGTGCTACCAAATCCAATGGTACCTATTCCGACGATCTTGCTTTTTAAATTGTCACCGAAGGTGACGTATCCTCCATCGAATTCTTCAAGGGAGTTGAACTCAGAGGGATCGCCACACATGTTCCTCGAGCATCCGCTGTCGAGATACCATGAGCCTTTCGAAGTCCTACTTCTTTGGCGTTTATCCTACAAAATCAAGAGAGAATAGATTTTGGTACCCATATAAGTTTGGGTCCGGAAAGATTAGCTAAAAGAGACTTTTGAACCCATATTTTTCTAGAGGGTTGCCATCTAAAATACTCATCCGAGTAGGTAATGGTTTTGGGGCTTCCATACCTTGCATTTTTACAATCACATTCATAAATCATGTGCCCGGTCTTTTTACAATAATTACAAAATTTATATTGAGAGCTCCCCCTTACAAAAGTAGTGGGTGCTCTAGAAGAAGTGGCTTGTTTGTTAAAGCCAAGTCCATGTGTTGTTCTAGCCGAACGCTGAGAACCTAGTAATTTGGTCAAATTTTGTTCACCTTGGGTGAACTTGGAAAGAGACTCCCTTAGATCTTTAATGGTTGAATTCAAAGAATCAACATTTGGAATATCTTGGATCTTAAGGGTAAGTTCCTCATTCTTTTTGAAAAGTTGTTCTTTTTCAGAAATGAGAATTTTATTTTTCTTTTTCAAAGCCATAAATTTAGAGGTAAGTTCGTGAAAACCTTCCTCTAATTGATCTCTCTCATTTTGGAGATCTTCATAGGACAAGTCATTATTGAAAGAGGAAGATGAGGAAGAGGAGTCGGAAGAAGATACCTCATCAAATGCCATTAGGCATTGTTCACCTTCATCGCTTGAGTCGCTTGAAGACATGGAGTCATCACTTGCACTCCATGTGGATGCTTTGAAAGCCTTCTTGTTTTTATTTTCTTTTACCCTTTTCTTGAAAATGGAGCACTCCGGTTTGATGTGGCCTTTCTTTCCACATTCAAAGCATGTAACTTCATTCTCCTCTTTGGGCTCTTCCTTTCGTGCCCTTCGAAAGTTCTTCTTTTTCTTCATGAATTTACTCATTTTTCTTGCTAGTTGAGAAATCTCGGATTCGCTATCAACAGAGGAGATTTCTTCCTTTGCTTTGAAAGCAATGTTCTTTTTCTCCTTGAAGGTTTTACCTTCTTTATCGGCTTGCCTCTTCATGGTGATCTCGTAGGTCATGAGTGATCCAATGAGCTCTTCAACTGGCATTTTCTTGACATCTTTTGCTTCTTGAATTGCGGTCACCTTTGGTGCCCATGAGCTTGGTAGGACCCAAAGAATCTTCTTGACCATCATTTCTGCAGAAACATCCTCACCAAGAGATTTTATTCCATTGCAAACGTCAGTAAAACGAGTAAACATTTCAGTAATTGATTCATGTGGGTGCATGGTGAAACTTTCAAAATCTTGGCGATACATGTCTAATCTAGTGTCTTTGACTTTGTTAGTGCCCTCATGGGTTACTTCTAAAAGTTTCCAAATTTCATAAGAAGAGGAGCAAGTAGAAACACGGTTGAATTCATTACGGTCTAGCCCACAATGAAGAGCATTCATGGCTTCGCCATCAAGCTCAAAATTGGCAATGTCTTCGGGGGTCCATTTGGACTCATCCTTGTTAGATAAATTATAGCCTTGCATTAAAATCCTATAGATAGGATAACCAATGCTTCTAAGAAAATTAATCATGAGAGTTTTCCAATAAGTGTAATAGGTTCCATCAAAGAATGGAGCATGAGTCATAGAATACCCTTCGGGAGAATGCGAGGAATTAGCCATCACTAAGGATCTTAAGTTTGTAATTGGTTAAGGTATTACACAAACTCCTCCTCTGATACCAAATGTTGGGTCGTAGAGGATGGCAAGAGGGGGGGTGAATTGCCTTTTCAAAAAATAATTAACAATTTAAAACAATTATCAATGCAGCGGAAATAAAAAAAGGCAAGACACAATTTGATAACGAAGTTCGGCTTAATTCCCAAGCCTACGTCTCCGCTCCCAACAAGAACCGTTGAGAGATTAATACGTCAGCTTGATTTTTAATGGTTGTAGTAAGAAACCCACTATCCGTTTTAAGGTAGGCTAGAACACCTTCGTACATCTTTCTTTTTTAATGGTTGTAGCAAGAAACCCAATAGCCGTTTTAATGTAGGATAGAACACCTTCGTACAGCTTGCTTTTTTATTATGGTTGTAGCAAGAAACCCAATTGAAAGAAAGAATGGAAATGAGAGGTTTGTTTTAATCCAAACCCAATGAAGAACTAAACAAATAAAATAATACAAACACACGGAAGCCTTGAGCGCCAAAAGTGTGAGAGCAGCTGATGGAGAGGGAGCTCAAGCTTCAAGGATGGCAATGGATCACAAGAGGCCTTGGAGATTTGTCGTTAGAGCGTCAAGACATCAAAATATTATTCGGTAGTGTTCCCGGCATCCATGGTTTCTTATTTATAGGAGAAATACACATAAACACTTCAATATGGCCGTTGGAGGGCTTCCGGAGCCGTTGGGGGTCAAAAGTACAAGTCTGGTCAAAGCCCAACGGCTGGTTTGACTGGGCACACCGGCTGGCCGGTGGTGTCTCACCAGCTGGCCGGTGGTCCACCGGCTGGCCGGTGCTGAGCTCCCGGCTGGCCGGTGGTCCAAACAGAGCAGGCTTTCTGTCTGGGTTCCATCGGCTGGCCGGTGGTCATCCACCGGTTGGCCGGTGGCACCAGGCAGTGGACAAGCCTACTACCTGGGTCCTCTGGCTGGCCGGTGGGCAAGAACCGGTTGGCCGGTGCCCATACCGGCTGGCCGGTGCGATATCACCGGCTGACCGGTGGCTCTGGAAGAAAGCAATGCTTCTTCCAGAGACCACCGGCTGGCCGGTGGACTCAGAGAGTCCACTATCAGCCTTCTTGGGCCAACTCCTGGGCAACTTTTTTCCTAGCATCAAAACACTTGAAAACAAGTTAGAACACAATGAGAGTGATTGTGATCATTAAAATCCAAGAGAGAGGGGTAAAACAGAGATGTAATACCAGAACATATGTAGTATTCCGTTTGAGATCATGGAGGAAAATCTAGTGGATAGTGAATTGTGAAATGATTTGGCAGTGACCTGGTGTGTAGCAATGAATATTGGATAAGAAGTAGCCAATGTTAAGGAGGTAACAGCCTAATGGGAGTCACCACATCATAGAGGTGACTAAGTTGGAGGTTTCTAGATCACTACCCTGGCTGAATGATTCCCAGGTTATCAGATTGTTTCCCACCCAACACGTGGCTGGAAAGGTTTATGGAATTGGTGGGATCTACCACCAGTGTGCTGATCCTAGCCAATCCCTCGTCAGAGCATAGACATTGTGAAGCCTAGAACATAGTGTAACATGTAATTTGGATTAAAACCCAAGTCTAATAATAACATTATACTAGCTCAAGTCCACCCAACCCACCCCATAAAGAAATATAGGTGGAATGAGCAGGTTCTACATGCCCACTCACTGTTCAGGCATTGGGTCTATCTCTCTCTCCCCAAATGTTCTATATTGCTAGAGATCATCATGTATCCTATTTTTTTCATGCATGATTCTTTTCATGGATTTCTCATCATGTATCAATTTCAAGAAAATATATTTCCTATACTAATCTTGTTTCTATATAGATACAAATGGAAAGATTCATTTTTTAATTCAAGATTGTACTTAATGTGATTTGGGATGATTTACTTTTTTAGATTTATAGGTCTAATGACTGGGGTTAATGTATTGTAATTAGAGTTATATAGGATTTTGATACTCCATCAGTTATGTGATAGAGAAAGGTCATGGGTCCCCCACTCTCTAACAATTTTTGGTACTCCCCCACATACTTGGGGTGTGGGTCCTCTAAATTCAAGTATGGTTTTGGTACTTCCTTGGGACCAATAAAGAATAGTCCACCAATATAACTGATAGATTTGGTATCTCAACCACTATCTATCACACACCAACCTTTGAAATTATTTTATTTTATTCTTTTCTTGTATTTGGATGTTTTTATGGAATCTCGAGTTGATTCCCAGTTTAAATTTTATGTTTTTAGATGTTTCGGGTGGCTTTTTGGCATGAACATGGCTTGGTCACTCTGTTTGGGAAACCATGCTACCCAACCTAGGTAATCATGTGAAATGTATAGGATTTGGGATAGAAGCTATCACTTGTTTTGTACAAGGATTTTCAAACCATTCTGGTTGACCATGTGCTCGATCTCCTCTCAAACAATAGTTATAGCATTGTTAGCACACATTTTAGAAAACTGTGTGGCTAAATAGTGTGAGATGCCCAAATTTTTAAAATATTAAAATTATTAATCTACCATCCCCTCTTTTTATACCTTTTTCATATTTCCTCCCATTGGTTCATTTTCAATGCAAGAAGGGGTCCCAAAAACCCTCTATCCTTGGTTCCTCCTCCTCCATGGATGCTCCTCCATCAAATCTAGGTAAATTTTTAGTTTTTTTTTTCATTTTTCTCTTCTTCCTATTCTCTTATCTTGATTTATTGGTTCTATCTTGGTGGGTTCCCTTATTGTATGAACCCTAACAGATATGGTTGATGTTTGGTTCAATTTCTTAAGGGTTAGGGTGTGCAATTTGTGTCTCAATATTTTATCTCCCTTCTCTCGAAGTTTCATCGCATCGTACTCTGTTGAGGTAGGTTTTTCAATTATTTTTAGTTTTAGTACAAACCATTGATGCTTTTTTGTTTTTAAATAATTTATAAACATATTTTACATTCTTGTTATGTGTTTGTTTGGTTTTTTGTGGTGTTTTGGTGGTGATTGAATTTGTTTAAAATGGTTTTTGAAGTGATACTTTAAATATTAATATGTATATGTGAACCTAACATGTTTGAAAAAATTTAAATTGAGCCTTTAGAGTAAAATTGATTGATTGGAGTGGTGTTTTCCCAGAGATATATTTTATTAAATTGGTTGGATTATGATTTTGGAAGTATATGTGGAATATAGTTATTTTTATACTGTGGTTTGTTGTATTGGTTGGAAGGAAAGTGATGATTATTTGAAAATGGTTTGGGTAAAAGATGTTTGTGGTTTTACATTGTATGTGGAAACATACATGTGTTCCTAAAGTTCACACATGGATAGACACACAAAAGATAATGGCCTTGTATAACATAAGAACCGGTCTTCAAAACACTTGTATGCCTCTTTCAAGATCTATATATTTAACTAAACTTTATTTCTTTCCAAATGAATTTATTGTGATTTTTAATAGGTATTTGATGAATGTGACTCATTTGGTACTTTTTAAGATGGTTGGTTTTTCAAGTAGTGTGGAAGCCCATTTGGAATCTCTATGTTCATTTTGTGTTTTCAACTTGGTATTGAAATAAAGTTGGAAATGAAATTGGATTTGGTATGAAGTATATTTATCATTGAGCTCTTGAATGTGTTTATTCATATAGATTTTAAAAATGGTGGAAAATGTTTTTAAAGTGTACTTGTAATGAACATGATGTATGGCCTAGTTGAAACTTTGTAATGTTGGGAAATGAATGTGGTTTTGCAAATGTAAATGCTTGATTGGAAACATAAGGTGTTTTGAGAATGGATTTGAATGATCATGTAATATGAAATCCTGGTTGGCACTTTTTATTGGTTTGTTAAATGATGATCACCCCTATTGAGGATTTCAACTTGTAGATTATCAAATAGGAAGTGCCATTGTTTGGGGTAAGCAAATGTGGTGAAGGCAGGTAAGGTGATTCATGTGTGTGAGTGCCTCCCACTTACATAGTGTACTATTACCATGGGTTTCATGGGTTATTTAGAGGGTTGAGTTTTGGTTTCTTATCATCACTAATTAGACAGGTTGGTACCCCTTTGATGGATTAGAGGTTGGGTGTGTAGTGAGACTAGATTGGATAATTTAGAGCAGCCAGTTTTTTATAGACTATGGAGATGCACCTTATGTCGACATGTGAATCCGACTCGAGTACATACAGGTATCGATATAAGGATTTTTAAGAACTCCCATGGTTACTACCATTATTTTTTTGCTTATTTTCCTACAATATGTTTGATATTAGTCTTTCTAGTTTTATCTACTTGTATTTTTCCCCTTTATTTTCTGAAAATTCCTCATTGGTTACATGAATGGATTTTGTGGTAGAATTTTTTTAAAATAAAAAGGTTTGTGGAAAGTGAAACTAATTTTTGAAAAGGAAAATTTCATGGGTTGTTTTAAAATGGGAACTTTTTTAAAGTTGTGTGTGTTCTGTTAAAATGTACTAAAGGACCATTTTCAAATATGTATTTCAAAGAAGTGTTTATGAACTATTTTTGGGAAAGGGAATTCAAGGATTTTGTGTCGGTTTCCTATTGAGATGTTAATATCACACCCTAATTGTTATATTTATTCATTTGATCCCCATTTATTGGGGAAAAGTCATTTCCATAGTGTTTTCCTTGCTATCTGGCACTATTTTCCATCCCATGGGGATCGGGATTCTCTTCGGGCCTCATCTCAGACTGGGTCAGGTGTCAGGTTGGATGGAACTATGTCCTAGTTTGTGAAAACATTTTATCATAGTTCTTGTTATTAGGGGTGTCCAGTAGTTGGATACTAGGATTGTCATGTCTCAAGAGGTAGGTATGGGGATAGTGTCGCAAACTCTTAAACATTCTAATCCCTGAGTTTATAGGGGTAGTCTAGGTTTTAAGTCTTTGTTCTATATTTTGGATTTTTTTGTATGAGGAATAACAATGGAGGTGATATTATGTTATATTTTGATCTCACATAGAGTAGTGACCCATGTGAAGTCTGAGTAAACGGTTCATGATCCTCCTAGTTTTTTATTCTTACTTAGGGAATGGCCCACTACCATGTTTCCAAGTTAGGCAGAGACACTATTTCTAATTTCAGTGGCTTGGTGTGAGTGGTGTATTCTTTTGGTCTTAGTTATTGTGATTATGATTTTTAAATGAAAATGGTTTATGAAAATGAAAATCAATTTTTTCAAATAGTTTTGGGTTGGTAGAATGGGTTTCAAAGGAGATTTCTTTGATTTAAAATTTGGTAAGATCTTGGGTTTTGATAATGAAATGGTAAGTATTACCTATGGTATTATTTATGAATGTTCACATATGTATGGGTATGTAAGGAAAATGCACATCGTCACGTGTGAGTGAACGATATAAGTAGAAGTGTATGGTCACACATGTAATGGATCATAGGATTCCATGGGTGAGAGTTTGAAATTAATGGTTTGGATTGTTTTTTCTAAGATGGGTTTTGAGTGGAAAAATGATTTGGGTTTGGTTTTTCATGAAAAATTGGGTTTTTGTCATGTGAAAAATAGATTTCTATTTTTAGAAGGTGGCCTTTCAAGAAAGAAATTTTGAAATTTAAATGAAAATGGTGAAATTTTTTAAAAGGTAATTTGGGGTTATATTTGTATGTGTTTTTCTTATGATCCTATTGTTTTGTATTGATTTGTTCATTTTAATTATCCATCAATTTGATGTTTGTCTTTAATTGGTGTAATTTATGTTATTCAGAATATTCCTCCTAGAAAGGTCCTCAATGTTTCTAATGATTCATGCCCAGTTTTAAGTTCTTCTTGATTTTTTCCTATCCTTCATGATGATCGAGGTTTGTTAGAGGTGGTTGAGTGGCTTGAAGAAGATGAGTGTGTATTCAAATCGTTGGGAACTCCTAAATCTATTATAGTTTGTGCTATTTTGGGATTTTTTTGAGGGTCCATCCTTAGATGTATTAGTTTTATTTTCACTACCATCGATGTAAGTTGGGATGACATGGGATATGTTCAAGTCCATATTTTTCGATGTTTTATACCTGAGGGGGTGAAGATAATGAAAATATAATATCTCAGGAGTATTTAGCATGAATAATAGATAGTGAAGGCTTATGTTGACCACTTCATGGATCCAGTTTCCTTTTCTATAGAGGTACTATCTCTGGATGTATTGAAGGCTTCTCTTTTTATTAGGATTATTTTTCCTGAGATCAAGGAGCACACCCTCTCCTCGAAGGATCTTTATTTTAAGAAGTTGGTGGATGAAGCGTTCCATTATTGTGTTAATTAATTTTTTTAGATAAAAGTGACATATTATAGAGTTTTTAATTCCTTATTTGTGAATTCCACTATTTTGTAGTATTGTTAAAAGACAAATTAAATTAGTTGTTCCAAAATTGACATTAATGTTATAGTATAATAAATAATATTTAATTAAATAATTTAAAACTCCAAATAATACTATATTCGTCCAAGTTATTTTTATATGGTTTAAAATATAAAAAAATTCCATTTATGGTCTAATTGTTCTTTTATTCTATCTTTCTTGGCTCCAAAATACAAAAATCTTTAATACCATGGTAATTGTCAAAAAAATGTTAAAACGAGTTAAAATAAGAAGATAATGGTGAAAACATCACCTAAACAGGTAAATTTTTCTATTTGATATTATTTTAACTAATATAATTCTTTTATTATAATATTATCAATTTTGATCCATTTTAATTTGAAAATTAATTTATATTAAGTTAACATTTTATTAAATTCCAAGAGTGCCCCCCACCCTCTTAAAAAAGGGAACATATTATCCTCTTTTATTCAAAATTAATGAACATTTTATTTCATCCAATACCATCCCAAATAAATTCTTAACATCCCTACCCATGTTATGGAGTCATTTTTTTTATCAGAAAACCAACCTATGAAATATTTTGGGGTAAGTATTAAGAGGTTTTCTGAACAAGACGTATAGTTCTTAATCAAGTGATTTCATTTTATTTTTTATTCTACCTCCTTAAAACCTTCTTAAACAATTTTTAAATAATAATAATAAAATTATATTAAATATAATTATATTTTATATTTTTTTAATTTCATAACCTAAATCCATATCTTCTTTCATTAAATGGGAAATGAAACCATTGGTCATGTGTTTGGAGGAATACTGCCTCGTGAACCAATGTAATTTATTTTCCTTCACCTCATATTATGACTAGTTATAATGATAGATTTAATGTATATATGTTATATCCATGAAATATTTATCATTATTAAAATATAATATATCATTTAATTTCTTACCTTTACATTCACTGAATAATGATAATGTTATCTGTGTGTACATGCAGACTACCACCTCCTAAAAGCGATGTGATTCATTTTTTACCACCAAATCACATGGATGGTATATATAAGTTTATTTAAAAAAATAATATTTTATATTTGATATAAAAATACTTTCCTTATTTGAAAAATTATTGTTTAAAATTGGAAATGTTACTCATATGTACGTATGGCCTACCCTCTCCATGATTGAAACATGATTCATTTTACATAACCATACTTCATGGTTGGTTTTGAAAGTATTATTGGTTTATAATAATGATAATTATTTCATGAATATTATTTTTATATTATTTAATATTGACCTCTTTCACCATAGTCGACCTACCAAAGTCATTTTGATATATGTGCTAAATATCTTCAAAACATCTCATGTGAACTTAATTGATTAAGTGATTTTATATGACATAGTATTAATTAAAATAAAAAGGATTAATGAAATTTAAAATTTTTTATTAATCAAGAAAATAGTTAAAAAAATTATTATTTGATAATATAAATAACATACATGATAAGTTTGACTTGAGTTAAAGACTTTATTTTAAAAAATCATCATTTAAAGTTTCCCTTCCAACAATTTTTCTTCCATATAAATTTTTTTAAATAATTATATATATATATATATATATATTTATATGGACATAAATTAATTATAAATGAAATTTTATGACTCATTTTAATTTCTTTAAAATATTTTCAAAATGAATCTTTTTACATATTTTATATGGAATGTTTTTACTTTATTTATAAAAGATAAAAGGAATGTGTTATTTTAACAAATATGGAGACCACAAATTTTCCCTCTATTATAACTATTATTTTATATTTGACTTCAATTATAAGATTCCATATTTTATTCAAATAAAAACAATCATTTCTGGTATTCTTATTGTTTTTAAAAAGGCTTTTAAATAATAATAGATATTTCAATATCTGAAAATGTTTTCTTATGGGTGTAAAGAATATTTATGAGTGTAATGTTGGAAATTGAAAGCCTTTACATGTTATGATCTTGTTATAGTTTTTGGAAATTTATATGATTAAGGTTGGATCCATTATAGTTCAAGGACATATGGTTCCATTATAAACCAAGTATGGGTGGTTCTGTTATAAATCGAGGATGGGTAGGTCCGTGATAACCCTCTAAAAAATTGGGTATAGAAGTCAACTATATTGGTTATTCCATTCGTAAGAGTAAAATTAAAAATACCAATTAAACTAAATGATTTATCTATTATTGATATGGTTTTTTATAGAAATATTATTATTTATCAAGCTAATCAGATTACCTTATGTTTAAAGGAAATTATATACTACTTCTTAAGGGTAGAAAGTATAACTTTGTGAAAAAGTTCTCATGTGTTTTTCATGAATTCAATGAAAAAATTATAAATTTTAGTTTTATTTTAATATTTATTATGAAGTATTTTATTAAAATATTTGGGAATTAAATTTTATTTCTTGGTAAAGAAACTTTTTATTTTTATCCTAAATATTATTTTCAAAAAGAATAATTTTTATAAGTGTTCATAAACTAACAGGTTTATTTCTTCTTTATTTTCTACCCCTTAATAAGAAATTTGTGCTCATCCCTAGTTTTTAAAATTTTGTTCATATGGTTTAAGGATTTTTAATAAAAAAATAATAATTCAATTTGAAATTTAGGAAGATTACTCATGAAATGAAAACATGTTTCAATTTAAAAAAAATTATATTGTGGGAGAAATGGATACTGAGTAGAAGTGTAAAAAAATTTATTTATGGGTTAGTTATATAATAATTATAAACTAATTCCATAAAAGTATAAACCTAAAAGATATTTAGGATGAAATAAAGTGAATTATTGTCCAAATACAATGAAAAATGTAATGTTTAAAGATGGTTACCTTCAATAACGTAAGATTATTCATCATTCCTCCATAACTTAATTAACTAGTGGATAAGAAGTAGGTTTCATGATGATTTCCTTAAAATATCATCATTACACATCTATTGAAATAATATGGATGCTATAATTACTTAATATCCCTAGTTAATCTTAATAATAATCAAAGGATGTTGATTTATATGAAAACTTGTTTTTTAAAACCATTAGATCGATGCTTTGAAAATAAGAAGAATTGACTTTTTATTTTGCTAACTTTTAAAAAATAAAAACATCATAGAAAAATGGGTATATATTTTTCTTCAAAAAACTATATTGAATTATTAATTAAGATTAATATTTAATAAAAAAATGAGAGCAGGAAAATTAATTTACATGAAAAATATTAAAAAATATTCTTTTCATGGTTTAATAATGAATGTAAAAAAATTACTTGTATTGAAAACATTAAAAATATTCATTTTAAAGCCTTTGTAAATAAATTTAAAGATATCTGAGAAATTAATTGATAAATAATTGGATTATATAGAATATAATCCTTAAAACAAAATACATAATGTGTATATAGAGGGAAAATAGTTAGGAAAATACTTCAAAACTTATAAAGTAATGATTTAAAATAAAACCCCTTAAGGCTTTTAAAATCAAAGCCCTATTAAAAGGAAGAACTTGGGAAGGAACTAAAAATTCCATGGGTATAAAGATATTCAAGATATAATACTTAAAATATGTAGTATATATAGTATATAAGTTGAAATAGATGCATAATTTGAAACATGTCTCAAAGAATGAAATTTGGGATCAGAAACCCTAACCTCGGACTTCTACTTAGTCAAATGCACTATTTCATTAATGTATAATAAATTTAGGTTTATTATTCATATGATTGAGAAAATTAAACTTGTTTATTTTATTTTATACCATCCATTTATACTTCCTTATTACTTATATATTGATTTTTTATTGTTAAAATCATTGTTTGAGTGTTAACCGTTCAGTTTCCCTTACATGCCTCTGTTTGAAGGTTATGGTCCTTGAGTATTTTTTATATATTAATGACCTATAAAATTGTAATAATAAGGTAATATATGTGTTATATAAATTTCTACAATCACATATCCATTTCATGGTACTTATTTTGATGGTTTTCATTGAATGTTTAAAAAACTCACTTTTTGGTGATTATTAAATTAACAAAACAATTGAAGTTATTAGAAAATATAAACCTGAATATTAATACTCAATAATTATAAAAACATATTAAATTAATAATTATTAAATTCTATAAACAGTATTTTTTAATCATTATAGAAATAAAAATTATAACATCATTCATGTATGTGGTAAAACCTACCAAAACTAGTACAAGTTATAATAGTTCAATAAGTAAGAACATATCATTGTATACTAATAATATAACTTTTATAAATGACTAATGGTTTCAAAAAAAATTAAATTTATTAATTAAATTAAATAATATGTTGATAAAGAATATATAAAATAATAAATAATAAAAATATATCACATACATTGAGATCCTGAATCTTCTCTTAAAGGCCTCATGGAAGTGATATTTTTAAGAATTATTCATGGGAACACTAGATCCAAAACATGATATATAATTATGAGGGAGAAAATTTAAGAAGTTATTCAAGATAATTTAAAAGTATTTTTTTTTTGGATGTAGAAGAAGGATATGTTCTCTTATAGATGAGAAGGGTGGTATTTTTGTAATATTAATTTCATAGTATTTTAAGAGAAAATCATGTTCAATGATATTATATCCAAATTAGTCAAATTTTTAAGATAAGATAGGTTATGTCAATAATCCACTCATACAATCAATTTTGGATATATATTTTTCATTTTTTGTGGCCTTATCCCTTAATTTAACCATTTTTTAACCATTTTAACCTTTACTGAGGTGACTAACTTTAACCATGGAAACTTGTTTTTATGGAAACAAATGAAATTAAACTTACAAAATAACTTTAATTAGATTATTCTAAATAATAAAACCAATTTATAATACTGAATTTATAAAGTTGGTGAGAATTAATTTTAATATAAGTATGCATAACACAACAAAAAAATTTTTTTGAAAAAAACCTTTAAAGCTTGAAATTGAATTTATAAAAATTTATTAATACATAATAATCATTAAATTTTTAGTAATATGATTTACTATAATATAACTGGTTCATTTCCTTAAAAAAATATTTAAAATATAATAATTTCAACTTTTAAATAAAAACATATAATATATAATACAATAATTTTTTCAAACCAAAAAAAATATCCATGAATAATGAATGTAGTACTCCTTATAATAACATAATTATTTATTTAATATTGATAATTTATTTCTCTAATCATTCCTTGAATTTGATAAATTAATTCCATTTTTAAAATTCTTAAAAAGTAATAAATTTAACACATAATCATAATTTATTAAAATAGTTGTAACACCCCAACCCCAGTTACCCAGAGTTTGTGAATTATTACATAACATTGGCATGATCACAATAAAGATAAAATCTCGAAAGACCGATTAGTTTAGGAGCCTTGGAATAACTAGATACATTCATAAAGATTACATTACATCATAAAATGAAAACTACAAAAATATAGTCTCCATAGTCTACACTCTTATCCCCTCATACTATCCCTGCAGGTCATTCATAAATTACTTCTTCACATCCTGGGAAAAATAAAACATAGAAAAGGGGTGAGCTCAAATTCCCAGTAAGGATAACAATATAGCGGAAACTTTTATAAATAAGAATAAACATTTAAGTCAATGTATAACTAAAACAAAAGGCTTTTAAACTTGAACTTCAACATAGTATGGAAAAAATAATATGAAATAATTCCATTTACTTATTCACATGGATATTCTACAAATCTAATAATCACATGCAATATCAATAACCACTTTCATAATGATGGAATGCATAATGCCAGACTATCATAACCACATAGCCAAGGCTTCGTGCCAAGACTACAAATAAGATTTTGTCAAGGCCTTGTTCCAAGACACTAGTTTGTCTCATGAGACCTAATGATTCATCTATGAGCTATACTGGGCTCCACCCGTCACATATTAAGTCCAATGCATTCCCCTATAAAAAGGTTTAAACATAACATAAACATTCGTATTAAAACTAGCATACTAAATGTAAATACTTCATCTATAAACCATGAATGGTATAAAAATAACACATCCACAGTCAAACATATCACAAAAACTTCAATACAATATAGAAGTTTTGTATCATAATAAACCAACTTCAAATAAGCTTAAAATCCATCAAAGGATGTTGACATAAATGAAATCAAAACTCTTTTTAGAGAAATATCTATTTATATTTTGAAATCTTTTAAGAGTCATATATTTATAAAATAAAACATTTTATTTGAAAATATTCTTATAATATTGTAAGGGAAGTTGTGAAGATTTTATAATGGCAGAAAATAGCCGCACCCGCCGTATAAGTTAAAAAAACATTCTTACCTTAATTCTGTCAAAAAGGTTAAAAAGCACCTTGTTTGGAAAACGACAGAAAGATTCCTTTATAAACTTCTTATAAAAAGTCAAACAAGGGTATAAATTACTTTAACCCATATTCTTTAAAATAGTAATAATGTTATGAAATACATTTTTAAGAAACATGGATGTGGATGATAAAGAGGTCCCAGTAGATAATTACGTATAAACAATCTCGGATAAGGAAGAGATTGTGAAATAAACCATTAACATGTACTTTTCCTTGGTTGGGGTAGGTTAAACTCTTTTATAATGGTGAAATAATTGTTATTAAATTATACAAGAATCATATATATTAATATGATATCATATATGATCTTTTAACATTGCTTTGTTAATAATATTTTAGAATTATCGTCGTTTCGGGTGTTAACTTACTCGTTTTCTTTTATATGTTTTTTTTATGTAAGACGTGTTTTTAATGGATAGGTTGTATATTATTCATATCTATAATGATATTAAGTCCTTAAACATTATTATTAATCTTCAAATGAGAATTATACTTGAATGGATACGATGTAGAATGAATGTCATCGCGTTCGTGGAGACGGTAGTCCGTACGTACGCACGAGCGACAATATCATTATTTTGATATTAAAATAATATTTAATTGGATGGTATATCATATATATATATAATAATTATCATGTTATATTTATTATTTAAATTAATTAAAAATCATTATTATACCTATCCAAATAATAATATATTGAATAACAATTACACCACGACGTGGAGACGGTAAGTCGTATGTACGCAGGTATGGTGACATGTCATTCAAAGGATGGATAGAATAATGAATATGGTTGTACCATATTTATAATAATATTAAAGTATATAGTAGAAACTAGATTCATTATTTTATAATGGTAATAACAAATAAAGAAGAAGTTGAAGAAGAAATGAATTTGAAAAAGGGTGGTGAAAACATTACCTCTTCTTCAGGTTCTTCCTTTTGATTTGATCAAAAGGGCTCCTTAGGTTGTCTTTCTGATCAATATAAGGCCTCTAAGATGTATTGAGGGAAGTTGAGAGAATATTTGGGCAGGGTTTTGCCGAACCAAAAGTCTTTGAAGGTGTGAATTAATGATAAGGGGGAGTACCCTTTTATAAGAGGGGTGAGGGGAACCTGTGTAAAAGCTAAAAATATTATTTTATAATAAATTCATATTCGATTTCTAATGGCTCCAAAGTAAATTATTTAAATTTTAAGGTGGGTATAGGTCAAAAACCACTCAAACATTATGATTTATATAGGTTTGGGTTACTATATTAACCTTATCTTTAAGTATTAACTCTTAGTTAATTAGTTTTACTTTTACAATGTCTCTTTATATTTTTATATTATATGGTTAATAAACATACTATATACATACAATAGAACCTCAAGTGGTCCATTAATGATAAAACTATCATGATATAAGTTTCTTGGCCTAACCTTTGATTTTTAGGAATTTAATATCAATTAATAATATAATAGTTGTTTTAAAAACTCTTTTATGTCAATTTTGACACTACTCAATAACTGATTTTTGTAAAATTTGTAACAGAATTATTACTTCAAAAAAAGTTAATTGAATTAATATTAACATGTTATATTATCCTAGAAAATTATTGGTATTTATAAAAAGTCTCAAATTACATTTATTTGGGTATTTATAATATCAATTATTTTAATTTTTCATTAATTAGGTAATTACTGCATCACTATTGTGTCATAAATAAATTACATTATTTACTGTCTAAAAATTATAAATAAAATACCATTATGTAGGAAATATTTCTAGATTTCTAATAAATATTTATAGTTGAAATTACAACATATATAACCCTATGTAAAAATTGTTTTTCTAAAAGAAATATGCTTATGTCATTTTTGTATTTATTTTAACTTAATTAAAATAAAGTGTCCCTATCACCTACAAGTGGCTCCATGGGGTCCCAAAATCGACCCAAATATGTCCATGGTCGGACATGTATCCACCAATAAGGTTAGGACACGTTTTAGGGTAATTTATTATTATTATAATATTATTTCTTTTAACCCTTATTTCCTGGATTTACCCTTTAACCATGGTAAATAAAATATTTACCAAAGTAATTATTCAAAATGTCTAAAAATAAAAGTTACCTATTTACACAATTTGTACATCCTGATTCCAAATATGGAATCCATTTTTCCAAATTCAAAACACAGAAGTGGCAGAAATTAATTTAAAATTAATTCCTGCTGTCAAAACAAAAAGCGTGTTTTTAAGATATAATAACTATCAAAAGATTGATACTTGTTTATGTCCGGTTTAATTGTGAAATTATGTCCAATTACCAAAATTGTATTAAATGTTAAAAATATATTCTAAATATACTTTAAAAACACTCAAATTCATAATTTATCACTATTAATTATTTTGATTAAAAAAGTTGTTGTTAATTAAAATTTAGTAATTTTCACTATTCATAAAAATATAAATGTTATCCGAAAAGTTCCAAAATTTCACCTTAGGCTAAATTAGATACTCTGAATACAAAAATGATGTCCATTTTGAGAGATAAAATTTATAAAATTTAAAAAAGTAGCTATTACTATTCATAACGGCTAGTTTGATTGGTTGTAGTGTGTTAGAACTCGATGTTGCGTACAACACATGCTATTGCATTATTCAAAGAGAACCATACCGTAGAAGCTTGGGGTGTTATATTCTCCCCTCCTTAAAATAATTTCATCATCGAAATTTCTAGAATACTACCACACAAAAAGACTCGGGTGGTTCTTCATCATAAGTTCCTCAGGTTCCCACGTTGCCTCTTCCATCTTATGGTTTCTCCATAGAAATTTTACCAGACGAGTCGTCCGGTTTCTTAGCACTTGTTCTCTAATATCAAGAATCCTGATTGGATCTTCGCAATAAGATATATTGGGTTCCAGTTCTAATTCCTCATAGGTGAGTACATGCGTTGGCCCAGGCATGTATTTCTTCAACAGAGATACGTGGAACACATTGTGAACTTTGGAGAGACTTGGCCGCATTGCCAATTAGTAAGCTAAAGCCCCAATTTGTTCTAGAATTTTGAAAGGTCCGATGTACCTGGGACTCAATTTACCTTTCTTACCAAAACGTATGACTCCCTTTCATGGAGATACCTTCAGGAAAGCATGATCATTGACTTGAAATTACAAATCCTTCCTTCGATTATCTCCCTCTTCATGTTGTCCCACCAAAAATGTTCCTTCAAATATATATACATTTTGGTTCTCCCATGGTGTATATAGAAATTGGACCTATAAGCATCATCCAACAATTCCCTTTTTAGATCAGGTATATTGGGAACACAAATCCTGTTCCTGAATTTCAAAATTCCTTCTTCATACACAAAGTCTCTCAATCTCCCATCATTCACAGCTTTAATCCTCTTTTAAAATTCTTCATCATCGGTTTGAGAACTATTAATCCTTTCTATTAAAGATGGTTTGGCAACCATTTCAAAAAGCATTGATGTTTCACCTTCCCTGATTATTCCCATGTCCATCTTCACTAGATCCATGAAAATTGGATCCCTTTCAATTCTCATATTGTTCAAAACTCCATGGTCTTTTCTACTCAAAGCATCTGCCACCATGTTTTCTTTCCCCGGGAGGTAGTGTATCGTACAATCATAATTCTTGAGTAATTCAAGCCATCTCCTTTTCCTCATGTTGAGTTCTTTTTGTGAGAAAATATAATTCAAACTCTTGTGATCAGTATAAATCTCAAATTTTTCACCATAGAGGTAGTGCCTCCATATCTTCAAAGCAAAGATCACAGCTGATAACTCAAGATCATGAGTATGATAGTTTTGTTAATGAATTTTCAACTGTCATGATTCATAGGAAATAACCCTATCATTCTGCACAAGGAAACAACCAAGTCCTTTCTTCGATGCATCACTATAAATAACGAACCCATCATTCCCCGATGGTAGAGTCAATATAAGAGCATTGACTAATATTTTCTTCAGTTCTTCAAAACATTATTCACACTCTTTTTTCCAAACAAATTTAACCCCTTTACGTGTGAGCTTTGTTAATGGGTTAGCCAACCGGGAAAAATTCTGGACGAAACTTCGATAATAACCTACTAAACCAATAAAACTATGTACCTCAGTTATACTCGTCGGTGCAGGCCATTCTTGGATTGCATTGGTCTTAGAAGGATCAATGGAAATTCCATCCTTAGAGACAATATGGCCAAGAAAATAAATCTCTTGAAGCCAGAATTCACACTTGCTAAACTTCCCATATAATTCATGTCTTCTAAGAGTCTTCAATATAATGCGCATGTGATTTTCATGATCTTTGTAGATTTTGGAGTATACTAAGATATTATCAATAAATACCACTAAAAAGTCATCAAGATATTCCTTGAAAACTCTGTTCATTAGATCCATCAAAATAGAGGGTGCATTAGCCAATCCAAAAGGCATTACTGTAAACTCCTAATGCTCGTACCTTGTTCAAAATGCTATCTTCGGAATGTATTCCTTATTCACACACAACTGATGGTATCCAGATCGAAGGTCAATCTTTGAAAAGTATTGAGCTCCATGTTGTTGGTCAAATAAATCATCAATCCGAGGTAGGGGATACTTGTTCTTTATTGTTATAGCATTGATCTCCCTGTAGTCGATACATAACCTCATAGATCCATCATTCTTTTTAACAAAAAGAACAGGGGATCCCCATGGAGAAACACTATGGCCAATAAATCCATTATTACTTAATTCCTCTAGTTGTTTCTTTAGTTCAACTAATTCTACAGTGGTCATTCTATAAGGGGTCTTCGATATAGGCCTTGATCCAGGAATTAAATCAATGGAAAACTCAACTTCTAGTTCTGGAGGATGTCCAGGTAAATCTTCCGAAAACACATATACATATTCTTTCACAATAGTTACATCCTCTATTTGAACATTTATTTCCTCACCCATAGTCATTTCATTCTCTTCCTCCCCAATAATTGAATTTAGTTGAGCTACTGAGGGTGGATCTAGATAAGAATTAGGTGGTGATGATTCTGCTCTAAAGATAAGGTGTTCCTTATCATCATCATCAAAAATCATAACCTCCTTCTTCTTACAATAAATCTTCACATCATGGTCTGAAATCCAGTCCATACCGAGGATTATATCAAACTCAATCATAGGTATGATGATGATATTAGCAGATAAAGAACATTTATGTGCGCTAATGGGGACTGATTCACAAAACTTTGTTGCAATGATACTTCCCTTAAGAGTTTTAACTAACAACTCCCTTGTTAAATAAAATTGGAAATATCTAATTTTCTTAGCAAACTAGGAAGAATGAAACAATGCGATGATCTAGAATCAAATAATGCATTTTCTAAACTTGAGGAAACCATTAAATTACCTGCCACCACGTCTTTCGGAGCTTCTACCTCAGCATTAGTGATAGCATAAGCTTGGCCTTGATCCCTGGGACTTTTCTGAGATAAGTTCCCCTAACTCTTAAGACATTAATTTCCATAATGTCCCATCTCCCTGAAATTTTAGCATTGGACATCGGTAGCCTCCTTCTTCCCCTTTCAATCACGAGCTTGGTGGCCTTTTTCACCACACTTATAACAGACTCTCGTTCCTTTTAAGCATGTACCGAGGTGTTTCTTCCCCCATTTACAGGAGGATGGATATTCAACTTTTCACTTCTTCCCTTTATTTCCATTCCCAGTTTGATCAGAAGATCTCCTCTTCTCTTTCTTTTCTTTAAAGTCCTATGACTTAGATAATTCTTTCCTTGTCTTGATAGCACATGAAACAATGTCTTCGTACGACAAGAAGGATTGTGAGACTAATGCTCGATGGAGAAATGGTTTTAACCCATAAAAGAAATGATCAATCTTACTTCTAGGGTTACGTATATAATCTTCAGCATACCTTCAAAACCTTGTAAAGTTAGCCTCATACTTTGTGACATTCTCATCCTCCTTTTGTCTCAGACTCAGAAATTGTCTTTCCATATCTTCTCGATGGTCACGAGGAAAGTATTTTTCTAAAAATAGATCTTTAAACTCCCTCCATTCCATATTAGATACTTCATCATCTTCCTTCATGTTTTGAATCAATGACCACCATTGATCAGCATCTCCAGTGAGGCGGTAAACTGCCATGATAACTTTTTCCCTTTCACTACTCCCCAAAGCCTGAAATATTTTATCTAGGGAATTTATCCATTGCTCAGCTACTAAGGGATTTGTACTCCCATTGAACATTGGTAGTTTTTTCCTCATGAATTGATCTAACATTGATCCTCCACATTGTGGATCAAGGTGCTCCATATGGGTAAGGTTATTATTCATAACCTGAGTGAGTTGTCCCAGTATGGTGATTAGTTGATCAGCACTAGTTGCATCACCAGCTCCACTATAATTATCTTGAATAGGAGAGAAATCCCTACATGGAGTGAGTGTATTGATATGGCTTCCATTTCTTCTACTAGGTTCCATTTCTAAACAATTTCATAAACTAGATCAGTTTACAAATCAAAATACATAATTCCATACTTATAAAACACTTAACAGAAATTGAACTATTTATGGATATAATCTATAATCATAAAAATGTTTTCTTTGAGGAAGTATGTACTCATAAATCCTTCATAATGATTTTTAAAGAAAATGATAGTTATCCTAAGCATATCCCCTGGGAGTGCCGTAACCAAGAGTGAAGCAAGGCTCGTTGTCATGCACCAGTTCCCGTTCGAGTCCAGCTCAAAGAAGTGTTTTCGGGTTTTACCCCTAGGTACATCTGTGCCAGAGCCGCCTTTACCTGCTCGTATCCAGACAGGGATGTATTGCTCAGAAAACTCACAAAATTTCTACAATAGCAAAATTCTAGGAAGTTCTTCTATACTAATCCTCAAAGTCCATATTAGGTCTATGTGCTCTAATCAGAGTTTATCTAAATCTAGCATCCAAGGTTTGTAATAAACTTCCTCTGATACCAACTGTAACGCCCCGACCCTAGTTACCCAGAGTCGGTGCATTATTACATAACATTGGCATGATCACAAGAAAGATCAAATCTTGAAATACCGATTAGTTTAGTAGCCTTGGAATAACTAGATACATTCATAAAGTTTACATTACATCATAAAATGAAAACTAAAACAATATAGTCTCCATAGTCCACACTCTTATCCCCTAATACTATCTCTTCAGGTCATTCATAAATTACTTCTTCACATCCTGGGAAAAATAAAACCCAGAAAAGGGGTGATCTCAAATGCCCAGTAAGGATAACAATATAGCGGAAACTTTCATAAATAAGAATAAACATTTAAGGCAATGTATAGCTAAAACAAAAGCCTTTTAAACTTGAACTTAAACATAGTATGGAAAAAATAAAATGAAATAATGCCATTTACTTATTCACAAGGATATTATACTAATCGAATAATCACATGCAATATCAATAACTACTTTCATAACGATGGAATGCATAATTCTAGACTATCATAACCACATAGCCAAGGCCTCATGCCAAGACTAAAAAAAAGATTTTTTCAAGGCCTTATGCCAAGACACTAGTTTGTCTCATGAGACCTACCAACGAATCAAAAATCTATAGCGGCCTCCACCCATCACATTTTAAGTCCAATGCATTCCCATATGAAAAGGTTTAAACATAACATAAACATTCTTATTAAAACTAGCGTACTAAATGTAAATACTTCATCCATAAACCACGAATGGTATAAAAATAACACATCCATAGTCAAACATATCACAAAACCATCAATACAATATAGAAGTTTTGTATCATAATAAACCAACATTAAATAAGCTTAAAATCCATCAAAGGATGTTGACATAGATGAAATCAAAACCCTTTTTAGAGAAATATCTCTTTCTATTTTGAAATCATTTAAGAGTCGTATATCTATAAAATAAAATGTTTTATTTGAAAATATCCTTATAATCTTGTAAGGTATGTTTTGAAGATTTTATAACGGCAGAAAATAGCCACACCCGTCGTATAAGTTAAAAAACATTCTTACCTTAATTCTGTCGAAAAGGTTAAAAAGCACCTTGTTTGGAAAATGACAGAAAGATTCCTTTATAAACTTCTTATAAAAAGTCAAACAAGGGTATCAATGGCTTTATCCCATATTCTGTAAAATAGTAAGAATTTTTTGAAATACATTTTTAAGAAACATGGATGTGGATGATAAAGAGGTCCCAGTAGATAATTACGTATAAACAACCTCGGATAATGAAGAGATTGTGAAATAATCCCTTACCTTGTACTTTTCCATGGTTGGGGTAGGTTAACCTTCTGTATAATGGTGAAATAATTGTTATTAAATTATATAAGAATCATATATATTAATATGATATCATATATGATCTTTTAACATTTCTTTGTTAATAATATTTTAGAATTATCGTCGTTCCAGGTGTTAACTTACTCGTTTTCTTTTATATGTTTTGTTACTTAATCCATGTTTGTCATGGATAGGGTGTATCTTATTCATATAAATAATTAAATTAAGTCCTTAAACATTATTATTAATCTTCAAATGATTATTATACTTGAATGGATACGATGGAGAATGGATATGATGGAGAATGAATCTCATCGCGTTCGTGGAGACGGTAGTCCATACGTACGCACGAGCGACAATATCATTCTTTTGATATTAAAATAATATTTAATTGGATGGTATATCATATATAAATAATAATTATCATGTTATATTTATTATTTACATGAATTACAAATCATTATTATACCCATCAAAATAATAATATATTGAATAACAATTACACCACGACGTGGAGACGGTAAGCCGTACGTACGCACGTATGGTGACATTTCATTCAAAGGATGGATAGAATACTGAATATGGTTGTACCATATTTATAATAATATTAAATTATATAGGAGATACTGAATTCATTATTTTATAATGGGAATAACAAAGAAAGAAGAAGTTGAAGAAGAAATGAATTTGAAAAAGGGTGGTGAAAACATTACCTCTTCTTCAGGTTCTTCCTTTTGATTTGATCAAAATGGCTCCTTAGGTTGGATTTATGATCAAACTAAGGCCTATAGGTTGTATTTAGGGAAGATGAGAGAGTATTTGGGTAGGGGTTGGACGAACTAAAAGGCTTTGAAGGTGTGAATTAATGATAAGGGGTGTACCCTTTTATAAGAGGGGTGAGGGGAACCTTTGGAAAAGCTAGAAATATTATTTTATAATAAAATCATATTCAGTTTCTAATGGCTCCAAAGTGGATTATTTAACGTTTAAGGTGGGGATAGGTCGAAAACCACTCAAAAAATAGGATTTATATAGGTTTGGGTTACTATATTAACCTTATCTTTAAGTATTAACTCTTAGTTAATTAGTTTCACTTTTACAATGTCTCTTTATATTTTTATATTATATGGTTAATAAACTTACTATATACATACAAGAGAACCTCAAGTGGTCCATTAATGATACACCTATCATGATATAAGTCTCTTGGACGAACCTTATATTTTTAGGAATTTAATATCAATTAATAATATAATATTTGTTTTAAAAACTCTTTTATGTCAATTTTGACACTATTCAATAATTGATTTTTGTAAAATTAATAACAGAATTATTACTTCGAAAAAAGTTAATTAAATCAATCCTGACATTTCATATTATCCCAAAAAATAATTTTTATTTATAAAAAGTCTCAAATTACATTTATTTGGGTATTTATAAAATAAATTATTCTAATTTTTCATTAATTAGGTAATTACTGCATCACCATTGTGTCATAAATAAATTAAATTATATACTGTCTAAAAATTATAAATAAAATACACTTATGTATGAAATATTTTTATCTTTCTAATTAATATTTATATTTGAAAATAAAACATATATAACCTTATGTAAAAATTGTTTTTCTAAAAGATATATGCTTATGTCATTTTTGTATTTATTTTAACTTAATTAAAATAAAGTGTCCCTATCACCTACAAGTGGCTCCATGGGGTCCCAAAATCGACCCAAAGATTCCCATGGTCGGAAATGTATCCACCAATAAGGATAGGACACGTTTTAGGGTAATTTAGTATTAATATAATATTATTTTTTAACCCTTATTTACCGGATTTACCCTTTAACCATGGTAAATAAAATATTTACCGAAGTAATTATTCAAAATGACTAAAAATAAAAGTTACCTATTTACACAATTTGTACATCCTAATTCCAAATATGGAATCCATTTTTCCAAATTCAAAACACATAAGTGGCAGAAATTAATTTAAATTTAATTCCAGCTGTCAAAACAAAAAGCGTGTTTTTAAGATATAATAGCTATCAAAAGATTGATACTTGTTTATTTCCGGTTTAATTGTGAAATTATATCCAACGACCAAAATTGTATTAAATGGTAAAAATATATTCTAAATATACTTTAAAACCACTCAAATTCATAATTTATCACTATTAATTATCTTGATTTAAAAAGTTGCTTTTAATTAAAATTTAGTAATTTTCACTATTCATCAAAATATAAATGTTATCTAAAATGTTCCAAAATTTCACCTTAGGCTAAATTCGATACTCCTAATAAAAAAATGAAGTCCATTTTGAGAGATAAAATTTATAAAATTTCAAAAAGTAGGTATTACAATTCATAACGGCTAGTTTGATTGGTTGTGGTGTGTTAGAACTCGATGTTGCATACAACATACGTCATTGCATTATTCAAAGAGAAGCGTACCGTAGAATCTTGGGGTGTTAAAATAGTTTTTTAAAACCAATGTTGTTTTCCAATTTTGAATTAAAACCATTTTATTTTAAAAAAATCATTTATTTTAATAATTTTTTACATTTATATTTATTTTAATATATATTTGTATAAAAGATAATTATTCACTTTAGTTTGGTGTTGCATTTTTCCCAAGCTATCGAACACACTAAATTTAATTAAAGGGAAATTAATATTAATATTGTGGGGTGTTACAGCATGTGTGGACATGTCGGGGTGTTACATAGAACCCCATAGTTGTCTGTAGATTCCCACAATTTATGTAGGTGTGTTGATTAGTTTAATTTATCCCTATAACCTCTTTTGGACTTATCTAAACATCTTGAACCCAATGGGAATAATTTTTTGATCAGTTTGGAAATGTTTTATGGATGAATTTATTAGATATATACTAAAATAGGTATATTATATTGTATAATATACCTTGGGTCATAATTGTTTGAATGTATGTGATGCACCTCACGAAAAAATGTTATAGATACATCATTGTATGCATGTGATGTCTATATAATATTATACGATGTGACCTATAAAATGTTATTGGGTTCATGGGATACTTCCACACATTCGAAATGTTTTTCCTTTAGTATTTGAATCATAAAGATGATTCATTTATGGTAATATAAAGAGAATATATTTGTTTGAAATTTTAAAACGATTTTATTTAAATTTACATATGTTTTTAGGTAATATGTGTCACCAAAAAACCATTGGGAATTTACACTAAAGTATCTTCAATGAAGTAAACCTATATAAATAGATTAATCCTTCTATTGGTGTTGTATATGACACGGTATTAAAAATATAAATCTCTGTATTCTTCTCTATTTTTCTACTTTTTTTAAAATAAAGTGTTTGTTCAACTTTTTAGTTTTATAGGTCCTATAATAGCATATAATAATTCTAGTCGTCATTGTACTACGTTTGGAGGTTAGAGTCCTTCAAATATCACTTTTTGATCTCTGTTAAACATAATCCATTGAGATTATTAGATATAGAGAACACTATGAAATAGGTGAACCTGTTTATATTTATGTTCTTCATTATCGTGTTGAATCAAGGATGATAGATATAGTTATTTAATAGGTTTGTTATGAATATATGATGTTCCATAATAACCCATCAGTGGTATTGGTGACACCTCCATCATTGATTTAACATGTTTTTATACTAATTTCATGAAGAACATGTATAACATAATATTCTTGTAGTAATATAATAAGGTAATATATGGTGTGGAAAAATAATAGTTATTGGATCACTTTACCTTTATTTACAATATAGGATATCATAATATAAAATTCAGCATTTTCAAGATAGTTGGGTACAATTGGATGTGTTGTATCATACAATTCATTCAATACAATGATTTTACAACATTTTATTATCTATGATTATAGTTATCCAAGGTCATGAAATATAATCCATGTTTTTTAAAATAGGGTATCACATTATAAATGTGATATAACATATATTATAGTTTACAGCAAGCAACCTATGTGACTTAGATATTGTGTAAGAAATGATAGGATACCTAAATAACAAACAACAAGTCACCTATATAAATAATGATAAGATACCCACGAGAGATTCTATTATATAAAATGATGGAATCACAACATATGATATATAGTTTCACTATCTATCATCAAATACGATATGGGATTAAAAAAATAAAAAAATATTTTTATGAGAAATTGAATAGGGTTTATAAAATGTTTATAAAATATGAGTGTTGGGCATTATAAATGGAATATTTTTATGCCTAAATTAAATATAAAATGTTCATATGATATCTCATGTTTGGAAAAATAAACAATGAATTTATTGATATATTTATTAATATTATATATTAATTTATATAAATTGTTTATATAATGTTAATGTTAAGTATGCTTAAATTTATGTGAAATTTTCTTCTTATAAAAATTTCCATGCCATACATTGCATTTTAATTATGAAAAATATATATATATTTTTCAATTAACTTGAATTTAATTTGTTAGGTAGTTATTAAATTAAATTTATAGGTTGAGTATAGTTTATACATATTAGGTGTTAGAGTAATAATGTAACTGGAGTCTCTCTTGAGTAAAGTATCCTTTGGTAAGTGGAATTTTGTTTGGACTAATCACTGGCTTGGAGACTTATGACTTGTCTGGAAATATTGAACTTGTGGGAATTATTGATTCTATATAATTATAAACTTTTACATTAAAGAGTTACATGTTCGTCATGCATGGAATTAATTTAAATATTTATAAATATGTTTAATTATATTTTTTGTGAGTAAAATAAACTATAAGTTATGTAAAGAGTTACACATTAATATGGTTTGATCATATTAATTTTGTGGATGGAATAAGGATTACAAAACTAAATCATTAGAATAATGTGTATTTAATGGAATAAAACATAAGATAATTAAGATTTCATCTAATGTATTATTTTTGGATTTAATATGAATTTGATGTATATTAAAAATATTGAGACTAATTAAACTCTTAAAATAATAAGAGTAAGATTCCTTCTAAAGAAAACCATTTTTTAGAACATGATCATCCAACCAAGTAAGTTTATGTTTAATCTATGTGCCCATGGGTTGTAATGGGTAAGGAATGGAGGAGATGGATAACCCTAAGAGTTAGGTAACCAAATTCCGCTATGATATTTGGGTCAAATTTAGCTGGAAAACCCTATAAGATAGGATACCAAAGGAATAAAGTTGATATTATATCCATATGATGGATTTTAAAAAAAAATACACACAACTATCTAAGAATAATATGTGATATTATTGGAATTATAAACTACCAAAATAATTAATATTTGATAGGATCGCTAAATTAGACTCAAAACATGGTGAAATATGGATCTTGGATCACTAAATATATATTATGTATGGGGTTAAAATTTTAGTGTGAGTACTTTTCTTACAACTTATTGATAAAAAGATATGAAACATGATACTCACCCATAAATATGTCTTTTTTGTAGATTATGACATGAATCATAAATATAATTTTGAGATCTCTAATTTTTATGACCTATAAAGTAATTATATATTGGTATCCAAGATTTAGAAATTTTGTCAAAGAGAATTATTATAATAATGGGGATGTGAATGTTGTAAAAATAAATCTCTCTAATTCTAAATTATTGGTATTGGATACCATGTGTGCATCACAAATTTATACCAAAAAATATAGACTTGGAAATATAAAATAATTGAAGAAAGGTTAAGTGGATCTACATGTCGGAAATAGATCAAGAGTTTTTTTACTGGATTTTAGCAGTTATGATTTAAGACTATCTATTGGATTATTAATATAATTATAAAACTGTTATTATATTCCTACCATAAACAAAAATTTTATTTACGTGCCTTATTTATACAATAATGTATTTCATTCAATGTTAAGTACAAGAGTTGTTATATATATATGAATAAAATGTTCTATGGGATTCAAAATACAATAAATGGTTTATATATTCCAGAGATGGAAAATCCAATCTATAACATTCAAAATATGAAGGTAAAGGTTGATTCTAATTCCACTTATCTTTTTAATTTTTTCCTTGGATATATAAATGAGAAACTTATTCAAAAACTCAATAGATATGGATTATTACACTCATTCAATTATAAATTATTTGATACATGATACTATTTTTTACCTAAAATACTCATGGGGTGGAAAATTATAAATAAATTAATGATATAGTTTATGATGAAACCTTTTCACCAGTTGAAATGATAAAGTCCATTAAGATATATCATTCCATGTCAGTTTATTATTATTATGAGATGTATCATATGGATGCAAAAACAACTTTACATAATTTGAATTTAGTCGAGGATGTGTACATTATATAGCCTAAAGGTTTTAAAGTTATAAATGATCATGCTATGTTTTTCAAGTTACAATGGTCCTTTTATGGATTAATGTTAGCTTCTTGGTGTTGTAACATCAGGTTTTATGATGAAATCAAAAATTTTGGTTTCATTAATAATTCAAATTCTTCTTGTATAAATAAATAGGTTTGTAGAAGTTTTATTAATTTTTTTAATTATATATAAATGATATACTCCTTTTCAAAAATGATATACCAACTTTAAATTCTATATAGGTGTGGTTTGGAAAATTCTTCTTGATAAAAGAAATGGGTGAAGTAGACAACATACTAATAATGAATATCTTAATATATATATATATATATTATATTTCTTATACTGAGTAAAAATACATATATTGGTAAATTTATAAAGTATTTTATCATGGATAACTCCAAGGAGGGATCTCAACCAGTGTTGCATGGAATGAATCTTAATAATATTTATGATTCTTATAAAGAGTTGGAAAGGATGGATAAGATTACTTATGCATCCAACATAGGATCTATCATGTATTCCATGATATATATGAATCTCTATGTCACTTAATATTTTATCATAATAAGTAGATGTCAATCCCTCTTGGGTGAAATTCACTTTATACTTGTCATGAATATCATTAAGTACTTAAGAATAAGTAAGGATATGTTTTTTGTCTTTGGAGTTGAGGATGAGCTCATTGTAATAGGTTACACTAATGCTAATTTCCAATCATACATAGATGATATGAGATCTCAATTTAGTTTTTTTTTCTTACCTCAATGATGATGTTATCAATAAAAAATACAAACAAGCTATCATTGTGGACTCAAAAAAATATTTAGAGTACAACACAGCTTCATATGTTGTGAAGGAATATCTTTAGATCAAGAAGTTTATCACTAAAAATGAGTTGGTTCCTAGAATTGTGGGAGAAATTGAGAGTTATTATAACAAAAGTAAATATATTTCTCAATATAAGTAACTTTAGACTCACAAAAGGACCAAACTCGTCATTTTTCAAATACCATCTCGCTTTACAGATCATTAAGAGAGATAATGTAAAATAAATTTAGGTGGCTATATAAGAGAATGTAGAAAATACATTAATAAAATAGTTATTGTAGAAAAATAATGTGGGTAATATTGACTATTTTTATATTAGATTCATGAGGGATTGTATGTAATATTTATAAAATATATCACAGCTTTTTAATAAAATAAATATCTATTTATCATTCATTTATGTGTTCTTATTATATTACATTAATAGTTGGATGATAGTATCCCCTAGAAATAGGACTTTGAGTTGTCTATAATATGTGATCATCAAGTAGTATTATGTGTTTTAATGATTTTTTTAAGATATGTAAAAGTATAATATTATATGTGATGCGGATGTTTTTATATGATACAAAGAATAGAATCATGAAATAATAAGTAGAGACTTATTATCTAGAATGACCCATAAAATTATATCACATAGAATGTCATATGGTCAACGATATGATTAAGGGTGTATAATTATTATGAATCTATAATACCTAAGTTTGGAAGGATACTTAGAATATGAACCTTCATATTTTGATACCTTTCTTTTACCAATCATAAGGACAATCTAATAAGGGGTAGTTGAGTATGTTGTTGATTATCTCATCAATTGAGTTCAACCAAGACAGAATGTGTCGACTTGTATAATAAGAAAATATATTCGGTCCCAGGATTGAATTAGACAGATGAAATTGATGGCCATTCTTAGTTGAGTGACATGTTATTTACCTGGATACTTCAATGAATGACATGTGATGTATTCATTCATATTATCCAATTTATTTAAAAATTATGAATATATGAGATGGTTTATGCTAAATTGACATGTTTCATATCTAGTGATCACTCTATGTCATGGAAAAAAGAGATTATAAAAGTATACATACAAAATACATGATATATCTGATATCATATATATTCATGTGTATATATGAGTTTGTTTGATTGAGATCATGTTAGACCCCTTTTTAGCTTGACTAGCAGTAATGATTTTCTAGAGATTGCTCTTTGCTTATGTATATAAATTAATGAATTCATATTTTTTGTAAATTATAAAGAGTACCATAGGGTCACACAATTAGGTCTTAAAATAAGGATTGAAATTTTAGATAAAAATTATTCCAAAATGAAGAGAGTTTCATTAAATGGTATCCAATGTATTTTGGAAAGATTCAAAAAGAGTTGTGAATTTTTTGCAAAAATTTCAAATGATATTTTATTATAATTATGATATTTTTAGATATGTGTTATAAAGTTCTATCATATTTTATGATATGACTTCGGTTATAATCTAAAATATTCATATAATTCATATCATAGATAATAATATAGATATATCAGTGTATCAATGTGACTCCCATATCATATTTTACTATATAAACTATGATATATGATTAGGTTCATGGGTTACTAACAAATCTTTAAAATTGTTCTCCTTTTATTTTGATTCATAAAGATGATTTATTTATGGAAATAAATAAAGATTAAAACTGTTTGAATCATTTGAATGATTAAATTCAAACAGGCATACATTTTTTAGTAAAGTATATTGACTTCCAAATTTAGGTAGGATACACTCAAGTATCTTCAATAATGTAATCTTGTATAAAGGGATTGATCCTTTTATTGGGATTGAGTGTGACACTTTCTTATAAATTTGAAGTTCTATCCTCCTCTCTAATTTCAGTTTGTTCCTAAGGTGAAGGTTATAACACAACTTTAGAGTTTAATGGGTCCTCTAATAGTGTATTAGGATTCTATAGGTTGGTGTACTACAAAGGGAGGTGAGAGTCCTTTGACTGTCCCTTAGTTATCTTCATAAAACATACTTCACTGAGATTATCATAGATAGAGCACACTATGAAAGAGGTGCCTATTTATATTTATGTGCTTCGTTGTCATGTTGAATCAGTAATGACATATCCATCTATTTAATAGTATTTTACACTATTATGAACATAATATGTTCTATAAAAACCCATCTGAATTAAGAAAAATATGATTGGATTAATGTGGAAATAATTATTATAAATATAATTATATTTAAAAATTATAAAAACAAAATATTTTCTTAGTTTTCACTATCAATCAAGAATTGCTAAATTAATAAGTGATAATAACTTAGTGGAATTTGAATTTTAGAACTAAGATTTCTTGTTTCTTAGCTGACTGAGATAAATATTATTACTATTGAATAATAAAAATATATTATGATATATTGTAGGAACTATATTAATAGCTTGATTAAATCATTTTGGCGTGGATTATTTAACATTGGGATGTGGTGATTGGTCTATGATGACAATTAAATGGTTATGATAATTTATTATAGGAAATTAAAAAAATCATCTAACTTTATATTGATTCTCTCTTGACATATGTTGACAACACCAAATGAGTTAATAAGATTCATTTTAGATTAATGGGTCATAAAGGATAAGTATATGTGGATAGTATGGATAAGGATAATGAATAAGGAAAAAATGATTTTATACTAATGGGATGAAAGATGATTGTCATGATATTGAATTGGGTTCAAAAAGTATGAGTTAACTGCTTAAGAAAAGGGTTGTGTTAAAGGGAATTGGTGATTTCTTTAAAAAAATGTTGAAAATAAACTCAACTAAGTTATATGGATGATATAAATGTAATCATTTATATCATGATATAACATTTATGGAGTTAATAAATATGGTTGAAGATCCTGAATCACTAAGACTGGTAATGATTACTAAATTTATAACGCATACAAGGATAAAGTGATGGTATATCACTGATGATGAATTACTCCTATAATAATGAATCGCATTCATGAAAGGGACCAGGAGTCCCCAATGAAGATTTTAACTAATGTGAATATAATCAAAGAATGGTGAAATTTATTTTAAAGTGTAATTAATTAGAATCCTTTCAAAAAAATATTCAAATAGATTGGTGGGAATTAACACTCCTGAAATATTCCATCTAATATATTAATTACTATTAGATAAAAAATAACCACTTTTACTTAAATTATAGAATAAATACACTTATATAAATGGTATAAAATCTCTTCTAAAAAATAAATTTAGAAGAAATTACACATAAGAACTAATTTGAATACATTTTTTAGAAACAAAGAAAACATTCCTTATTCAAACAGCTTATCAAAATACCCTATTTAGCTCCTAAAAGTATATTTTAATAGTTAAAATTAGTATAATGGAATGATGTTATAACACAAATAGCCCTTATTCAAATAGATCATCATAAGTGAGTGATAAGTGATATAAGAAACTTCCAAAAAGAGTAATCAAATAGAAAGAGACTTATAAATGTGGCCACTGGTAATTGAAAAAACAAACAACTATTTATATAGTGCCATTTTTTCACAAAAAATATACAATACTTAGAATCTGTTCCTGTTGGGGTTCCAAATATCAGTATATATTATTAAATAACATTGACCATCAGGTATATTCTAATCCAAGAAAGCTATAGAAAATAATATTAGGGAAATATTCCAATCACAAAGAAGTATCATGAATTAATATAAGAATAAAACAACACAAGGTATAAGAAAAAGGAATCAAAATAATTTCAAAATGGAAGTTTATTTATGGAAAAAGAAACGACACAGATTTGGTTAATTTTTAGTCCCTTGGTAATATTGAAACACCTTAAGTTTTTAGGAATAATTATACTGATATTTAATAAATCAATTTTTCACACAAATAAGGGATCCAGAGTACTTAAGTGATGTTGTAATTTTGGGAATAAATTGGATTTTTCAGTCCACATAGTATGTTTTTATATCGCCAGTATTAAATAAGTAGTCCACCAGACAGATACAACTTTGAGAGGTGAAGATACCTTATTCCAACCTAAAAATTAAGAAAACTAGAATCTCATAAATGATCTATAGAAATGGTTTATATAGTTAGGACTCCAACTAAATGAGGAGTGAATGCTCTTACTAAATAGACCCTACCCTAGGACCATTCCTTTCCTTGGAACTCTGTCTAACACACCTAGAAACACCTGTAGTGAGATCCCAAAAAACATATAGTGAGCTATAAACTAACCATGAAGCGTACAGTTAAATGAAATTAGTTTATTTCCTCAATAAAAACTATATGAATTTTCATATTAAATCAAATACAAACACAAGATGAGATGAATGGATGGATAAATGTTTGAACTAATAAAATGGTAAAGATGATTAAATATATTAAAGAGGAATTTTTCACATTAATAAGTAAATTTAAAAGTGAAAATATATGAAAAATATGATTTTTGGATTCATAAAAACCATGTGATGATTAAAAAATTAATAAATCCTAAACTAAACATAAATAATGTATAAGAAGGATAAGGATTTATTTAATGGGAATGAATTTTCTTAGTGATGATGGAGAAACATAGAAAAAATGAAACACCATGGAAATTATAGAATTAATCATTGTTAAAGGAATGTAAAATGATAAATAAATCAGTTAAAAAAATTCAGTGAGTGTATTTCAAAAACTAGGGATATTTTTTAAAAAAAACTTTAGAAATATTGAATTAGATTTTCTTGTTGGTGATTTCTTGACTTTATGGCTATTTGGGTCAATTGATGACATGTTTCAAGTGTTCTAGAAATTGTTTGATATGTAATGTGGTTTTAAATAAACAAATATTGTAACTATTTACCTTATCATGGAATTTTTTACTATCATTTTAAGATGTGAGAGTCCAAGAGGGTAGAATAAAGAGGAAATAATTACTTTTTCATTATCACGAACCAACCCAGGTCAACCATGAATTGATCACTCGAGCTAGTCTGTGGAAAGTCCTGAAGGGTGTTCACGATCCCCACAGGCTAGAAACTAGTTTCATGAATCAAAACTAACAAGTGGGAATGATTTGGACCATAAATGAACGATGAATAAATAAATTAATGAATGAATAAATAAATAGAAACAGAACAACAAAGATAACCACTAATAGCAGAAATAAGATAAACTGAACATACCTCCATGTGGCCTTCTAGGTCACCACCCAACCAAAGACCATCCCTACTCTAATAATGAGAAACTAAGTTAGGAGAACTTGAAGAAAGGGAATCTGCAACTGAAATGATAAAATAGGCGTGAGCACCAAAATTCTCAATAGGGATGCTAAGAATAAACCATTGAATCCAAGTATTTCATTTCCCAAAACATACAAATGACACTAGTTTTAGAAAACAATTATAAAAATTGGTTTTTCCATAATTTTACAAAACAACACACAACACATTTCATTCACAAACTAAATTCCATTTTGAAATCAAAATTTCAAAACTAAGAAAACCAGGGTAGTGCAAAATGGAACCAGATAAACATTGCAATAAAAGATCCTATTATAATATAAATTAAACAAGTAATTTAAATAATAACCATTGGTGATCCTAAACATCCCTAGATAACCCCTAGATGTATTTGGTTCAGAACCACTTATTGACATTTGGTGAGGCCCCTAAGTTAATAACCAACTAGCTGCCTTAACGTAGCCTCACTAGTAGAACATCCCTCCTGACTTGTCTACAACTCCAGGGGTACTAACCCATTTAATTTGGCCTAAAAATAAACTATAGCTTGATCATCTAAAAGACGCCCCAGAACCCATGCTGGTAGTAAAATTGTATAAGTAAGAGGCCCTCACACGCGTGACTCACCTTACCTTCTGCCACCACACTTGCCTACCCCAAACAAGAATACTAATATACAATAACCCATAAGTGAAATTCCTCTGATAAAGGTTCCCCATATATGCATATATACCCATAGTCATTAAGGTTCCAATCAGGCCATCACGTCATGTCCATATCAAAACCATTTTCTAAAAACATTTAAAAATCAAACTGGTCACACACAATTTCCAAACCACATCCTTTAAAAAAAATTAGACAAACATCACTTATGAGTTCAAAGTACCAAATGGGGATTTAACTTGACATAATTAAATTCCTTCCCAAAACGTCATACCAACGCTGCTTTTGTAGTTACAAATCCAAATGGGCCTTTAAACCGAGCATTCACCAAAACCCACAGGAAGAGACAAACGGGAACACCCTATAAAACCACACTTTAACCCATTTTTAGAAACCACACCAAAGACCCAAATATAATTTAGAAGAAGAGAGCCATTTAGAAAACTAAGGATTCAAGGAAAGAACCAATTTAAGTCACCGTATTCATTTGGAGATACATCCATGTGTGAACCTAGTGCACCCATGGATGTGTCAACATCTAATGGTAAATCACACATCCAAATAGTTACTCAATAACCATTTCCATAAAACACCATTTTCTTTAAAAAACCATAACCAACCATCCACATTATTTTCTTCATGGGACATAAAAAAATTCCCCTTAAAACCACTAAGACCTTTCCAAAACACTTTAACACATATAAAAAACTATATCATCACAAAAATATACACCAAAACAAATGAAAAAAATATATCCACAAAACATCACATGGGATAAAATCTTCACCCAAAACCCCCAATTTCCTAGAAAAAGAGAATTATCATTTATAATAAACACACTAGGTTCTATAACTAGACATTATACACAAAGTAGTTTGAAAACCTATTTTTGATAAACCAAACGCACTCCAAAATGAAATATCAAGTTAAAAATGGGTTTCATAGAGGTTAAAACCAAATGTATAGATTTAATTAAAAATAAAAACATCAAAGGAATTCCTTAGGAAAGTAATACTTGGAAACACCTACCTCAAATAAAGTTAGGATGGAATAAAACTCCAACAGAAGGGATAATAACGCCCTGTGGACCAAAAGTACACCTTAGGCATTGAGAAAAACTCAAGAATTACAAACAATGGAATTAGGGTTTGGTTAATTGATTAAAAACACAAATTCAAAGGGAAACCCCATCAGAGGGGAGGAATCTGCATGCCAAAGAGGAGGTAGAGGCGCTGCGAAGGGGGGTTTGGGTTTGTTCCGAGAAACTGCTGGATAGGGGGGTCGGGTTCATTGGAACCATGCCACCAGGGAAGGGGGTCAGGTGTGCCACTGGTGGATAAGGGTGAGGTGGTCGGGATCTAGGGAGGAGGAGGTGCAGTGGTCAGGACGCAGTGCAAGGAGGAGGTGTGGTGAGGGTATGTAGAGACCCGAAGCTTGACATACATGGATATTACATTAATTTTGCGGAATACATAATACATAACAAAAACAGACACACAAGGACCATAATATTTTAGTGTCTTTGGAAACTTGGAACGTAATCTTCTAATCGTGGTGAAAGATCTTCAACATCTCCCATAAAGATCTTCCACTTTTTGTTTCATTACCTAAAACCTTTATTTTAATCCTGGGGGAAAATAAAACATAAAAAGGGTGATCTCAAATGCTCAGTAATGGTAAGCATGGATAAAATAAAACATACCATATACATTTGAACTTAAAAACATGAACATAATGTTTAAACATAAAAATATTGAGCAACGACTTAAAACATGGAAGTACATAAGGCATAGATCATAATGGAACATAAATAATGATAACATAGTATAGGAATAAAACATGTTATTGTGGAATCCATTAAGAACATGTAATGATTTCCATAGTAGCCAAGGCATTGCTTCCAAGACCATCTTAGTGGACAAAGTCCCTTTCTGAATCGAGTTCACTCCTCGTTCGGGTCCTGTAATACTAAACCGAATTAACTTACCATTCCAGCCATGTCTATCTCATGAGATATAAATCTTTACCCAATGCATTGGAGGGAGATATAGGTCTCACCCATTTCATAATGAAATCATTATTACTTGTTCCACAAAATAAACATACATCATTCATAATAACCCAATAAATAAAATGGGTTTCATAAACATCATCCCATCATTACATAATCCATATAAAAGAAATGGATATCATTTCATAATAAGGAAATTGAAACCATTTAAATCATAGAGACATTATACTTGAAACATACACATATGAAATAATGTCATCTTAGATGGAAAAATGGTTTTGATAAAACACTTGAAATGAATTCTTGAGGAAAATATCCTTTCTTCTTCAAAATCAATTTTTTTCACAAAACGTCATGCAATTTTGGAAGAAAGAGATTTTGTTGGAAATAGTCATGAAATATTTTGGAGGAATCTTCATGAAAATAAGTCTTTATAAAACAGTAAAAATCCATTCGGTCCGTATAAGTTAAAAAAACATTCTTCTCATACTTTTGCCGGAAAAGTCAAAAAGTACCTCGTAAAAGAAAGATTCCATACATACCATGTAGTAAAAGTCAAAAATGGGTAAAAAGGACATTAAACATACATGAATACATTTTTAGGAAGCATGGACATGGATTATTGCAATAACCCCAGTAAATACTTACGAATAAGCAATCTCGGATAAAAATGAGATTTGCAAAATTATCCCTTACATTAGGTCCGATATGCTTCGTACATATCTGAACCTCCTGTATAATGATTTAAATAATGTCATTGACTTATTAAAGAATCATATTCATTGTTATGATATCATATATGGTTCACTTATGACTTTATATTACATGTTCTTTTGTAAATTCCATGTTAAAGAGTGTTTTGGGTAAAATCGTTTCATTTGTCGTCCGTGTTTTGACTTGTAATTATTCATATGATTACTTTGATCATGATTAATTTGATCATGATTACTTAATTCCAGAATATAAAAGATTATTTATATATAATATATATTCAGAATCTACATATATATAATAGATCGATAAATGGAAAGAAATACACCGTTCATGGAGATGGTAGGTCGTACGTACGCATGAACGTTGTTTTCGTTTCCTCATTGAATTGAATGGAATTAATTGGATGAAATAGATATATATATAAATAAATACATTATCATTATTATGTCATATATTTCAGGATTACTTATTATATATACTTTATAATCATTCATGAATGGTTAATCATTGAGAATGAATCTCATCACGTCGTAGAGACGGTATTCCGTACGTACGCACGAGCGATGATATTGTTCCCATGATCATGGAATTTTATTCAAGTGTATGTATACTATTACATTATCAATATCACTTTACAATAATCATATATAGTTATTATTTACACCATTATACCCATCGAAGTAAGGTGGTTTTGGAAAATAGATTACACCACAGCGTGGAGACGGTATTCCGTACGTACGCACGTGTGGTGATTTCATTTTCCATAGGATGGATAGATGGTGAAATAGGGTTGTTTCATACTTATAATAACATATCAGTATATGGGTCATACTGATGTTATTACTTCATAATGAAACAACCTAAGAAGAAAAAGTGGAAGAGGAAATAAAGTTGAAAGAATCGGTAACGGACATTACCTCTTCTTTGAAGCTTCTCTTTGAGACCTCCTCTTTGGGAACTAAAATTGGTCTTTGAAGAAAACCAGGAACTCTAGGATGTTTCTAGGGAAGTGTAGAAGAGAATTTTTCAGGGGTTTGACAGGATTTAAGGCTCAAAGTGGTGTGAGGAAGAGATGGAGGAGGTTCCCTTTTATAAGGGAGGAGAGGGGCACCTTTGGAAAAACTACAAATATTATTTTATTATAAAGTCATATTCGGTTTTAAATAGCTCCAAATTGATTTATTTAGAAGATAAGGTGGGGATGGGTCTAAATAATCTCATCCAATAGAAATTAGATAATTTTAGGTTTCAATTTTAACCTTATCATTTATATTTAACCTTTAGTTAAATAATTTTACTTTTACCGTGTCTTCTTGTTTTCTTACACTATAAGGTTAATAAACTTACTATAACAAGTCAAAAGAACCCCAAGTTGTTTATTATTAATATATATAACCTTATATAAGTCATTTGGCCGAACCTTATATTGTTAAGAATAAAATAACAATTAATAATATAATATTTTGTTTGAAAACTATTTTATGTCGATTTTGACACTATTTGGTAATTGATTTTTGTGAAAATCATAACAGAATTATTAGTTCAAAAAAAAGTTAACTAAATCAATAATAACATGTCATATTAACCTATAAAATTAGTTTAATTCATAAAAAGTCTCAAATTACATTTATTTGGGTATTTATAACATCAATTATGTCAATATTTCATTAATAAGATAATTACTACATCATCATTGTGTCAAAAATGAACTAAATTATTTAATGTCTAAAAATTATAAAAAAAATACTATTATGTAGGAAATATTTTTATATTTATAATGAATATTTATAGTCTACATTATCTTATGTATAACCCTATATTAAAAATGATTTACTTATTAAACTTTGATTTTTTCTATTTTAACCCTTCTTTAAATAAATTAATATTAATTGTCCTAATCTAATACAAGTGGGCCTAAATGGTCATATTTTATTCCTAAGGTTGTTTTTGGTCGAATTAAATTTATCCAATAGAATTAGGACATGTTTTAGGGTGATAATAATATCATTTTTACCCTTAATTACCCTATTTACTTTTAACTGTGGTAAATAAAAGTAAAAAAGTTACTATTCACAAAAAAATTATTTTCATCTCATTGAACCAAATTTTAGTCCTTGATATTAACCGTGTCTCTCGTATTTTCAAAATTCCACTCACAGAAGCGGTAAAATTAAGTTTTATGAAAAATTCAGTTTTTTAACTACCACTTAGTGGTTCCACTATTCATCAACAAATGAAAGTTTCCAGAAAAATACCAAAAATTAGGCCTAAGATATATTTGATATTATGAATTCAAAAATGATTTCTATTTTACCAAATTCAAAACATATCAGTTACATTAACTAATTTAAAAATTAATTCCCATCGTCAAAACAAATAGCGTGTTTTTAAGGGATAATAACTATCAAAAGATTGACACTTGTTTATGTCTGGTTTAAATGTGAAATTACATCCAATGACCAACATTGTATTAAATTGTAAAAATATATTCTAAATATACTTTAAAACCACTCAAATTAATAATTTATCACTATTAATTATTTCTATTAAATAAGTTGTTTTTAATTAAAATTTAGTAATTTTCACTATTCATCAGAATATGAAAGTTATCCAAAAAGTACCAAAATTTCACCCTAAGATAATTTCGATATTATGAATCCAAAAATGAATTCCATTTTTAATGATAAAATTTATAAAATTTCAAAAAGTGGGTATTACTATTCATAATGGCTAGTTCATAATAATATTATAATAATATCTCGTTTAGTGAAACTAGGTATTGCGTACTGCACACGCTATCGAGGAATGTCGTGATTGCGTGTAATGCAATGCAAGTCAGGGATGTGTGTTGTGCAAGCTCCTTCTGGTGTAGCTTACAACACAAGACATTAATGAAATTAAAAAGAATATTTTTCATAAAATCTCGGGGTGTTACATTCTACCCCCCTTAAAATGAATTTCACCCTCGAAATTCGTCGGGGTTATAAATGGTTTACTAATCGAAAGTTTCTTTAATAGAAACCCACATCGTAAAAAGGAATACCAAAAGTTGGCTTTAAAAAATAATGTATGAAACATAATGGTTATCCAAATTAACTCATCACTGGGTTTCCACGTAGGAGAACATAGGTGAAAATATGGATATGGAAGAAAAATCTAACCATCAAGTTCTGATGGAGAGTGGTAGAGAACATGGCTATGAAAAATCCAACAATCACAAAGCCATAAATTTGTGATGATCTAAGGTAGCATCTGATTCATCGGATATAAGAGCACTAGGACAACATTTTTGGTTTTCAAGATCATTTCCCTAAAGTTGATGAAATTGGAATTAGAAGAAATACTTTCGTGATTTTGGTATAGTCTCACCATTGGTCTTTCTTTGGAAAATTTCGACTTCATCTCTTAAATAAATGAAGTTGAATTTTTCATTTGTGAAGTGTTAGCAGATCATGTGGTAGAATGATGGGTCATTCCATCTGTCTCAAACAAAAGGTTAGAAAAGTTATCAAAAAATACATAAGTCCATCTATAGTGAGATTAATCATATATGGTTCCTAAAATGGACTTATACTTCATATATCATACTTCTTAATATAATAAAACTAGTTTCTACTAAACATGGACTTTCTATAGGCCAGTGGTAGGCGATAAAGGCCAGTCGCACTTCGGTTGTGGGTTCGATTCCCACAGCCTTGTCTGACGCGATGGATTGTCACCCATCCTGCAGGTTGTCCTTTTTCTAAAACTACATTACTATAACATCCCATCAATAATATCAAAAAAAACTTCTATCCTTAAACAATACTAACTTATGTCCAACATAATCCATTCCAATATTTAGGCTTATCCAAAATACTGTTGTCCAATCTCATATTACAGTGAAAATGATTACCAAAGAGTTCATATAACAAGCATGTTAATACCATCGTTGATCCCCATATATCATGAGATATGTCTTTTTGGTCACATTCCAAACATTCGAAGGCCTAAATCATGTATTCTCTTGAAAAATGAATACCCAATGAATCTTAGTGAAAACATGAGTGCTGTCAAAAGTTAACTCTTTCCACATACCAAAACCCCAAAGTTCTATATACTCAAACCATGATATAACTATTTTTTTATATCAGTCATGAGCTCATGAATACTGTCAAACATTTCATTTTCTCCTTATCTATTCATTATGCGCATATCATCTTTTTTCCAAAAATATCTCAATCACTTTCCATGGTTACCGGTACCATAAAATTATTGAAAACCACAATAGACCAATACATAAATATTACAATATTCCACGATACTATATACAACATTATTTTGGAATCCCATTACATAAACACTTAATCATTCCACCACATCATTTTCATATTCAACAATGACAATATTGATCGCATGTGACTTCCCTTTGTACTTTGCCTTAAGTGGTTGCTCATGTCGATCATCACTAACCCTTGGATTAGGGCATTTATTAGCATAATGCCCCATTTCCTTGCACTTGAAGCATTGAAGTGTTGGTGGTGCATTATCTGCAGTATTTTCTTTATTCACATCATTAGAAACCCTTTTTCCATTACTTCGACACTCAGCTGCTCGATGACCTTCTTTGCCACACTTAAAACATTTTCTAGTCCCTTTAAGACAATCTCCACCATTCTTCTTTCCACACATTGAGCATAAGGAAACATTCATCTTATTTTCACCATTATTCTTAGATTTCTCCTTGAACTCCATCTTTCGTTTCTTGTCAAAACTATGAGATAGATAAGTAACACAAACTTCCATTTCTACCTTGATAGCACAACGCACAATTTCTTCATAGCCACTGAAGTCTCTTATAGCTAATGCCCTTCGAAGATTTGGTTTTAAGCCACTGAAGAATCGATCAACTTTACTTTCAGGTTGGATGATAAAGCCAGATGCATACCTTGAAAGCCTTGTAAAATTCACTTCGTATACACCAACAGATTCATCATCCTTTTACTTTAGTTCAAGAAACTCCTTCTCTATCTTTGTTCGAAGAATATGAGGGAAGTACTTATTGAAAAATAAGTTCTTGAACTCATCCCATTCCATGGACTCAATTTCATATCTTGGCCTCGTATTCTTGACAAGATTCTACCATTGATCAGCTTCACCTTCCAAACGATATACTGCTAAGATGAATTTATCGTGTTCAGAACAATGAAGAACTGAAAATATCTTTTCAGTGGTACTGATCCATTGTTCAGCAACAAGTGGATCAGAAGACCCACTGAAAGAAGGTGGATGTTGCCTCATGAAGGACTCAATAGAATATTGTTCCCTTCTCTGCTCATTTGGAAGTCCATAATGATTCATAGCTTGTTCAATTATAGGAATTAGATTTTTCACTCCATCTCCCATAACATTTGTTTGTTCAGGAGGACAATCATCGCATTTTCCATTGCATTGATCAACACGGTTCCTTCGGGTTCCAACCATCGTCTAAAAACCAAAAAGAATAGTGTGAGAGGTAAATATCATGCTAGGGAAAACAACATAGTAAAAGGGGATTACCCTCAATATCTAACATCTTAGATTAAATTCTAAGATCGTTAGCGCAATTCTAGGACTATAAACTATACGTATACTTAACCTTAGAGACATCCATAGACATACCTTAGAAATATCTCTAGGGATCTCACTAAAGTTTTTGCATCCTAGTTTCCAAAGGTTGACTAAACCTTTCCACTGATACCAATTGTAGAGACCTGAAGCTTGACATACATGGATATTACTTTACTTTTTCGGAATACATAATACATAACAAAAACAGACACAGAAGGATCGTAATAGTTTAGTGTCTTTGGAAACGTGGAACGTAATCTTCTAATCGTGGTGAAAGATCTTCAACATCTCCCATAAAGATATTCCACTTTTTGTTTCCTTACCTAAAACCTTTATTTCAATCCTGGGGGAAAATAAAACATAAAAAGGGAGACCTCAAATGCTCAGTAAGGGTAATCATGGATAAAATAAAACATACCATATACATTTGAACTTAAAAACATGAACATAATGTTTAAACATCAAAATCTTGAGCAACGACTTAAAACATGGAAGTACATAAGGCATAGATCATAATGGAACATAAATCATGATAACATAGTATAGGAATAAAACATGTTATTGTGGCATCCATTAAGCACATGTAATGATTTCCATAGTAGCCAAGGCATTGTTTCCAAGACCATCTTAATGGACAAAGTCCCTTTCTGAATCGAGTTCACTCCTCGTTCCAGTCCTGTAATACTGAACCGGATTAACTTACTGTTTCATCCATGTCTATCTCATGAGATATAAATCTTTACCCAATGCATTTTAGGGAGATATAGGTCCCACCCATCTCATAATGAAATCATTCTTACTTGTGCCACAAAATAAACATGCATCATTCATAATAACACAACAAATAAAATGGGTTTCATAAACATTATCCCATAATTACATAATCCATATAAAATAAATGGATATCATTTCATATTAAGGAAAGTGAAACCATTTAAATCATAGAGACATTATACTTGAAACATACACATATTAAATAATGTCATCTTAGATGGAAAAATGGTTTTGATAAAACACTTGAAATGAATTCTTGAGGAAAATATCCTTTCTTCTTCAAAATCAATTTCTTTTCACAAAACGTCATGAAATTTTGGAAGAAAGATATTTTGTTGGAAATAGTCATGAAATCGTTTGGAGGAATCTTCATGAAAATAAGTCTTTATAAAGCCATAAAAATCCGTTCGTGCCGTATAAGTAAAAAAAACATTCTTCTCGTACTTTTGCCGGAAAAGTCAAAAAGTACATCGTAAAAGAAAGATTCCATACATACCATGTAGTAAAAGTAAAAATGGGTAAAAAGTACATTAAAAATACATGGAACCATTTTTAGGAAACATGGACATGGACGATTGCAGTAACCCCAGTAAATACTTACGAATAAGCAATCTCGGATAAAAATGAGATTTGAAAAATTATCCCTTACCTTAGGTCCGATATGCATCGTACGTATCCAAACCTCCCGTATAATGATTTACATAATTTCATTTACTTATTAAAGAATCATATTCATTGTAATGATATCATATTTGGTTCACTTATGACTTTATATTACCTGTTCTTTTGTAAATTCCATGTTAAAGAGTGTTTTGGGTAAAATCGTTTCATTTGTCGTCCGTGTTTTGACTTGTAATTATTCATATGATTACATAGATCATGATTAATTAATTCTAGAATATAAAACATGATTTATATATAATATATATTCAGAATCTACATATATATAATATATTGATAAATGGAAATAAATACATCGTTCATGGAGACGGTAGGCCGTACGTACGCATGAACGTTGTTTTCGTTTCCTCATTGAATTGAATGGAACTAATTGGATGACATACATATATATATACATAAATCCAGTATCATTATTATGTCAATATTTTATGATTACTTATCATATATAATTTATAATCATTCATGAATGGTTAATCATTGAGAATGAATCTCATCGCGTCGTGGAGACGGTATTCTGTACGTACGCACGAGCGATGATATCATTCCCATGATCGTCGATTTTTATTGGAGTGTATGTATACTATTATAGAATCAATATCACTTTACAACAATCATATATAGTTATTATTTACACCATTATACCCATCCAAGTAAGGTGTTGGTGGAAAATAGATTAAACCACGGCGTGGAGATGGTATTCCGTATATACGCACGCGTGGTGATTTCGTTTTCCATAGGATGGATAGATGGTGAAATAGGGTTGTTTAATACTTATAATAAAATATCAGTATATGATTGATACTGATTTTATTACTTCATAATGAAACAACCTAAGAAGAAGAAGTTGAAGAAGAAATAAAGTTGAAAGAATCGGTACCGGACATTACCTCTTCTTTGAAGCGCCTCTTTGAGACCTCCACTTAGGGAACTAAACTTGGTCTTTGAAGAAGACCAGGACCTCTAGGATGTTTCTAGGGAAGTGGAGAAGATAATTTGGTAGGTTTTGGCCGTGATTTAAGGCTCAAAGTGGTGTGAGGAAGAGAGGGATGAGGTGCCCTTTTATAAGGGAGGAGAGGGGCACCTTTGGAAAAATAAAAAATATTATTTTATTATAAAGTCATATTCGGTTTTTAATAGCTCCAAATTTATTTATTTCGAATATAAGGTGGGGAGGGGTCGAAATTATCTCATCCAATAGAATTTAGTAAAGTTTAGGTTTCTATTTTAACCTTATCATTTAGATTTAACCTTAAGTTAAATAATTTTACTTTTACAGTGTCTTCCTATTTTCTTACACTATATGGTTAATAAACATACTATAACAAGCCAAACGAACCCCAAGTTGTTTATTATTAATATATATAACCTTATCTAAGTCATTTTGCCAAAACTTAGATTTTTAGGAATAAAATAACAATTAATAATATAATATTTGTTTTAAAAACTATTTTACGTCAATTTTGACACTATTTGGTAATTGATTTTTGTGAAAAGCATAACAGAATGATTAGTTCGAAAAAAGTTAACTAAATAAATAATAACATGTAATATTTACATATATTATTAGTGTAATTCATAAAAAGTCTCATATTACATTTATTTGGGTATTTATAACATCAATTATGTGAATATTTCATTAATAAGATAATTACTACATCATCATTGTGTCAAAAATAAACTAAATTATTTAATGTCTAAAAATTATAAATAAAATACTATTATGTAGGAAATATTTTTATATTTCTAATGAATATTTATAGTCTAATTTATCGTTTGTATAACCCTATATTAAAAATTATTTAGTTATTAAACGTTGATTTTAACTATTTTAACCCTTCTTTAAATAAATTAATATTAAATGTCCTAATCTAATCCAAGTGGGCCTAAATGGTCATATTTTATTCCTAAGGTTGTTTTTGGTCTAATTAAATTTATCCAATAGAATTAGGACATGTGTTAGGGTAATAATAATATCATTTTTACCCTTAATTACCCTATTTACTTTTAATCGTGGTAAATAAAAGTAAAAAGTTACTATTCACCAAAAATTATTTTCATCTCATTGAACCACATTTTAGTCCCTGATATTAACCGTGTCTCTCATATTTTCTATATTCCACTCACAGAAGTGGTAAAATTAAGTTTTATGAAAAATTCAGTTTTTTAACTACCACTTAGTGGTTTCACTATTCATCAAAAAATGAAAGTTTCCAGAAAAATACCAAAAATTAGGCCTAAGATATATTTGATATTATGAATTCAAAAATGATGTCTATTTTACCAAATTCAAAACATATCAGTTACATTAACTAATTTAAAAATTAATTCCCTTCGTCAAAACAAATAGCGTGTTTGTAAGAGATAATAACTATCAAAAGATTGACAATTGTTTATGTCTGGTTTAAATGTGAAATTACATCCAATGACCAACATTGTTTTAAATTGTAAAACTATATTATAAATATACTTTAAAACCAATAAAATTAATAATTTATCACTATTAATTATTTCGATTAAAAAAGGTTGATTTTAATTAAAATTTAGTAATTTTCACTATTCATTAGAATATGAAAGTTATCCGAAAAGTACCAAAATTTCACCCTAAGATAATTTCGATATTATGAATCCAAAAATGAAGTCCATTTTGAAAGATAAAATTTATAAAATTTCAAAAAGTGGGTATTACTATTCATAATGGCTAGTTCATAATAATATTATAATAATATCTCGTTTAGTGAAACTCGGTATTGCGCACTACACACGCTATCGAGGAAGGTCGTGATTGCATGTAATGCAAGGAAAGTAAGGGATTCATTTTGTGCAAGCTCCTTTTGGTGTAGCGTACAACACAAGACATTAATGAAATTAAAAAGAATATTTTTCATAAAATCTCGGGGTGTTACAGGGGATGTTGGTTTGGATGGGAAGGGGGAGCAACGGCTAGGTCAGTTCGTGCGCGCAGTAGGGAGCATGTTGGAGGGCTATGTGTGACTCATGGGAGAATAAGTAATGTTGGTTGATGCACCAGTGAAGGGGTGAGGGGTCTCGATCTGTAGGTTGGGGTGTGCAGCACACCATGAGGGAGAAGAAGAGGGGGGTGACGCCACCCTAGAATTTCAGCCATTTTTTTCATTTTCTTATAATAATAATTTTTATTATTACAATAATAATAAGAATAACATTATTATTAATTACTATAATAATAATAATATTATTATTATTATAATTAATTACTCTAATAATAATATTATTATTATTATTAATCACAATAATAATAATATTATTATTAGAGTAATTAATCACTCTTGTTGTTATTATTTCTAACCATTTTCTAAAATTCTATTTTATTTAATTTATCTTAACTTATTTTATTTTATTTATCATTTAATTAATATCTTTATTTACTATGAATACTGGGCAGTTGTGCGGTTCCCCTTTCAAACACACAGTTGAGAAAACTGTGTTGGAACTATGCCACTCGGCACTACCCGCTTACAGGGTCAAGATTTGTACTTGTTGTGCGGTTTTATAAATTGTGTGCAAGTCACATGTCATAACTCTGGCCCACTAGACATCCGTGTGGGCACCGCATAGTTACTCTTAATCGTACAGGCTAACCACACAATGGTGAAAAGCTTCTGAAACTCAAAATAATAATTAAAGTAATTAAAATAATAAATCAATCTGGTTGGGATGTGGTAATTCTCCCCACCACAGAACTTTATACCCCTAGAAAGTCACCAAGTTGAAAGTTGGTCAAGAATAGAGTCAATTACCGAATAGCACCAGAAGAAACAAGGAATTTAGGGGTGACTATTTATCCTCCCCTAAGTCACACCAGACCGATCTAGACAAAAATACAACTTGAAATAAGTGGACAACAAGAGGGGGTTCTCCCCACCACAAGGATTCTACTAGAATAGAAATTAAAACATAAACAGACCACCCTGGGAAGGGGGGGCCACACAAGAACTCCCAACTGATCCAAATCAACTTTCATCGCATGAGCGAAACAACACCACCACAAAACTCACGCAAAAAACCTACCCCAAAGAAACCTGACATACCAGAATTTCAGAATGGAAACACTTCCTACAAGAACCGACGACCCTCCGAACAAGGGCGAACAACAACACTACTAGGATAAAAAAATCCCCCACACCAGCCAAATTTCACAACACTAGGAAAAAATCAGAGAAGAACACAATTTAAATGGTGGACCAAAAACACTGTCCACCCACTTCATAAAACCCAAACATCCTCAAATGAACACTATTGAACTAGAACCAATACCTCACCTTCAAAGGATGAAAAACTCTATAGAAAAATAAATTACTCAAGGAGCCCCATCCAAAGGAATAGAACTATTTACATCATATCAGATTATATTTTTCACACCTTCACACTAAAAAAATGAACCTACCCCTACTAAGAATTGAAATCAAGTACATTTCAGATATATCTATCTTAACATAGAAAACAAGAACTGCACTGAGGTTCCACACACCCTCTGCAACTCCTGACTATGCGCGAGCTTCACACTGAGACCTGAGGTTGAGGATCAGAGGGTCGAAGAATCTTATGCCTCACAGTCAGGTACAATAATCCCACAATCAATATTCTTTCCCCAAATAGTGATTCTTACAGAACTTTTCCTAGTGACCCGAACAACCACAAAAATGAAAAAAGTTCAGATGGATGTGACCAAATGGCTTGTAATTCCTAAACTAGTGACATCGATGGAGTGTAAGAGAATAGTATGAAGAATTGGAAGTCGGAATCAATGAATGATATTTATTTAGGAATAGGTTCCTCTGGCACACCTCACATGCCAGATGGGGAACCTTCACAAAAACCAACCACCACCAATTACACCCCAAACTCCAACGTCAAAGCATCATTCAACCTCCACTGATCCAAAACTGAACCCACCATTAAAACCAAAATGACAATAACTTTAGCTAACTCAGGAGTTCCTAATAACCAGAAGACACACTCCACTTCCACAACCACACAACTGTCACAAAAACCCTCAATTACCTCGATAAACTAGCAACACTTAAAATGAGTCAAAACTAGCCATGACTCATTGACTATATTATCAACCTTTATAGGTGGCATACTCTGAGAAACATGAAAACATACCCAAAAACAACACCCCCAAGCCAAGGGTAGTATGCTCATAAGCCAAAAAAATACAAGCACAGGCAAAATCCTCTTTTCCAAAAACCACCATTTCCTTTAAATTTCAAAATCGCCTTATTCCAACACCACTTTCCAAATACCAAAACCCACTTTTCAAAAAAACCAAGTCCCAAGATCACTTTTTCATTCTAGTCAATTTTAGGAATATCAACCCAATCCTTAAATTCTAAAACCCCGCCCATGGTATCCTATGAACCACCACATAAGTGTTCATCCCTTTCCACTCAAATTACTCATATATATGTTCCAACATGAACTTCATGTGACTATTAACACATATAAGGATGATCCTAAGGAATGACAAGGGTCACACTTTCCATTAAATTACCAAATCCAAACATAAAAAAAAATTAAAACCAAAATACTTCCTCATTTAAAAACCCATTTCACCAATTTCAAAAAATAATTAGAAAGAAAACCCTTTTACCAGCTTTAAAACCAATAGAAAAAGATCCATTTCATTTCAAACCCACCTTCATTTCCAAAAACACTCTAACACCAACTGAAATCAAGACAAATCACAACCAACAACAAAAAATCATAATGAGGAACTAGCACTTATGCTCAACCCAATGACATGGTAGTGACCCACACCCCATGTTAAACATAACACCAAAAGGACCTTGAATCGGGAACTTGGGCTCTATGTGGGTCACTACCCAATGTGGGGTCACAACATGAAACTAAGTCACCTCTACTATCATCCCTCAATCCAAAACAGATAAAAAAGACTCAAAAGATGGACTATCCTTTGTAACTCATGTCTCGTCATGAGTGGTGGTGATCATGAACTGACCCGTAACCAACCTCCTAAGCCCCAAAAATCCTAATCTCCATTTACCAGACACCCCAAATATCAAGGGCCTCCTATGATGCCATTTTTTTAGGAACCAACCCAGGTAAACCATGAACTGGTCACCCGAGCCAATCCACGGTAAGGCCTGAAGGGTGTTCTCAATCTCCAAGGGCCGGAAACTAGTGTCGGGCATCAAAACTAACAAGTTGGAATGATTTGGCCCATTAATGAAAAATGAATTAATAAATGAATAAATAAATAAATAAATAAATAAATAATGAACAACACAAATAACCACTAAATACATAAATAATATAAACTACACATACCTCCATGTGACCTTCTAAGTCTCCACCCAACCAAAGACCAACCTTGCTCCAATAATGAGAAACTAAGTAGGGAGAACCTAAGCAAAAGGAACTTGTAACTCAAATGATAAAATAGATGTGAGCACCAAAATTCTGAGTAGGGATGCCAAGAATAAACCACTAAATCCAAGTATTTCCTTTCCCATAACAGACTAATGAAACTAGTTTCAAAAAATAGTTATAAAAAATAGGGTTTTCCATAATTTTACAAAACAACACACAACACCTTTCATTCACAAACTAAATTCCATTTTGAAATATGAATTTCAAAACTAATAAAACCAGGGTAGTGAAAAAAGGAACTAGATAAACAATGAAAGAAAAGATCCTATTACAATATAAATTAAACAAGAAACATAAATAATAACCATGGGTGATCCTAAACATCCCTAGACAACCCCATGATGTACTCAGTTTAGAAATAGCTATCAACGTATGGTGAATACCCTAAGTCAATAACCAACTAGTTTTCCTAACCTGGCCTCACTAGTGTCACATCCCTCCTTGATTGGCTACAACTCCAAGAGGTACTAACCCGTCTAATAAGGGATAGCAAGAAACTATCACTCGATCATCTAAAAGATGACCAAGAACCCATGGTGGTAGTAAAACTATATAAGTAAAAGGCCCTCACATGCGTGACTCACCTTAACTTCCACTACCACACTTTCCTACCCCAAACACGAACACCAATATATGACAACCCCTTAGGGAAGTCCCTCCTATAATGGTGACCCATATTCGTATATATACCCAAAACCATTAAGATGCCAACTGGGTTGTCACGTTATGTCCATAAAAAACCATTTTCTAAAAACATTTAAAACTCCAACCAGGCACAAATAATTTTCAAACCACATCCTTTACTAAAAATTTAGACAAACATCACCTTTGAGTTCAAATTTCCAAATGGGCCTTTAACTCTACATAATTAAATGCATTCCCAAAACATCATACCAACATCGCTTTTATAGTTACAAAGAAAAATGGGACTTTAAACCGAGAATTAACCAAAACCCACATAGATAATCAAATAGTAACACACTCTAAAACACCACATTAAACCATTTTTAGAAACCACACCAAAGACCCCAACACCATTTAGAAGAGGAGAACCATTTAGGAAACCAAGGATTCAAGGAAAGAACCAATTTAAGTCACCATATGCATTTGGAGACACATCCATGTGTGCACCTAATGCACCCATGGATGTGTAAACATATAGTGGTACATCACACACTAAAAGAGTTACTCAATAACCATTTCCATAAAATGCCATTTTATTTAAAAAAAATCATAACCAACCATCCACATTATTTTTTTCATGCGACATAAAACAATCCCCCTTAAAAACACTAATCCCTTTTCAAAACACTTTAACATATATAAAAAACTATATCATCACAAAAATATACATCAAACCAAATGCACAACAAAAAAATATCCACACAACATCACATGGGATAAACATTTCACCAAAAACCCCCAATTTCACAAAAGAAGAGCATTATAATTTAAAATAAACACTCTAGGTTCCATAACATGACATTGCACACAAATTGGTTTTAAAAACTATTTTTGATAAACCAAACTAACTCCAAAATGATATATCAAGTTAAACATGGGTTCTATCGAGGTGTGGAACAAATTTATAGATTTAATTAAAAAGAAAAACATCAAAGGAAAGTCATAGTAGAGTGATACTTGGAAACACCTCCCTCAAATCATGTGAGGATGGAATAAAACTCCAACAATATGGATAACAATGCCCTGTGGACCAAACACATACCCTATGAAATGATAAAAATGCGCAAATTACAAATCGTGGCATTAGGTTTTGGTTAATTGAAGAAAAAATATAAATTCAAAGGGAAATCCCACTGGAGGGGAGGAATCCACGCGCCATAGAGGAGGAGGTGGTGTTGAAAATGGGGGTTCAGGTTTGTGCTAGAAAACCGCCAGACAGGGGGTTTAGGTTCGCTGAAACTAGGCCGTCAGGGAAGGGGGTTGGGTGCGACACTTGTGGAGGAGGGTGAGGTGGTCAGGAGCTGGGGAGGAGGAGGCGTGGAAATTGAGACGTGGCTCAAGAAGGAGGCGCGGTGAGGGGAGGTTGGTTCAGCCGAGAAGGGGGAGCGCTGGCTAGGCTGGTTCATACGTGAACAAGGGAGTAAGGTGGAGGGCTTTTTGTACCTTATGGGAGAATAAGGGGATCTGGCCAGACCACTGATGAAGGGGGGGAGGGTTTGTGACTTGTAGGTGGGGGGTGCGCAGTGCACCGTGAGGGGGAAGAAGAGGGGTGTGTGACCCCCCCCCCCAGGGTTTCCACCATTTTTCATTTTCTTATGATAAAATTTTTTATTATTACAATAATATTATTATTATTATTATTATTGTTATTATTTATTAAAATAATAATAAAATTATTATTATTATTATAAATCATAATCTTATTATCATTATTGCTAAACATTTTCTAAAATTATATTTTTTTTATCTTAACTTATTTTATTTAATTTACCATTTAATTAATCTCTTTATTTATTATGAATACCATGCAGTTGCTTGGTTCTTCTGTAAAACATGTGGTTGATAAAACGGTGCCCGAATTGTGCCACCCAGCACTACCCGCTTACAAGGTAAAGATGTGCGCTTGTCGCACGATTTCATAAACCACACACAAGTCACGTGCCATAATTCTGACCCACTCAGGATCCATGTAGGCACTGCATGGTTACTGTTAACAGTGTGGGATGACCATGCAACGGTGAAAATATTCTGAAACTCAAAACAATAATTAAAGAAATTAAAATAATAAATCAACCAGGTCGGGATGTGACAGTCGTATACTTTTGGGATGCATCACTTTCACTATTTTTAAATTAAATAGAAATAGGAATATTTTAGTGATATTTAAAAAATTAATCAAAAAAATAAAGAAATTATTATATACCTATAGAATGAATAAATTTATTCTCTAAATAATTTATAAAACAACCAAAATTGTATACCTTCATCAAGAGAAATCATTTCTTATATTTTATAGAGTGACACTTTGATCATGAGTCATGGATGATGAAATATCTTAAAAACAGATCATAATAACAATCCAATTTTTTTATTTTTCAAAAAAAGGTTTATAATTGATAAATGTAAAATGATAAAAAAATCATAATATTTTCAATGTTATTTAATTCAATCAATTCAACTTCATCTAGTTTATTTGGAATATCAATTGGTTTATAATTTCTAACCCAATTTTGGGAACAATTTAATACCTCAATGGTATTGGGATTCAAACAACTATGAAATAGATCAATGATTCATCCACTTATACTAAATGATAACTCCAAAGAGACTGTAGATAATGGAGTATCTAGAATATCTTTGGTAATGCTTGATTGAACATGATACTTCCTTGTCTTTCCTTTCCACCATATTAAATTATAAAATCCATTGAAATCATCCTCACATTCATCAACCTATAGATATATTTATAATTCATTTCTATATTGTTTCAATTGTCATTTCCTTTTCTTTGACCTATATACATATTTCCATTTCTCATCATTCTCACTATATTTACTAAAATCGTGAATATGTGAATCCTAATGATAACTTAACTCACATTGATAACAAGGTATGGGATATTTTATTTTATTTTTTTAGAAAAGGATGAGGGTCAATACCCCTTTATTGAACATAAAAAATAAAAAACTTCTTTTGATGATTGTGAAAGGGATGAACCCATTACATGGACCAGATGAAAACATCATAAATAAAGGGAGCATAACCTCTGTTAATTTACAAATCAATTCATTCTTTTCATCATCATCAAAAATCATTTCAAATCTATCATCAACATAATATAATTTATATCATGGATCAATAACAACTTCCATGAGCAAGATAGAATTAAAATTGGAACCAATACCCCAATACTTGTCCAATTTAACCTTTATTGAAATAACCATTGCACTCATAGTAATATCATTACTTTTTATTAATTTATTTATTTTTATATACATGTCATAAAGAGTATGAAATAAAGTTTTACGTGTCACATACATTGAAACAAAAAATTCAACAGTGTTGTCATAAAATATTTTTAAAAACATAAAAAATAAATGAGTTTTCTCCTAATCATATATTTTATTAGTACCACCATCACTAATAATAGCACTACTAAAACTTGAATCCTCATAAAAGAGAATACACAATTTCTCATAAATTGCTACATCATCCAACATCAAGTAACAATAATTCCACCTAGTATTCACATCAATAATTATGGGTTCTTTACTAGGAATTTTAAACTCCATAGAAATTTTCATGAAATGAGCCAATCAATAATTTGAAATTATCACAAAATTTCAATAAACTCTAATTCTAGAAATTTATGTTGATATTTATTCACTAAAAACAATGTTTAAAATGTGTGCATAATATCTCATATGCATATACTCTCTTTTAAGAATATTCTCAATCTAACCATTAACCCTCCTCACCAAATAATTTATCATTGTATTATTAGAACTAGAATTATCCATAGAAACAATATTAATCCTTTCAATTACCTATTGTTTCACTATCTATTCTAGTACTCGGAAAATTGTTTCCCCTTTATGATCCACAAAAAGACAAAACCTAATAATTTTTTATTCAAGATCCAATTATTATCAATAAAATGTGTAGTCACACACATATGATTCATATTATGAATTGAAATCCATGTTTCAGTGTTAGTACATACCATATGAGATAACATATAAAATATAGACTTTAATTTTTATTTCTCAATCAAATATAATTTCAATAAATCTCTAGAAACTATTTTTCTATATGGAACATGTAATTGAGGTTGAACGACATCAATAAATTATCTAAATACTTTATTCTGAAAATATTTAAATGATAAATCATCAATAATTATCATTTTAGAAAGATCTATTATACACTCTTCTTGTTTAAAATGAGATATTGAAATTTTAACTATCCGAGCATCCTCATCTTCACACTTCTTTTTAAGACCAATGGTGATTTTACTTTTCTCAATAATTTTGTGAGGATTTTTGTTATGACTTGTCAAAATCATATTCAAATTACTAGTTACATGTTTTTCATACATGAATGAATAATATTTACCATAATAGTTAAATACGTATCTTCCATATTTTTTCTTATAAAAATGAACCCAATATTGAGAAACTCTTGAAGGTTCTTTAGGAAATGTACCTTTTTATGAGATTTCTAACCCTCAATTTCTTATACTGATTTTCTATTTCTACCCACTTATATTTATATAATTGAATGGATAGTTTGATTAGACCCTATCTTTCATTGATTAATGTGGAGGTTGGATGATTAGATACACTTATTATACCACCTTCCATGAATGGATAGTTAGGTTTTTTGCAAAACACTCCAACCAATTAGAGAGTCTCTGGATACAACACACCCCTATTAAAAGAACTGGTTTTTTAGTGATGACTACATTAAAAACAGGAATTAATCAACATAAAAATATTTAAGGGGTATATAACAATAAGAAATTGAGGTACCAGAAAAAGCTACATATATAGACACCAATGCATTCATGACCCCTGGATGAGGAGAAAAATGTAACGACCCAAAATTTTGAATAATATTTGTTTCCTAATTTTGTGTGTTATTTTATACTCAACAAAATGATATCCTCTAATTAATGAAGTGATTATAATTAAAATGAGACCGTTGGGTTTTTACAGTTATATGACCATTGGGAACTATACTCTTAATGTTATCATTATTGTTTATAAATACAAATTATCATGATTAATTAATACAGAAAGAGGAGTTGATGGCCTCATCTAGTAGACCCGGGCTATATGAAGCCCATCTATCAGATCTTGGGAAGGAGGTAGCATCTTTGGTCTTTTCTCTAGACTAATCCCAAGATGATCTTCAACATGTAAAGATTGAAAGGAATCTCCTACAGGAGAAGTTCAAGCTGATATAAATCACCACTCAGGCAATTTTGTCTGAGCCACCCCAAGATTCTATCACTATAGCACACCTTACACTTAGGTTCTATGTAGGTGTTATAAGGGGCTATGTAATGAGAACTTAGTTACATTGTGTAATAATTCTGTATAAATAAAAATTTTATTTCTTATTATGTTAAATTTATGGATTTTAAATGTTAAAATAAATATAGGATGAATTTATAGAAGTTCCATATTATTGGTGAATTTTGGTAAAAGAGTGTTTTTAAAATATTTTCGTATACATTAAATAATTAATAATGTAAAATTATTTTTAGAAAATGGTCTTCAATAGTTGTGATCAGTAAGAAATTTATATTCTAATAAGACCAACTTAATATTTAGTGAATAATAAATTATGAATAGTAATATTACCCTTATGAATAGTAATGTGGCCAATAGAATAGTAAACTCACTTAAGAAAGTATAAATATAATTTAGGAATCTTGTTTGGTAATGTGATATAATATCATATAAGTAAATAACTATTTTAGAAATTACTAGTTAAGTGTTATTATTTTTTCAGGTAAATAGTTCTTTTACTTTAAAATTAAATATCTCATAATTAGAAAATTATTTTCATAAAATAGAGTTCATTTTTGAATTCAGAGAATCTATATTAGGTTAGGGTGAATTTATGAGATTTTTATAAAATGTTTTGTTTTTCCGTGAAGCGTAAAAATTCAGTTTTGAGTTTCGGTGTGATTAATGACATCATAAATTATGTAATCATGATGTAATAATTTTGTTCGACTTATGAATAATAATATATGTTATGAGGTTTCCCATGGAAATTAATAAATTATTCCCCAACTTTTTCTATAAATACAAACCCATTCCTCCATTTCTTTCCTTCAAAATTCAGCCCTAATGAAGCTCTAGTCTTTTTACCTCCCAAGGTTCCCTCAAGCCCCCCAAGGTCCCAACCTTTGATATTTCGAAGTTACTCTTCAAGGAAAGGGAACCTTTCACCCTCCTCTTTTAAGTCATGACTTCCTTTATGTTATATCTTCTAGTTTCCATCTTTTTATGTTGGGGTATGTTCTTCTATGTCATTATTGTTTTCCATTTTATATCCAAATGTTTAGAGACCCTTTCCACTCTCATCAACTTATTTTTTTTAATTTTAAGTGTTTCCATTAGAAATCTAAATTTTTTTTAAAAGAAATCGCATATTCTCTTTTCTTTCAAGTTTCCTTTTCATGTGTTATGTCATTCAAATATCCTTACCGTGTTATTATTTCTTTTTATTTTGTACCCATACTGTATTAGGAGTTATTTATGAGTGGATGGACCTTGTAACCTCTCTTTTTAATATTTTCTAAAAGAATTTTGTATAGCCATTATACTGTAGAATTTTCGTCTCAAAATCTATCTCTTTTTCTCAAGAAATTATCTTATTTTATTTATGTGAAAACCCATACCAATTTAATTTATAGGGGTATTCATCAAGTCATAAAATTGATATATTTTATTCTATAATTGAAACACATATAACCCTCACTCTCTTCCCATGGGTTATATTTGACATAATGATCTTTTTTTAAGTACTTTTTATGCGTCACAATTTTGACATGAAACTCATTTATTTTATTATCTTTGGGTTATTTATTAAATGTATTATTATGATCTATGTGACTCACATGAAAATAAATACATATTAAGGTTTTTCCCTAATATCTCTCCAATTCATTGGGTAAAGAATTTAATCTCTAGAGATGAAAAGTTTCATGATACCTTGGGGAATAACCTTGGTAATTTTTATGACACCTTAGGGATAGACCTTGGAGATATGTTCATGAATTTATAAATTAAATTTTGTAGACACATTTTCAAGTTATGATTCATGTTATTATTTTTATTATATGACTCTTTAGCATTCATTTATGATATCCCCCATTTTCTTATTGATATCGCTCAAGATCACATGTAAATTGTTTCACTTGTTTTAATTACTAGGCCTTCTACTCACCCTTTCCTTTGATGTATATCTCCATGTTATGAGATTAAGTAATTGTACTTAGGATGAAATTATGATGAATCTTTAAAATTGGATTAGAATAATTATTTATGTTGTTTCATGAATATTGTTCTTGATTTCGAAGATACTAGACTTTAAAGATCCTCTATTTGTAAATTGTAATGAAATTTTATGTAATAAAAAGGAGGGATTCCATAGTTGGTATCAAAGGATAGTTTAGTTATTTGTGAAAATTAGGTTATGAAAACTTTAGGAAGAACCCTATAGAAAATTTTAAATATAGGAAAACTTACTGGTATTTTGGTGAAATATTTAGTAAGTGGTTTCTGAACAAATAAATCCTTGTCTAGATACGAATAAGTGGATGTGGATCTGGAACAGATGTACCTAGGAGGGAAAACTCTAACAAGGAGTTTCGGGCTTGACCCAGGGTATCCTAGTACACAACAATGGGCCTTGTTGAACTCCTATTTTGACACTCTCGTGGGATATGTTTGGTTAATCATAATCTTTCTATGAATCATTATAAAGGATTTGTAGAGAAATGTAATTGTTTAAGCATGAAGTTTTGAGATATAAAATATTTTATAGTTAAAAGATTCATAAATGAAATAAGATTCTCACTAAGGTTTTATTCTTTTAAAAAATGGTGGGAAATAGGAGGAACCATGCAAATGGTGACCGTAATGGACCATGCACTGACGACCCTCCAATAGAAGCTGGAATGGAAACCTTCATGAGAATGATGAACCAACTGACTCAAGTTATAGGAAATAACTTGATTCAAGATGAGAGACCAATATCACCTTGAATGGAACACCATTATGTTTAATCCTTTATGCGTCAGCGACCACCAACCTTCATTGCATCTGCTGACCCATTGATTTTTGAATAGTGGATCAGCTCTATAGAGAATATATTTTTTGTGCTCTGTTGTTTGTAACAAGAGAAGGTTACCTTGGATGTTTACCACTTAGGGGGAGAAGCTGAACAGTAGTGGGAAATGATTAGAAACACTAGGCCAAGAGTGGAGGTTGAATCTTTGGAGTGGGAACAGTTCAGAGGGGTCTTCTTTAATATATATTTCTCTCGTTTTATGAGAACAAATACGGGGAAGGAATTTCTCGAGCTAAATCAGAAGGATAATTAATCTACCGGAAGATACAATATGAACTTCACAAGGATTTCATGTTACACCTCTATATTTGTCATGGATCCAAATTGTAAGGTTGATAGATTATTTGTTATACTAAGACCTCATCTACAGAAGAATCTAGCCAACTGTGACTATGATAGCTATGTGGAGATCATGCGGAGTGCGATAAAAGTCAAACTAGAGTTTGGTGAGACACAGTGGTCTCATAAATCCAATGACAAAAAGAGATCAATAGTGCTAAGATTAGAGAGGAGATTCGATTAGGGAAGAGTAGGAAAGAAAGTGCAATGTCCCGTGTGTAATAAATGTGGGAAGAAGCATTCAGGGAACTACCAGCTCGGGAGTGGGAAGTGTTACAAGTGTGGAAGAGATGTCCATATTTCACGGAATTTTTGTAGTAAAGTGAATCCAAAAATCCCCAACACTAAAGAAAAGGGGAAGATTATGAAGACCCTACCTAATGTGCAATTCTATAAGTGTGTACAACTTGGGTACTTTTCTAATCACTATCCAAATCTGAGGGTAGTAGAGGGGAACCACCATCAACCTCATCAAAGGCCTAGGGAGAAACATCGTGATTTTTCGATCACGAAAATTGAAGTTGAATCACCAAATGATGTGGTGGAGGGTACTCTTGTTGTTCTCCCAAAGATATAAAGTAATTTGTTTGATCTGGTTCTAAACATACCTCTATTTCCTCCAAGTTTGAAAAGAATTTAGAATCAACCCCTGAATTTCTAAAAGTAGAGTTATCAGTCAAGACTCCTTGTGGGATTATCCAAGCATCGCCAGTGTTAAAAACTCTAGTATTTACTTTAGTGAGCATAATATTATTGAAAATATAGTAGTCATTCCCATGATGGAATTCTATATTATACTAGGGATGGACTGGCTCCCAAAGTATAATGCTAAGATCAAATGCAGAAGCAAGGAAATCTCAGTAGTCTTGAATGGAAAACCTATAGTTATGTTCCAATGAGAGATATCTCAACCAGATATTTTTCTATAAGAAACTCCAATATCCTTCTTTATGGAGTTGATCAGTGAGGAAGAATAAGTAAATGAGAGTATAAGGATAGAAAATTTCCCCATCATCTAGGAATACATTGACGTATTTCCAGAGGAGTTACTCGGACCTCCCCCAAAAATAGAGGTAGAGTTATCTATTGAAATCATATCTGGATATCATCCAATATCAAAGACCCCATATAGGATGGAAAATGTGGAGCTGGATGAATTAAATAAACAACTCCAAGATCTTTTGGAGAAGGGGTTTATCCAACCGAGTATGTCTCCTTGGAGAGTACATGTTCTCTTTGTAAAGAAGAAGGATGGATCAATGCAACTATGCATTGATTGTAGAGAACTGAATGGGATCACAGTGAAGAAAAAATACCCTATTCCAAGAATTGATGACCTATTTTATCAACTATGCGGGGATCAATTTTTCTCTAAGATTGATCTTCGATCAGGTTATCATCAATTGAGGGTGAAGAAAAAAGATATTCCAAAAACCGCAGTTCGATGAAGATATGGGCATTATGAGTTTTTTGTTATGCCCTTCGGACTGACTAATTCACCTTCTATTTGTATTGATTTTATGAATAGATTCTTTAAGTACTACCTTTATAACTTTGTGATATTTTTTATTGATGATATTCTGATATATTCCAAAAGTCGTGAGGGGTATGAGTATCATCTAAGGGTTATTTTTCAAACTTTGTGGAAGGAGAGGATTTTTGTAAAGTTCATTAAATGTGAATTTTAGTTACAATAAGTTTCTTTCTTAGGGAACATTGTAACCAATGAAGGAATCAAAGTTGACCCTGAAAAGACAGAGGTTGTAGAGGAGTTTTCTCATCCTATAATAATAACTGAGATTCATAGTTTCCTTGGATTAGCGGGATATTATAGGAGGTTTGTGAAAAACTTTTCATGCATTTATAATCCCTTAACCATGTTAACTCGAAAAGGGGTCAGGTTTATCTGTACAAAGGAGTGTGAGGAAAGTTTCCAAGAGATGAAGAAGATATTGGTTATTGTACCCATGATAACTCTTCCCTCAAGTGGAGAAGTATTCATTATTTTTAGTGATTCATCTCTGAAAGGGCTTGGGTTCATCCTAATGAAAAATTACAAAGTCATTTCTTATGCATCTCGAAAGTTAAAGAATCGTGGGTAGAACTATCCTACGCATGATCTGGAGCTAGCTATGGTCGTTTTTTCTCTGAATATTTGGAGGCACTATCTTTATGGGGAGAAATATGATATATACACATACTATCAACGTTTTAAGTATATCTTCACCTAAAAGTAATTGAACATGAGACAAATGAGATGGTTTTAAATTCTTAAGGACTATGATTGTTCAATTAATTATCATCCTAGAAGAGAAAACAAAGTCGCTGATGCATTAACCATAAAATACCCAGTTGTTCTATCCATGATGAAGATTCGAAGAGATCCTTTGATCAACAACCTAGTAAAGCTATACATGGGAATTCTAAAGGAAGGGACATCATAAACCCTAACCCAAATGATTTCTCAATTGCCATTAATATATAAGAACAAGAAATATCATAAATAAGATCCTTTGTTACAAAATAAGTTTGAGGTAGTGAAGGATGGGAAGTTTCCTGAGTTCAATATTGATCAAGAAGGTGTGCTGAAATTTTGTACAAGACTATGTGTTCCATCTATTCTAGAAATAAAAAAGGAGTTGATGGATGAAGCTCATAGATCTACATTCTCTATACATCTAGGAAGTAAAAAAATGTATACAGATCTTCGTGGTCATTATTGGTGGGATAATATGAAAAGGGGTATTGCTGACTACACTTCAAGGTGCCAGGTATGTCGGCAAGTGAAGGTAGAGAAACAAATTCCTAAAGGGGTATTGCAACCACTACCCATACCAGCATGGAAGTAGGGAAATATCACTATGGACTTTATCACTGGTATCCTGAGAACTTCCAAAGAAAAAAATGTGATATGGGTTATTATGGACCGTCTGACCAAGACTACCCATTTTATCTCTATTTGGGAATATTTATCTCTTTATCAACTTTCCAGGATTTATTTGAAGGAAGTGGTAAGGCTGCAGGGAGTTCCACTTTCTATTGTATCATACCATGATCCAAGGTTCACATCAAAATTCTTGAGAATTCTTCAACATGCTATGAGTACCGAATTGAATTTCAGTACGACCTATCACCCCCAAACTGATGGACACTCTGAAAAGACTATTCAAACACTTGAAGACATGCTAAGAACATGATCAATTTAATTTAAATGTGGATGGGATCAATATCTCCTTTTAATTGAGATCTCTTACAACAACAACTTTCACTCAAACATTAAAAGGGAACCCTATGAAGCTTTATATGGGATGCGATGTAGAAATACTACTTTTTGGGATGAAGCTAGTGATAGAAAGCTTCTTGGGCTTGATCTTGATCAAGAGATGACAGAAAAGGTTCATTCCATCCAACAACACATTATGGTTGCTCAAAGTCGGCAAAAGATCTATGCTGATAACCATAGAAGGGACTTCGAGTTTGATGTTGGTGACAAATTATTTCTTTGAATTTCACCTTGGAAGATATTCATGAGGTTTTGGAAGAAAGGGAAGCTCAGCCCTAGGTATATTGGCCCCTATGAAATCCTTGACCGCGTAGGAGAAGTGGAATATCAACTTGTACTTCCTCCAAATCTAGCACAAGTTCATGATGTCTTCCATGTATCCCTCTTGAGAAAGTACATACTTGACCCTTTACATGTCCTAAATCCAGAGGTGGTACAACTGGAACATGACCTCTCTTATAAGGACTAGCCGATGGAGATCTTGGATCGTAGAGACAAGGTTTCATGCAACAAGACTACCTGCCTTGTTAAGGTGTTATAGAGAAACCAAAAATGTGAAGAAGCCACATGAAAACTAGAAGATTATATGAGATAGAATTACCCACACCTTTTCTCTTCTGAGAGTATGAGTTAAAATTTCAGGGATGAGATTTATTAAGGGGGGAAGAATGTAACAACCCAAACTTTTGAATAATATTTGTTTCCTTATTATGTTTGATGTTTTATACTCAACAAAACTATATCCTCTAATTATTAAAGTGCGTATAATAAAAATGATACCATTGGGTTTTTACAGTTATATGATCATTTGAAACTATACTCTTAAAGTTATGATTATTGTTTATAAATACAAATGATCATGATTAATAAATAAAGAAAGAGGAGTTGATGGCCTCATTCAGTAGACTCGGGTCATACGAAGCCCATCTATCAAAGCTTGGGAAGGAGGTAGCATCTCTAGGACTTACTTTGTACCAAGCCCAAGCTGAGCTTTAACATGTAAATATTGAACGGAATCGCCTATAGGAGAAGTTCAAGATGATAGAAATCACTACTCAGATAATGTTGTCTAAGCCACCCCAAGATTCTATCACCATAGCACACCTTACACTTAGCTCCTATGTAAGTGTTATAAGAGGCAATGTAATGAGACCTTAGTTACGTTGTATAATCCTTTTATATAAATAAAATTTTATTTATTATTATGTTAAATTTTTGGATTTCAAATGTTAAAATAAATATAATATGAATTTATATAAGTTCCATATTATTGGTGAATTTTGGAAAAAGGGTATTTTTAAAATATTTTTGTATACATTAAATAATTAATAATGTGAAATTATTTTCAAAAAACGGTCTTCTACAGTTGTGATCATTAGTAAATTTAGAGTCTGAAAAGATCAACTTAATTTTTATTGAATACTAATGTATGAATATTAATATTACCCTTATGAATAGTAATGTGACCAAGGGAATAGTAACCTCACTTAAGAAAGTATAAATATAATTTAGGAATCTTGTTTGGTAATGTGATATAATATCATATAAGTAAATAACTGTTTTAGAAATTACTAATTAAGTATTAGTATTTTTTTCGAGTAAATAGTGTTTTTACTCAAAAATTAAATATCTCATAATTAGAAAATTATTTTCATAAAATGGAGTTCATTTTTGAATTCAGAGCATCGGTATTAGGTTAGGGTGAATTTATGAGATTTTTATAAAATGTTTTGTTTTTTGGTGAATAGTAAAAATACAGTTTTGAGTTTCTATGTGATTAATGACATCATAAATGATGTAATCATGATGTAATAATTCAGGTCAACTTGTGAATAGTAAGATATTTTTATGAGGTGTCCCTTGGAAATTAATAAACAATTCCTTGACTTTTGCTATAAATACCAACCCATTCCTTGATTCCTTTAATTAAAAATTCATCCTCAATGATGCTATGATCTTTTTACCTCCCAAGGAGTTCTACCAAGGTTCCCTCAAGCCCCCAAGGTCCCAACCTTCGAGCTTTTGAAGTTACTCTTCAAGTTAGGGGAACCTTTCACCCATCTCTTTTAAGTCATGACTTCCTTTATGTTATGTCTTCTTGTTTCCATATTTTTTGGTTGGGGTATCTTCTTCTATGTCCTTATTGCTGTACATTTTATTACCAAATGATGTGAGACCCTTTCCACTCTCATCAGCTTATTTTTTTAAATTTTAAGTGACACTGTTAGGATGCCAAATTTTTCGTAAAAGAAATCGCATCTTCTCTTTTCTTTCATGTTTTTTTTCATGTGGTATGTCATTCAAATATCCATACCATGTTCTTATTTCTTTTTATTTTGTACCCATACTGTATTAGGAGTTATTTATGAGTGGGCGGCCCTTATCTACTCTCTTTTCAATATTTTCTAAAACCATGTTGTATAGTCGTTATGCAGAAGAATTTTCGTCTCAAAATCTCTCTTTTTCTCAAGAAATTATCTTATTTTATTTATGTGAATAAAAAACCTATTTAATTTCTAGGTGTATTCATCAGGACATAAATTTGATATATTTTATTCTATAATTGACATACATATAACCCTGACTCCCTTTCCATTGGTTATATTTGACATAATGATCTCGTTTTTAGGTACTTTTTATACGTCACAATTTTGACATGAAACCCATTTATTTTATTCTATTTGGGTTATTAGTTAAATGATTGATTATGATCTTTGTGTCTCAAATGAAAACAAATACATGTTAAGTGTGTGCCCTGATAGCGCTCCAATGCATTGGGTAAAGAATTTAATCTCTAGAGATGACAAGTTTCACGATACCTTGGTGAATAACCTTGGTAATTTTCATGACACCTTGGGGATAAACCTTGGTGATATGTTTAGGAATGTCTTAATTAAATTTTGTAGCCACATTTTCAAGTTATGATTCATTTTATTATTTCTATAATATTCTTATTTAGTATTAATTTATGATATCCCTCGCGTTCTTATTTATATCACTCAATATCACATGTAAATTATTTCACTTATTTTCCTTACTAGGCCTTTTGCTCACCATTTCCTTTGATGTATGTCTCCAGGTTATGAGATGCAATAATTTTACTTAGTATGAACTTATGATGAAGCCTTACAAGTGGATTAGAATAATTATTTAGGTTGTTTCATGTATATTGTTCTTAATTTCCAAGATATTAGACTTTAAAGATATAAGTCCCTAGCCTTAAACCTTACTTAATCTTGAGTTATTACAAGATTACACATTGAGGATCTTATCGGGTTTAGAGTGTTAGAGAATTAGATCATAAAACTTGCATTACATTCCACATATAAACAAAGTGGTTACATAAAGATAGTATTCTTCATTCCCATCAATGGAAACATATTTAAAATAAAACATGGATTCTTTCTTGACACTTCCTTGACACTATCATCATATCATGTACCTTTCCCTTGACCTGTGAAAAACATTTCAAAAAAACATGGGATGAGCATAAAAAGCTCAGTAAGGGATATAAAAATATGGAAAGGAAACATGGGTACATATATACATAAGAATGAGATCATACTTTACCCATAAAACATAAGCACTTTAACATACCTCATCAAATCATGAATAAATCATAGAAATCATAAGACATAAAGGTAACTTGAGGCATTCATAACATTCTTACATAGGGAGTAACCCTCTTTGTTACGTTTGGAATACCCATCACAGTATATTCCCTAAATCTCTTCAGAGAAACCTTAATGTTTCAATCCTTCGGGTTACCCAATGCATTGGAGAGCTATATCGGGCTCACCCGCCCTTAGTTTATCATGGAACCACCCGTCTTCATAATAATTCCCAAGAACCTCAACATAATCGTATCACATAAAACATGCATAAAGGAAACATAACATTTCCACCTTTCAATCACAATATATAAATACAACACATTGATATAAAAACATTATGAAAACCATTTTCAATACCAAAATAAAAGAAAATTAAAACATGGTATTTATTTTTCTTTTAAAAAAAAGGTATGGCTTGTAGAGGAAGCCGAAACTCAAATAATGGTCACGGCGGCGGAGAAGTCGTTGTCGTTGCATACGTACGACAAAAACATTCTCTTTTGTCTTTTATTAAACATTTCGTATAAAAAATATTCCTTTTGAATAAACGTAAAAGTCAATGGGGTTTATACACCTTATAAAAAAAGGTTGTGTATAAAACAAAATATGCCTTAATGAAAGGAGATTGAGATGAAGTCCCATACCTCGGGTCCGACTTGACTCGATCGTTCTTTAATGTCCTGAATAATAAACTTAAGTTAATTACTATTTTCTTAAGAACCTTTTTCAAGTTCATTATTCATTTTATATCACTTATTTCCATGTCATGAACACTATGTAATTATTTAAGTTAATAACGGTCGTTGTAACGATCATTGGTACTTGAGTCAAAATAAACACTTTATAATTACAAGTTGTTCATGTATCCATTATATCCAGAATTATAATCATAATTTATATATCATATATATCATATATATCCAGTATATACATGCATTTATAATATTACATAATCATTTAGAGGTAAGAAATGAAATGCACCGTTCATGGAGACGGTAAGCTGTACGTACGCATGAACTCTACTTTCATTTCTATTTTGTATTTTTTTATGTAATGGAATTATAATTATATAAAGATATATTATAATTTCAGTATAATATCATATATAATACCATTAATTAAATCCTTTATACGTCCCACATATGGCATTAATGAAATCAAATCACTTTGAGGGGGCGGTAGTCCGCACTTCCTTAAATGAAGATATCGTGTTTACCCATAATGGAAACCATAAAGGTATGCCCAAAATGAAAAATACAGAAGCTTAAAGAAAACATAAACATATTATATATCATATATAAATATAGTGACATCTTAATGGCCACCTTTGAAGGTGTTAAAGGAATGTTGAACAATCATCATTTCGGGAGGCATAAATTCACCATCCACGGAAACAGTATGTTCTTTAACCATTAGATGTAGGTGTGTGTAAGTGTAGCTTGAATCCTTCTTATAAAAACAACCTAATATATTTAGGATACTGTATTTGTTACAAAATAAAAGAATAAAAAGATTTTAGGGGGTTGGAGAAGCAAAATAAAACAAAAGGACTCAAAAGAAGACATTACCTTAAAATTGGGTAACTCTCTTTGGTTTGAGCTCAAAGGCTTCCTTGGGAAGACTTCTTCCCAAAGTGAGGCTTCAAGGAGTAAGATAGGGAAGTGGAGAGACAAAATGGTAAGGGTTTGTCCGAGCCAAAGGCTTTGGAAGTGTGGGTAAGGAGGTAGAGGTGGGGGCCTTTTATAAGAGGAGAGGAGGGGCACTCTTGGAAAGTAAAGATAAGTTACTTTATTTTAAAATGGGTTTCGGATTCAAAAGGTCCCACATTGATATAATTAGAGGATAAGGTGATTAGGGTTATAAATCCACTCATCCAATTTGTTTTTTCCATGTTTAGGTTTTAGATTTTACATTATCTTTCCATTTTATTTAAATCGTTAAATAATGAGGTCATCGCTGCATCATCATGATGTCATAAATAATTTAACTTATTTAATGTCTAAAAATTATAAAAAAAATACTATGATGTAGGAAATATTTTTATCTTTCCAATTACTATTTATAATCAAACATCTGACTTGTATAACCCCATGTAAAAATTGGTTTAGTAAAACATATTATGTTTGTGTCATTTTTACTTTTTCATTAAATAAAAAGTTATTTATGTAATTTCCCAACCAAAGTGGCTCCATGGGGTCCCCAAGTTGACCCATGGATTGTCTTGGGCGGCCATGAAACATCCAATGAGGGTAGGACATGTTTCAAGCTCAACTCATACTATTAAAACATTATTTTTAGCTTAAACTACACTAATTACCACTAATCGCGATTAAAAACATAATAAGTTACTATTCACCAAAAAATTATTTTAATCTCATTGAACCGCATTTTACTTCTTAATGAAAACCATGTATGTTGGATTTTTGAAATTCAAAATACAAAGGTGGCAAAATTTCATTTAAATGGAAAATCAGTTTTTATAAGTACCACTTAGTGGTTTCACTATTCATCAAAAATTGAAGTTTTTCAGAAAAATACCAAAAATTCACCCTAAGATATATTTGATATTATGAATTCAAAAATGATGTCTATTTTAAAAAATTCAAATCATATAAGTTACATTAATTAATTTAATAATTAATTCCCGCTGTCATGACAAATAGCGTGTTTTTATGAAACAATAAGTATCAAAAAATTGACACTAGTTTAAGTCCGATTTTAAAGTGAAATTAATTCTAATGACCACCATTGGATTAAATGGTAAACATATATTCATATTACACTTTAATACCACTTAAAAACATAATATAACCATATAATTAAATTAAATTAAAAAGTAGTTTTGATGTAAAATGCAGTATTTTTCACTATTCATTAAAAATGAACATTGTCAGAAAAATACCAAAAAATTATCCAATGTAAAATTCAATGTCCCAATCATAATGAATATGTTTATTTTTACAAATATAGATTATAAAATTTTCAAAAGTTTGATTTAAAAATGGTTTTCCATCAAAAGGAACTAAAACAATCTTTTAAGAATATTAGTGTATTCCATGCTTAAGATTGGATTTATTTTCATTTTAAGCCTCCAATACACTATCTTATTCATTAATAGACATAGATAAAAATATGTATTATTCATTAATTACTTGGGATGTTACATCCTTCCCCCCTTTAGAAAATTGCGTCCCCACAATTTATTTACTTATCGAATAAATGGGGGTACTTATCCCTCATTGCATTTTCGGATTCCCATGTTGCCTCTTCCATCATGTGGTTTTTCCACAAAACCTTTACCTGATTAATCACCTTATTTCGTAACACTTGCTCCATGTGGTCAAGAATCTTGACTGGTTGTTCCTCATAAGATAGGTTCTCTTCCATTTGAACTACCTCTGGACTCAAAACATGAGACGGATCTGGTATATACTTCCTCAACATCGAAACATGAAAAAAAATTGTGTACCTGAGATAAACTCGGAGGTAAAGCCACTCGGTATGCAAATCATCCAACTCTCTCCAGAATTTCATATGGTCCAATGAACCTTGGACTCAGCTTTCCTTTCTTACCAAATCGCATCACACTTTTCCATAGTGATACTTTGAGAAAAACATGATCATCTACCTCAAAAGAGAGATCCTTCCTCCTGTTGTCCGCATAACTCTTTTGAATACTCTGAGCTGTTCTCATGTGTTTCTGTATCAGCTGAACTTTTTCTGCCAACTCTTCTACCAATTCTGGTCCCATCAACTTCCTTTCACCCACTTCATCCCAGAAAGCTGGAGTTCGACACCGCTTCCCATATAATGCCTGAAATGGTGCCATCTGTATACTGGAATGAAAACTTTTATTATATGAAAATTCAACCAAAGAAAGATGTTGGTCCCAACTTCCCTGATAATCCATAGAGCAAGAACGTAGCATATCCTCCAAGGTCTGAATTGTTCGTTCTGACTGCCCATCTGATTGAGGATGAAAAGCTGTACTAAAATTTAATTCAGTACCCAATGACTTATGAAGGCCTTTCCAAAAGTTAGAAGTGAACCTGGGATCACAATCAGATACAATGGAGAGGGGAACTCCACGTAACCTAACTATCTCTTTAAGATACAAACGGGAAAGTTGATCTAGGGAAAAAGTATCTCTTATAGCAAGGAAATGAGCAGATTTGGTCAAGCGATCAACAATAACCCAGATTGCATTATTACCTTGAGATGTCTTCGGTAATCCCACAACAAAGTCCATGGATATATTCTCTCATTTCCACTCTGGCACCGGTAAATGCTAAAGCATCCCTTTCGGTAACTGCCGCTCTGCTTTAACCTATTGACATGTCAAACACTTCATAGTAAAATCAGCAATATCTCTTTTCATTCCATCCCACTAGTAATACTCCCGAAGATCCCTGTACATCTTAGTACTACCAGGATGAACTGAAAACGGAGAACTATGAGCTTCACATAACAACTCTCTCTTCATCTGTGAATCACAAGGCACACACAATCTCTTCCCAAATCTCAAAACACAATCATTATCAATGTTGAATTCAGGTAACTTACCTTTCTAAACCAGCTCTACCTTTTTCTGCAACTCACTATCTTGCTTCTGTGCTTGCTTGATTCTGCCTGATAGAGAAGATTTCACTGATACCTGAAACAAAACAGAAGAACGTCCTGCACCAAAAACATCTATGCCAAAGTTCATCAATTCCTTAACCAAAGGATCACATTCCAAACACAACATTGCTAATGAAGCATTACTTTTTCGACTCAAAGCATTGGACACTTTATTTTCTTTTCCCGGATGGTAACGAATTGTACAATCATAATCCTTTATTAATTCTAGTCATCTCCTCTGTCTCATGTTCAATTCTTTCTGAGTGAATATATACTTTAACCTTTTTTGATCGGTATATATTTCACACTTTACTCCATACAAATGATGCCTCCAAATTTTTAAAGCAAAAACAACAGCAGCTAATTCCAAATCATGTGTAGAGTAATTTACCTCATGAGTTTTCAACTGTCGTGAAGCATAAGCAATTACTTGATCATTATGCATTAGGACGCAACCAAGTCCTTTCAATGAAGCATCACTGTAGATAACAAACTCACCATTCCTGGAAGGTAGTGCCAAAACTGGAGCATTCACCAATCTTCTTTTCAATTCCTGAAAACAATCATCACGTTCTTTTGTCCAGATAAACTTAACACCCTTCCAAGTTAGCTTAGTCATTGGACTAGATAACTGTGAAAAATTTCTAACAAACCTTCGGTAATAGCCTGCCAAACCAAGGAAGATACGAATCTCAGTTACATTTGTGGGTCTTTTCCAGTCTTCCACAACTTTTGTTTTTGCAGGATCAACAGTTATCCCATCTTTAGAAACAATGTGACCAAGGAAAGAAATTTGTTGCAAACAAAACTCACACTTTCTGAATTTCCCATACAATTTATTTTCTTTTAAGGTTTGCAAGATAACCCTTAAATGTCTTTCATGCTCCTCTTTACTTTTAGAAAACACCAAAATATCATCAATGAAAACCGCCACAAACTTATCCAAGAACTCATGGAAAATTCTATTCATTAAGTCCATGAATACAGCAGGTGCATTGGTTAGCCCAAAAGGCATTACTACAAATTCATAATGTCCATATCTTGTACGGAACGCGGTCTTCAGAACATCTGCTTCCTTTACCTTCAGCTGATGGTACCTCGATCTCAAGTCAATCTTTGAAAAATTCTGAGCTCCCTGGAGCTGATCAAACAAATCATCGATATGAGGCAAAGGATATTTGTTCTTAACAGTGATGTTATTAAAGGCTCTATAATCAATGCAAAGTCTCATTGAACCATCTTTCTTTTTAACAAACAAAATAGGAGCACCCCATGGTGACGTGCTAGGTCGAATGAAACCTTTCTCTAATAAATCTTGTAATTCCTCCTTCAACTCTAAAAGTTCAACTTGAGACATTCGATAAGGGGGTTTTGAAATTGGCTTAGCATCAGGAACTAAGTCAACAGTATACTCAACTTCCCGATCTGGTATTATTCCAGGCAACTCATCAGCAAAAACATCAGGATACTCATTTACCACTGGCACAACGTTAATCTGAACAGTTCCTTTATTTTCAACAATGTGTGCAAGGTAACATTCATTTCTATCTTTTACAAGTTTCTTGGCCTCTTGATAAGTTATCAACAGTAAGGGTTCGTTCTTGTACACAAACTTAAAGTCTTTCTGAAAAGAAACTTCTTTAGCTCTACAGTCAATCTTAGCATGGTAAATAGAGAGCCAATCCATACCCAGGATAACATCAAACTCTACTAGAGGCAAAACAATAAGGTTTGCAAGTAGGTTCTTTCCACAGATAAGGATAGGAAGATTCTTATAAATTCTTTTTGCCTCAACATTTTCCCCAGGTGTTTTTACCAAAAGTTCAGGAGTCATTTCTTGAGATGGTATTCCCATTTTACTAGAAAAGTTTTCAGAGATGAAAGAATGTGTAGACCCCGAATCAAACAACACACTGGCATAATCTGAAAAAACAAAAAAAGTACCTGATACAACTTCATTTGAAGGCCCGACATCTGCTAAAGTAGTTGCAAAGGATTTCACCACCCCTGTCTGCTTGTAGTCTAACTGCTTCCCATCACTCAAGCTCTTTGTCAGACACTCGTTTGCATAGTGACCCATCTCATTGCACTTATAATATTTCACTAAATGTAAATCAAATTTGGTCTTACCTTCACCTTGATCCTTTTTCAGTACAATCACGAGCCTTATGTCTCATCTTACCACATCGGTAGCACTTTCCAGAATTCAGAAGACATTCCCCAGCATGCCTTTTTCCACATTTATCACAAACTGGAAACATAGTTTTCTTACCATCAGAATTTTTTTTTGAATAATTCTTACCTTTCTCCTGCCACCTCAGTCTCTTCTTCTGTTGGTTGTTATAGAACACTTGATCATCAGAAAACTCCATTTACACTTTCTCAAAACATCGAACAAGCTTTTCATAACTTTTAAACTCACAAGAAGCTAATGCCCTTCGATATTTTGGATTTAATCCTGAGTAAAAATGATTGATTTTACTATCAAGGTCTCAGATAAAATTTGGAGCATACCTTGACAATCGAGTGAACCTTTCTTCATAGGTAGCCACTGAGTCTTCCTCTTTCCTCAATTCCAAGAATTGTTTTTCCATCCTAAGTCGAACAGCCTTAGGAAAATACTTCTCAAGAAACATACCTTTGAATTCATCCCAGTCGAGAGCATCAATCTCATCGGCAACCCTGATATTTTTAACCATAGACCACCACTGATCTGCTTCACCCTCCAAACGGTAAATAGAAAAACTAACCTTTTGATTGTTTGAACACCCCATGACATCGAAAATCTTCTCCAGTGCTTTAATCCACCCTTCAGCTAACACAGGGTCAGATGATCCTCTGAATGATGGGGGATGTTTCCTCATGAAATGTTCCACCACTGACATGTTCCTCTGCGGTTGATCTGGCTGATCTCGTGTATAGATACCACCGCCATTTATCACTTGAGTCAACTACGTCATTACTGCAACAAACTGTTTAGTTCCAATTCCGACCATCTCAGGATGCTGAGTCGGAAGGTTATTTCCTTCTGTATGCCTTCCTAGAACTGCTTCCCTATTTCCTCTGCGGAAAACCATTCTGAACAAACATGTCTTAGAATAAGAAACATGGTAGTCTTCAAATGCTATATCACTTCAAAAAAAATATTTTTGGATAATCATTTAATAGAATTCTAACTCCTAAAGTTAGCTAAACCGACCTCTGATACCAACTATAAGGCCCCAGCCTTAAACCTTACTTAATCTTGAGTTATTATAAGATTTCACATTGAGGATCTTTTGGGGTTTAGAGTTTTAGATAATTAGATCATAAAACTTGCATTACATTCCACATATAAACAAAGTGGTTACATAAAGATACTATTCTTCATTCCCATCAATGGAAACATATTTAAAATAAAAAATGGATTCTTTCTTGACACTTCCTTGACACTATCATCATATCATGTACCTTTCCCTTGACCTGTGAAAAACATTTCAAAAAAACTTGGGATGAGCATAAAAAGCTCAGTAAGGGATATAAAAATATGGAAAGGAAACATGGGTACATATATACATAAGAATGAGATCATAATTTACCCATAAAACATAAGCACTTTAACATACCTCATCAAATCATGAATAAATCATAGAAATCATAAGAAATAAAGGTAACTTGAGGCATTCATAACATTCATACGTAGGGAGTAACCCTCTTGGTTATGTTTGGAATACCCATCACAGTATATTCCCTAAATCTCTTCGTAGAAACCTTAACGTTTCACTCCTTTGTGTTACCCAATGCATTGGAGAGCTATATCGGGCTCACCCGCCGTTAGTTTATCACGGAACCACCCGTATTCATAATAATTCCCAAGAACCTCAACATAATCGTATCACATAAAACATGCATAAAGGAAACATAAAATTTCCACCTTTCAATCACAGGATATCAATACAACACATTGATATAAAAACATTATGAAAACCATTTTCAATACCAAAATAAAAGAAAAGTAAAACATGGTATTTATTTTTCTTTTAAAAAAAGGTATGGCTTGTAGAGGAAGCCGAAACTCAAATAATGGTCACGGCGGCGGAGAAGTCGTTGTCGCCGCATACGTACGACAAAAACATTCCCTTTTGTCGTTTAGTAAACACTTCGTATAAAAAATATTCCTTTTGAATAAATGTATAAGTCAAAGGGGTTTATACACCATATAAAAAAAGGTTGTGTATAAAACAAAATATGCCTCAATGAAAGGAGATTGAGACGAAGTCCCATACCTCGGGTCCGACTTGACTCAATCGTTCTTTAATGTCCTGAATAATAAACTTGAGTTAATTCCTATTTGCTTAATAACCTTTTTCAAGGTCATTATTCCTTTTATATCACTTATTGCCAGGTCATGAACACTATGTAATTATTTAAGTTAATAACGGTCGTTTTAACGATCATTGGTACTTGAGTCAAAATAAACCCTTTATAATTACAAGTTGTTCATGTATCCATTATATCCAAAATTATAATCATGATATATATATCATATATATCATATATATCCAGTATATATGTGCATTTATAATATTACATAATCATTTAGAGGTAAGAAATGAAATGCACCGTTCATGGAGACGGTAAGCCGTACGTAAGCATGAACGCTACTATCATTTCTATTTTGTATTTTTTTTATGGAATGGAATCATAATTATATAAAGATATATTATAATTCCAGTATAATATCATATATAATACCATTAATTAAATCCTTTATACGTACCACATATGGAATTAACGAAATCAAATCACTTTGAGGGGGCGGTAGTCCGCACTTCCTTAAATGAAGATATCGCGTTTACCCATAATGGAAACCATAAAGGTATGCCCAAAATGAAAAATACAGAAGCTTAAGGAAAATATAAAAATATTTTATATCATATATAAATATAGTGACATCTTAATGGCCACCTTTGAAGGTGTTAAAGGAATGTTGAACAATCATCGTTTCGGGAGGCATAAATTCACCATCCACGAAAACAGTATGTTCTTTAACCATTAGATGTAGGTGTGTGTAAGTGTAGCTTGAATCCTTCTTATAACAACATCCTAGTATATTGAGTATACTTTATTTGTTACAAAAGAAAAGAATAAAATGATTTTAGGGGGTTGGAGAAGAAAAATAAAACAAAAGGACTCAAAAGAAGACATTACCTTAAAATCGGGTAACTCCCTTTGGTTTGAGCTCAAAGGCTTCCTTGGGAAGACTTATTCCCAAAGTGAGGCTTAGAGTAGTAATAGAGGGAACTTTAGAGACAAAATGGGCAGGGTTTGGTCGAGCCAAAGGCTTTGGAAGTGTGGTTAAGGAGGTAGAGGTGGGGGCCTTTTATAAGAGGAGAGGAGGGGCACTCTTGGAAAGTAAAGATAAGTTACTTTATTTTAAAATGAGTTTCGGATAAAAAAGGTCTCACATTGATATAATTCTAGGATAAGGTGATAAGGGTTCAAAATACACTCATCAAATTGGTTTTGTCCATGTGTAGGTTTTAGATTTTACATTATCTTTCCATTTTATTTAAATCTTTAAATAATGAGGTCATCGCTGCATCATCATGATGTCATAAATAATTTACTTTATTTAATGTATAAAAATTATAAACAAAATACTATGATGTAGGAAAGATTTTTAGCTTTCCAATTACTATTTATAATCAAAAATCTGACTTGTATAACCCCATGTAAAAATTGGTTTAGTAAAACATATTATGTTTGTGTCATTTTTACTTTTTCTTTAAATAAAAAGTTATTTATGTCATTTCCCAAACAAAGTGGCTCCATGGGGTCCCCAAGTTGACCCATGGATTTTCTTGGTCGGACATGACACATCCAATGAGGGTAGGACATGTGTCAAGCTCAACTCATACTATTAAATCATTATTTTTACCTTAAACTACACTAATTACCACTAATCGCGATTAAAAACTTAATAAGTTACTATTCATCAAAAAATTATTTTAATCTCATTGAACCAAATTTTACTTATTAATGACAACCATGTATGTCTGATTTTTGAAATTCAAAACACAAAGGTGGAAAATTTTCATTTAAATGGAAAATCAGTTTTTATAAGTACCACTTAGTGGTTTCACTATTCATCAAAAATTGAAGTTTTTCAGAAAAATACCAAAAATTCACCCTAAGATATATTTGATATTTTTAATTCAAAAATGATTTATATTCTAAAAAATTCAAATCATATAAGTTACATTAATTAATTTAATAATTAATTCCCGCTGTCATGACAAATAGCGTGTTTTTATGAAACAATAAGTATCAAAAAATTGACACTAGTTTAAGTCCGATTTCAATGTGAAATTAATTCTAATGACCACCATTGGATTAAATGGTAAAAATATATTCATATTACACTTTAAGACCACTTAAAAGGATAATATAACCATATAATTAAATTAAATGAAAAAGCATTTTTGATGTAAAATGCAGTATTTTTCACTATTCATTAAAAAATGAACATTGTCAGAAAAATACAAAAAATTTATCCAATGTAAAATTAAATGTCCCAATCATAATGAATATGCTTATTTTGAAAAATAAAGATTATTAAATTGTCAAAAGTTTTATTTAAAAAGGGTTTTCCATCAAAATGCACTAAAACAATCTTTTAAGAATATTAGTGTATTCCATGCTTAAGATTGGATTTATTTTCATTTTAAGCCTCCAATACACTATCTTATTCATTAATAGACATAGATAAAAATATATATTATTCATTACTTACTTGGGATGTTACAAAAGATCCTTTGTTTGTAAATTGTAATGAAAAGTTATCTAATAAAAAGGTGGGATTCCATACAAATCTGGTGATTAGGGTTTCTCTTATTTCTCATGAGGGAAGGTTAGGGAAGGAGACAAGTGATTAGGGCCACAAGGTGGGTGGGTGAATAAATCATGTGGTGATAGGGTAGGTAGGAAGGAATGAGAAGAAGGTGAGTATGAGAGGAGGTAAATCAGGAAAGTAGGGTTTTCTCCCAATAGCTTGGTAGGGAAGGTCAGGCAAGGATAAGGTGAGAGATTAGGTGGTTGGGGTGGATAGATAAAGTGACCAAATTATTTATTTTTTTTAACGCATACAATGGGTTTATCGGGTCGGCTTGGTCCACTATTTAGAAAACCTGATACCTAACCTAACCCACACATGAGTCAGCCCAAAAAAACCCAACCCAAGTTGGTTTTCACATAATCTGGCCCAACCCTGCCCAACCCAATTGGGTTACGTCATGTCTAGACACCCCTACATGGTATGATTATCCTGAGTATTATTATTATCACCCATTCATATGTACTTGTGTGTTTTTTCCCTTATATCCAGCCAAATTATCCAATGAAATGTATGAATGATCATGGATTTAGTATATGTATGGATGATGTAGATAGTTGGAAGAGTGGAGATCTCATTAATATGGACACCCTCATGTTATTGTTATTAAATTTTTTCCATTGTTTTGTTTACAGTGAATGAATTTTTTTTTATCAATAAGGGAGGGTGACTATATATGTTGAAGATTTGGTGATGAATTTAGGATTATTACAGATTCATGAGTTGTAATTGGATGTCATGATTGATAAATTAATCATCCCTTTAAATTTTATGATTTTTTAACTAATATTACAACCCAAAACATGTGGTGATGATTTTTAACTAATAAATCACATTTTATACAACATGTTTGTTATAGAATATTGAGATACAATGATAAGGCCATGAAAAAAATATTATTCTTGCATGAATAATATTTGATGATATAGATTTTCAAGGGATCATGAAATTTTTTATTATTGAATGAGGAGTTGATAATTTTTATATTATGTTGGATGTTGAATTTATACCTAAGTTATTTTAAGGAGTTAGCTTAAAAAATAGGCCATCTTAGGTACATTCATAAAATCCAGTTCAACCATACCCACTAAGGTGGTTGTAGAAACTAACTTGACCTTTTTTTAGTCATCCTAAGTAGTTGGTAGGATCATAGTTAGGCTAAAGAACATGTAGGTATCAGGAAAGAATGTATGGAGGGGAATGGTTCGGTGCATTTAATAGCTGGAGGTGGTTAGCCTCTCACATTTGGGGCGAAATGGGAGACTGGAGGAGACCAACAGTTCCTTAAAAGATTGTTCTAGAAAGTAGATTACATATTTGGAGTAATTAAGTAGAGGAATTCCATTGGAAAATATGATGATGGAAAATCACTTAAGTGGTCACTATTACCATCATAAATGATATGGATAAAATGTGGGTTCACCTCATGTCAAACAAAATAGTACCACTTGACTATTGCATCATCTTCATCCTCTGAAAACCTCTAGTTTCTACATGTAATTGAAACTTACATGATTTAGTAGAGCTCAAATAGATGATTCTTAAGATAAAAATTCCATTAATACATTACATGCAGGTTATTTTTTCATGAAATCATTGGTATGAGAAGGAGGATAATTTCAATGGACTAACCACATGCTCTACATAGTTGGTGGATCATTTCAAATGTTTAAGGATTAACCATGAGTTGTACATGATGGATTGACCATTATGTAGGTATAAGATACCTCATGAAAAAATAGGACCTATATTAAGTGATGAGTTCAAAAAATTGTGTCATGTAAAGAGGATTGACTATGGTGACATGAAAAATAGATCGATTATGAGAATGAGGATTGAATATGAGGCCCTCAGGGTAACTTGATCTAATTTAAAGTTTGATCGACCAAATGAAGTACATGAGCTACCATGAGGTGACATACCATTACTTTTTAGGTGGATTGACTATTTTAATCCAACTGATTAACCATGACCATCACTCATAAGATGACCGGCCATAAGGTTCAATCAAAAATAAATATTTCTATTTATAATTTGAGGATTAAAATTACATGTTGTGTAAAGGTTATGTTTAATGAAAAGGACTAGTGCATAGGTAATTTCATGCTCATATCATTCATGGTTCAAGTGTTTATTAAATATTTAATCATATAATCTATTAGCTTAACTACATAAATTTCACTCTGTATAAATATGATTATCATGAAATTTAATGGGAAATGGTTACCACATAAGGTAAACTTATTGATACATAAGGGTATCTATGAGATTCATGCAGGATGTTTTATATCACATTAAATAAATAGAGAATTACTGGAATTAAAATCCATTAAATGTGTAAAATGTGCATGAGTAAATGAAATATTACTACATGTGGTAAATACATCTAAAGGAAGAGTGAAATGTAGGAAATACATGAATTATGCATTTTATTTATTCTATAATATTGAAAATAATGTGTGAAGTCTTGATTCATTCAGTTATTTAAATAAATTTCAAATGAGGAGATAATTTAGGTATTTGAATGAGCTTTAAGGATAAATCATTGAATATAATTTTTTTTGATAATAAATGAGTCTTTAGAAAATTTAAAACAAGAATAACCTAGAGATTTGAAAACTAAAGAATGAGGAGGAATACCTGTCCAATTTTTTTATATGTTATAAAAGAAATAATATCCTATAATAAAAAAATATTTTATTTTATTGTAAATATAAATTCATTAAAGTATCAAATTATATTGTTTTTTAGGTCATTTAGAACTTGATAAGAACATGAGTGTGATAAATATTTTAGAACTGATACAAAGTCTATATCGATGAGAGAGAAGAAAAGGGCCCAGTTCATCCAAAATATGAGGAAATTTTCAATACTAATATATCAATTTGAAGTATTTTTTGAAGATATTTAATAGTTTTACATTACAAAACTAATTGATCCAATGTTTTTATATAGGTAGATCAAATAACAAGTGTCACAGAAGATGTTAGGAAAGGAGGTATTTCTATATTTGGATCAAAGTTAAAGAAGAATCATGTGATATAGGTGTCTAACTAGCTGCAAGAGGATTCTGGTTCAGGTTTCTAACTAATTAGCATAGAATTATAATTGTGGTGTTTAACCAATTACTGTATAATTATAATTGGTGTGTCTAACCAGTTGTGTCTATTTGTACCAATATTGGAGAATCTATGTTGGAGTGCCTACACAACATGGAAAGGTGTATGATTTTATATAGAACCATTTAAATATATATTTTTGACCTAAATTATTATTACATAATATGATATGAGGTTTTGAGATATTATTGGGAGGATTTAGAACTTTAACAGGTTCAACAGGTTAAATTTTTGAAGAGTAATAATTCCTAAAAGTATACCCCTAATTTACCCCCCCCCAGTGGTCTTCTGGACAAGGACCTATTAGTGGAAAAAAAATATCCCTTATAAATATCAAATAATAATTATAAGATATGGATAATATTAACTCATTTAATATCTTGTGTGTTCCCATATTCAATGGGAATAATTATCATAAATTGATGAATAAGATGATACACTATCTCATATCACTTGGCCTAAAAGTGAGATATGTTCCAAAAATGGTTTTTTTACTATATAATCTAAATATAAACTTAATATAAATATGATAATAATAACATTATTTAAATATTACATCTCACAAATAGTCTTATAACCCAAATACTTAAAAGTTTAGTGTCTTTTTGAATAGTAACATAAAAACTTATTTTACAACAATTGAAAACTTTTATCGATAATTTTTCTCCTCTAGACCCTTTCCAGACATCTCACATGATATAATAATATCTATAACATGGGGATTGGAAACATAAGAAATGGATAATCTCAAATTCTTGGTAAGTTAAAGGACATATCATAAATAATTGGATTACAAACACAAAGGATAATATGATGAACACATAAATATATTAATATAAGATCAAAATACCATGGATAATAATCATAAAACATGGTAAAGAAAAATAATATCATAAAAATATTGTTACGGAACAATAAAATATATGGACGGGCTCAAAATACAAATCAATAATCATAAAACATGTCATCATGATATAAAAGTGTAGAATAATTTATAATTAATTCATCATCTTGAAAACATAGAATTTCATGGAAATGAAATGCATATTAAAATTGTTTCATAACTTGATAAACAATTTGGAAATGTGGAACAACCATAAGAATATAAAATCATGTGAACAAAGCTTCCCACAACATTTTTACACAAAAAAAATTAAATAATTATTTATGCATCCTATCCACATAACCACTTATGAAAAAATATTCCCACATAACATTCAAAAAATCTTGTGAACAAATCTTCTTGTGCCAAATTCACACAAAAAACATGTGAAAGAATCTTTCCATATCTCATTCACACAACCAACTTTTGAACAAATATTCTTTCATGTCATTCACACTACATTACATCATCTCATATGATATGAAAGCATAACTAATACATTTAAGGGTGATATAGGACCCCACACATCATCATTTACACATGATTTCTACAACAAAATCAAAAATTTATGACCTCATACATAACCCATGTGAAAAATAATGGGTTTATCAAAACATTCAAAAACATCACATAACATGAACTTAAGAAAACATAGATGATCAAAAAAGACATTTTACAAAATAAATCATATCATAAAAACATGTAGACTGTATTCAAAGCATCACTTCATGAAATATAAACCTTGGAGATTACATAGAGTTGAAAATATAAAGGTTTTCAGAAAACCTTTTAAATCATGAATGTAAAAATTAATTTCAAAAATACACTTTTTTAATGGAAAGAGAATACTTTTGAAAACCATATTATAAATAATTTAAAATAAATAATACTTTTATGAAAATAAAGGTTATCAAAAATTGTAAGTTAAAATACTTTTAAAAAATATACTTTTTTAATATTTTTTAAAATTGGATACTTAAAAATACATAAATTTTTCAAAAAGTTAAGTTAAAACACTTTTAAAACTATTACATTTAAAAATAACCTTTAATAATGGAAGCTTGAAAAATACATAAAGCTTTCAAAAAGGTAATTTAAAATATTTTTAAAATTTTTAATTTTAAAAATAATTTTTAATAATTGATCCTTCAAAAGGACATAAAGTTTTCAATAAGGTAAGTGAATGTACATTGAAAAATTTTACTTTTAAAAATAATATTTATTAATGGAACGTTGAAAATGATATAATGTTTTCAAAAAGGTATGTGAAAATATTTTTAAAATTTTACTTTTGAAAATAATCTTTAAAAACATAACCTTCAAAAATACAACAAGTTTTCCAAAATTTAAGTGAAAATAATTTGAAAGCTTTTACTTTTATAAAGAATCTTTACCACTATAACCTTTAAAAATATATAAAGTTGTAAAAAAGGGGAAGTAAAAAACTTTGAAATATTTAAATTTTAAAAGGGAATATTTAATAAGGGAACATTTAAAAAATAATAAAGTTTTTATAAGAAATTTAGAGTGGAATAAATCAATATTTGAATAAAGGATTTCAAGAATAATCTTGTAAACTAAGCTAAGGGAGTTATGTTAACAAGAATCTTATGACCTTAGAATCTTTAGATTTGAAATCCATTAAAATTAAGAAAATGATATGGGTCTTTAAACCCTATGTTTTAAATGAACATATAAAAATAAATTCATTAGGCAGTAATAACACCATACAAAATATTTCATAGTGCACAATAAGATATATGTATGAAGAAATTAAATTTGAGACATGAAACTCTTACAACTTGAGGAGCATTTAAATAAAATCCTTCTGAAAGAGAGTAATTCAAACCAAAATTAAATTAACATAAATAAAATTTAATTCATTATTTAATATATCAAATAAGAAATGTATGCACCCCATAAATGGAATTAGGTTCATAATACAAAACATGTCTCAAAGAGAGGAATTTGAGATAAAAACCATTACCTTGTTTCCCTTCTCAGTATAATGCACTCTAAAATAATGTATAAAAACATAAATATTTTAATAAATATTTTAATAACTATATATACACCTAAATCTATTTATTTCTTCCATTTATAATAATTATATAAATTAATATTACTTAGTTTTTTCCTATTTTCCCAAATTGGGTTTTTATATTTTTAATTGTTTATAGATGTTTTGTAGGCACAATATCTGTATTCATTCTTATTACAAAGTTCATAATTAAAATTTCGTTAATTATATTATAATTTATGACTTATAATTATTTATGTATCTTAAATTTAAATTTATTAGTCTTTCATTCTTTATCCATGAAGATAAAATTGACAATGAGAATGGTTCGATGAGTTTTAACCTATGATGGGTGTTTTCTTAATTAAAGAGTTAAATTTTAATATATCCTTTATAGAAACAAAAAAATAATTATATAAATATTTTCATATTATTATACTATTAATTAAATTTTCAAATTAATCCATGATATAATTTCATACCATTTTTCAAGTGGGCGGTAAAATCAACCTCGGGCATGAACATACCATGATTATCGACGATTTTGTGGTGGTTTAGTTGAATATAATTAAAATAGTAGACTAATGATATAATTTAGTGTATTGTGATATATAATAATTATTAATTAATCATAAGTTGAATTAATGTATTTGAAAATATTACATAATTTAAATTAATTATTTTCCTCTCAGTACGTTTGAATTAAATGACTGAATTTACGATAATCGCTTGTTGATCATATCATTAAATGATTCTAAAATTTTTCATAAAATAAACTTAATGGTATCATAAAAATCATATTTATCATTTAAAACTATTCTCATGACTATACATTTATTTTAATGATGAAATGATAAATGGAAATCAATTCTCCCATGAAGGCAGTAGTCAACACGTACTTTGTATAACAATTTCATTTTCCATAGAATGGTGAAAACGAGTAATATGGTTTATAATTTAAGAATATAAAATATTTAATTAATATAATAATTATATATTAAATTTATTATTAGTACCATCCTTTTAATTTGTTTAATTAAAATGAAAATACATTGTGTCATGGAGGCGATAGTCTGCACAACACACGATCCACGTCTTCGGTTTTCTTAATAGAAAAGGGGAGGGTGGTTAATTATTGTACAATAATTATAATAAAATTTCAATAAAATAATGATATTGATATTATAATTTTAATATAGTGAAATTAAATTTTAGGAATAGTAAGATAACTTAATGAAATAGAAAAAGGAAAGATAGGTTTAAGAACTTATACCTCACTTCTTGAATAATCTCCCTTTTGAAGGGGATTAAACCTTTGAGGGATGGTCCTTTTAGAAGAAAATAGAAAACATAATATGTATAATATTGTTACTAAGAATATTTTTTATATTTTGGGCCAAAATTTTTGGGGTTTTGTGTGAGGGGAAGTTAGGAAAGGAGTGCCCCTTTTATAAGTGAAGATGAGTGGCATTTTTGTAAATACCCTAAAATTTTCAATAATGGGAAGTCACTCTCAAGGAAAGTGGATCCAAATTGAAAAATATATATATTATATAGGATATAATTTTTACAAACACCTCCAAAATTCAAATAAAAACATGTTTTAAAAATTTTATGCCATTTTTCTTTTAAGTTTACTCACTTTTACCATTTTTGTTTTCGGCACAATAAATTGTATTTACCGAGGAAATTTATCCTTTAAGATCAAATATAAAATTTTCATTATTATATAATTGGGACCTAATTATTCTAAATTTGAAATAATTTTTTTACTAAATTTTTAAAAGTGAATTTAATTTTAAAATACTAAATGTACAATGTATTAAAAACCAATTTTTTGAACAAATATAACTTAAATTATAAAATGTAAAATATGGGTTTATAAATTTACAAAAAAAATATTAAAATAATAAGTTAACATAAAAATATATATTTTACCTTATAAAAAGTTTTAATAAATTAAAAGTTCATTATTATATACTAATAATGGCATAAAATCCACAATATTAGAAAAAGCTGTTCATTGCACTATTCACCTAAAAACAAATGTTTTAGAAAAACATAAAAAAAAAATATTAAGATTTTATTATTATTCCTAGTCCAAAAATGATTCTAATTTTTTAAAATTATATTTCTAATTTTTTTATAATAAAATATTTAATTTTAATCCCAAAATATAGTGAAAAATTGACCATATTGGAAAATAGATTTTTAAAATGTTAACTATTACTTATTATTATTTCTAATAAATTACTAATTAATTTATTATTAATATATTATTCATATTATAAATATATGTTTTTATTATTTACTTATAATATACTCATTTTCTTTAAATAAAACACCAATTTTATAAAAATAAATTTTTAAGCATAAAATGATTTTTGGAGTTATTTTAGCTATAAAAATTTTATTTCACTAGTATTAAATGTAGCCTTTATTTTAATTATTTAAATATTTAATATTTTTGTTACTTTTATTCATGTCTAAAAATTAAATGGATAGGTTTTATTGTTCATATTTCATATTTATATGTTCCCAATATATATCATGGTTTTCCTTTTAGTTCAATGTTGTGTGTGAAGAAAGCTACTGATAATAGCTTTTATTTAAGGAAAATATACAATAAAATCTTAGTTCATTACATACCCCTATATATAAATTTAATATTTACAATTTTAATTATTATTTTCTAAAGGATTAATCTATGATTTCTATGATAAAATCAACCTATATCTTCTACTGATATATCTACCTCATTATCCTTGGTAAGACTAGGAAACTGCTAATCCCAAATATGATTATTAAGAGTTCTTAGTGACATACCATTCATAGCTTCATTTCTTTAATCATGGTTCAATTGAGTACTAAAACCAAAAAGGTTATGAAAATATCCAAAATATTTAATATATTTGAATATGAAAGCTCAATACTAAGATGTATTCTCTAATGACACCCTAATTTCAACTTAGGATACTTTCATTTCAACTATTTAATACTTGGTTAATCCTATAAATCTCTTGATTCTACCTAGGTTAGTTTATTTAGGGATATCATATAGTTCTTGTCCTAATACCTCAATGAAACTAGGAAATAAATCTTTTATAGTTGTCTTTAACGAGCTTGTTATAAACCAAAGCATATATTATGGGAGTGTCAAACCAAATGTGCAGTTAGGCATCTTTCTCGTGCACCAGGTGAAACTTTAGTTAATACCGAATACATCATCATTGGGTTTATTACCCCTAGGTATAACTTCACTAAGTCCTCCATCCACTTGTATATCTAGAAAGGGGTATAATTTCTCATAGAACCACACAATATCTACTTTACCAAAACATCAATATATAATCCTATACTTAAAATAATCCCTTAGAATTTTCCCTAGGTTATTCAATAAAGTTACCTAATATAATCTCTAAAAAATAACTAAACTAATCTCCAAAATAATCAAACCCTTCTATGATACTAACTATAGTGACCCAAGATAAACTAAATATTAATAGTACAATGATCCCATAATTTAAATAATATATCTCACAATGAGTTTCATAACTCAAAGATTGAAAGTTTAAGTGTTTTAGAGATTATCTAAATAAATAAATTCTTTTACAACACTTGAAAACTGTTATCCATAATAATGATCCTGTAAACCGTTTATAGATAACTCTCATGATACAATCATCTTTATAGCCTGAGGATTGGGAAAATAAGAAAGGGGTGAGATCAAATTCTTAGTAAATTAAAAGACATATCATAAATAATTATATCATAAACATGAAGGATAATATGAGTAAGACATAAATATATTAATAAAAGAAAAAAATACCATTGATAATAATCATAAAACATGATGGAACAACATGAGATCATAAAAATATCATTCAGGAACCATAAAATATATTACCTAACTCAAAACACATATCAATAGTCATAAAATATTTGATAATGATATATAATTGTGGAATCCTTTAAAAATAAGGCATAATAATGAAAATATATCATTTCAAGGAAATGAAATATATCTTGAAAAATTGTTTCTACTTGATAAAAAATTATGGAAATGTGTCACAACCATGAGCATAGAAAATATTGAAACAAAATATTTATAGGTCATGTTTTCATAAAAAACTAGTAAAAAATATTCCCACATCTCATTCACACAATCACTTATGAAAAACTGTTCCTAAATATTATTCACAAAAAAAAATATTTTAAAAAATATTTATACATCTCATTCACACAAAAAACATTTTAAAAAATCTTATGTCACCTCATTCACACAAAACAACTTGTGAAAAAATATTCCTGCATCTCATTCAAGAAATATTACATCACCTCATGTGATATGAAACCTTAATCAATGCATTAGAGGTCAATATAGGGCCCCACCCATAATCATCCTTGTATATGAGTTCTATAATAAAATCAGACACTCATCATTTCATAAAAAACCATGTAAAAACGAATTAATTTCTTAAAACTTTTAAAAACATCACATAACATAAACTTAAGATATCATAAAATATCAAAAATTACATTTTTCCAAAAAAAATCATATAATAATAACATATAAAGGGTTAATTAAAACATCACTTCATGAAATATAAAACTTGTATGGAAAATATAAGTGAAGATAACAAATCTTTCAAAAAACCATTTAAAATATTGAAGTGACAAATTTCTTTTGAAAATACATTTTTTAATATAAATATAAGAGTTTTGAAAACCCTATTATAAATAGTTCAAAATAAATGATCCATTTAAGCATATAAAGGATATAAAAAATGATAATTTAAAATAATTTGAAAACTTTAACATTTAAAATATTCTTTAATATGGGTGGCTTAAAAAAGACATGAAGTTTTCAAAAAGTTAAGTGAAAATACTCTTAAAACGTTTACTTTTAAAAAGAACATTTAATAATTCAACTTTGAAAAAGACATAAATTTTTTAAGAAGGTCATTGAAAATAATTTGAAAAATTTTACTTTTAAAAATAATCCTTGATATGTAACCTTGAAAAATGTATAGTGTTTTGAAAAAATTAAGTGAAAATATATAGAAAACTTTTACTCTTGAAAATAATATTTAATAACTTAACCTTGATAAATATATAAATATTTTAAAAATTTTAGAAAAAATACTCCGAAAATGTTTACATTTAAAAATAATCCTCAATAATAGAACCTTGAAATAAAATAAAGTTTTCAATAATTTATGTGAAAATAATTTTAAAACTTCTAATTTTAAAAAGAATATTTAATAATGCAACCTTGGAAAAGACATAAAAATTTTAAAAAGGTAAGTGAAAATACTTTGAAACTTTTACTTTTAAAAATAATATTTAATAATGGAACCTAGAAAAAAAATAAAGTTCTTAAAAAGGGGAACTGGAAATTATTTGAAAACTTTTAATTTTAAATATTAATATTTAATAATGGAACCTAGAAAAGCTAATAAAGGTTAAACAAGATTTTTTTTAGTAGAATAAATTAATCTTATAATAAATAAGATCAAAAAGATTCATTTCAACTCAACAAAGGGAGTTGAGTTAACAAGAACCTTATGACCTTAGTATCCTTTGAATTGAAATCCATTTAATTAAATAAATTATATGGCTCTTAAAAAAACATTAATTATATGAACATGGAAAAATAAATTCATTAGGTTGTAATTACACCATAAAAAATATATCATGGTACACAATAAGAAATATGTCTTGAGAAATTAAATTTGAGACACAAAACCTTTAGAACTTGATGAGAATTTAAATAAAATAGTCCTAAAAGGGAAATATTTAAAATAAACATCAATTAACATGATTATAAGTTAATTCATGATATAATTTCTCAAATAATCATTATATATACTACATAAATGGAAATAGGTGAATAATAAAAAACATGTCTCAAAGAGTGGAATTTGTGACGAAAACTCATACCTTGTTTCCCATCTTAGTTAGATGCACTCTAAACTCCTGTATAACAAACATAAATATCTTTATAACGAATTTGATAAAAATATTAATACCTAAAACTAGTTATAACATCCATTTATAATCATTATCTACATGTATATTAGTTATTTTTTTCATATTTTCTTACATTAAGTGTTTATAGTTTTGAATGTTTGTAGTAGTTTCACAGTAATTGTGTTGGTATTCATTCTTCTTCCAATGTAAATCATTCAAAGTTAATTAATTTTACTATAATGGGTGAATTATAATGATCTATGATGTTTTAATTTACTTTTATGAGTCTTTTATTCTTTATCCTTGAAGATAAAATCGACAACGATCATTTTTCTACATTTTTTAAACTACAAAGGATGTTTTATTAATTAAAGAGTTAAATATTAATGTATCATTTCCATAACCAAAAAAATTATTTAAATATTTATATCATATTTTTGTAGTAATTATGGTTTCATAATTACTTCATGATAAATATATTTTGACCACCCATATGCCAGGAACAAAGTAGTTCAATGGTTTGATTGTGGGGGATTTTATGTTTGTACAATCATTCACATTGGGTTCACCATTCATTTTTATATTATATAGAAACTCCAAATGGTTCCCACATCCATAACTGGGTATAGACCTTATTTCCAAAATATGGTGGTCAATTGGTGATTTAGAACCAATGGAACTTAGGAACTCACATTGGTCAAGATGATAGGAGGTCGGGCTCATCACCCCCTTTTGGGGGGAATTTTTTCCTACTTTGGGAATCTCTTATATAATTAATATTTGTTCAAGAATATCTTCATAACCCCGATATGGTATCAGTTACCCTAACAAAATGATCAAGAATTGAATCCTTCCATGTGTAAAGGTGGTCCTATTAAAGAGTCAGTCCATATATATATGAGGTTCTTCATCCATTTCCCCTCAATGGTTATATGCTTATATTTTGAATCCATACAACCAAGAACGTTGTGATTTTTTTTCCTCCAGGGAGGCGATTAGTATTTAAAGGATGTGATTGAGCTGTTATGAGGCTTCCTATGTTTCCTATCTATAACTAGAATCAAAACCCACATAGTTTTTTGAACCCATTCAGTTTAACATCACGAATAAAGAACATATATAGGGGATCTTAGGCACCGGGTATCGAGATTGAGCCTCAGAGAGGTATCCTACATATATTAGTTATAGAATGAATCAGAGTTGTTATAATTCAGTTTGATTGGGTCTTACACACTGAGGTTTCCCTGGATAGTGGATATTCATGATGGGAATGATATGATCATTGAAACTCCATAATCTCACATAAGTCGTTCTCGATGTGAGAAACAATGGATAGCAAGTAATCAATATCACTGCATTTAGATGCAGGACTTATGTTCTAGAACAACCCTTTTGATGTTTAATATTTATCTCAAGACTTAGGAATGTTTCCTATATATACTGGTTATGCCAGGAATCAAATTCATTATAGTTTTATTGACTTCTCAATCCACTGGTAGATGAGGTAGAATTATCATCCCCTGAGAGTGATTGGGTCCTGATGGTAGGAATGACATAGACATAGAGGGACTTACACTAAGGTGGATACCCATTTGATATTAGGACATAATAAGGCGTTCAACATATCCTCATTATAGAAGGAATCAGAGCCATTTTATTTCAGTTTTTTTGGGTATTACACACTGATGTAACCCTTATATATCCATTGGAAAAGGTTATCATGCCCCGGGACATCTTCTTGACATAACCAGATTGTCTTCCTAACATGTCTGATTGTCTAACAGAAATGTATGAGGATATATATACATGTCCTAGTTTCTTAGTATTCATTCCTAAAGACAATCACATGATCTAGTTAAATTATCCATAAAAAGCTTCATAACCTGAATGACAAGACTAGATCCCATCGCATGATCAATGGTGACTTGTCTGGAGGGTGCTGTATGACCTGGATGACTTGTCGAGATGACATCACATGATCAAGGATGACTAGTCCGTAGGGTTTCACCTGACATTGATGTCATGTATGGGCGGTGTATGATCTTACTGACTTCTCTGAAGTACATCACATTATCAAGGTTGACTTGTCTGGAGGGTGTCACATGACTTGTCTAACATGCTTGGAGGGTGTCGTATGATCTCATTGACTTGTACAGAGGACGTCACATGATCAAGGATGTCATGTTCTAGCGACATCACAAGAACCATTTGACATGTCCTCGTTTCATCATCAGACCAAGATAACATGTCCTGGTGTTGTAGCATAATTTTGGGTGGCATGTCTGGATTCCACCGTAAGGTTTGACAGGAAATCCTGGAGGACGTTGTGATACTTTGTTGGTATGCTCGGAGGGTGTTGTGCAACTTCCATGGCATGTCTAGGGAACAACGCATAATCCATATAGCATTTCGAGGGAGTGTCTCTTAATTTGAAAAACATGTCCTAGTGTTTCCTCATGATTTGGGTTGGTCATGAAAATCTCATGAGGATCATCAGATCCATATTCAAATAAGCCTCCCATTATTTTAGAGTCTTTTATTACAGCATTTATTTCACATGCTCCTTAGGTTTTTCCAACAATAGTTTATTTTTAGGTTTCACATGACCCATATGACATACAGTACCTCCTTCATATAATCCTATTGACACACTATAAGTCCTTCACATGATATATAGAGTGATAACACGAATAATCTATGCATTTTGCGTAATTCTTTAATTCATTCCCCAAATTTTACCTAGCAGAAGACCATTTTGATCATGTGACTAACTACTCTGATAAATCCTCTCTTTCACTCTTGTGTGCAATAAATTTCCTTTTCTATTATATTGAGTTGGGGGGATTTATAGGCCTTTTCTCACTAGTTATATTTTTCCTTGTGTGGAACATATCACATGGATTTGATATAGAGTCAGTATAGGGTTTTGGTGTCATGATCCTACCATTGGTCATTAATGGAACCACATTATGATCAACAACTATGAGAATCTTCCTCCTTTTCCTTTTTTTATTTTACCCAAACTGGTTAAAGGGATTTTCCCTGACCATGTGGATATGACAGGGGAGCTTCTACAGGGTTACGATGACATGTTTATGGGTCTTCCTAAGATTAGGATACCTGTGCAGAGGCTTTTCCATGATTGAAGATGACTTCTCTGAAGCCTTTAATGATACAATGGTATCTTGTTAAAGGGGGCTCTTCAATATCAGGCTAACATGCCTGAGGGCCTTTGTGAGATCATGTTATCTTATCAAAGGGGGACTTGTGTGATCAATACTGGTCACCTGGGGAATATGAACCCTTTTTTGTGAAGGCCATCATATCCTCTCTCTATAAGAATATTACACCTTTTCCCCTTTTATTTCATTCTTTATTCTACAAGGATAGGTGATATCATGTATTTGTGTTAGTATTTTCATCGACAATCACTCAACTTGTCTGTGATGCTTCACATATTCAATTATGGATCCTGGGATGACATGTTGGCATTTCCATGGACAACAATTCTACTTGTCTTTGGATCCAAAGGGGAATAATAGGCTTGGATGGATGTATTTTTGTTCCTTCGCATGATGAATGTGACACGATGACATACTATTTCATGACAAGGTGGACATTCCACTAGGGGTTTCGTTAGGTCTTTTGAATCATATAAGCACACTGCATTATGATAAATATAAATCTTCCTCATAAGAGGATTTATCATTTTTTACCTTTATTTTATAAGGGGTTATGGAACTTTACCACCAATAATCTTTCAGGGCATCACATGATTTGTCTTGGACCCTACGATGACATGTGAGCATTGTTATGGACAGCCTCTCTGCTTGTTTGTGATTATAAAGGGGTGTCGCAAGATGTTCAAAGTGTCATAAGATCTCACAAATGAGGCATATCAAAGCTGAATGGGATAAGGGTACATGATCAACATCCTAATCCCCCATGAAGTTATTATGTAACCAGGGGTTTGAGATTCATGTCTAGGTTCTTGACGAGGTTGCATATCCAAGGGTTTGAATTTCAAGGATGATATCCGACATAGTTGGGGAGGGTTTATATAATCATGGGTGCATGTCCATGGAATTACGAAGATGTCAAAATCCAAATTTTTATAAAGGTATCGTGAGACTGAGTTCTCATGATCAAGGGTGACGCATGAACAAGGGTGAAAATCTTCATATTACAAGTCCTTGCATGATTGCATCACATAATTCAAGATTCTTGAAGTCATTTTTTAGTCGATGGTTTGCTTGAGAGTGGAACATGAATATTAACAAGTGAAAGTTATCCCATCCTAGATATATTTTCCAAATCTCATCACTTGATCCAAAGGACATCTTGCGATTTCGTATCCTAAGGAATGCCACATGACTCTCAATGACCATGGGCTTCCATCATTGATAACCACTTTTATGTGCTTCACATGAAACTGTGAAGGTTTCACGATTGGAAATATCCATTGTGTGTTTGTTTCCATGGTTTGATCATAGAAACTTCTTAATGAAATGTGAGGTTTATATATTTTTCCTTCACATTATTATATATGCAAAATTGGTCATCTAATTTTCAAAGTGTGAGTGCTTTGTAGTGGATCATCCCTTCACATGAATGATTATGAAATGGATTTATATTTCCACCTAAATTCTTAGGTGCCACCTTAGTTTCTTCGCATGAATGCAAGAATGCAGTCTCAATTGAGCTTCTTTATGTAACCCTTATGCGAGCTTGATATGCTTTGTTTTTCATAGAAAATGAGAGCCTTCTTTTTATGACTAGTAGTGGCCCCCAACTCATGGTCTGTCAATATTTATAGAATAATTACCGCACTGTCTTTGTGCATCCGAGAAAGGTGGAACTACCACAGATCTGGGCAAGGGATGCGCCGGATTTTATCAGCACTATCTAAAAGAACTGATAAAAGTTACTTTTATCGGCACTAATAAAGGTGTACCATTTATCAGAGATATTCTTAGCACTGATAAATTTTTTTAATAAAATATATATATATATAATTATTATATTTAGATTCAAAAATAATGTTTAATTATATACATTAATTAAAAAACCCATGTTTATGATTAATATAAATATGATATATTAATATATATTTTTTAATAATTCAAATATATATATATATATTGTTTTAAAAAAGTATTTATAAGATCAAATAAAATATATATTTAAATAATTATAAAATTATGATAAATTTTTTTAAATAAAAAATCTATTTATTATATTTATAATTATATATGTATAATTATATATAAATACTTTTTCAATATATTTTTTATAATTATAATTATAAATATATATATATATTAAAAAAATATGTCTCTAATGAATTTGGTCTATATATATATATATATCATGAGATAATGATGATATTCATGGATATGATTGTCATTATTTATGTTTGTATATTGATGCATGAATATAATTAAGGCTATATGATCATAAGTTTATTTGTAGATGTGATTGTTAGTTGTTATGTTCCAAATGTTAGGATTCCTTTATATGATAACGACGTATGCATGAATATGTTATGTATTCATCATTATGAATATGTTCATTTATACATTGACACATGTATGATTAATTCATGTTATACCAATGAACTTATTATGTTCTCATAAATACTTATAAAATTAAAATTAATTTTTAATTATATATAAATAAATTTAAAATATAATTATAAATAAATATATATATATATATATATGTTTATTTAAATAATTATCAAATTCAAATAAATACATTTATTATAAATTTATAAATATATTTATAAGTATATACAAATATTTATAAGTATATTTATTTATACTTATAATCATAAATTTATTTATTTATTTAAATAATTATAAAATTATAATAAATATATTTATTATATTTATAGTTTTATAAATATATTTATCAATATATAAAATTATTTATAAATATATAAAATTATTTATAAATATATAAAATTATTTATAAATATATAAAAATATTTATAAATATATAAAAATATTTATAACTATAATTATATATATATATATATATTTCAATTATAAAAATATATATTTATTGTATTTATTTAAAAAATTATAAATATAAAAAATATATTTATTATATTTTTATATTTTTTTAAATTAATATATATTTATTTATAATTATAACTATAAATATATATAATTTTATAATTACAAAAAAAATTGTTTACAATTATAATTATAAATAAATATTTATCTATTTAAATAATTATAAAATTAAAATAAACATATTTATTACATTTATAATTTTATAATTATATTTAATAAATATATTACTTACATATATTTATAGAATTATAAATATAAGAAATATAATTATTATAATTTTATAATTATTTAAATGAATATATATTTATTTATAATTATAACTATAAATATATATATATGTATATAATTATTTAATTAAATATATATTTATTTATAGTTGTAATGATAAATAAATATTTATTTATTTAAATAATTTTATAAAATTATAAATATAAGACATATAGTTATTATAATTTTATAATTATTCAAATAAATATATATTTATTGAAATAATTATAAAATTATAATAACTATATTTCTTATATTTGTAATTGTTTAAATAAATATATATTGATTTAAAATTATAATAACTATATTTCTTATATTTATAATTATTTAAATAAATATATATTGATTTAAATAATTATAAAATGATAATAAATATATTTATTATATTTATAATTTTATAAATATATATAATTAATATATTTATTATATATAATTATAAATATAAAAATATAGTTATTATAATTTTAAAATTATTTAAATAAATATATATTTATTTATAATTATAACTATAAATATATATAGTTCTTTATAATTAACACTTTATCCCTTTATTAGTAGTAAAAAGGTGCAGATAATACTATTCTTTATCAGTGCTATAATTTTAGCACTGGTAAAGACTTGTTTTATCATCACTTTTTTAGTGTGGATAAATGTATATCCTTATCAGCACTTTTTACTTTAGCTCTCATAAAACTGCACTTTATCATTTCTTTTTGGAAGGCGCTGATAAAAACCTTCCTTGATATTATAATAATAACCCTAACAGAGTCTCCTTCTTTTGTGCCTTCAAGCTTTCACAGAACCCCACCTCTTCTTCCGTTGAACCCCACCCCTACCACCATTGAACCCCTCCTCTATCATCGCAAACCCCACCTCTACTGTCACAGTTGATGCCACCATTATTGACTGTTGCACCTGCTACCACTGAACCCTACCGTTGTCGATGAACCCCTTCCAATATAAGGTATCCTTACCCTTCCCTTTCTTTATCTCTCACTCACACCCTCATCCTCAGCAATCCATCGCACACTCCCACCCTCAACCTCATACATTGACACACCCTACAACATTTCCCCATGCTTATAGCACTTAGTCACTCAAAGCGAGACACCCTACACGCACCACCATAGGGTTTTTATTTTTCTTCTATTCATCACCCTATTGTGGCTAGCATGGGAGGGTGATTTTATTTATTCTATGGAAAGTGTGTTAAAGTGGAATTGAATGTAGTAAAATATTTATAATTTTATTTTCAATTCTTTTTTGGTTGCTTACACTTGTTCATTAATTGTGACCCCTTCTTTATTTCCTTTTTCATGACCATTATAATTGTGGGAAAGAGAGAGTGAATTATTTTATTTCTTTATATTAAACATGTCCACTATCCTTAGTTTGAGATAGATCTTTTTAGTGTGAGTACTAGGCTGTAGATTTACCCCATGACCATTGGATTAGATTAACTATTTGTTTAAACATGGTTTTGGGTCACCAATTATCTTACCAACCTAGAGGATTGAACATGAAAACAATAAGATTTCATGATAGAGATTAATTACTAGGACCAAAGTAATTATACATGATTTTGACAATATCATGTTCTCTAAATCCATTATTTTATGATTGTCTACATCATGAACCAACTTGATTTATAACTCCCAACATCCTTTTCATCTTTCTTCCAACACCATCACCATTCCTAACTCTTTCATATTTAAGTACATTTAGTTTCATTCATCATAGTTTAGTGAATTAATTATTAAATTAGAGTGTTCTACCTTGTTGACCACTATAACTACCTCTTCAATATTTTATCATGGGACCTTCCTTCATACACTACCATATATCAGTGATTCCTAACATCATATCATCTTTCTTGGCCTCCCTTGCATATATTTTGTGAACATCACAGCCCACACACCTAAAATCCAAGCCCTTAACAAATTGAACCCCTATGATATTCGGGTCTGTTCAAGATATAGAGGTGTGGATGATAATTCATTGGAATTTTTGGGGAATTATTCTGGTAATATTCAATGTTTCGATGATTTGGTAATTTATTATCAATTATTATAGTAAATCATTGAATTTTTTTTTAATTTTGTAAGTCATTAGTTTTGAAGGCTTAGTCAGTGTAGGGGGAATTTTCAGGTAGGGTACCCTATATTTGTTATAATAAAAAATTAAAATTATTATTATCTTCTCAAACAAGGAAGGATGGTTTTAATTTAGGTGAATTATTGGTATTTCATTTGGGTGGGTCCTTAGTTACTTTTGGTATGTGTCCATCTTTCGATAAAGATACTTTTACTATGGTTATAATAGTCGAATTCATATTAATCCAAATGTTGTAACACATCATAATTAGATACTTTTCAGAATTAGTAATGTCTTAAAGTAGATTCAGTATCAAATTAAATTAATTAACCCAAAATGGGTGAATTTCAATCAATCCACGGTTTCCAAAACTATTTATTTCACTATAGGGGTTATTTGTGATTAGTGCTAAAATTAGCCAATTAAGAATCCAAATCATGTCTTTTGGGAAAAATGTCATCATTCTTACTTCTTTCAATTATAATGATTTTATAATTGTGTTTTTTTGGTGAATACTTCCATTCCTTAAAATATAGACAAATATATTTATTTTTAATTAAAATATAAAGTGAAATTTGAAAAATAGAACTTCATTTAAAATGAATATGGAAGGTAAAATTAGAATGTTTTATAGTGGATTTCATGATTTATTTTAAAATGATTAGGGAAAGACATGTTTGATTTAATAGACTTATAATGAATTAAATGTTTTCATGATGTTTATTTTATAAAAATAAAATCACATGGGTAGTGTAATACACAAGATTTCACTATAATAATCATTTCATTATAATAGAATTTATACAATACATGTTCTTTTATTTAATTACTTAAATGAAAAAAACTAAAAAATTAATTTAATGAACCAACGTAGGTCAACTTTCCTTATCACCCGAGTCGATTAGTCATAGGGATTCAAGTATATTCTCAGTCTACATAAGTTGAAAATAAGAAATGATGGAATAAAGAGCTACTAAGAGTGTGACATAAGTTTTTTGTGGACACTAATAAAGGAATTCCTTGTACTAATGAGAGATGAATTATAAGAGGAAACTTGAAGGGTGACATAAGTGAAACTATTAATATGTAATCCAAAAATATATGTCCAATGATAATCCTTAAGATGAGATCATGTGGTAAAATGGTTAAGAAAGGTGGTAACCCTAGTTAAAAATGGATATATAACTTTCATTGGGAATGTTCCAACCTCTTGAATTGAATATTTAAATTTTAAGCTGGGAAAGTTCCAATGGGTTTTTGAAAAATATCTTTTTATCCTAAGGTTTTTAATAAAAATTATATTCCTTGTGATTTTTAATAAAGTATACCCATTTAAAATTCTTTGTTTTTTATCCCAAAATTTCAAAAATAAAATATTTACCTATATTTTTTTTAAACCATAAAATTCAAATTTAACTTCCTAAAAGAGTTAGAAAATTATTTATTTTTATTTAAAATTACACTTTAAAACCCAGTCTTAAATTTCAAATTTTATTTTACACGCAAAATTTTAAATCTAGTCACTTATTCCATTTAAAAAAACATTTACTCACATCATTGTATTAAATACATTAGGTATCATGTAATGACCTTTATTTTTTCAAAGGTGTAGATTCTTGTTTTAAAAAAAATATTATTATTTATTTTTTTCATTTGTCAAACCATTGTTTTATTCAATGTCTATATTTTCTATTATTAAAATAATTTTCAAATAATATAGCTTTATTTTTTTCAATGATTACATTCAATAGCTATATTTATAAATTTCCTTCAATAATGTTTTGTTTTTTGATCATGTGGGATGATAAACCATTTTTCAATCATTCCATTTTATTTCAAGAAATTCTTGAGATCCATCTTAAGTTGAACATATTTTGTGTATTTATTTTGTTAAATATTAATATTAAAAAATCAAATATGATTTATATGAATAAAAAAATGGATGGATTCCAATCGTATGACAAAAGATTATAAAAATGGAGTGAAAGGTTTCATCAATTTTGTAAAATATCATGCATATGACCCTTTTAAATCCTTTTTCCATATTTATGTAATTATTATTCTAGACTAATTAGTACATAAGAGTTAGAAGAACACTTGATCTATCATGGAATAGATTGAAATTATAAATGTTGTAATAAACATGGATAAAAGTGAATGTATCTAGTGGTTAGGATACCACTTCATTTTATGGATCATATAATATGATTATGAGTGTGGACAATGACGAAGACTGTATCAAGGATGTGATTATCGATATGAATGATGATGAAGAGAATATTGAGGAAATGATAAGGACAGTTAAAGCTGAAATAAATAATTCCCAAAAAAATTTAAAATTTAAATAGTTGTGCAAAGACACCATTGTATATTAGTTTCACTAAATATACAACATTTTCTGTCGTACTGAAACAGTATAATTTGAAATCAGACAAAAAATGGAGTGACACTAGTTTTACTGAACTACCTTCTCTCTTGAATGATATGATCCAAGAAGATAATGAGCTCCCTAACCGAACATATGATTCTAAATAAATTCTAATAACAATGGGTATGATCTATAAAAGAATACATTCGTGCATGAGTGATTTTATACTATTTCATAAGGACCACAAATCACTTAAAGAATGCCCAAAGTGTGGTGATTCTCAATACAAGAAAGGTGAATCTAGTCCTTCAAAAGTGGTATGGTATTTTCCAATCATTCTAAGATTTAGTAGTTTATATGGAAGTGAGGAGACTATAGGGAAATTTACATGGCATGTAGATACAAGAAATAAAGATAAGAAACTACATCACCCTATAAACTCTCCTCAGTGGAAGATAATTGATCATGAGTGTACTAAATTTGGAAATGAGTCGAGAAACCTTCATCTTGAATTATCTACATATGGAGCAAATAATTTTGGTTTTAAAAGTATCAATCAAAGTACATGGTTGGTTATGTTGGTAAATTATAAATTTCTACTGTGGTTATGTATGAAAGAGAACTACATCATGTTATCTATGATTTTATTAGGACCAAAACAACCAGGTAATAATATTCATGTTTATTTGGCTCCATTTATCATAGAATTTAAATTATTATGGGATTCGTGTGTTACATTGTATGATGCTTATAGAAATTAATTTTTTATGTTGAAAGAAATGTTTTATAGGATGATCAATGGATTTCCTACTTATGAAATTTTTTCAGGATATAGTATTAAAGGAACTCAAGGGTGTCCCATTTTTGAACAAGGTATACTGTCAATTATGTTGAAATATTCATTGAATACTATGTTTCTAGGACATTGCATATTTCTACCCCGGTGTCATAAGTACTAATCTTGGATGATATAATTTGATGGAATTTTATAATAACATACAACATCATCTCTAATAATATGTGATCAACTATTTGAGAAAGTAAAATATGTGGACATTACTTTTGGTAAACCATTTTTTAAAAAAATTATAAAAACTGGTTGGAAAACATGATTATTTTTTGAATTACCATACTAGAATGTTATGTACATTAGACATTTTCTTGATGTTATACATGTTGAAAAAAATGTATGTGGTGGTGTAATTTTCACATTACTAAATTCATCCTACAAAACAAAGGATTAAATTAAGGCTAGGTTGGACATGGTCGACATGGGAATACGATAAGAGTTGGCACCAGTGAAGGGTGAAAAATGAACTTTTCATCCTCCATCTACTTACACTCATTCCAAGAAGGATAGATATCAGTTTTACAACTTCTTGAATAAATTAAAGGTTCCATAGGGGTATTCATTGAATATCAAGAATATCTTGTCAATGATTTATTTAACATTAAAGGGTGGGAAATCACATGAATTCCATTTTTTTATGAAAGATATAATTCCTATAGAATTATGTTTCATTATTCCCAAGAATGTTTCTTATAAATTAACCAAGATCTATTTCTTTTTCAAATATATATAAAATAAATTTATAGACCCGTTGAAATTTTCAACTATGGAAATAGAAATTCCCATAATATTATGTGAATTGTAAATGTTTTTATTACCAACATTCTTTGATATGATGGTTCACTTGATGGGTCACTTGGAGAGAGATCTGACTATGTAGTCCTTTACACTATATTTGGATTTACCCCATTTAACGGTATATGAAGATTTTGAAAGAGTGTGTCAAAAATTGAAGTCAGCCAGAGGGTTGTATTACGGAGAGATTAATGTTGAGGAAGTCATTGAATTACATACCAACTACTTGTCCAGTGTGTAAAGAATTGGTCTATCAAAATATCATCACACTAGGTGGATTGTGGGTGAATGATTTTCTAGAAGAGTTGTAGTCACAATCAATATTACAGATCAGGATTAGGCTCACCTTTATGTTTTTCATAATATTTCGGAGGTTTCATCATATGTTAAAACCCACAAATAAATTATTAGGAATTTGAATCCATCAAGGGATAAAACATGGATATCAAATACACATAATCAACAGTTTATAGTATGGTTTTAGGACCATATTTTTAATGACTCAGATGAAAATAAGAATTCAATTTCAAAACGAATTTGATGGCTAGCCAGAGGACTAAATGTGTATTTATTATCTTATAATGGTTATGTAATTAACGGTTATATGTTCTATAAAAATGAACATGATGAAGACAGTGCCATGAAAAATAGTTGAGTTACACTTATGGCTGAAGCGATGCATGTTTCTAATACTAAGGATAGAAATTTAATTTATTCAAATTTGTCATAATTTGGAATCATTAAATAGATATGGGAGTTAGATTATACAACATTCCAAGTGCCAATTTTTTAATAAAAGTGGGTTAATAATAGGATTTTTGTTAAAAGAGATGAATTGGGATTCATGAAAGTTGGTTTTAGTAAATAATGGTACAATGATGAACCATTTATAATTTAATCATAGGTAGTACAAGTATTTTATGTTCAAGATACTGCAAACTAAAAGTGGTCAATTATTCTATTATTGATAAAAACCACTAAAGGGTTGGATGAAAATTCAAATGAGGATGACCCTTTGATTGGGACATCACAATAATTTTATAGTGGTCCTAATGTAGATGGGATTTTTTATGTCATGGTAGACCATGATGAAGGGATTTAGATAATCGATATTGGGGTTAAATCCGTTAATCCTTTAAAAGGAGATTAATAATAAGGTTATATTTTTTGTAATAAACATTGTGTTACCTCATGATATTATTTGTTCACTTTTTAATTTATGTAATATATATTAAATATTAAACCATTTTCATAGATAATAAATTTTATACATGTTTTAGCTCCCAATCATAAGGATAAACAGGTCTCTCAACTTGCTGTTGTTCCTAGTGTAAGGGGACAATAACCTTCTGCACATGCTGGTTCTTCCAATCCAGAGGAATAATAGGTTTCTCAACGTACCACTGATACCGGTGCAGAGGAACAATGACCATCTGTATATGTTGATGCTACTAATCCATAGTAAAAACATATTAATAATGTTGAATCTAAGGAAATGGTAGGCGACAAAGGATTGATGATGCAAAAAAAATAGGAAAATCTTAGTTTAACAGTGTTAGCAAAAATCATTAAGGTGAAAATAAAAGGCATCAAATACGAGGTCAGATGGAATGTGTGGGGGAATCATGTTGATCCTAGCATAGGAATGCACAGTAGTTACATTGGAATCATCACTCAGAAACATGATCCAATTGATTTAGATTTGTTGAACCATGTTGTGTCCACGCTTAGGACACTGATATGGGAAGATATTACGATAAACTTATGATATTGTTACTTTAATTTACTAAAAAATAAAATAATGAAACATTGACTTTCTCTTCATCATCCATTGTAGAGTGTATTTATAGTATATGAATCCCACAATAAATATGTATTGATGCTTACTGAAAGACTTCATATAGGATTTTTCACAATTCTAACAATATATCATCTTAAAGATACTAAAGGGAAAATAAACCCACACCCACGACTTCTATATGCACACTTGATAACCCAAGAATCACGGGACGTGTTTACAGGTCATCATGTGGAGGTGTCTTTTCAGGTACATTTTGTTTGGTAATACATTGTTTGATAATATGCTTATTCATCACTTTGATTGATAATTTTTTATTTATGAAATAGAAATTGAGTTCTGAAAATAAGGAACATGTAGAAAAACCAACCTACCCCTTCTGTAAAGTAAGGATGGGGTATGCTTCACTTGAAAAAAAATGGTATGTATTTTTAATATACCATAATACTTTTATGTGACATGAAATAATAGTATAATTATATTCCCCTTTTTATATACATATTGATGAATCCAAATCAAAATCAACTTCCATCCCACACCATGTGATATGGAATGAGGCATGTGTAAATAAATATGGTATAATAATAGATTAAAACAGATAAAAAGTGTGCGAAACATTTTTAAGTATGACATAACAAAAAAATTATTTAAATCTCTATTATATAAAAATGATTAATTATTTTCCTATATTTTCTATCTGTCATAGTCATAAGAATCAGAAATATTTGTACCGAATGAACACCTACTATTGATTTCCTTGAAGTGGCCAGAATAGTATGGTCGTGTCAGAGGTGTGGGTTTTGGGGTGACACCCCAAACATATTTTGAGAAAAAAACAATTGGAGGATAAAAATAATGAAATCAAAGAGATGAAAGGAATACTATCTACCCTAGAAGAAAAATTTCAACAGAAGAATGAGTTTCTAGTAACTATTATGGGGGGAAGAAAATAGAAGAAACAACTCATTAACAACCATTGTGTGAAGATCCCTACCCACCCACCACCCCCCACCATCTTTAAGGTGAGTCATTGCCCTCAAAGAGTTGTCTTAGTCAAGGTAATGAGTATTCTAATGATTGTTTCTATGAAATGTGAATTAGATAGACACAGATACATTTCCTATACTGATATTCTAAAGGATGAAAATGAATATGATTTATATCTATCAACACCCACCCATCACCTTGTAGTGAGGGATACATTTTTCAATATCCAATATGACATGTTACACAACATACCACTCAATGAGCTGGGCACTGAGTTACCTATTCCACTTGATGATGAAGATATTTATAAGTTTAACCAAGATATTAGAACATTCATTGAATGGTTGTCAGATCTTGTAAAAACACAATCCTAAAAGGAGGTATACATTTTCAATTTATTTTTCATGCTAAACATTTAACAATTGATAAAAAAGGTCTGAATCGATGAATGTTATTACCGAAATAAAAAGGGGAGGGATGAAATGAGAGGTAGACTCAAAAACATCTAAACAAAAAACTAATAGATCAAAAATATCTTCCTAAAACACATTTACCCCTCCTGTTCAATATCTTCATTTACTAACATTGATATTTCATGAAGATACAAAGTTACAAAATGGTAGTATTCACATAGTTTATTTTGAAGAAAATATGTATAGAGAGGAAGGTAAACACTACATTTCTTTTGAGAATGTAAATGAAATCATCATCTATGAATGGTTAGGAGCCTCAGTTTTATATATATACATGAGGTATGTTTTCATGATTTAAATTTACATAATATGATATACTATGTTAATTATGACTAAATACATTTCATAATTTTTTCAGATGCATATATCAATACCTATTGAATGGATTTCCCCATGAAAAAAAATTTGGACTCATTAGTCCTCATGCCAGCTCTACATGACAAAAAGAAATAGAATCCAAAAAATTGATTAAGTAGTGGAAAACCTGGAAAATTATTTTGAAATAAAACTTACGGATGATAAACTTTTCTTAATACCAATAATATTGGGGTAAAAATATACAATTTAATCATATAAAATATATGTTTACTACTTTTATTACTTATTCCTTTTTGTTATTTTAGGAAACATTATATTCTCATTGTGCTTAATCTAGATACTCCAAAGATTTATTTCCTAGATTCACTGCATGGATATCTAACAAACCAACCACACATAATATAATTTTTCAATTATTAATAAACTACATCCATAATTTTATTATAACTAAACCTCAAGTTATATAATTTATATTAGGTTTTAATAAGGATTCTATTATGATAGATCGGTGTGTAAATATAATGAAAATCAAGGAATAAGGATAGGGGTTAAGCACAATGATCCTGAAAAGTTATAAAAATAAACAATTATCAGGTTATATTTAATAATATTTCACTAACCAAACACATATAAAAATAATTTACTTATTTATTTTAATTTTTTTGTAGTGTGTGAAACAAAAAAATGGAAAATATTGGGGTTTTTATGTTTGTAAATTTATGAGAGAGATCATTTTTCATCAACAAACTACCATCCTTGAAGAGGTATTTTCGAAGATAGTAACTATTATATTTAAAATAATTATTAATACTTTGTGTGCTTATATTTTTCCAATACTACTATGACTATCGATAATAATCATATTCACAAGATGATATATATTTTTATAGAAATGAATGGGAAGCATACCTAATGGTAGAATGTACAAAAATAACATAAAGATGTGACTTCCATAAAAGTAACGGATTGTTTCATATTTATGTTTAATTTATTCATTTTTTAGTGTAACTCGCATAAGAATTGTTTTCTTATCTAGGTGGGTTCTTTTGATTGATTTTGGGTGGTTTTTTCAAAACATCCCATTCTTATAAGAGATTGGACTTGGAAATAGTAACTGAGATAATGAAAATAAGTAAACAGCTCAACAATGTATACAACCATCATGAAAATGTGAATTTATACTACTTATTTAATTAATTTTTTCATCATTTTATATATTATTTATAAGTTATATTCCCTATCATTTTTATCTAATAATTATTTATTTTTTTTCATAGATAATTTGGGAAGTCATATTTTTCTTTCAACTATCTATAACAAGCCACAAAAGAGATAACATGTTCTTTTATGACAAGTTTACCATGATTTCCATCGATTTTATTTTTTGAACTACCAACTCTGAAAATTGATTCAATGTTCTTAGCTAAAAAACCTTTCTCATTGTTGAAAACCATAAGAGTATAGGAAGCTATTGTGCCCATTTTGATGACTTTTCATGATATAATGGGCAGAAAAGCATCCCCTACTCTTCAGGTTTTCAATAACGAGAAAGGTTTTTCAGCTAAGAATGTTAACTCAATATGAAGTGTTGGAAGTTTAAAACATAAATACAATGTTAATCATGTTAAAATTTTTAGTTAGGATATTTTGGATACATTTATATTTGTAGGAATCAAATGCACCTTAAACTACCACACGGTGTGGAAAGTATGACTCTAAGTGCTTCTTTTTATGTAAAATTGACATTAAAGTTGGTATAAAAGAAACTTTAGATACTTAAAACTGATAAAATATATTCATGTTATTTAGATACTTTATGAAAACGATCCATAAGTCATTTTTTACTTCTAGAAATCAGCCACACATCAATATGATACACAATGTGCACAGTATGATTCAAAGTGTCTGTTATCAGTTTAAAATCAACATTTTAGTTCAAAATGCATCACTCAATGAAAATTGATAAAAACACTTTAATTGTATTTATAATTTATTAAATCTATTCATAAATCATTTTTTGACCTTTAGGAATCATTCTCATGTTAAACCAATACATAATGTGACCAGTATGAGTCAAAGTGCATGTTTCTAGTTTAAAATGACATTTTAGTAAAAAAAAGAAAAGTGACATACTCAAAACCAAGAAAAAAATTCGGATTGTTTTTAGAATTTAGGAAAACTATCCACAAGTCATTTGGAACATGTAGGAATTATTTGTACCTCAATCTGATGCACAGTGTGATTGGTGTGACTCCAAGTGTGACTTTTTATTTAAAGTTGACATCAATTTTAATAAAAAGTAAAATTGGTCTACTCAAAACCAAGAGAATGAATTTCGATTGATTTTATACTTCATGAAAATGATAAATAATTCATTTTTTATGTGTAAGAATCATCCTCACTTCAATCCAACACACGGTTTGATCAGTATAACTCTAAGTGCATCTTTTTATATAAAATTGAAATCAATTTTAGTAAAAGGAAAATGGACCTACTTAGAACCAAGAAAACACATTATGATTATTTTTATACTTTAGTTAAATGATCCAAGAGTAATTTTATACATAAAGGAATCAGTCACACCTCAATTTTATGCATGGTGTGACCGATATGGCTCCAATTGTGTCTTTTTATTTTAAATTGACATTAATTTTTGAAAAAAGAACAAGTGACATACTGAAAAGTGATAAAATGCGTTCTTATTATTTTTATACTTTAGGAAAATGGAAAATGATTCATTTTGGATGTTTATGAATAATAAAAACCACAATATGACACACTATTTGATCGATATGTCTCTAAGTGTGCCTTTTTATTTTAAATTGACATCAATTTTAGAAAAAGGAACAAGTAACGTACTAAAAACTAATAAAATTAATTCATATTGTTTTATTACTTTATAAAAAATATCTTTGAGTCATTTGGGAAATTTAGAAATCATCATCAGCTCAATCTGATGCACAGTGTGACTCGTATGACTCCAAGTGCTTCTTTTTATTTAAAATTGATATTAATTTTAGAAAAAAAACAAGTGATGTGATGAAAACCAATAAAAAACATTAGGATTATTTTGATACATTATTACAATGATCTGTGAGTCATTTGGAAAATTTTAGAATAATCCAATCCTAAATCTGATGCATAGTCTGACGGGTATGACTCTAGGTGTGTCTTTTTATTTAAAATTGATATAAATTTTAGTAAAAAAGATAAATAACCTAGTAAAAACCCATAAAACACATTATGATTGTTTTTATACTTTATTAAAATTATCCATAATTCATTTTTGATGTGTTGGAATTAGCCACACCTCAATGTGGTGCATGGTGTGACCAGTATGACTCCAAGTACATCTTTTTATTCAAAATTGACATCAATTTTAGTAAAAAGGAAAACTGACCTACTTAAAACAAATAAAACACATTCAGATTGTTTTTATAATTTTTATAAACGGTCCATAATTCATTTGAGATGTTAAGGAATCATCTTCACCCCCATCCAACTCACTATGTGAATGGTATGACTCCAAGTGCATCTTTTTATTTAAAATTAACATCAGTTTTAGTAAAAAAGAAAACTAACCTACTCTAAACTGATAAAATTCATTCAGATTGTTTTTATACTTTAGGAAAATGATCCATAAGTCATTTGTGACATTTAATAATCAACATCACCTCAATATGAAGCATATTGTTACTGATATGACTCTAAGTGTGTCTTTTTATTTTAAATTGATATTAATTTTAGCAAAAGGAACAAGTGACGTACTAAAAACCAAGGAAACACATTCAGGTTATTTTTATACTTTATGAAAATGATCCATGAGTCATTTGGAATGTATAATAATCATCCTCACCTAAATATGACACACAGTGTGACCAGTATGAAATCAAGTGCCTCTTTTTATTTTAAATTGACATAAATTTTAGTAAAAAGGACAATTAGCCTACTAAAAACCAAGAAAATGAATTATTATTGTTTTTATACTTTATTTAGATGATACATAAGTCATTTTAGATGTGTAGAAATCATACTCACCTAAATAAAATGCAAATTTTCACAGATATGACTCCAAGTGTGTTTTTTATTTAAAATTAACTTTAATTTTAGGTAAAGGGAAAACTGACCAACTCAAAACTAAGAAAATCCATTCTAATTGTTTTAATACATTAAGAAAACAATTAATAAGTCTTTTTTTATGTGTAGGAATCAACTTCACCTGAATATGACACATGTTGTGACCGATATGCCTTCAAATGTGTCTTTTTATTTTAAATTGACTTTCATTTTATTAAAAGGAACTAGTGACATACTGAAAGTCAAGAAAATGCATTCAAATTATTTTGATACTTTAGGAAAATTTTCAATGTGTAATTTTTTATGTGTATTAATAACTTTCACATCAATATAACACACAGTGTGAACATTTTGACTCAAATTTCCTATTATCATTTTAGTTCAAAACATGTGTTACTCAATGAAAACCAAAAACAATGTGCTCTGATTATCTTGATAATTTAGGGAAATTATTAATAAGTCATTTGTGAAATGTAGGAAGTAGCATCACATCAAAACAACACATTATGTGACCAGTATGACTTAGAGTATGTGTTTTCAGTTTCAAATGACATTTTAATAAAAAACACAAGTAACATACTAAAAACTGAGAAAACACATTCGGATTGTGTTGATACTTTAGGTAAATTATTTATAAGTAATTTTTGACATCTATGAATCATACTCACCTCAATATCACACACAGTGTGACCAGTATAACTCCAATTATGTCTTTATTTTAAATTGACATTAATTTCATTAAAAAGAACAATTGACTTACTCAAAATTGAGTAAATTCATTCGAATTGTCTTTATACTTTAGGAAAATGATCCATGCCTTATTTTTGACATGTTGGAATCAACAACACCCCAATTTAATGCATGTTGTGACTGGTATAACTCCAAGTGTGTATTTTTATTTAAATTTTACATTTCTTTAATGAATTCTTTCATATTAATGTTTAATTTATTTCTTTATAATGTTACTAACATAGTATTTATTTTCCTATATAGGTGGATTATTTTTCTTGGGTTGAGTTGATTTTTTTGAAAATGGATACCATTGGAGAACCTTTCTGAGAGGGGATCATGGGTTTCAAAGATGATAAAACATTAATGTTTTTAAATTATTTTGGATAGTAATTATAAATGTGATTATAGAAAATATTATTTGAAATGTATATAGTAGTGATTTTTTTTGTATTTGTGATGTAAATTTTATTTCAATTAAATTATATATTTTGTATACATGTTAAGGGTAAGGGTTTATGTAGTGTGTTATTATACAAAAAGCACATTATAGTAGGTAGGTACTTTATCAACGCTAGAAATAGCAATGATAAAGGGTTGTCTTTATCAGTGCTAAACTAGTGTAGATAAAGGGGTATTTATCAGCACTTTTTTAGCACTGATAAAGGACCCCCTCAATAAATTCTTTTTAAGTGATGATAAAGGGGACCCCCCCCCCCCCACACCCCCGTAATAGTGCTAAGGTTAATAGCACTTTTTTAACACTGTTAAAATATTTTTTTTTGTGCTGTTAAAGGGCATATCTGTAGTAGTGTAGTGTGTCCGATAAACACACTCAACCATTGATAAAACTGGTTTTTTTGCCATTGATTTCAGGATTATATTGTATCAATATATGACTTAAAAGGACCTAAAATCTTGTCAATTTTAAAATATTCATTGGTTGAGCATGGTGAATTTTAGTGAACGCATGTTATACTTCTTCTCGTGAAGTGGTATTCATATGATCATCTTCTTCATGCAATGCCAATATACATGGAATTTATCCTCCACTTTCTTGGATTAAAATGATCACATAACCTCATGGAGTCTTCACACCATCAAATAATCTAATTTGGGAGTTCCAAGCATGTGAAGTGAAGCTTCATCATGCACAAGATATCCAAGAACACTACTATAGATATACACTTTAAGAGTGTGAAAAAATAATTTTAATAGTACTAAAAAAGTGTTGTTAACATTAGTTTTGTAAAAGGGGGGTTACCCATTATCAGTGCTAAGAAAATCTGATGAAGAGGGTCCATTATCAGTGCTAAAAAGTTCACTGATAAAGACCCCCCCTATTAGTGTTAGAAATAGACATGATAAAGTCCCCACCTGCTGCAACATGTTGTTTGTATAATAGCACACTGCAGGAACCCCAACATGTAACCTATACACAAAATATAAAATTTAATTGAAATAAATTTTACATAATGAATACAAAAAAACTTTACTATATACATTTCAAATAATGTTTTTTATATTTACATTTATAATTACTATCTACAAATATTTAAAAACATTAATGTTTCATCATCTTTGGCACCCATGATCCCCTCCCAAAATGGTTCTCCCATGGTCTCTATTTCTGAAAAAATCACCTCAACCTATGAAAAAGAATCCACATATATAAGAAAACAGACCATATGGTAGTAATATTACAGTGAAATAAATTAAACATTAATATGAAAGTATTCATAAAAAATGGTAACTTTAAATAAAAAGACAGGATTGGAGTTATACCAGTCACACCATGCATTGTATTGAGGTTTGGTTGATTCCAACAAGTCACAAAGGAGGTATGGATCATTGTCTTAAAATATCAAAACAATTCGAATGTGTTTGATCATTTTTGAGTATATCAATTAATCTTTTTAATGAAATTAAGGTCAATTTTAAATAAAGACATGGTTGGAGTTATACCGGTCACACTGTGCATGATATTGAGGTGCAACTGATTCCTAGATGTCAAAACTACTTATGGATATATTTCTTAAAGTATAAAAATAATCTGAATGTGTTTGATCATTTTTCATTTTGTCACTTGTGTTTTTTAATAAAATGTTTTTTCAAACTAGAAACATGCACTTTGAGTCATACTGGTCATATCATGTGTCGGTTTCATGTAATACTACTTCATACATGTCAAAAATGACTTATGAATTGTTTTCATAAATTATCAAGACAATCATAGATCATTTTCTTAGTTTTCAATGAGTGAAACACATTTTGAACTAAAATTTAAATTTTAAACTGATAAAGTGAACTTTGAGTCATATTGGTCATACCATGTGTAGGATTGAGGTAAAGGTGATTCCTATGCATCAGAAATGACTTATGGATCATTTTTATAAAGTATCAAAACAATCCAAATGATTTTTATCAGTTTTCAATATGTCATTTGTTCCGTTTTCTAAAATTAATGTCAATTTAAAATAACAAGACACACTTGGAATCGTATTAGTCACACCATGAATCAGATTGAGGTTTGGTTGATTCCTACATGTCAAAAATGACCTTATGGGTCATTTTCCTAAATTATAAAAACAATTTGAATGCTTTTTCTCAGTTTTGTGAAGGTTAGTTTTCCTTTTTACTAGAATTGATGTCAATTTTAAATAAAAAGACACACTTGGAGTCATATTTGACACACCATGTGTCAGATTGAGGTGAGTCTAATTCCTACGCATCTCAAATGATTTATAGATCATTTACCTAAAGTATCAAAACAATATAAATGATTTTTCTTAGTATTTGAGTTGGTTAGTTGTCTTTTTTATTAAAATTAATGTCAATTTTTCATAAAAAGATGCACTTGGAGTCATATTGGTCACATTGTACATCAGTTACAGTGAGAATGATTCTTACATGTCCCAAATGAATCATAGATCATTTTCATAAAGTGTCAAAACAATTGGAATACATTTTATTAGTTTTTAGTATGTCACTTTTTCATTTTTATAAAATTAATGTCAATTTAAAATAAAAAGATATACTTGGAATCATATCAGTCACACCGTACATAGAATTGAGGTTCGTTTTATTCTTACATGTCACAAATGACTTATGTATCATTTTCATAAAGTATCAAAACAATCTGAATACATTTTCTCAGTTTTTAGTAGGCCAATTGTCTTTTTTACTAAAATTGATATCAATTTTAAATAAAAAGACACTCTTGGAGTCATAACGGTCACATAATGCCTTGGATTGAGGTGATGCTGATTACTACATGTATAAAATAACTTATGGATCATTTATCTAAATTATTAAAATAATGAAAATGCTTTTTCTCAGTTTTGAGTAGGTCATTTGTCCTTTTTACTAAAATTAATGTCGATTTTAAATAAAAAAGATTCACCTGGAGTCATACTAATCACACCATGCATCATATTGAGATGATGATGATTTATACACATCAAAAATGACTTATGGGTCATTTTAATAATGTATCAAAACAATCCAAATTTATTTTCTTAGTTTTGAGTACCTTAGTTTTCCTTCTAACTAAAATTGATGTCAATTTTAAATAAAAAGATGCACTTGGAGTCATACCAGTCACACCATGCATCATATTAATGTGTGGATGAATATTGAATATCCCAAGTGACTCATGTATCATTGTCTTAAAGTAACAAAACAATCCTAATGAGTTTTCTCAGTTTTTATTACATCACTTATTCCTTTTTCTAAAATTAATGTCAATTTTAAATAAAAAGATACACTTGGAGTCATACTGATCACACTATGCATTGGATTGAGGTACGTATGATTGATAAATTTCTCAAATTACTCATGGATTGTTTTCCGAAAGTATAAAAATAATTTGAATGGATTTTATCTATTTTCAGTATGTCACTTGCTCCTTTTTCTAAAATTGATAACAATTTAAAATAAAAAGACACACTTAGAGTCATATCGGTTAGACCGTATATTGGATTAAGGTGAGGATTATTAATACCCATCCCAAATTACTCATGGATAATTTAACTAAAGTATAAAAATAATCTGAACGTTTTTTCTTGATTTTCAGTATGTCACTTGTTCCTTTTTCTAAAATTAATGTTAATTTAAAATAAAAATACACACTGAGAGTTATATCAGTAAAACTGTGCATCATATTGAGGTTAGAATGATTCCTATACATATGAAATAACTTATGGATTGTTTCTCTAAATTATAAAAATAATCTGAATGTGCTTTATCAGTTTTTAGTAGGTCGGTTTCCCTTTTTACTAAATTTAATGTCAATTTTAAATAAAAAGATGAACTTTGAGTCATACCGGTTACACCATGTATAAGATTGAGTTTTGGATGATTCTTATGCTTCAAAAATGACATATGGATCATTTCCATAAAGTATCAAAATAATTAGAATGCAATTTCTTAGTTTTGAGTAGGTCAGTTTTCCTTTTTACTAAAATTGATATCAATATTAAATAAACAGACGCACTTGGAATCATATTGGTCACACCATGAATTAGATTGAGTTAAGGTTGATTCCTAAACATCCCAAATAACCTATGTATCATTTTCCTAAATTATAAAAGCAATATGAATTCATTTTCTTAGTTTTGATTATGTCACCAATTTTTTTTCTAAAATGTCATTTTAAATTGGAAACATGCACTTTGACTCATAGCAGTCACATCATATATCGGTTTGATATGAGACCAATTCCAACATAACAAAAATGAATTATTGATTGATGTTATAAATTATCAGGACAAATCAAGTGTGTTATCTTGGTTTTTAGTGATTGAAACATTTTGAACTAAAATATCAATTTTAAACTAATAATAGATATTTTGAGTCATACTGGTGACATTGTGTATCAGATTGAGGTGTCGGTGATTCCTACAAGTCAAAAATTACTTATGGATCATTTTCATAAAGTATAAAGACAATCTAAATATTTTTTCTCAGTTTTAATTATGCTAGTTGTCTTTTATACTAAAATTAATGTCAATTTTTAATAAAAATAATCACGTGGAGTCATATCAGTCACATAGTGTGTGGGATTGAGGTGCAGATGATTCCTACACATCCCAAAGTCTAAAAAATATCCTAACTACCAATTTTACCATGATTACCATTGTATTTATTTTCTAACATCCAACACTACATATTGAGCTTATGTTCTTAGCTAAAAAACCTTTCTCATTGTTGAAAATTAGAAGAGTAGAGGAAGATTTTATACCCATTATATCACGAGAAGTCACAATAATAGGCAGAAGAGATTATTCCACTCTTTTGGTTTTTAAAAATGAGAAAGGTTTTTTCGACTAAGAACATCAACTCAATATGAAGTTTTTGAAGGTCGAAAAATAAAATCAATAGAAATCATGGTAACATTGTAAGAAAGGAACATGTTATCTCTTTTGTGGATTATTGAAAATAGTTGAATGTAAAATATGAATTCCTAAAATATCTGTGAAAAAAATAAATGGGTATTAGATAAAAATAATAGGGAAAATAAATTACATATAGAAGATAAAATAATGAAAAAATTAATTAAATAAGTTGTATGAATTCACCTTTTCATAATGGTTGTATACATTTTTGACCCATTTCCTTATTATGAGTATCTCATTTGCATCCTTGAATTCTAATCTCTCATAAGAATGAAAAGCTTTGAACAAACCAACAAAACTCATACAAAGTAAACCAGCTGTATAAGATAACAATTCTTATCTGAGTAATACTAAAAAGAAATAAATTAAAAATAAAAATGTAACAATCCATTACTTTTATAGAAGTCGTATCTTTATGTTATTAGTGTACATTATTCTATAAGGTTTTTTCCCATTCATTTCTAAGAAAATATATGTGGTCTTGTGAATATGATTATTTTAGATAGTTATATTAGTACTGGAAAAATATAAATACACAATATATTAACAAATATTTTAAATGAAATAATAATTATCTTCGAAAATACCTTTTCAGGGATGCTAGTTTTTTGGTGGAATATGATCTCCCTCATAAATTTACAAACAAAATAACCATGATATTTTCCATCTGTTTGTTTCAAACAATACATAAATATTGATAAAAATAAATAATTTGTTATGATATTTGTTTGGATAGTGAAATATAGTTATATATATACTGATACTTGTCCAGTTGTAGAAGTTTTCAGGATCCTTTTGCTTAACACTGGTCCTCATTCCTTGATTTTCATGATATTGATACACCTCCATATCATAATATATCCCTTATAAAACATAATATAAATTATATAACATGAATTTTAGTTCTAATAAAACATTGGATGTAGTGTACAACCAATTGAAAAATGACATCATGTGTGGTCTGTTTGTTGGGTATCCAGGTAGTGAATCCAGGAAGTAAATCTTTGGAGTATCCAAATTGATCATCCAATGATTCCTAAAAACACAAAAAGGAATAAGTAATGAAATAAATGAAAATAAATTTTATATGATTATATTGTAAAGTTTTACCCCTATAACATTGGTATTAAGAAGATTATGTCATCTTTATGTTTTCTTTAAAACAATTTGGTCAGGTTTTCCACTATTTCATCCATTTTTTGGATTCTATTTCATTTTTTCTGTAGTGGTGGTGTGAGGAATAACGAGTCCAAAAAATTAATTGGGAAGTCCATTCAATTGGTATTGACATATACACCAATATAAAATATGAAATGTATTTAGTTATAATTAACATAGTATATCAACTTTTGAAAAATTAAATCTTGAAAACATTCCTCATGTATACATTTAAAATCGCGGATCCTATCCATTCATAGTTTAGGATTTAATTTACATTCTCAAAATAAATGTAGTCAGTACCTTCCTCTCCATATATATTTTCATCAAAATCAACTATGTGACTACTACAATGATGTAACTTTGAATTTTCATGAACCTTTAATGTTAGTAAATTAGGATATTGAACGGGTGGGTTGAAGGTATTTTCAATAGATATTTTTGATTGTTTGGTTGATCCTTTAGACAGTTTTGAGTCAACCTTACATTTCACCCCCTTCCCTTTGTCCTTATGTAATAACATTCATTGGTTTAGACATTTTTTCATTATTTATTAAAGGTTTAGTATGAAAAATAAATTGTAAATGAATACCTCCTTATCAACATGTGTTCTTAAAAGATTTTACAGACATGTGATTAATGTTCCAACGTATTGGTCAACCTTGTGAATATCTTTATTATCAAGTTGAATAGTTATCTCATCACTCAACTCATGAGATACACCAATCGACACTCTCACATGAACTGTTGGAAGTGGTCTATTGTGTGGCATGCTTTCTTTGATATTGAACATTGTAGACCTTGCTAAAAGTTGATGGTGAGTGTTGATAGATATAAATCACATTCATTTTCACCCTATAAAATATCAGTATATGAAAGGTATAAGTGTTTATCTGATTCACATTTCACATAAATAATTATTAGAATATTTATTACCTCAACTAAGATAAATATTTGAGTGGAATGGATTGCCTCAAAGCTGGTGGGGGTGGGGAAGGATCTTCACGCAATGGTTGTTCTTGAGTTGTTTCTTATCTTCACATGAGCCTCAACCCAGTTGGTGAGGACTCGCTAGGTGCATCCAAGAGACCCGAGATCAAATCTGGGTGGAGGCATATTTTCCGGTACTGTAGCAGTACTGAAGCAGGCACTATTCGGTACTGTAGTAGCCGGAACTATTCATCCATCTGGACAGTCGGGCCACCGGTTTTTTCCTCGGGTCCTGCAAGGATTTTGGGCCACCTTAAGGCCTTAGGGCCAGCCCAAGTCCTTCGGGCTGCATGAATGCAGGACCCAGACACGCTACAAAAAAGGAGCAGCCCCAGAAGAGGATTCAAAGCAGGTTCACTCACCAGAGCAGAGCCAAATGGATTTTCAGAATGAGAGGGTATGGCTATGCCATCATTACCAGCCTATGCTTGCACGAGAAGCCTAGCCAGATGGTAATGCAAAGGTGGAGAGGTACTATCAGGATGCAGATGCTGGGGAGGGGCAGTTCCTTGTAGATAGTCTGGTTGAATTCCCTAAGACCTTCAGGTCATGTAATCTCCTTAGCCTACGGGCCTTGTAATCTCTGAGCTTATGGGCCTTGTAAGGGTTCCCCATCATCCTTTGAAATGGGGGCTATCAAAAATCAATAAAAAATTAAGGCCTTTGGGCCATTCATGTAGGAGTTGTTTCTTATCTTTTCTCCCCCCCCCATAACAGTATCTTACAACTCAATATTACATTGAAATTTTTCTTCAAGGGAAGCTAATATTTCATTCAACTCTGTCAGTTCTTCATCTTTATCCACCTATTGTTTTTTTCTAAAAATATGTTTGGGGTGTCAACTGAAAAACCCACACATCTGACATGGAAATAATATTCTATCTACTTCAAGGCCACCAATAGTAGGTGTTCATCTGGTATAGGTTTCGATGATTCCTATAACTAGGTTAGATAGAAAATATAGTAAAATAAGTAATCATTTTCATGTAATGGAAATTTAAAGAAAAATAAATTTTTATTATATCATACTTACACATGTTTCCCACACATTTTGTGTGATTTTATCTACTAGTATCCCATATTTATTTACACATTCCTCCATCCATAGCACATCATGTGGGATGGAAGTGGAATTTTATTTATATGCATCAATATACATATGAACAGAGGAATATAAATATTCTCTTGTTTCATGTCACATAAAAGTATTATAGTATATTCAAAATATGTACCAATTTTTTTCCAAGTGAAGCATACCCTATACTTTCTTTATGGTAGGGTTATGTTGGGTTTTCTATCTATTCCTTATTTTTATCACTCAGTTTTTATTTCATAAATAATAAAATCTCAATCAAAGGGATCAATAAACATATTATCAAACAATTCATTACCAACCAAAATATACCTAGATACCCATCCACATGATGGCTAGTAAATGCATCCCACACTTCTTGGGTTATTAGGTGTGCATAAAGAAGTGGTGGGTGCGTGTTTATTTTCCCTTCATCATATTTAAGATGATATCTCATTATAATTGTGTGAAATACTCTATGAATCCTTCCAGTAAGATTTAATACATATTTCTTGTGGGATTCATCAACTATAAATGAACTCTGCAAGGGATGATGAAGAGTAATCCAGTATTTCATTATTTTATATTTTAGTAAAATAAAGAAATGATATCATAATGTTACCATAACCTCATCCCGCATTTGTGTCTTAAGAATGAGCATAACATTGTGACATGAATCTAAATCAATTGGAACGTGTTATTGAGTGATGATTCTAATAAAACTACTAAACATGGCCTTTTTGGGGTTAACATGTTGTCCCCACACATTCCATCTGACCTCGAATTTTATGCCTTTTCTTTTCGCCTTAATTATTTTTCCTAACACCATCAAAATATAATGCTCCTATCTTTTCTACATCATCGATCCTTCATCACTTATAATTTCCTTGAATTTAACACTATTAATATTTTTTTCCTCTAAATTGGTAGCATCGACATGTGCAGAAGGTCATTGTTTCTATTCACTAAGAGTAGTAGCAGGTTGAGAAACGTGTTGTTCCTAAAGATTGGGAACACCAGTATATGCATAAGGTCATTGTTCCCCTACATTGGCAACAAAAGTATCTTGAGAGACCTATTATTCCTCCGGATTGGGAGCACCAGCGTGTACATAGGTCATTATCTGTAGAATTTTTTTAACATTTAATTTAGATTACATAAATTAAGTAGAGAATTGATAATAACATGAGGTAACACAATGTATATTATAAAAAATATATAACCTTATTATTTATCTCTCTTATTTTTTTAAAGGATGGAGGGATTTTACCCCTCTACTGAGTATCTAAATCCCTTAATTGTGGTATCCTATGACATACAAAACCCCATCTATATTGGGACCGCTGTAAAATAATAGAAACATCCCAATAAAAGTTTCATCCTTAGTTAAATTTTCATCAGACCCTTCAGTGGTTTTGGTCGATAATAGAACAATTTACCACTTTCGATTTGCAGGACCTAGAACATAAAATACTTATACTTCATGTGATGCCATTATAAATGGATTGTCTTTGTAACCTTCCTTACTGAAATCCATTTTCACGAATCCCAGTTCATATATTTTAATAGAAATCCTATTATCAAACCACTTTCATTGAAAAATTGGCACTTGGAATATTTTATAATCCAACTAAAATATTTTTTTGATGATGCCAAAGTATGAAATATTCAAGTAAATTGGATTTATGTACTTAGTACAAGAAATTTTCATCACTTCATCTATAAGTGTAACTCTACTATTTTGTATACCACTATCTTCATCATGTCCATTTGTACTGAACATATAACCATTAATTACATAACCATTTTATGATAATACATAAACACTTGGTCTTATGGTTATCCATTGAAGTCATTTATAAATTGAATCCATATTTTCTTCTAACTCCTTAAAAATATTATCCTGAAACCATCTTATAAACTGTTCATTATGTGTATTTGATATCCATATTTCACCCCTTGATGGATTCAAACGTCTAAGAAATCCTTTTTTGGTTTCAACATATAGGGAGACCTCTAAACTATTATGAAAAACATAAAGGTGGGCCTGCTCTCAATATGTAATATTGATTGTGACAACATTTCTTCCAGAAATTATTTTACCCACAAGAATCCCAATGTGATGGGATTTTGGTAGACCAATGCTTTCCAAACTGTATGGGTAGTCGGTATAGAATTCAATGGCTTCCTTAACAATATATCACTTCACAATACAACCCATTGTCCAAATTTGATTTTTGGCATACCCTTTCAAAATATTCATATATCGTTCAATGGGTTGCATCAATCTATAGTGTAAAGGACCACATAGTCAAATCTCTCTCACCAAGAGAACCATCAAATCAAAGAATGTTGGCAGGAAGAACATTTCCAATTCACATAATATAATGGAAATTTCTCTTTCCATAGTTAGTAATTTTTTCAGGTCTATAAATTTGTTAAATATATCTTTGAAAAGGAAAAAAATCTTGGTTAATGTATGACAAACATTCTTGGAAAAGATTCAATGTAAATCTATAGGAATTAAGTCTTGCGTCAAAACATAGTATTCATGTAATTACAGACCCTTAAACTTTAAATCAGTCATTGACATGATATTATTTATATTTTATGAATAACCCTCTAGAACCTTTATGTTATTTATGAAGTTGAAAAATTGATATCTCTTATATAAGGAAAGAGTGTAAGAAGTTGTAGTAAGAAATTTTTGTTATTCACCCATCACTAGTGTCGACTCTTCTCATATTTCCATGCCAATCATGTCCAACCAAGCGTTAATTATATCCTTTGTTTCACAGGGTGCATTTAGTAACCTTATAATTACACTATCAAATATATTTTTTTCAACATGCATAACATCAAGAAAATGTCTGACATACAGGCTATTCTAGTAAGGTAATTCAAAAAAAACTCATCTCTTTTTTCAACTGGTTTTCATATGGTTTTTTGAAAATGGTTTACTAAAATCAATGTCTATGTCTTTTAATTTCTCAAATAGTTGATCACTGGTTAGTGGAGTCAGTGTTGTATGTTCTTATGAACTTCCATCGAATGATTTCATCCAATATTGGTACTTATGTCATCAGGGTAGAAATATGTGATGTCCTATAAATATAGTCTTTGATGAATGTTTCAACCTAATTGACTATGTACATTATTTTCAAACGGGTCACCCTTGAGTTCCTTTAATTTTATATCCTAAAAAAATTCTATAATTAGAAAATTCATTTATCATTCCATAAAACATGGCTCTCAACATAAAATCTTCATTTCTGTAAGCACCATACAATATAACACCTAAATCCCACAATAATCACAAATCCTCAATCAATGGAGCCAAATAAAAATCAATATCATTACCCTATTGTTTTGGTCCTGATATAAGCATATATAACTTGATTTATTTTCATTTCATGCATACCCATGGTAGAAATTTATTATTTACCAAAATAATCGTCCATGTACCATGAGTGCTGCTTCAAAAACCAAAAGGATTCACTCTATCTGTAGATAACAAAAGAAGAAGGTTTCTCAACACATTTCCAAATTCAGGATGCTCATGATAAATTTTCTTACACTAAGGAGGGTGTTTTTGATGCTTTCACTGGGGCATGCATCCGTATGTCAAGGACGCACAACTGTATCCCCGCATTCCCACTTTCCAAAGGTGAGAAACATTTGTCTCTTATTCAGGGGAGTTTTCTACTTGATCGAAACTGGATGATGGGATATCAGTTCCTCCTTCCATGGATTCCTCCTCGGAACTCATTTCCTAGTCTGGGTCTCCCCCATAGACTTGAGATGTTGTTCATGAAACTCTTCCCAGTGCCATGTCTTCATGGATTCCAGTTAATTACGTTTCTTCTTTCAGGGCATTCCAAGTGATCCAGTTAGGGAAGAAACCTTAGGTCGGGGATTAGTCATGTTGGACATCACTGGCATGTCTAGATGCTGGAACACTGACGTGTCTAGGTTTCTTCCCCTTATGATAGGGCTTCTTGAGTGAGAGTAAGCCTGAGGCATCCCACGTCAAATTCAGGTAATTTTATGCCATAGGCATGTCTCTGAGGTTTTCCTCAGCTTCCCATGTTTAACACAGGGTATACTGCAAGTTTAATATCTAGCAGAGACATATCAGATTGATCAGAACACTAGAGGGAGTGGATTAGATGGGTGTAACCCTAGGAGGGATTGATTATGTTGGGGATAATGTGTGGTTAGTTACCCGATTACTGGTAGGAGTAGTGAAAAAGTGCATGACATGATCTCACCGGGATTTGGAAGCTCGAGTAAGAATTGGGATGGATATGGATGGCTGAGAGTAGATTTAGAGTGATATGGAGCCGAAACGAGAGTGACGGTGATATTAGTATTTATCCTCAAAGATACTTCATACATATCCCTGTGGTAGGGAATCAAAGTCCATGTAGTTCGGTGGGGTGATGGGGCACCTAAGGAGGCGACCCGTGAGAATGGATGCATGGATGGGACCTGGAGGAAGTGGAACCTCTGGGTTGGGGCATGACCTTCCCAAAACATAGGTACTCAAGGGAGAGACCAGGATGAGACATGTTTGATGGGCTTGAACCTCAGGTAGGTTTCCCAGGTATCCCCGAGGTAGGGAATCAAAGTCCACATAGTTCATGATGGGGTTTAGAATCAGGGTGTGCGCAGAGGACAGTGACCCGATGATATACTAGGGATTATGCGTGGTTATCAACCTGAGTAGGTCTGACACCATGGGGGGAAGACCAGAGATGTGGGTCCAAACAGGGAGGACACCAAATTTTACCAGTGTTTGGGGTTGAACCTCAAGGAGGATTTCTGCATACCATGTATGGGAGATACGGATCAAACCCATGTAGTTCATCTTACAATGGATTACCAGGGTGTGGGGATGACAACGGCATACTGCTGGTTAGGATACAAGGGCTTACTACTATATGGGCTACAACGGCTTACCATTGATTGGGGAACACAATGTCTTACCGTCGATTGGGGAACACAATGGATTACCATCGATTGTGGAACACAATGGCTTACCGTCGATTGGGGAACAAAATGGCTTACCTTCGATTGGAGACCATAATGGATTACTGTCGATTGGGGAACACAATGGATTACCGCCGATTGGGGAACATAACAACTTATTGTCGATTGGGGTTGGACATCTGGTAGGCTTCCTACGTACCTTGTCTGGGAGACAAGGATCAAAGACCACGTAGTTCGAATTTGTACAGTTTAACATCTTTCAGGATGACAAGGGGCGTAAAGTTTAACGTCATTCAGGACGAAGGTGAACCGACTTGAATGGGTCGGCACAAGTAATTGTTGGGATTGAAGCTCTAGGAGGCTTCCTATGTACATTATCTTGGAGATGAGGATCAAAGTCCACATAGATCAGCATGAGGGATACAGTTTAATGTCGTGTGGGATGAGGTATTGGGATTGAACCCCAGGTAGGCTTCCTACGTACCTTGCCTTGGAGACAAGGATCAAAGTCCACATAGTTCTAAAACAGGTTTAGGGCTTACACGCTAAGGTGTCCCATGAAGGGTGCCATGGTAAATGCTTACTCTAAACCCACGTGGTTCATGCTCGGTGTGAGAAACAAGAGGCGGAAAAGACCTGAAAATCACATTGAAAAAGGTAAATCCACGAGAAGTGGAATGGGGCTTACATATGGTTAGAGGCCCAAAGAGGAAAGAGGTTCTTACGCATGGTTAGAAGGCAAGGGAGATTGAGATTGGGAATTACTCTAGGATGGAGGCCTGGTGGCGAAAAATCCCAGAGGGAGAGAAACGGGATAACAAAGGTCCTTATTCCCATCTCTCCACTAGTATTTTACATCGAATAAGAGAGGAGGATCAGGGATGCTACCTCCTTCAAGAAAGTCCAGTGGCTTACACCAAGATGGTTTCCCTTCCCCACAGACAGATGTCTCTCCATCAAAGAGGATCTCATTCCATATGAGGAAGATCTCACTCCCATGGAGATGAGTAGGCGTGGAGAATATCTGATATGGTGAGCCCCATGTGTGTTGCACAGGGTGAGACCACAATTTAACATCATGTGTTTGGGACGATGGTGCTTGGAAGTTTAACGTCCTATAGCTCGAATGAGGCGGGTTCACTCTACACCCATAGGACTTACATAAATGATACCTACCCACCCTTGGGTAAGGGAAGGCATCAGAAATTCCATGGGGAGGGGGTTTTGTAGAGTGGTCTATTGAGTACATCACGTTAGTATGGCTATGTGAAGAAGCAATAGCCATTAGCATGCCTATGCGAAGGAGCATAAGGCTAAGCAACGCAATATGAAGCACCACCCAATTGTCACTAAGGAGCGGCAATGGTGGATGGGTTTTACGCATGGAAGTAGCTCGGGTGCTGCTAAAGAGAAGCAATGGTGGATGGGGCCTACGCATGGAAGCATCTTGGGTTCCACTGAGGAGTGGCAATGGTGAATGGGGATTACGCATGGAAGCTACTCGAGTTCCACTAAAGAGTGGCAATGTTGAATAGGGATTGTGCATAGAAGTAGCATGGGTGCTGCTAAGGAGCAGCAATGGTGGATGGGGCTTATGCATGGAATCTTCTCGGGTGCCACTAAGGAGTGGCAATGATAAATGGGGCTTATGTATGGAAGCAGCCCAAGTGCTGCTAAGGAGAAGCAATGGTGGATGTGGCTTACGCAAGGAAGTAGCCTGGATGTATTCCTCATGTTTTTCCATGAGGGCATACCAAATAGATAGTGGTTTGAGGTATATAATTAGAGCCTACACCTACACGTTAGTGCACAAGAGGGATATTTCCAAGGGTGTTGGAATTAGTCCGAACAAAGGGAGATGAAAAGTGTGAATCACATGACTGACATTCGGAACGCGGTGAGGGTTGCGTAAAGATGGAGGATAATTGGTGATCATGTTCGAAACACATTATCCATATTTTTCTATCCTAAAATGGGTACAAACAAATGAGGTTTGAATGATGACTGTGTTTGAAACACAGGAGCTAACTCGAAGTGTCGTCCAAAGTCTTCTGGAGTGTTATCCCAGAACGGTAGGTGAGCCGAGCTAGCATGGGACCAGGCCATTAGGGGTTCCCTTCAGACATGAAAGATGATGAAGATATGAATGTAAGACACAAAAATCATGAGGTAGAGTGATAAAATGTTTTAATATATTCTAACGCTCTTGAAATTATACCACTGTAATCATGGCATGAGGTATCTTACGATTTTCACATAATCCATATCTTATTTGGAACAAGAGGCATCCAATTATTGAATGATAGGGAATGATATAGTTTAAAGTCATTTAGTAAGGACTATTAGGCATAAGGAACCTAGAAATGGTTGGTGTTGAAACATATGCAAGAGCGTCCCTTTCTGGCTCAACTTGTTATAGAAGTTAGATGATGGGGTTTGGATGAGTTGCTTGGGGAATGGTTTGATTCGAGGTACTTGGGGAATTGATGATGAGAATCTCAAATCACGACATGGGAAACAAACCAAGAGGAATATATCGACTCAAGGTGTTTCATGGTGTACATAGGAGTATCTCAAATCATGGTATTTCATATGTGAAAGGTGGATATGCATAAGAGCGGAATGGAAAATGTCAACATCCCAGCCTAAAAATTTTGTGGTGTGACTCTCCATTTTTCATGGGGTGGTTAATGATGGTAGTAAAAGGATTGGTCTAGAGGATCAGGACTGCAATTTATCACTGATCCCGAGTGGGGGTGTGGGGGCGTAGCCCCTACGGTACGGACCAGTAGGCTGAGGCCTAGATACTATAGCATGTAAGATGCGCTATGTGTAGGATAGGATATGAGCAAGAAGAAAGGATTGTGCATAATAGGGAAGGCATGCACGTAGTAGGGTAGGCGTGCATGCAATATGGGAGATGTATGCACAATAGGGAAGGAATTGTGTATGACAGGGGATATTTGCATGGAATAGTGATATTTGCACACAATAGGGACGTTGTGTGTGCAATTGGATAGGTGCAGCACTGGTGCACGAACAATTGGGCATATTGGCACTGTTGTGTGCAAAAATGATGTTTTTCATGCAAAATTGGGAACTTTGGCACATTTTGACGCAAAAAGTGATGTTTTGTGTGAAAGATGGTGGGTTTTTCATGAAGGTGTTGAAGATGAGGACTTACGCACACTAGAACGGTGGCCGACCTCCGAGGGCCTCTTGGAAGAAAGAGGTGCACTTGTATTTACATGCGAAACCTTGAATGGTTGTGCATGTAAAATTAGGTTCCAATTTTTCATGCAAATCCATTTTGCGTGCAAGATTCCATTTTTTTTTCACAAAACCGTAATTTGTCCCCACATTGTCCTGGATGGCCATTTTCGGCATTCTGACTTCAAATAACCATAACTTATGATCTGTAACTTCATTCGGGCTCCACGAATAGAAAAATTGAAGCCTGAAAAATGAGTTATTCTTTTATATAATGTTTGGTAGCATTCGGTGAATTACATGTATGTATTCTCTAGTTACAACAGAGAGTTTTCTAGGTGATGCAGTTTCCCATATTTATTTCTTACATCTGTGTGCCACATCAATTTCCCTACAGTCTCCTCACTTCCATATAGGTTCTTAAACCTTAGAATGATTGGAAGGTACCATACAACATTTGTAGAACTAGATACACCTTTCTTGTATCAAGAAGAACCAAAATTTGGTATTCTTTAAGTTATTTTTTGTCCTTGAAAAATAGTATACAGTCATTCGAGTATGATTGTATTCTTTCAATGATCATACTCATCAAGTGTAGCATTCGATTAGTGTCATATGTTCATTTAGGGAGCTCATTATCTTCTAGGATCATATCATTCGAGAGAGAAAGTTGTTCAGTAAAACTAGAAACACTTCATCCATTATCATCTTTCAAATTATACAATGCTAGTGTAGCTAACAATGCTATATTTTTAGTGCAACCAATATATAATGTCATCTTTGCACAACAAATTAACTTCTAAAACAATTTTCGGTAATCATGAAGTTCATCTTCAACTGTCCTTATCATTTCCTCAATATGATCTTCATCATCATTCTCATCTCTAATCACATCCTCGATATGTTCTTCTTCATTTTCCACACTTTTAATCATATCATATGATCCATAAAATGTAGTGTTATCCCGGCCACTATCTATATTCACTTTTTTCCCATGTTTATTCCAACATTTATAACATTGATATATTCTGTAAAAGATCAAGTTTTCTTCCAAATCCTCTGGAAAAATTAGTATTGAATAACAATAGCATAAACATGAACTCTAGATTTGAGAAGGGTCATATTCATGATCTTTTGCAAACTTGATGAACTATTTCACTCCATCTTCATACTCTTTTCTCATACGATTGGAATCCATCCATTAGTTATTCATATCAATCCTATTTTATTAAGAAATATTAATATTTAAAAATAATATGCAAAATATGTTCAATTAAAGATAGACCTCATTAATTTCTTGAAAGAAAATGAAAATATTGAAAAAAAATTATCATCATACATGATCAAAAACAAAAAATTATTGAAGGAAATTTATAAACACAGCTATTCAATATAATAATTAAAATATAAATAAAATAAAAACTATACTATTTGAAAACCCTTTTTATAATTGAAAATATGAATATTGAATATAATAATGGTTTCAAAAATAAAAAAAAGAAATTATTATATTTTTAAAAAAAACAATCCATACCTTTGAGAAAATCGGGGTTGTTACATAAGACCCAAGGGATTTAATACAGTGATGTGAGTAAAAGTTTTTTCAAAATAAAAAATGTGACTAAATTTAAAATTTTGTGTGCAAACTAAAATTTGAAATTTAAGAAGGGGTTTTTTAAGTGGAATTCTAAATGGATAGAAATACTTCTCTAACTCTTTTAGGAAGTTAAATTTGAATTTTAGGGTTTTCAAAAAATTTAGGTAAATTTTTTATTTTTAAAAATTTGGGATATAAATTGATAATTTTAAATGGGTGTACTTTATCAAAAATCATAATGAAGATAATTTTTATGAAAAACCTTAGGATACAAATGAATTTTTCAAAAACCACTAAGAACGTTCCTAGCTTAAAATATAAATATTCAATTCAAGAGGTTGGAACTTTCCCAAACAAATTTCTATATCCATATTCAACTTGTTTTACCACCTTTATTAACCATTTTACCACATGTTATCATGTTAGGGATTATCATAGGACATCTATTTTTAGATTACATTGTAATGATTTCACTTATGTCACACTTTGGGTTTCCTCCTATAATTCCTCTCTCATTATTCCAAGGAATGAATTTCTTAGTGTCCATATGAAACTTATGTCACACTCTTAGTATTATTTTATTCCACTGGTTCCTTTTTAAGCCTATGGAGATCAATAATGTACTTCAATCCTTATAAAAAATCAACTCGGGTGACATGGAAAGTTGAACTAAGATGGTTAATTCAATTAATTTTTTAGTATTTTTTCATTACATTAATGAAATAAAATAACATGAAGTGTACAATGTTTATCAAAATGAAATTTTTATTATAGTGAAATCTTGAATCTTACAATATTCATGTGATTTTAATTTTATAAAATAAACATCATGAAAATATTGAAATCCTTATAAATCTATTAAATCAAATGTGTCTTTCCCTAATAATTTGAAAATAATCATGAAATTCACCTTAAGACATTTTGATTTTACCTATAATATTCATTTTAAAAAGAGTTATATTTTCCAAAATTCACATTATATTTTAATTTAAAATACATTTATTTGTCCATATTTTAAGGAATGAAAGTATTCACTAAAACAACACAATTATAAAATAATTATAATTGAAAGAAGTAAGAATGATGACATTTTTTCCAAAAGACATGATTTGGATTCTCAATTGGCTAAACTAATCACTAATCTAGAAATAACCCCTATAGTGAAATACATAGTTTGGGAAACCATGAATCGATTGAAATTCACCCATTTTGGGTTAATTTCATTAATTTGATACTGAATATACTTTAATACAATACTAATTCCAAAAAGTATCTAATTATGGTGTGTTACAACATTTGGATTAATATGAATTCGACTATTACAACCATATTGAAAGTATCTTTTTCCAAAGATGGACACATACCAAAAGTAACTAAGGACCCACCCAAAATAAAAACTAAGCATTTTCCAAAATCAATACCATCCTTCCATGTTATAAAATCCAAGAAGAATTTTAATTTTTTATCATAAAAAAATCTAGGGTACCCTAACTCATAATTCCCCTACAGTGACTAAGCCTTCGAAACCAATGACTAACAAAATTAACAAATTTAAATGATTTATTTTAGGAATATATAATACATTACCAAATCATCGAAACATTAACTATTATCCAAACACTTCCCCAAAATCCCAGTTAATTATCATCCTCACCTTTATCTCTTGAATGAAACCAAATATCATAGGGGTTCAACTTGTTAAGGGCTTGGAGTTAAGGTGTGTGGGTTGTGATGTTCACAACATATATTTAAGGGAGGCCAATAAAGAAGATATGATGTCAGGAAGCGCTATTCTATGGTAGTGTATAAAGTAAGGGTTTATGATAATAGATTTAAGAGGTAGTTGTAGTTCTCGACATGTGGTCCGGTCTCAGGGCTTCATTACTTCCTACATTCAAACTAGTTTAGAATTTATAATGCATAAGACATACATCCTAAAACTACTATGTAGTATAGGAAATATAATTCATGAGGATAAACCCACAAGGACAAGGTATAACACTCTAATTTAATAATTAAGACAGTAAACTATGATGAATGAAACTAAATATACTTCAATTGGAAAGAGTTAGGAATAGTGATGGTGTTGGAAGAAAGATGAAAAGGGTGTTGGGAGTTATAAATCTAGTAGGTTCATAATGTAGACAAACATAAAATAATTGATTTATCGAACATGATGTCATCAGGATCAGGTCTAATTCCCTTGGTCCTAGTAACTACTCTTTATCCTCAAAACTTCTTGTTTCCCATGGTCAATGCTCTAGGTTAAGAAAATTGGTGACCCAAAACCATGTTTAAACATAGAGTTAAACTAATCCAATGGTCATGGTGTAATTCTACACCCTAGTACTCATAGTAAAAAGATCTATCTCAAATAAAGGATAATGGTCATGCTTAATATAAAGAAATAAAATAAACCACTCTCTCTTTCCCACAATTAAAATGGTCATGCAAAAGGAAATAAGTAAGGTGTCATAATCAATGAACAACTGTAAGCAACCTATAACAAATGAAATTAAAATTATAAATACTTTACTGCATCAAATTCCACTTCATCATACTTTACATAGAATAAATAAAAATCACCCTCTCCGGCTAGTCATAAGAGGGTGATGAATAGATGAAAATAAAAACCCTATGGTGGTGTATGTAGGACGTGTCGCTTTGAGTGGCTAAGAGTTGTAAGCATGGGGAAATGTTGTAGAACGTGTCAGTGTGTGAGGATGAGGGTACGAGTGTAAAATATAGTGTCGAGGATGAGGGTGTGAGCAAGAAATAAATAAAAGGAAGGGGAGGATACCTTATATTATAGGGGGTTAGCGGCAGCGCTCAGGTTCAGTGGATTCAGAAGCAACGTTCGGTAGCGGCAGCAGCAGAGGTGGGGTTTGTGGAAACAGAGGTGGGGTTCCTCGAAAGCTTGAAGATGCAAGAGAAGTAGAATCTGTTAAAGATATTTTTATTACATCGGGAAACACTTTTATCAATGCATTCCAAAAAGCACCGATAAAGGAAAATTTTATCAATGAAAAAATATAAAGCGCTGATAAAACTGATATTTATCAGTTCTCTTTTAGCACTGATAAAACAAGTATTTATTAGCACTAAAATTATAGCGCTGATAAATAATAGTATTATCAGTTCATTTTTAGCACTGACAAAGGGCTAATTCGTTAATTATAAATATATATATATATTAATAGTTATAATTAAAAATAAATATATGTTGATTTAAATAATTATAAGATTATAATAACTATATGTATTATATTTATAATTATATATAATAAATATATTAATGAAATATATTTATAAAATTATAAATATAATAAATATATTTATTATCATTTTATAATTATTCAAATCAATATATATTTATTTAAATAATTATAAATATAAGAAATATAGTTATTATAATTTTAATTATAAAATCATAAATATAATAAATATATTTATTATAATTTTATAATTATTTAAATAAATATATATTTATTTATAATTATAACAATAAATATATATATATATATATATATTCATTTATAATTATAAAATTATATTTATTTATGGTAATAATTATAAATAAATATATATTCATTTGAATAATTATAAAATTATAATAAATATATTATTATATTTTAGTTGGGGGCTTACTAGAGTGGTAAAAGCTCCTCATAATCCTACATCAGACCCGAGTTCAAATTTGGGTGGGAGTGAATTTCCACTGGCATGTGGTGACACAAGCTTGATGCATGACATAGGAAGTTGGTGATGTAGGAAGTATGATGCAGGAATGACACTATATCGGGCCTTTAGGCTATGTATTGGGCTTCATGCCCACTCAGCCTTTGGGCCATTTATTGAATAAATAAGGCTTGATGGGTGGGTTATCCCTTGGGGGATTGTGACCTACCTTTACAATCTATGTGTGGTGTGTGTGTGTGTGTTTAATGTAATTTTACCCCGAAGCACCTAATGTCATGACCCGTCCCCTGGGGCCCGTGCCATGACTACCTCAAGCTCGCCTTCCATAGGCCAGGGGCTGGCGACTAGCACCAAAGGTGTAATTACCTAAAACTGGGAAGGCATTGCCTTTATAACCTGTAAAAACACACAATAGATAAGATCCCGAGTAAACTGAATAACCATCATGTGAGTACAGTAAGTAAAAAAAGGGGCCAGAATACAAGCCCAACTAGAGAGTACAAGAAACTGAAAGTACAAGTACAACTGAGGAAAATAGTTAAAACAGCCACTAGGTCGTCCTCTGAGGTTCCTGCCGGAAGGGTAGGTACAGATCGCCTCCTCAGCACTCCACATTCGCCCGTCTCCTCTGTGTACCAACACGTCGTAAGGTCCACCTCTGGGTACCATCCAGTCCTGGTACTCTCAGCCTTGGTCAGCGTTGTCTCTCATTTGCATCCAACACAATGAGGTGCAGACATAGCCCGTGCAGGGGTGAGTATAACGATACTCAGTAAGGACCCCAAGATCCACAAGGTCTCACAAAATCCAATAAGGACAAACCAAAAAGTATTAAATCAATAGATAACCCTACTTAGGTATATGCCCATACATATACCTAAGTTATCAAGTAACTCATCTCAATCATGAAGAAAACACAAAAGTTACTGAATCAGCTCAACCAGGATTTTTATTCACATTATTAAAACCATGGCAGGTGGAGAACTCCTACTCTGTTGAGTACATTGGGCCTGCCGCAACACCAAGGTGCTTCCCACTAACCTTGGACTGCTGAATTACTCCTCCTGTCAAGTACCATGGGTCTACTGTGTCACCAAAGCGCTCCCCACTGTGGGTCTGCCGCCACAACCAGGTGCTCCCCCTAATAGCCTGCAGAGGTACTCCTCCTGTCGAGTACCGCGGGTCTACCGCCACAACCAGGTGCTCCTCTACCGTGGGTCTTCCGCCACAACTAGGAACTCCCCACTAGGCTAGTCGAGTCACTCTAAGTCAATTGGTCAGTAGTCATCAGGTCTCAGCCAGCTACTAGGTCTCTACACTTTTCTCGCTCGTCACCCGAAGGATCTGCTCCACGAGCTACTGGTCAAAACTCCAACTATCACAAATTCCAATGAAAAATTATCTCAAAGGTCCACCACAACATAAGGGTCTCAACGCAATAGATGGAACGTTAATCGGACTCCTGGTCTGTGAGTTATTAGCCTTTTAGTTTGGGGGGGCAGTTGGAATCGTGCACGATCCAACCCGAATTTTTCTCAACCATACCCCAAACTCTAGTGGGGTATACTCAAAGGGACCTTCATGCTCCAAGATTACCAGCACCACAGACGGTTCATCAAACGGACGTCTGGTGCCAAAGATATGGCCAAAAGAAAGTAAAGGGTCGTAGTGGGCCCAGATCTGGTCTGACCCAGTCTGGGTCGACCCGGCCTGACCCGTTAGGTCTAACCCAGCCCGTTAGGCAATCCAGCCCAGCAGGCTGTGAGGGGTCGCGGAGGGTCGCAAGAGCACAAACCGGTCGTGAGGGCATGGACCGTCCATGGGTCGGTGCAAGGAAGGTTCTGCCTGGAGGGCACCACATGGGCGGCTCGGCCTGAAGAGCATCGTGAGGGTAGACCTCGGCTCGGAGGGTGCCGTGAGGGCCCGGCTCAGGGAGGCTCCGCCCGGGGTCGGGGTGGGGAGGCCGGGGCTGGTAGTCTGGCTCGGCCGGGGTGCCACGGGGCACACGAACGGTGGAGTCACGGGGTGCGTAGAGGTCGGCCGGCCGGTTCGGCCAGCGGCAGCGCGGGGCGCACGGGGCGCGCGGGGTGCGCGGATGGCAGAGTCGCGGGGCGCACGGAGGCCGGCTCAGTCGGGGCTCGAAAGGGTTGTTCGAGGGGCGCGGGAGGCACGGCGGCTGGGAGCCAGGGTGTGTTGCAACTGGAGTACGGCTCGGCCGAGGTGCGGCGCGGCTCGGCCGGTTCAACCGGCAGGTGGCGCGGCCGGCGAGCAGCGCGGCCGGGGTGGCTCGGAAGCCGGAGGGCAGCACGGTTTGACCCAGGGTGCTGTAGTGTCATGGTGGCGGCGCATGTTTCCTTCATCTCCTCATCGCCATGCCGAAGAACATCCCAAAGAAGATCAGCAGAGGGGTTGGACCACGTTGGTTTGGTCCGCACCCTTTCATGTTTTGGGTGATAGCAATTGGCTCACAAGAATTAAGCAAAGAACGAGCATGGAAGATTTCTTAAAAGAATCAATTCCCATAATCCCTCATTAACAAAAAAAATATTTCCAACGTTCAAGGAAAAACATTCGTTGATCAACTTGATAATAAGTTGGTCTGCGTTCTTTGTTTTGGAAGAAAAGTGACAAGGGAATAATATGATACTTAAATAAAATTAAACCCCTACCTTGTTCGATGTTCGCCGACGGAGTCGCGGGGAAGAAAACAGATCGTTGGGAAAATACGGACGTCGATTTCGTTGGTTTTTTCCTCGATCGTCAGTTTATTCATCGGTTCGTCGTTGTTGAAGACGACCAACGTCAGAGGAAGTCCTGAGGAATAAGGTTAAAGTCGAGGCTGTTCTTCACCGAGAGATTGTTCTTCGTCGGGAGAACATGTTCTTCATTGGAGAACGTAATCCTCCAAGTGTTGGGAGTCATGTCACTTTACAAGGGCTTCGTCACTTGGTGAAGTCTTTTCAAATCCTCCTCCCAAGATCCATATATATAGGAGAGGGGAGGAGGTAGGTAACGATCATTGGAATTTATGATGGTTCATTTATTAGGAACCTTCATAAATTCCAACGATGCTATTACTTAATTTAAAAAGGGGAAAGCCAATTAATTTACATTATCACAATGATGCGGTGTGTTGGAAAGATTACTGGCATGTGCATTGTCACAATTAAGGTGGAGGAGGTCAAGATTCTCTCCCTCATTAATTGTGGGAGTTTAGGGTTTCTCCCAATTAAAGGGGGTTTAATCCCGGGTGGTCCCCACCACCATAACCTCTCATGAGAGGTTATGGTTCAGGTGGTCCCCACCACCTTAACCTCTAATGGGAGGTTAAGGTATGGTGGTCCCCACTTCTCAGCTTCCACATGTAGGATAAAAATCATGTGGTCCCACCTTCACAATATTCACATGGGTGCTTCAAATAAAAATAAAATATTTGTAGAAATTTATTTTTATTTTATTCCTTCATGAAAAACCCAAAAACTAACTTTCACCCTTTACTAAATACCGTCAAGGTGAAATTTTCCTTTAGTTAAATTCATCACTATGAGTTCAACGGTGCCCTCGGATTTCAATTTCGAGCACCGGTTCAAAATTTATAAAACGCCGCTCGCGCGTTTACTGAACATACCCAAAAAAAATTCAAAAAATTATTATTAGTCACCCTCGACCCGCACCGGTCGAGGTTAGGCTCTTCCTAGGTGAAACACGCCCCAAAGAACCCAACAGTACTCTCGGATTTTCAATCTGAGTTACCATTTAGAAGTTATGAATTTTATAATAAAATAATTGTCACTTAATTATTTTATGTGCGGAAAAATATAACTTTATCTGGTGGTCCGCACCAGCCAATGTTAGTATCTACATAAAGAAAGCATACCCTCATGAGTTCAATGATGGTATTGGATTTGTAATCTGAGTTACCATTTTTGAGTTATAAGAATTTGAAAAATAAAATAATTTATTTAATTATTTTATTTACGATTTTGTCATTTTTGGGTTTTCACACAGAAGGCCCGTGCCGACTAATCTTAAGTCTCTCCTAGGGTAAAACCGACATTCTGAGCGCAACGGTGCCATCATATTTTCAATATGAGTTATCATTTAATAGTTATTCCACTTTTTTAGGAAAATTTCTTAGGCGCGTTAACTTAAGCTCAACAAAACTTCGACGGATCATTCCTGGCACTCTAGGCCTCAGAATCCCGCGCCGTCAGATTTCACGGACTCATAAAATTCTCATATATTTAAAAAATACATGGAAATTTCAGGTCTTTAAATTATATCCACCTCGAGGCTCTACATTTCTGTAAGCCACAACTTATAACTAAGGGAACAAGTGGGGGGTACTGAGCATGCATCTGAGCCTCCCACTCCCATGTGTTGTCCTGGAGGTTCCCATGCTGCCAGCGAATGTGCACCAGAGGTATCGATCATCCACAAAGGACCTACTCCTATTGATCATCAATCTCTGCTGGAACCTCCATAAAAGTCACCCCATCATCGATGTCCAACTCACCATGGATGATTATGTGAGAAGGGTCGTTCACATATCTCCTCAGCTGGGATACGTGGAAGACGTCGTGCACCCAGTGCAACTGAGGTGGAAGAGAGAAGTGGTAATCCACCTTGCCAACTCTGTTGAGGACCTAAAAAGGTCTGATGAACCTCATAGATAACTGGATGCCTCATCCAAATATTCACAAACCTCGTCGAGGTGAGACCTGTTGAAAGACGTGGTCGCCATCCTAAAACTCTATAGGTCTCCATATCCTGCCGACATACAACTTCTTCCTACTCTGTGCAGTCTTCATCTGCTCCTGGATGGTCTACATCTTCTCTGTGGTAGCCCGTACAATCTCTGGTCCCACGAGTGCTGACTCCCTTGGGTCAGTCCAACACAGAGGTGATCTGCAAGGTCGCTCGTATAATGCCTCAAAAGGTGCCATCCCAATGGTGGAGTGATAGTTTTTGTTTTATTAAAAATTTACCAAAGGTAAGTTATCCTCCCAGCTACAACCAAAGTCTAGGACACAAGCACGCAACATTTCCTTGAGGGTCTGAATGGTCCACTCGGTCTGTCCATCCATCTGAGGATGGAAGGTGGTGCTCAAACGAAACTGTGTCCCGAAAGCTTTGTGAAACCCCTTTCATATTCGTGAAGTAAAATGTGTGTCACGATCGGAGACAATCATCGAAGGTATTCCATGTAACCACACAATCTCCTTCACATAGAGGTGTCCCAAGAACTCCACTAAACCCTGATCTCTGATCGGTAGGAAGTGGTCCAAAATGGTGAGTCAGTCAACAATCACCCAAATCAAGTTATGACCCCTGGATGTATGTGGAAGTCCTATCACGAAGTCTATGGATATCACATCCCACTTCCATTCTGGGACATCTAAAGGTTGAACCAAGCCTGTTGGTACCTGGTGTTCTACCTTCAAGTGGTGACAAGTGAGGCATTGAGAGACAAACTCTACAACTGCGTTCTTCATTCCCGGCCACCAGTGCCTTCGTCGAAGATCCTGGTACATCTTCTCTACTCATGGATGTACTGTTAAAGGGGGTGTGTGGAACTCCCTCAACACGTCCTCCTGAATTGACACTGGTACCATTGTACATCCTCTGAAGAGGATGACGTGCTCCCCGCCTTTAGAAAATCCATTAGGTGCCTGCCCTATGGATATCTGAGCACGTCATGTCTCCCAGTCAGCGTCCTCATGTTGTGCCTCCCTGACTCACTGAAAAAGTGGGGGAGTGACTGTAAGAGACTATAGAAAAACTTCTCCATCTCTATCCACAAAAGATATCTACAAAGAGGCTAGCTACTCTATAGCCTCACTCAGCAGATGCAGGCCAGACCTCGTGCTAAGTGTGTCTGCTACCATGTTCCCCTTCCCAGGAGTATAGACTATCTCAAAGTCAACTTTTTCTATCATGAGAGTGAGTTTGGCCGACTCACAAGTGATTGGTTGCACCCTCCTATTCATGAGTTTTTCTTGTGCTTCCTGGGTTTCCTTTTTCTCCAACCAAGGAAAACCTCATTCCAACATTGTAGATAAACCACAACCTCTTTTCCTAATACAGTCAATCAGAGTGTGAACTGTGGATGTCAAGTCCAAACCCAAACTAACGTCGTAAGGCCTCAACACTGCCACCAAGAGGTTCCAACCGAAACTCTCACATTAAGGTTCAAATCACACCATTGGCGTAAGTGTGATTATTGAGTCTCCTCCCAAAGGTATCTCCAGACGTGAGGTTTAAGTCAACGGTTTAACCGGAAACTCTAGGTCCTGGACAAGATTCGTGGAAGGAAGGAATGATTGGTACCTATGTCTATTGATACGACATCTATTAGTAGACATAGACTTTACCTCAAATCATTCCTAGAGCCCTTGGGTCACATTCTTTGACCGCATGCAACAACTCTCTTCCCCTGTCCACCAGCTCCCTGAGCCTAGTGGGGTCCACAAAAAGGGGGTGGTTGTAACATGTCGAAAAGTACACCACCACATGCTACTCTCCTAGATCTGCTTCCACATCTGATACCCTGCAGATTCATCTATCCCTAACAAATCCTCTTCTTGAAACATTTTACACACCCAAGTCTCTGAGACTGGTGCCAGTTCCCTGCTTTCCCACTGCTAACATTCACTGGTTGTATCAGTTCAACCAAAGAACATTCAACTAAAAAGGTTCTCTCTAGAACCCTAGCATAAGTAGGAATGAATAGAGGAATAGAGCTAGCTCAGATTTCCTTTAAACATGCCTTGCTCAGAAGTTTGAGCCCTGAGTTTCTGATCATATCGTATTCATCGAGTACAAGGAAAGATCGATACGCCTAGATGAATACTTAGCTATCGACATGTCGTTCTTCCAAAGCTGTAGAATTTCTAGAGAACTCTCATCCACCTCCTCAAGATAGTCCTCATCCGACTGTGAGTAGAGCACGCCTCAGAACCTGAGGGGCATCTGATGCTGAAACACGTGTAAGGCACTTAGGCTATAAGTGTCCTCTGCCAGTACTGCAGGTTGTAAATGCTGACCAACAGGTAGTGATATAGCTGACACACTACCCGAAGGTACTATCTCAGGCAATGGTCCATGTACTGAAGCCTAATCAATAAGTAGACTATACTCATGGTCACTCACTGAAAAAGACTAGTACCTAAGATCACTGTCTGCTCTACTGGTGTCTCAACTAGACGGAAAACTCTAGCAATCGCCTCCGGCTAGCCCTCAGCTATGTAGGAATCTGTCTTGCCTCGAAACCTCAGAGTCATCTGCTACTGGAACTCACGTAACGTGCTCAGTCGGCATGCACCGTCCGCCAGTGTGGCTAGTGGTATATGCTACCCAATGTGTGGTGGTGCTGCTGGTACACCACTCGAAGGTGCCAACATAGTAAGAGGGCCCTGCACCGGAGCCTCACCGCTCTGTGGGCTATCAGTGTGTACAACCCTACGAACTCTAATTGGTTGTCTGCATGGAAGAATCCTAAAAGAAACTGATGTGACATGGTCAAAATATTATACATGGTGAGATGACTTAAGAAATCGCAAAGAAAACACATACACAATCCGTGTTTTCTTGCACTGAGTCCGAAATCAGATGTCAGATTCCTGGTGTATGGATAAGTCGGCTGCCGCACCAACACTAGACTCCCTGAACTGAAAACCACACTCACTAAACTTAACACTATTTCTTCACAAAAAAATATCAGAGTCCTGTGTTCTTTGGTAGAACCGACTCCTTTGATACCAATTTTTCATGACCCGTCCCCCAGGGCTCGTGCCGTGACTACCCCAAGCTTTCCTTCCATAGGCCAGGGGCTTGCGACTAGCACCAAAGGCATAATTCCCTAAAACTGGGAAGGCATTGCATTTATAACCTATAAAAACACACAATAGATAAGATCCTAAGTAAACTGAATAACCAACAAGTGAGTACAGTAATTAAAAAAGGGATAGAATACAAGCCCAACTTGAGAGTACAAGAAACTAAAAGTACAAGTAAAACTGAGGAAAATATGTAAAACAGCCTTTGGGTCGTCCTCCGAGGTTCCTACCTGAAGGGTAGGTATAGATCGCCTCCTTAGCACTCCATGTCCATCTGTCTCCTCTATGTACCAACATGTCGTAAAGTCCACCTCTGGGTACCGTCCAGTCCTGGTACTCTCAGCCACGGTCAGCGTTGTCTGTCATCTACATCCAACACAACGAGGTGCGGGCATAACCCGTGAAGTGGTGAGTATAACGATACTCAGTAGGGACCATGAGACCCACAAGGTCTCACAAAATCCAACAAGGATAAACCGGAAATTATGAAATCAATAGATAACCCTACTTAGGTATATGTCGATACATATACTTAAGTTATCAAGTAATTCATCTCAATCATGAGGAAAAAACAAAAGTTACTGACTCAGATCAACCAGGATTTTTATTCACATTATCGAAACCATGACTACTGGAGAACTCCTCCTCTATCGAGTACAGTGGGCTTGCTGCGACACCAAGGCGCTTCCCACTAACCTTGGACTGCTGAGGTACTCCTCCTGTCAAGTACCATGGGTATGCTACGTCACCAAGGCACTCCCCACCATGGGTCTTCCGCCACAACCAAGCACTCCCCCTAATAGCCTGCAGAGGTACTCCTCCTATCGAGTATCGTGGGTCTGCCACAAAAACTAGGAGATCCTCTGTCGTGGGTTTGTCGCCACAACTAGGCACTCCCCACTAGGCTAGTCGAGTCACTCCGAGTCAATCGGTCTGCAGTCGTCAGGTCTCATCCAACTACTAGGTCTTTGCACTCTGCCCGCTCGTCACCGAAAGGATCCACTCCACGAGCTATTGGTCAAAACTCCTACTGTCGCGAAGTCCCACGAAGAAGTATATCAAAGGTCTGCCACATCATAGGGCTGTCAACGCAATAGACGCGCATCAATCAGACACTCGGTCTATGAGTTATTATCCATTTAATCCTAGGGGCCCGGTTGGATTCATGCACGATCCTACCTAAACTAATCTCAACTATATCCCAAACTCTTGTGTGGTATACTCAAAGGGACTGTAATGCTCCATGATTACCAGCTTCACTGATGGTTCGTCAAACGGACGTTCGGTTCCAAAGATATGGCCAAAAGAAAGTAAAGGGTCGTAGTGGGCCCGGATCCGGTCCAACCCGGTCGGACCGACCCAGTCTGGGTTGACCTGGACTGACCCATTGGGTTTGACCCATCCCGTTAGGTGGGATAGCCCATTAGGTTTGGCCCAGCCCACTGGTCCCAGCCCAGCAGGCTGTGAGGGGTCGCGGAGGGTCGCGAGAGCGTCGACCGGTCGCGAGGGCATAGACCGGCCACAGGTCGGCATGAGGGTGGTTCATCTTAGAGGGCACCGCGTGGGCAGCTCATCCTAGAGAGAACTGTAATGGTGTGACTCAGCCCGGAAGGCGCTGCGAGGGGCCGGCTCGGCCGGGGTGTCGCGGGGCGCATGAACGGTAGAGCCGTGAGGTGCGTGGAGGCCGGTGGGCCGATTCAGCCAGCGGCAGTGTGGGGAACATGGAGTGCGCTGACGGCAGAGTCTTAGGGCATGTGGGGTATCCAGAGGCTGGCTCGGCCGGGACTCGAGAGGGCGTCGTGAGGGACGCGAGAGGCGTGACAGCCAGAGCGCGGCGCGACCGGGGTGCGGCGCAGCTCGGCTGGTTTGGCCGGCGGGTGCCGCAGCCGGTGGGCAGTGCGGTCGGGGCGGCTCAGAAACCGGAGCCTGACGCGGTTTGGCTCGGGGCGCCGTTGTGTCAAGGGGGCAGCACAGGTTTCCTTAGTCGCCTCATCGCCATGCCTAAGAACATCGCAAAGAAGATCGGTAGAGGGGTCAGACCACGTTGGTTTGGTCTTCACCCTTCCGCGTTTAGGGTGATAGAAATTGGCTCACAAGAATGAATCAAAGAACGAACATGGAAGATATCTTAAAAACATCAATTCCCATAATCCCTCATTAACAAAAAAAATATTTACAACCTTCAAGGAAAAAAATTCGTGGATCAACTTGATAATAAGTTTGTCCGTGTTCTTTGTTTTGGAAGAAAAGTGACAAGGTAATAATATCATACTTAAGTAAAATTAAACCCCTACCTTGTTTGATGTTCGCCGATGGAGTTGTGGGGAAGAAGACGGGTCATTGGGAAAAGGCGGACGTCAGTGTCGTCGGCATTTTCCTCAATCGTTGGTTTTTGTGTCAGATGATCATAGTCGAAGACATCTTACATCGGAGGAAGTTCTGAGGAAGAAGGTCAAAGTCGAGGTCGTTCTTCGTCGGGAGAGCGTTCTTCGTCGAGAGAACACGTTCTTCATTGGAGAGTGTAATCCTCCAAGTGTTAGGCATTGCGTCAATTTACCAGCGCTTCGTCACTTGGTAAAGCCGTCCCAAATCCTCCTCCCAAGCTCCATATATATAGGAGAGGGGGGAGGTAGGTAACGATCTTTGGAATATTTGACAGTTCATTTATTAGGAACCTTCCTAAATTCCAATGACACTATTACTTAATTTAAAAAGGGGAAATCCAATTAATTTATGATGGCGCAACGATTCGGTGCATTGGAAAGATTAAGTGCATGTGCGCTGGCACAATTAAGGTGGAGGAGGTCAAGATGCTCCCTCTCATTAATTGTGGGAGTTGAGGGTTTCTCCCAATTAAAGGGGGGTTTCAAGGGGGTTTAATCCTGGGTGGTCCCCACCACCATAACCTCTCATGGGAGGTTATGGTTCGGGTGGTCCCCACCACCATAACCTCTAATGGGAAGTTAAGGTATGGTGGTCCCCACTTCTCAGCTTCCACATGTATGATAAAACTCCTATGGTCCCACCTCCACAATATTCACATGGGTGCTTCAAATAAAAATAAAATTTTTGTACAATTTTATTTTTATTTTATTCCATCACGAAAAAACCCAAAAACTAACTTTCACCCTCGATTAACTACCGCCAAGTTGAAAGTTTCCTTTAGCAAAAACTGGCGCTGCGATTTCAACGGTACCCTCAGATTTCAATTCCGAGCACCGGTTCAAAAGTTATAAAATGCCGTGAGCGCGTTTACTGAATGTACCCGAAAAAAAGTTCGGAAAATTTTTATCAGTCACCCTCGACCCGTGCCGGTCAAGGTTAGGCTCTTCATAGGTGAACCACGCCCCAAAGAACCCAATGGTACTCTTTTATTTTCAATCCAAGTTACTGTTTAGAAGTTATGAATTTTACAATAAAATAATTTTCAATTATTTTATTTGCGGCCAAAATCTAACTTTCTCTGGTGGCCCGCGCCGGCCAAATTAAGTATATTCTTAAAGAAACCATACCCTCAAAAGGTCATCGGCGGTCTCGAATTTTTAATCTGAGTTACTTTTTGTGAGTTATAATCATTTGAAAAATAAAATAATTTATTTAATTATTTTAATTATGATTATGCTATTTTTGGGTTTTCTCACAGGAGGCCCGTGCCGACTAATATTAAGTCGCGCCTCGGGTAAACCCACCATTCTGAGTGCAACGGTGCCCTCATATTTCTGATCTAAGTTACTGTTTAATATTTATTCCACTTTTTCAGGAAAACTACTTACGCGTGTTAACTTAAGCTCAACAAAACTTCGATGGATCATTCCGGGCACTCCGGGCCTCGAAATCGCGCGCCGTCAGATTTCGCGGACTCGTAAAATTCCCGTATATTTAAAAAAATTACATGGAAAATCTGGGTCTTTACACCTAATATATTTATTATATTTATAATTTTATAAATATATATAATTAATATATTTATTATAATTTTATAATTATTTAAATATATCTATATTTTTTTATAATTATAATTATAAATATTTGTATATATTTTTAAATATTTTTAAATATTTTTAAATATTTGTATGTATTTATAATTATAAGTATAAATAAATATATTTATAAATATTTGTATATAATTATAAATAAATTTATAAGTTTATAATAAATGTATTATTGTAATTTTATAATTATTCAAATATATATATTTAGTTATAGTTATATTTATAAAGCAATTAGGGGCTTACCCGAGTGATAAATGCTCTCTGTAATCTTACATCAGACCCAGGTTCAAATCCGGGTGGGAGTGAATTTCTTTCATCAGGCGGTGACGTACGCATGATGCAGGCAGGTAGTGACGCAGGCATGAGGCAGACATGCGGTGATGCACGCATAACGTAGACTAGTGGTGATGTATGTATGATGCAATCATGATGATGCACTGAGACTTCAGGCTAGTTTTTGGGCCTTTGGGCTATGTAATGGGCTTCGTGCCCACTGGGCCTTCCAGACATGTACTGAATAATCAGGTCTTGATGGGTGATTTATCCCTTGGGGGGGATATGGCACGTCTTTCTCGCATGTGTTTGTGGTGTGTGTGTGTTTAATTTAATTGTATCCCCCAGCACCTAATATATTTAAAAGGTATTTATATATAATTAAAATTTTATAATTTTAAATAAAATAAATATATTTATTATTTAAATATATTTACTGTAATTTTATAACTATTTATGATAACTTTATAAGTTCATGGGTATAACATGAACGAATCATACATGTGTCAATATATAAATAAACATATTCATAATGATGAATACATAACATATGTTTGCGTACGTTATCATAATATATAGTGATCTTAACATTTGGAACATAGAAACTCACAATCACATCACTTATGATCTTATAACGAAAATTATACTCACGCATCAATCTATAAACAAAAATTATCAGTGAATATCATAATTATCTTTTGTGGGGTCAAGTCCTCAAGTTGTTTCTTTGTTTGTTTATTATAGTGTGTGTAACTATCATTAGCAGTGTAACCCACCTTATATATACATATATATTTATATTTATTGACCAAATTCATTAGACATATATTTTTTAAAATAAATAAATATTTATTTATAATTATAATTATAAAAAATAATTAAAAAGTATTTATACATAATTATAAATATAATAAATATATTTATTATTTAAAAAATTATTTTAATTTTATAATTACTTAAATGTGTATATAAATATTTATAATCTTATAGATACTTTTTTTTAAATAATATATATATATATATATGAATTATTAAAAAATATATATTAAAATATCATATTTATATTAATTATAAACATGAGTTTTTAAATTAATTTATATAAATAAATATTATTTTTTAATGTAAATATAATAATTTTATATATATTGATAATATTTTTTATTAAAATTATTTATTAGTGCTAAGAATAGCTCTGATAAAGATAATTTTTACCTTTATCAACCCTTTTTTAGCACTGATAAAAGTAACATTTATCAGCACTTTTAGATAGCACTAACAAAGGTGAGTCTTTTATGATCATTTTCTAATCAATACTGATAAAATTCGGCACATACTTTTCTCAGATCTGTGGTATTGGAAACTCTTTATCATTGATTATTCTGCCACACATATAGTGACCTTACATATTGCCATTACTGCATGCTCTATTTTTAGTTCCAACTTCATGTCTACTTTGCTGCAGTGATCGTAGGATCTTCTTAATATGGATATTTTTCCAATTCTTTTACTGCTTACTTGACGAAGTAGTTGTGGCACCCCTCTACTTCACATGTTGCAGGATCTTCTTCATGTGGATATTTTCCCATGCGTTCTACTGCACACTTGACCAAGCGAGTGTGGAATCCCAATACTTCACAAGATGAATGGGCTTCCAAGCTGATCACCATATACTATATGAGTTGCATGTATTTTTTTTATATGTTTTGTGAAAAAAATTAAAAAAAAAGCATCGGTTAATTTTTTTTAAAAAAATATGCCTTAAAGGCAGCATCACCAATGCTGCCCCCCCCCCTCACATTTTTCCCAGATTGATGACATGGAAAATTCGGTGGGGAGCCTTTCCCTCAACTCCCTATAAAAGGGAACCCCCCCCCTTCTCCTCACTTCCATTTCCTGAATCTCTCTTCATTTCACTTCTTCTCTCTCTAAAAAAACTCATTTTCCATGTGGTGGAGTCGTTGGTCCAAAAAAAGGCCTAGTTTTTTGTGAAGAATCATTTAGAGGTATTTTTTTATTTAATTTAATGCTTTTTATTTATTTAATTGAATTTTTCTGGTTCTAAATATTTCATTTTTTAAGTTGTTTAGTTAGTTCTGAATTTTTTTTATTAAGTTGTTTAATTAGTTATATATAGTTTGGAATAATAATTATTATTAGTAATGCTTAAGTGTAGATTAAGTACATATTAAGTATATAATAACTTAGGATTAAGTATTGTAAAATTTTGGAAGCATAAATATTATGTGGTTATCTAAGAAATCAAATCCATATCTGGATACAAACAAGTGGATGTGGCTCGGGCACATATGTACCTAGGGGTAAAACCTAAAAACACCGCTTTGAGCTAGACTCAAATGGGAACTGGTTCATGACAACGGGCTTTGTTGTACTCCTGGTTTGACACTCTCAGGGGATACGCTTAAGATGATTTATATCTTCTTTATAAACTACTAAAATACCTAAGAAAAGAAATATTTAATTAGTATATTTGTCAATGATAATTATGATGATATAGAATGAAATGGACAAGGATAGTGGCATTAAATAATGAAATTTATTGTTAGTAATTGAATTCTTTTTAGTTAATTTTAAATATGTTATTTATTAAGTAGTTTACTTAGTTATATATAGTTTATAAATAATACTTATTATTAATAATTCTTAATTATAGATTAATTAATGAATAACTTATGATTAAAAAAGAATACATATGATTATTTAATTATAATTAACTAACTAATATCATATTATTAATGGTTAAAGAATAAATAATTAAAGAATAACTTAATAATGATTAACTAGTGGTTAAAGAATGATTGATTAATTAAAAACATTACTAAGAAACATTAGTATCATTGTTTAAGATATAACAATATGTTCTAAAATTTTAGTATCATAAAGATTATATAGTTTAGAAATAATAGTTTTTATTAGTAATGATTAATTATAGATTAATTACTGAATAACTTAGGATTAAATGATGAATACATGTAATGATTAGATAATAATACTTATCATTGATAAAATTACAATTATGATTATATAAAATGAAATATAGAAGAAAAAACACATTAAATTACACATGATTGTTTTACAACATACAAGAAATATTTTAACATTTTTCAATTAAACATGGTTTGGATTAGATGAGTGTGACTTCAGAAGTGAGGTAAAATCCAGTTTATTTTTATTTGGTATCTTAATAACATCATCTAAATATATGTACTTAATAAGTTAAGTACATAATTAGAGAAGATTTTATTAATCTATCAAATAAAAATTAGTTGGGTTTTACCTTACTTCCAAATTTAGGCTCATATCATCCAAACCATGTTTTGTTGAGAAATGTTGGTATTTCTTGTATGTTGTAAAACATTTATGCATTATTTTATTTGTTTTTTATTCTCTATTATAGAGTTATTGAAGAATTATTAACTAATGATTAACTAATAATTAACTTATTAATGATTAACTAGTGATTAAATAATTATTAACTTAGTAAAAATTGTAGTGAGAAACATTAGTATCATAGTTTAGGATATAAGAAAATGTTTTAAATTTTTAGTATCATAAAGATTATATAGTTTATAAATAATAGTTATTATTAGTAATGATTAATTATAGATTAATTAATGAATAACATAGGATTAAAAAATTAATCCATATAATGATTAGATAATGATACTTATGATCATATAAAGTGAAATGAAGAAGGATAAATAGATTAACTAACACATGAATGATTTACAAAATATAAGAAATACCTTGAAATTTTTCAATAGAATTTGGTTTGGATGAGATGAGTCTCACTTCGTACATGAGGTAAAATCCAGCTTATTTTTAATTGGCAGCTTAATAACATCTTCGAAGGATATGCACTTCAATTTTGAACTTTTAAAAGTTTTTGTCCTTATAATGACATCTAATATTAAATCTAAGATATTTCATTAGAATTTCAAAATCTTCTGAAAGTTCAAAAGTGAAGTACATATCTTTCAAATATTTTATTAAGCTTCTAATTAAAAATAAGCTGGATTTTACATCATATCTGAAGTGAGACTCATTTCATCCAAAACAAATTTTATTGAAAATTTTCAAGGTATATCTTGTATTTTATAAAGAATTCATGTGTTTTTTAATGTGTTTTTTCTTCTTAATTTCACTTTATATGATCAGAACCATCATTTTTCAGTGATAAATAAACTAATTTTTTGTTTCCTAATCTTTTTAACTCGTTTTTCAAAACATTCTGTGACTTATATTCTAATAAACTTTTATATAATGAAATGTTACTAGAATATTTTAGGGTATAAAAAAAGAGTCATAAAATCACATTCTAATAAATATTATATGGTCAACAATCATCATTAATATTTGTTACGCTATCATAATTTTTATCAAAAAAACATTTTTGACGTAGAGAGTCATGTTTTTCTGTATGTACTGTTATGGGGAGGTTATTAAAATTGAGAAAGAATATTCTTATAGTACACAACCAATAACAGTGGTTAGTATAGCAAATAGTGTAACCCTAAGTGACCTTCAAGATAGAATCTATGGTTCCTTAAATTAGGGACCTGATCAGGAGGTCAAGTCTATGAGCTATAGACATTTTCAATTCCAGGAAACACTATGTTATCTAGCTTTTCCATTGGTTGCTGATGCGCAGTGGGTCCAATAAATAAATTTATTTTCTCAATGGTCAGATGGTACCGTGATGGAGTTATATGTTGATGTTTCTACTATATAACAACAACATCCAATTGTATGAAGATGTAAACTTACAAGAGTGGTTGACGATAGTTCGCCCAACGAAATTGATCATATTCCAAATGATGCAGAATAGGAAAACCTAGATGATCTCCCAGATATACATGTCAATATGAATTCTGATAATGATTTTCATAATGATGGAATAGATGGTGACAATAGTGCTGATGAGTAGGGACCAACGAAAGTTATGGAGGAGGTTTTGAGAAATTCATTAGTTGTATAGCAGCCTCGACCTATAATAAATCATCCACCACTCTTTTAATCTTGGTCAGAAATAATGACACATGTTCCTGAATTAGACAATAATGTTCTCACACCCTCAACTAAGTTTACCAGATTTATAATAGATAGGTTTAGTGAGCTAGACAAAACCTTATATGTTGGAAGGAATTTTCCAAGTAATTATTCATTAAAAATCACACTAAAGAGATTTCACATTGAGAGTCATTGTAGATATATAGTTCAGAAATCATATCATAGTAATATCTCATATGGTGTGATAAGTATGGGGATGATTGTAGATTTTGGTTGAGGGTGATTCTAGACATTACATTTGGAGTTTGGAGAATCTAGAGGATTAAGGCAGCTCATACTTGTGTTCAGCCAAGCCTGACACAAGATCATACCTCATTGGATGTGGTATTTGTGTCATCCATTTTTGATGAGATGATTAGGACATGCCAAGATGTTCTGATATCCCTTGTGAAAGATAGGATACAACAGATATTTGGTTATAATATTTCCTATAATAAGGCATGGATGGGGAAACAGAAGGAAATTGTGAAGGTCTATGGTAATTGGGATAACTCATATCGGGTTTTGCCGCAATTTCTAGACATATTGAGGCATCATAACCAAGTTTTATTCCATCTTGATACAAATTAACATGTGTCTCATGATAACCAACTAGATCCATCTCGTGTTCAATTTCATCAGTTGTTCTGGGAATTCCTCCCATGTATCTCTGTATTTTGTTTCAACAAATAGTTCATTCAGATTGATGGAACATTTATATTTAGAAAATACAAGGGCATATTGTCGATTATAGAAACCCAATATGGAAACCGTTCACGTCTTCCTATTGCCTTTTCCATTGTAGAGAAAGAAAACTATGAATCATGGAGTTGGTTTTTGGCATGTATCAGAAACCATTTCACCAACATTTAGGGTGTTTGTTTGATATATGATCGGCGTCAAGAAATTAATGAGGAAATCAATTAGGATCTTGATACATGGAGATACCCAAATTCACATCATCAGTTATGTATTAGACACATTACTAGCAACATGCATAAAAAATTCCACAACGAACCGATGAAGAAGTAAATAATGAGGTTTGGTACCCAATTTCTTTGTTATATTTTACTATTTGGACGTAAATATAAAATCAATTTATGTTAAATATCATCTCTTCTGTGTATCATATAAGTCAGATTAGAGGTAGTTCAAAGAACATTTTGAACAAATATGCCATTCTAATCAAGAATTTTATGATTATATGATGTAGATTCCAAAATAAAAAATGGACATTAGCATATGACGGGGGGAAGAGATACAGACACATGACCACAAAAATTAGGGAGTGTATCAATGGTGTCTTCAAAGGGCTTCAAAATTTACCTCTAACTTCCCTAGTTAAGGATACATTATATTGTTGCGTGAAGTACTTTTTTGGTAGACAAAACATAGAATCATATGAAATATAGCAGGGGATAAGGAACGGAATACACTTTCAATGAGAGATTGAAAAGAATATTGAAGAAGCTTCTAGTTATCATGTATACCTTTTCGATGAGAAAACCCTCAATTTGAATTTCAAGATCATTTGGACCCCATCACAAATAGCATTGGTGAAAAAATGGAGGTATTACAGGAAACGAGGCAATGTGGAAACTTTTAGGCCTTACGATTTCTATGCGCACGCACCATCGTGGCATGTGCCTCTATGAACATATCATTGGAAGCATATGTTGATCCATTGTACCACATAGACACCATTTATAACTATTATTTTGCCCCATGGATGCCTATTGGGGAGTTTATTTATTTCCCAATGCCTGAAGGCCAATGGATAGTGATACCTGACATCAATTGGTTGCGTCCCTATGGGAGACTGAAGGCTAGCAGGATGCGGAATGAGATGGGCAGGCCTCAAGAACAAGGTCAGAGTTTGAGATGCACCATATGTCATCAATAAGTTCATAACCAAAAAATATTACCTATCATTTTTGGGTTGATTTTACACTCTCGGCCACATTAATGTATTGTTTTCATTGTGAGATTCTAATATTGTAAATTATATGTTGTTATCTCTTCCTTTTACCATGGTTTTCTAAACACAAAAACCTAAAATCTAAACACTAAACCCAAAAACATCTTCCCTATACCATAATCTCAAAATTCTAAACCCTAAACATTAAAACCTAAACCCTACCCTTGAATTCATAAACCCAAACCCTAAAAACAAACCAAAAAAATCATAAAACCTAGACCCAAAATAGTATATCTGAAATCCTAATACTTAAACTATAAAACCTAAAAGATGAGACCTAAACATAAAAATATATTCCCTATAACCTAATATCAAAATAATAAACCCTAACCCTTAAAACCTAAACCCTAACCCTAAAATCATAAACCTAAACCATAAAAACTTACAAAAAATCCAAAAACCTAGACCCAAAACCCAATATCTAAAACCCTAATCTCTAAACCCTAAAACCTAAAAGATGAATTGTAAACCCAAAAACATCTTCCCTTTACCTCAGTTTTCAAAATATTATGTGACTGATATTCTAATAAACTTTTATATAACAAAATAATAGTATCATATATTATAGTACACGAATACATTATAAAATTTCAGTATAATAAAGATTATATGATCAACCATATTTGTCAAAATTAGTTACACTATCATAATCATGATTAGAAAATATTTTCAATGTATAGAGTAAGATTTTACCTATGTGTGATATTATGGGGAGGTTATAAAAATTGAGAAATTATCTTGTTATAGTACACAACCAACAATAGAGGTTAGTGTAGATGATTTTGTAACACTAACTGAACTTCAAGAACGAATTTGTGGGAAATGAACCACAACGTATGAGGAATAGTGACAACGACGATAGTGATGGAATGATTTTACGTCATCACCACTGTTATTTTCATCGTTCCTCCTGTGTCGTGGTTCATTTCCCACAAATTCTTTCTTGAAGTTCAGTTATTGTTATAGAATGACCTACACATGTGAGAAAATAATCATGAAACTTACCATCATGTGGACAATCATACATAAATTACAAACCACACCATTTTCTAATAAACATTTACATAACAAAGAAATTTTATATATATATATATATATAAAACAATATCTTACAAAACACCCTTTTCTAGGTTAAATAATATCTTAACAACACGTTAGTAATATGCTTTGAAAAGCATGAAGACACTCCCCTTTATTTTGGTAAAAATAACTTCATAAAACAATGTGAATAAAAATGGAATGTCTTGAATTATACAAGTCATAACATTATTCTAACCATAATGTTATATTTACATTTTACACTAATGAATCATTTAATTTGTTTATATACAGATGGATGATACCATACCACTCACTCAATAGGATAGCCATGTTTCTCAGGTCGTGTTAGATGGTGGTGAGGATCGATCAATCAGGGTGTATCGAGTGCACCATTTTCATCACATGGAGCCTCCACATCCAATTAGACTATATTTGTGTCATGCTAGATTCTATGGCATTGTCGTATCAGATTTCGCATTTGTTAACCATCACCTAATTGCTGCCCTCATGGATAGGTGGAGACCAGAGACACACACATTCCATCTACCTAAGGGAGAGATGACCATCACCCTCTAGGATGTGGAAGTGCTTCTCGGTCTTCCTATCCAAGGGGAATCCATTATTGGACCAACTCATGCATCTTGTCTAGACCTTGCTCAGTGATAGTTAGGCATCAACATTTTGTCTGATTATAGGGATACATATGGAGTGACGATATCCATGCCTTGGTTGGAGGTGAAGATTCCACATTTACCCAATGATTCTGATGAGAATATTGTCATGAATTATGACCATGTATATATATTACAGCTCATTAGTGGGACCATGTGTACTGATCACCCAGGGATGCACGTGCACATGATGTATCTACCCCTACTAAAGGAATTTGATCGGGCCGGAACGTACAGCTGGGGATCAGCCTGCTTGGCATACACTTACAGAGCATTATGTAGGCTATCCCACAAGGACCGCACAGGTCTCAGGGGATGCATTATCCTTATTCAGATTTGGGAATTGGATCGCATCATTGCATTCCACCCTGAGTTTTCTAATCCACCGATTGTGATGGAGGTGTTTCATGACGCTCTGAGTGGATGCTGGTATGATCACTCATTTCTATTGGTTTATGATGCTACTAGCAGTTATTGAATTTAATTTCTCATTATTTTTCATTATTGATGTTTTATTTTATAGGTGGTGTCAGAGAAATAGTTTCCACGCAGTTTCGAGACACCATTTGGGCATATATCGGCTCAATTTGGATTGTCTCTTACCCGACCAGATATGCATATATAATCTATCATTGTCTAACAAATTTAATAATAGAATCAATTTTTGTTTTTATTAAGGATCATTTTTGACAAAGGTCGCATGTCATTTTAGATTTCATGGCTTCCATAATGGACTATTATGGACCAGTTTCCACCATACTGCATTGTTGGGCTTGAGGATGCTATGGATTTAGTTCCTCTAATTCACTTCTATATTATTGAGTGGTAGCAGCCTGACGGATTCATGCACCAATTTTTCTGTGCTCAGCTGATTCCATTACCACCGAGACAGATAGAGAAGCTTCATGAGGTAAAGCTGATAGGAAGTCAGGATGAGGACGGGTGCCGAGTACATGCAGGATTTATCGACTACTTGTGCAGATGTGTAGAGTTTCATATCTAGATTGTACCTATGAATCGATTTTTTCTTTCAAAGTAGGTCGAGTATAAGCCATGGAATATAATGAAGTCTATATTTTATCTTAATTGAAATGATAGATAGATTCATAAGATTGAAAGTAAATAAATTTACATTAGTTTGTTTATTGAACTATTTTCTAATTCATTTTGAATCTCTTTATAGGGAACTCACTCAGAGCATCTTGTTCACATGAGTGATGAAGAGGAGGAGGGGGTCTTTAGCCGGGCATGTGTCCATGATGAAGCATTGGAGCTGATGTCATATTATTGTGCACTTTCTGATAGCATCTTCGAGAGTCCAACATAGAGAAAGGAGGTTCCTAACCCAGAGGAACATCCTGTAGCAGCTGCTGGTGCTGAGGATCCACAATGAAGATGACATAGAAAGCATCGTACTACATGTGAGGCCTCACTTATTCCATAGGAAGAGGTCATCCCTGTTAGATTTTGTGGCATAGAACCAACTACTTTGTACTTTATTCATTAATAAATACCTTATCACATCTTGATTGTTCTACTACATGATAATGCATGTGATAATGTCCTAATGATAGCTTTTACACTAAAGGATCATAGTGGTTCCCTACTACGATGAGAACCCTCAAGTTCCATAACATTATTATTGAATATATTTTCTATATTCGGAGGATGTTATTTGAGAGACACAAATAATACAGTTCATTAGGGGTGAGGACTCATAAAACTTTGAGGCACCTTCTCATGGTGTGTTCCCTTGGTAATATCCAAGAGGATATTATAAGAATAAGACCAGCCAGTAGAAAATCCACATTTCATAATGTCATTGGATGTTCCTATCTGTGCACATGTGTATTGGTCCTTGTACTTTAATATTATTATTAATGGGTATTAAAACTTGCACACTTAGATGTATTGATGAAAACTATGATGACACACTGTTCACAGTGAGGTAGGATATGTTGGGTGTGTCACGAGTAATACTACATTAATAAATAATGCGTTAAAGGATTTGTCCCTTCTGTTCCATAATGGAAGTTGATATCTCAGGCCCTTTGATGGAATTGATATAGCTAAAATAAATTCATGTCCATTGTAAGAAATGGGAAGGTTCAATTTTGGGAAGTAAAAGAAAAAATAATCAAACACATGGGTTGATGGCACTATCATGCAGCCCACTTAATTGGAGATATTGTGAAAAGGGGATTACATTACATGGTAAGCGTTCGTATGCGGTGACATGTCACTGTGGTGTTAACCTCTTTTTATATGGGTTCCTTGGTATGTTTCTAGATGCTAACCTTGGAATTTAGGCAGTATCCACCTAATTCCACTAATAAAGAGGACTAGAGGGTCACACGCTAAGTGTGTATAAGTATATTAGTTAAATATTTATTTAACAAGTTGAATAAATATTATTCTCGATTGTGATTTAATAATTTTTCAAGGATGTCTGATTGCATTTATTTTGACACTGGTTATTCGAGATAATATATTGTGGGGAAAAATAATATATTTATTAGCGAGTAATGTAGTGATATTTATTTGAGAATTAAATAGTAATTATTCAAGGTCTAATAAATGTGGTGGAGGAAATAAAGAAAATAGAGAAACAAAAGTACACACCATTTATATTAATATATACACGCCATGTAGTTTTTCGAGGGATTTGTGAGAAATAATATTATTTATTAAATTAAATAATATTAGGTGTAATTCGCTGGGTGCATGTCATGTGATAATAATAGTCAAATATTATTATTAGATATGGGGAATTACTAAGAATTAAATGAAATGAATAAATTATTTTGGGTAATTAATTCATTTTATTATTCTAAGTAATTAAAATCCAAATTATATTATTCTCATGATCCTCACCATTATTTGTGGTTGTGCACAACAGATCTGAAAAAAAAAATCTCTCAAGCCAAGAGAGAATTATTTTTTCCTCCAATAACGTTCTCAAGTTATGAGAGAGATCCTCCTCCACCAGATCAAGGAGAGCTCTTTGGAAGCAGCTCTCAAGGAAATAAAAGTCAGACATCGCAAGAGAAGGATCTTCCATGCTTTCACCCAGAGATCACTTCAGCGACGTCCAGAGATATGTGGAGCACGTGTGGATCACCGCTAGAGGAAGACTAAACTTGGATTCTACGATGCAATGACGGATCACATAATATCATGACCGGAAACATAAACAAAGAGAGAATTCCATCAAGGTAATTATTGTCTTTTGAGTGAAAATTAATTTTTTATTATTAAAACACTTTTGATGAAAAAGTGAGAAAGCACAAAAACAGTCTGAACAAAATCATAACAAAACAAGTGGAAAAGAAAAACCAAAACAAACTATCGGACCTTCCCCACCCCAGAAATTGTGTCATGACAACAATCTTTCACCAACACAGGACCCTTCAGCAAGCAGTCTCGATAAAAGTGCATGGGCACAGTACCGATGGCAAATCCATACCCTCTCAAGCATCCCAATCCAAAAGGCCTGCACTAATGAAGACTTCTCACTCTAATCCCCTTCTGGAATAGGTCCAAGTAGAGAGCTGGAAACAAAAACCAAATATCCAAACAAAGACATACAAAATGAATATCCAAAGGAATACACATCACTCACAAAAAAATCCTCTCAAATCGACCAACCAAGGCCACCAGCTTAAACAGAATCATTAAAGAGAAACTTAATATTACCTGAATCCCTCTCCCTAAAACGTTCCCAGGATAAATATGAAACATGTAGGTCAGTTACCTCAATCATCCTCTTCTCATACTTATAACCAAGTTTTCCCCACTTCTAAATATACTTCTCAACGCTGATTTTCCCTCCGTTGAAACCCCCTAGCAGAATTGAGTCTTGTCTGTCAATCCATGAAAATTGTTCCTTATTAAGAGACACCTCTAGTGACCTCCCTATCATTTTGGCTACCTCCCCCTCTGATGTGTTGAGAATCAAGACCTTCTCAATCACTTCTTCTTCAGATCTTAATAGGATAACCAAGTCTTGATCATCTTATTCCTATGGCCTCTGATGGTGTAGAGACTCCAAGTACATCTTCTTGTCATTCACCTTCCTTGCAGATCAAGTCTCCAAGGGGGGTAGTGAGGAGTAGTCCTTCCTCCCCTTCTTCTTCCTGAAACCCATATTGCTCTTTGGACTTGAATCCTCCTCTTCTGATTGGAAAAGTTCACTCCATTTGGATTCCTTCACGCCCACCCTATCTCCCTCACCTGGGTTAATGGAATATGAATTCACATCAGCCTCTGGAAGGCCTTTGAACCTATTACATAGGGGAACTTTGGTCTGAATCAAGTTCAGACCCCTTCCCTCACCCACCATTTGTAACTCCCTTCCAGGTATATAACCACTGCCACCCAAAGGAGTGTTTTGTGTACCCAAGCTAGCCCCCCCATCCAGCGACATCTGGCTGATTGCCTCAGCATGGCTGGGCTATAAGAAGCCAAACCCATGAACTGAGGCTATTTTTAGTTTCCTCTAAAACCATCCCTGGTTTTCTTAAGTTGATTGCACTATAGGACCTTACTCATTGATTTTATATTGAGAATCACCTGGAAGGATAGACTGTCCAACCATGTCAACTGCATTACCAATTGGTATTGTGTCTAGAATGCTCACTCTATTGAGACCACCTAACAATCTACAAAAGTAGTCTTGGAAATTCATTCCAGGAGGCAGAGTAAGTGGTTGTGCCGGCCTCACCTGGTTGGAAACACATGAGATCAGTGGACCTGTACCAACTGAATTTAAACCAACATCATGTTCATCCTGGACCATACCATCATTCTCGACAACCCGAGCAGCGCCTGGTAAATCGCTTCCTTCAGAGGATCAATTGCATAGTTCCCCACCTAGTCCTTCAAACCAAAAAATTCTCCACCACATTATTATTAGAATTGATGTGATCACCATTTCTCATATTCTCAGATCAATTGTTGTTAACAGTAAAATTAAAGTTGGGTACACCCATTCATGTGCTTCCACTACACCCAGAACCTACAAGTGGTATCATAGGGGTCATATCATTGATTATAATTATTTAGTTTTTCATTGATGATTTACACATTTAATAATTTAGTTATTTCAATTCAAGTTAATCATTCTAAAAATCTGAATCTCGAGATCTATTCCTCCTCTTTTGTTTCTCGTTCACCTTACATAAAAAAAATTCTTTTAATTTTGATTAAAATAAAATAGAGGATCTCATCTGGATGTGCCAAAGGTTCCTGGTCGTACAACACTAGAACACACGATGTGTATTCATAAGTACATGTTGTGTATTAAGGTTTAATTCATTGGGATCGGTCTGCCAAACCAAGTCGTGTGTTGGAGTTTATCTAAGTCTTATTGACTCTGTGTATTGACTAAGAACATGTGGCAAACAGTTTCTGGATTACACGTCGAGTGTCCCACTAGACACGGCGTGTAGTCCCTTCAGGTTAGGGTTGGACCATGTACCCCATACAAGGCCTTCCCGGTTGGAGACCGTGTAACCCAGATACTACACAGCATGTGACCCACTAGACATTCCATGTACTCTACAGATTTTCGAAGTACACTTACACATCATATCCTCGGTCATGTACTCCGGATGGATAGTGAATGATAGTACACAATTTGTAGTTAGAACTACACACCGTGTACACATCCAAATTATGCAGTTTTATTAAAATTTGTTATTATATTATACAAACCCTTGAGACGTGTACTGTGGTGTGGGTGTAAAGATGAGTCACAACATGTGATAAGTGTTTTATATATATGTGTTTAATTTAACATCTATGTAATGTTTATTTTTATTCATTGGGTAGTTATGAATGGGAATTCACCGAGTTGCCTCCAAGGTACAAGTTACATACAAATATAATTTTAAATGAATTTATTTGTTTAAAATTATGATGGATGAGAATCTCAAAAAAATTCAGAAAAAGGGTTTAAGATTAAAGGATTGATTAATTAAATATAATTAATTGATTCGAGTGTTATTTATCTTAAACAAGAATTATTAAATAATTGAATGCAAGTTTTATTTATGTGTAAATATCATTGCATGCATGGATGATTATGTGCTAGACCAGGACCTTTGTATGTGGATGGTTTCTTTTAATTGAGTTTTTTGAATTAAAATTTTTGTCATGTCATCCTTCTCCTCATTAATATGCAGGGCATGCATTCCTAAGGTTTATTTTATGTAAAACCATGTTTTACCCTAGACCTGTGAGTGAGATAAAATCATATGTAATAGATGGAGCTCCCAAGCTAGTGGAGGTGGCTCAAGTTAGGATCCAAGGTGAAACCAATCTAAGGAAATACAAAGGTGGATAGGTGGAAATCTATAAACACAAACCCAAAAGGTTCAAGGTGTTTCTCCCCTAGATCTTGAGTTAGTTTATCAACCACTAGATAAACTAACCAATAGAACAATATCATGATCATACCATTTATTTTATTTCTGTCATTTTCATGGTTTATTTATTGTGGGTCTGTTTTCATGATCATACAATTAATGAATTAAACAAGCATGTAAGATGGAACTAAATTAAGACCATCTTATGCATAAATATTATCTTAGATGTGGTTAATAACTTAAGTATATCCCACTTAATATTAACAATCGTGTAAAAAAAGATAATAAAATGGAAATTTACATATAATGATAAAATCCCTCAATAAAATATTAATTTGGTATAGCCTTCCATAATCTTGGATAGAATCTAACCATAGTTCAAAGTTCTTGACCAGCCCTAGTTGGGGTACTTTCAATTATCGAGGAATTATAATTCAAGGTTTTGGGTTGACTTGACTTGGTTCACATCAAGGGTTGAATTCTATAGTAGGAATTAGTTTGACCAAGAGTCAAAGGTTGAGGAAATCCAAAATAAAAGGATTTCAAGATTGGGGAGTCTACTTAGTGGATTAAGGAGATGCAAGTTAATGCAGTTGGAATTTGGAATGCCTACCTAAAACCTTTAAAGTTTCTTAACCAACCCTAGTAGGGGTAATGTGAAGGGAAATATGGATCCCTTCCACTAGAATATTCAGGCAATAGAATATTCCAAAGTCAATGGTGGGGGCTATTGGATTTCGATAAAATAGTGAGAGACTAATAAGTATTAATTTATTTATTTGTCTTAGTCTTATCATGATAAAGTACTAAATATTTGATCATATTAAATTGTAGAAAATAAAAGAAAAATGAATTCAAACATATCATTTTGAACCATAATTGAGAAAGAAAACCTTCTCACTGTCACCAATTTCCAGGAGTGGTAGAGGTGTTTACATGTCATCATTCACCACGAAAGGAAATTGTATATGCTGGAGGAGCCTATTTCAGTTGTTCCTGGAAAAGAGGATAGTGATGAGTAAATATCTCTCTATATGAAACATATGGATGATGCCACATATGTATAATGATTTATGCTATCTTCAATGTCTAATGAGCTCTTGAAGAAACATGAAAACATGGACATGTATAGCATGATGTCTCACCTTAAGGATCTCTACCAAGAGAAGGTGAGATAGGAGAGATATGAGATCTTTAATGATTTGTTCACAAATAAGCTTGGAGAGTCTGTACCAACTGGGCCTTATGTAGTAAAGCTTATTGGCTACATTGAATTCCAAGAAATCTTAGGGATTAAATTACCAGATGAGTTGTGTACAAATATCATCCTATCATCACTTTCCAATACCTTCTCTAACTTTATTGACAACTAAAACATGATAAAAAATGAGAAGAGTCTATCAGAACTTATGACCTTAATTCTCCAGGTAGATAAGTATATAGGGAATGAAAAACTCGCAGTCCTTATGGTGAATAAGAATAGCAAGGACAAGGAAAAGGGGACAATGTCCCTCTAAGAAGGGGAAGATATAGAGGTAGGGAAAGGAACGGGAGGTATTATGTTTTTCATGTGGAATTCTAGGCCACTGGAAGAGGAACTACACCCTGAAGCGCAGGTATGCTAAAGGTGTATTTGTTATCGAGTGTAATCTTTCCATTTCTACACATTGGGTATTAGATACAGCTTGTGGGGATTATATCTGTATTCAAATGTAGAAACCAAGTAGATTTAGAAAGATTGCCAAAGGAGTGTTGGATCTTTGAGCTGCCAATGGAGTGAGGCTGGATGTGTTAGCCATTTCCAATTACCATCTCTCATTGCCAACTAGGATGTTTTTGGTTTTACGTAACTGTTATTATGTGCTTAGTGTTACCAAGAACATAATTTATGTATCATGTTTGAATATGGATGGATTTATTTTCACGTTTGGAAATAAGGATTGTTTATTTTATAATAACAATTTATGTTATGTTATGGTACATTTAAATAATGGTTTGTATGTATTAAATTATGAAAACCAAGTGTTGGAAATTGATAACAAAACAAACTGACATGACTCATACAACACCTAGTTGCGACATCACCGTCTTGATCATGTAAATGAGAAGAGCTTGACAATGCTCTACCAAGATGTTTATTTAGACTCTACTGAGCTAAAACCACTTGATAGATGTCACGCTTGTTTACAAGGTAAAATGACTAAGCCTCCTTTTGATAGACAGGGTGAAAGGGCCACAGAGTTTCTAGGATTGGTACACATGGATGTGTGTGGACCATTTCCAGTAGAATCTAGATGTGGATATTCTTACTTCATTATTTCTACTGATAATTTGAGTATATATGGTTATATATACTTAATGAGGTATAAGTCAAAGTCCTTGGAGAAATTTAAGGAATTAAAGAATGAATTATAGGATCAGCTTGGTAAGAATATAAAGAATCTTCGATCAGATCTTGGTGGAGAATATCTGAACCAATAGTTCATTGACCTTTTACGGGAGTCTGGGATTCTATCTCAACTCACTCCTCCTTATACAACATAGTGGAATGGTGTTAGTGAAAGGAGGAACCTCACCTTGTTAGACATGGTGAGGTCAATGATGATTCATGTAGATCTTCCATTATCCTTTTAGGGATATACATTATAAACTACAGCATACACATTAAACCGAGTATCGACTAAGGTGGAAAATTGAATTCCATCATAGTTATGGAATTGAAAGAAACCCTTTTTTTCTCGTACACGTGTATGGGGATGTGAAGCATTTTTTAAGGCCTTGTTAGGAAACAAACTAGCATCCCAAGGCATGAGGTGTATCTTTATAGGATATCCCAAGTAAACAAAAGGATATTACCTATATAACCCTTCGGACAAGAAAGTGACTATCTCCAGACAAGCTGTCTTTCTTAAGAGCAAGAACATCCTCAAAAATGATAGTGGGATCAAGATTGACTTTGTTGAGGTTGATGCTCAAGATACACAGAAGTTGGTATAGAAACAAGTTCCACTGGTCCTCATGGAAGAGGTTCTAGAAACACAAGTACTGCATAGGAGATCAAGAGAGGTAAGGGAACCAGAAAGATTTGGTTTCCTAGTCACTGAGGATAGTGAATCAGAATTGTTGGACAACAATGAACCTCTCTTCTACAAGGAAGAAGTAGATAGCTCAGAAGCTGCAATATGGCTAGAAGCTATGAATTTTGATATGGATTCCATGTACCAAAACCAAGTATGGGTTTTGTTCGATGAGAAAATTGATGTAAAGCCTATTGGATGCAAATGGGTATTCAAGATAAAACTGGACATAGAAGGTCAAGTTAGCACCTATAAAGCAAGGATAGTGGCTAAAGGATTCAGAAAGCGTAAAATAATTGACTATAATGAAAACTTCTTTCCATTTTCCATGTTTAAATCCATAAGAATCATACATTCCATAGTAGCTTACCATGACTACGAGATTTTTCAAATGGATGTCAAAACTGAATTCCTTAACGGGAACCTTCAGGAAGATGTCTATATGACACAACTAGAAGGTTTAGTGACACTAAGTGAAGCTAAACGAGTTTTCAAGTTGTAGAAATCCATTTATGGATTAAAGAAATCATCCAGGTTGTGGAAAATTTGATTTGATAAAGCCATAAAGGAATTTGGTTTCATTAAGAATGAATGTGAGCCATGTATTTATAAGCAGTTTAATGGTAATGTTGTCATTATCCTAGTAGTATATATTGATGACATATTACTTATTGGAAATGATGTACCAGTCTTACAGTCAGTTAAGGACTGGTTGAACAAGATTTTATCCATTAAGGAATTGGGTAAAGAATCCTACATTCTAGGGATCAATATAATTCACGATAGATCCAAGAGGATGCTTGGACTAAGTCAAGGTACATACATTGTCCAGATACTAAAGAGATTTAGTATGGAACAATCCAAGAGGGGATTGGTTTTAGTGTCACATGGCCTACATCTTTCTAAGATAATGTGTCCTCAGACACAACAAGATAAATATTGGATGAGTAAGATCCCATATGCTTTGGCTATAGGATCTATCATGTATGACATGTTATTTACTAGGCTTGATGTTGTATATGCACTGAGCATGATAGGAAGATATCAACCAGATCCAGGAGAACAACATTGGATTATTATTAAGACTATTATTAAGTATCTGAGAAGAACTAAGGATATGTTCCTGGTGTATAGAGAAGACGAGGAGCTTGTCATCAGAGGGTATACGGATGCTGGTTTTTAGACAGATATGAATGATATGAAGTCGTAATCAGGATATGTTTTTTGTTTCAACAGAGGAGCTGTGAGCTGGAAGAGTTCAAAGCATCCAGTTGTTTCTGATTCTAAAGTGGAGCCCAAATATATAGTGGCTTCTAATGCATCCAAGGAATCCATACGGATTCAAAACGTTGTATAGGAGATTGATGGGGTGCCTAATAGTAAATATCATATCACATTGTATTGTGATAATACTATGGAAGTGGATCTTGAAAAGGAACCAAGGTTTCATTAATGGATGAAGCACGTTCTCTAGAATTATCACCTCTTGAGGAATTTCTATCAAAGGGGTGAATTTGAAGTGATTAGAGTGTCCACAGAAGAGAACATGGAAGACCCCATGAATAAAGGCATATCTCATCAGAATCATGAATATTATGTGAGAGCTAGCATGTTAATGGTTGTTAGTAGTTGGCTCTAGTCCAAGTGGGAGTCTGTTAGAGTTGGTGGACTAGAACCAACTACTTTTTACTTTATTCATTAATAAATACCTTATCACATCTTGATTGTTCTTATACATGAAAATACATGTGATAATTTCCTAAGGATAGCTGTTACACTAAAGGGTCATAGCTGATCCCTGTTATGATGTGAACCTGGAAGTGTCATAACACTATTATTGAATATATGTTCTATGGCTGGATGATGTTATTTGAGGGACACAAATAATACAGGTCATTAGGGTTGAGGACTCATAAAAATTTTAGGCACCTTCTCAGGGTGTGTTCCCTTTGTAATATCCAGGAGGATATTACAAGAACAAGACCCGCCAGTAGGAAATACACATTTCATAGTGTCATTGGATGTTCCTATCTGTGGATATATGTTTTGGTCCTTGGAATTTAATATTATTATTAATGGGTATTACAACTCACTCACTTAGATGTATTTATGAAAACAATGACAACACACTGTTCGCAGTGAGGTAGGATATGTTGGGTGCGTCATGATTAATACTTCATTAAAAGATAATTCGAGAAAGGATTTGTCCCTTCCGTTCCATAACGGGAGTTGATATCTCAGTCCCTTTGATGGAATTCGTATAGCCTAAATAAATCATTTTCCATGGTAAGTAATGGGCAAGTTCAATTTTGGGAAGTCAAAAAAATAATAATAAATCACATGGGTTAATGGAACTATCATGTAACCCACTTGATTGGAGATATCGTGAGAAAGGGATTACATTACAAAGTAATTGTTCGTATGAGGTGACACTTAATTACGACATTAACATCTTTCTATATAGGTTCCTTAGCATGTTTCAAGAATCTAACCTTGGAATTTAAGCAGGCTCTGCCTAATTCCACTGAGAAAGAGTCCTGGAGGGTCACGTGCTAAGTGTGTCCAAGTATCTTAGTTAAATATTCATTTAAAATTTTGAATAAAGATTATTCCCGATTATGGTTTAAAAATTATTCAAGGATGTCTAGTCTCATTTATTTAGACACTGGATATTCAAGAGAATATATTGTGGGTGAAATAATATATTTATTAGTGAGTAATTAAGTGATATTTTTTTGAAAGATAAATAGTCATTATTCAAGGTCTAATAAATGTGGTGGAGGAAATAAAGAAAATGGGAAAACAAAAGTACACATTGTGTATATTAATATATACACTCCGTGTAATTTTTCTGGGGATTTTTGAGAAATAATATTATTTATTTAATTAAATAATATTAGTTGTAATTTTTTGGGTGCATTTCAAGTGATAATAATAGTCAACTATTATTATTATACATGGGGTATTACTAAGAATTAAATTAAATGAATAAATTATTTCAGGTAATTAACTCATGTTATTATTCTAAGTAATTAAAATCCCAATTATATTATTCTCTTGAGCCTGGTCATTCATTGTGGTTGTGCCCAACGGATCTGAAAAAATCTATCAATCCAAGAGAGAGTTATTTTTTCCTCTAAGAATGCTTTCATTTTATGAGATATATCCTCCTCCACCGGATCAAGGAGAGTGCTTTAGAAGTATCTCTCAAGGCAATCGAGGGCGGACATCACAAGCGAAGTCTCTTCCGTGCTAGTACCTGGAGATCCCTTCGGTGACGTCCATAGATACGTGAAGCACATGTGGATCACTACTAGAGGAAGCCTATACTTGGATTATATAATACAATGACAAGTCACATCGGATCGTGAACGGAAACATCAATGAAGAGATAATTCTATCAAGGTAATTCTTTTCTTTTAATTAAATTAATTACAACCAACATATGATGATCCTCTCTATGGTTCTGGGACTTCCCTCCTTCCTTTTTGTTCTTCATTCTATTCTAAAGATCTGGCATTTTATTATCATGATGTATCTCAGATTGATCATTGTTAATGGTACAATTAAAGTTGGTTACACCCATTCACGTGCTTCTGTTGTGCCTAGAACCTACAGTCCCTCTAGTAGTCCAGCCTTAGTCGATTCAGGATGTGCCTTAGGTGGCATGGGATCTATCTTTCTTGATAGGATATCCACAGTTCTATCCATCTTGGGGTCTAAATCCATCATATCCTAGGGGTCTAGATCCATCACAACCTTGGGGTCTAGATCCATCGTAACCTTAGGGTATAGCTCCATCGCAATCTTGGTTCCCCACTATGATGATGGCAGGTCCTTCTACCACCCTAATGGGAGAAGGATCAGGAGCATAATAAAACATGTAGTTGACATCTCCTCTCACTAACACATAGGTGGAGGATGCAACAGTTGAAATTCTAGTGCCGTAGGATCAACCCTTTCCAGGTCATCAGACTTCACATCAAACTTGAAGTGGAAATCCTATTCGCAGACCACCATGTGGGACGGAATCTTCTCACCATAGACATAGAAATTGATTGTACATGTTCATTTATATGTATTATGTCTATTTAAAAGAGATAATATCATTAATATCAAAACTTTTTATATTTTTATCCAGTTTTCCAGTTTTCATTAATATTTTAGGCACAGTTTATATTTGAGAGCTTTCAAATTCAACTACTTGAAACACACAAAAAAATTATTAAATTTCAAGTAAATAACCTTAAAAGATTATAAAATATATAGTATAAAAACAATGTAAATGAAATTTATAAGATAGCCTAAACATCTAAAAAAATTGAAAATAAAGGGTTTTATAAATAAAATAAATAAATGAAAATGAAATGAATGTAAGAAAAGTTACTCAGAAGTGATATCTAAAAGAAGGAATGTCAAGAAGGATCCAAACCCACCTAATTGACTTTTAAAGACTATAAAATGTAAACTATAAGACCCATATAAATAAAAATTAAAACATTGAATACTTCTTATATGTTTAATGCATGTTTTAATTTTCATTTATATTGGTCTTATAGTTTATATTTTATAGGATAGAAAAGTCACATACTTGAAACATTTTTAAGTTTTAAGTTGGTGTATTATAAATCTTATAAATTATCTTTCATAAAAAAATTTAAGAAATTATTTTTATTTTCTACTATTTATTATATTTTTAATCCATGTTTTAATTTTTATTTATATTTTTCTTATAGTTTATATTTTATAGGCTAGCAAAGTCATGTACTTGAAACATTTTTAAGTTTAAATTTGGTGTATTAAAACGATTATAAATTATTTTTCATCAAATTTATTTAAGAAATTATTTTTATTTTAAACTACTCATTATATTTTTAATCCATGTTTTAATTTTCATTTATATTGGTTTTCTACTTTATATTTTATAGGCTAGCAAAGTCATGTACTTAAATAAGAGATAAATTCTAGTGAAACATTTTGTTTTATTTATATATTAATATAAACATAATTAAATAAAAAAATAAAATTTTAAATATATAAAAAATAATATTTAAAATAGAAAGAAAATTGTTTTAGGGCAAAGGTGGCTGCAGGGATACCACCTTTGAGACACGTTTTTTTTTTAAATATATGCTTTTAAAAAAATTGTCAGAAAACATATTAAAAAAACTCATATTGCACTCTAATTATATCCATGGACTGCTTTTACTACGTCATGTGTCTACATGGAGGATATACGTAATCCCATAGGCTACACATTACTATGTTTTCATGTTCTACATCGTGGGCTCCCTGCATTCTCATGCGATGTATTACAGCATCCTAGAAGTTCTCCGTATAAACCCCAATTTTTTGTGCGAAAAAAATCATGTGTTGTTATTCTACAGGCTGAAGAAGGTGGAGTGTACCCACACATTATCCTCCTTCTGAGGATCATTATTATCCATATACATTTTCTATGCCAATGGTGCTACATAAACACATGATCCCATCATGATCGATCATGTCGGAGCGCATGGCTTGGCGTGTGGTTTTATCTTCTTATGGAAGAACTTCATATTGAAGTCCCAACAAAAACTCAGTAGTTGATCGCATGCACTGATCTTGGAGTATGAATCTACTACTCTTTAGGAATGGCCAAGTAAATACAATTTCCCAAGACTATATAAGAAATTTTTCCCCAAAATGCATTAATAGCTACAGTGAAATGATGAAATTTTTTCCCTTGACTTTGTATTTTTTTCCCTTGATTGTTTGTTTCCCTTTACTAGGGGCTTGTGTGGCTTGCCATAGGGTTGGACCTGCTTCTCTTCCTTATAATAGGTCCCATTCATGCAAGTTTTCATGCATGTATTTGGATGGCCAAGTGCACCATGGTTTCTTGGATCGATGTTCAGAGATGGATATCATGGAGGATGCTAGGAAATAGATCCAAATTCAGGTGTCTTGGACACAAGCCAATAGTGTTGGCATGCGTGATGAACGAGCGACGGTTGAAGATGACGTGGTTTCATGATCATATGGATTCTATTGATTTGATCAGGTAGCTGATCTTATGTATGTATTTTTTATGGAGGAACAATTAATGTTTCAGAAGTCATCCCTCATCGGTTTCACAATAGGATGGAGAGTGCTTTATAACTTATCACAAATCCACCAGTCACCAAAAGATTGTACCAAGGATTGCTCCCAACTATCATCGGCATCAACCTGTGCCGACCCACTCTTCCACTACGCCATTACCCTATGGCACATCTTTTCTCCTCTAATGCATAGGCATAGAACACCCACATATGCATCATGTGCTAGCCAGCCAAGCTAGTTCCCTCTGAGCGAGGTTGAGACAACTCCTATATGCGCTTGGGTTGAGCTTGTGGGCTGTCCAAACTATGGATAACTAATTCTTTTCCTAAGAGGATATTTGTTTGGAGCAAACAAAATATGATTCTAAGGTAAACATAGATCAATTTTCCATGTTCATGAACATCTAGCAGGCCTCTGAACAACACTAAGAGGAGATTCTCACATAAATGGGTCTGAGTTTCCAGAATATATATCCTCTAGATTGCCAAAATGGGTGATCTTTTCAAGGAATTGGGGTTTCCCAGAAGAATAAACTTAGCTTGATTCATGGCTACTCTAAATCAGAGTGTAGGTACACTTTCCATGATGGAAAATGGATTGCTATGAAAATATATTTATATATGGATATAAGATAAGAGGCATGTCCATTATTATGTATCCCTAGGAAATGAGAATCAGGCCATACATAGTTTTGGGCTGAAAGAATATTATGCAAATCAAGATCATGCATAGAGAACATAGGTTCATGGATAATAAAAACTCTGATGAATGTCCTTACATAGATCTAACTCATACTTAGGAATATGAATATCATATTTTTATAATGAAATCCTTAGAGAGACTATGGAATGTAGAGATTCATGCTTTTTTGTGCACTTTATCAATGAATAAATTTTCTAAACTTGACGTATCATTGTCCATATTTCTTTCATTTATGATGGGAATGACATTTCATTGACCTGATGTTGTATGGGTCATTAATGATACTTGTAATGCCCTGGTTCCGGAAGCCACCTAGAGGCGCTCCATACCCGGTTGGTTACATGGCCTCAAGTGCATTTTCCTAAACGCCAGAGGCTACCGACTAGTAGCGAGGGACTTGGGTGTGATAGTGGGGAAACTATGCCCTCATTGGCAGAGTACACAGTGGAAGAGAAGACAATAAACAATATCAGAAGCAGTAATAAATCCATACACAAGTGAACAGCAGAAGACTAAATATTATAAATAGCAAGAGCACATATATATATAAATGATGAATGATGCATATATGTCTAGGAAAATAGCCAAACAAGTCACAATGCTGAATACAGTACTAAACCAACTACAAAATAAAACAGTAAGGTAACTCCTCAGCATCTCAAGCCTCGGCTTGGTCCCATTCTCTCCAGATCCAATGAAATCAAGTACCTGAAGTAGAAGGTCACTTTCCCTTGTTTATACCTGCAACAATATAATCTGTTTGGGCCCAAAAGCTTGACCCAAACAAGGTGTGAGACTAAATCCCAGTAGGAAATCACCCGAAGATCTGTGCCTAACAGTCAGTGAGTATATGGAAGGTAATAGTACAGTAAGCAGTAACAGTAAGCAGTAATAGTAAGCACTAAGCAGTAGTAGTAAGAAATCCACAGATCACAAGCAGCAGTGAATCAAACAGCTAACCACAACTAGGAATCCCTCTGGGAAGTACCCATAGCCATCCCCTCTGGTCCTATCCAAGAAGTACCAATAACCCTCTGGGTAGTACACTCAGCCTAACCCCTCTGGTTTGGTCATACGAAAATATAAGACTCTCTGAGGAAGCACGCTCATTAAATTCTTCTTATAGTCTAAGGTAGTTAGGGACTCTCTAAGGAAGATCACGCGATCAATTCCCCTTATAGACCCAAGGTCTAGAGACTCTCTGAGGAAGCTCGCTCAGTCAATTCCTCTTATAGCCTCAGGTCTATCACAGACTCTCTGAAGAAGCTGACTCGGTCAATTCCTCTTATAGCCTGGAATGGTTTAAGGAAATTCAAACAAAACAAAGACTCTCTGAGGAAGATCACTCAGTCTACCCCCATATAGTCTATAAAGCTCAAGAATCCCTGAGAAATCTCACTCAGTCTATCCTCCTATGGACTATAATGTCCAAGACTCTTTGGGAATATCACTCGGTCTATCCCCTATAGTCTATGATGTCCAAGACTCTCTGAGGAAGCTCACTCATTCTATCCCCTTATAGTCTATAGCACCAGGTTCTCATGGCCCCGTGCCGGTCAGTGCATAATAATTCTATAAGAAAAAATTAAACCTATAGAGTTACTTGGCTAACCAGTCTACAGCATAACAAGCATGTCAAGGAACAACACTCCATCCTATGGTCACAAGGCCTGGAAAACAGGTATAACGTCCAAAGGCTAAACAAGACCAAAAGGTCGTAAACAGAACAAGGCATGAAAAACCATCCAAGCCTAGAAATTATCCTTATACATAGACAAATTACCTCAACCCAGTCATACAATCAAGTAAGGAAAACAATATGGGCAAAATAGTAAACACGCAATACCCCGTTCAAGGGTATTGGTGGAAATTGCACATAAAACTCAAAGACTCTGAACGAAAAGGCACAAACCACCTACCTTGAGGCTAGTAGATTGATATAATTGAACCAAGAGGCTTGAATATACTTAGAACGTCGTAGATCTATGAAAATGCACAAAACTTTCAACCCACAATAACTTAAAAAACAGGAGTAATTCGAAAACGAAGCTCTAAGAGAAGGAAAAGATTACCGTTGTGGTCCCAATGTAATCGACGGTGGTCGATTCGGAGAACGGACGGAGGATCGGGGGATCGAAGGAGGTTCACAGTCGTACTGAATGCTCTCGGTCAATGAAGCTAGAGAAGAAGACAGTTATGGGGTTAAGACGTGACCCCGGTCCATTTAATGAAGAAAAATAAAGTACATGGTGTGTACTTTTGGAGTACACAGTGTGTACTAGGATTTTCCATACTCTTCTTTAAGAGGCCTTCACATCACCCCTACATGGCCATGTGTGTGGCCCAGACACGGCCATCACATAGCCTCACACGGCAAGGGAGTACACAATGTGTACTTATAAAGTACACGGCATGTACTTAAATTTTTTCCAGAAACTCCTCTTTTCTCAAAAACTCCAGAAAAAGGAAAAAAATACATGAAAATAAGTTCTAGGTTCTTAAAAACTTCCTCCCTTAAATAAATTCATCCTAAAATTTCCCTAGTGAGGTGTAGAAGAAGAAACCCTGAACAGCTCAAGCCACTGCGATCACACATCGGCCTCCCTCTCCTAAGTCTTGTCATGTACTCGCTCGTGCTGCCATAGCACCCGTACCAAAGGAACAGACCAGCCACAGAGAACCTTCATACTACGATCAAAAATCCAGATAGGATGCTCCTCAAATGATGCATTTGCTTCGAGCTCAACCTCCTCAGGTTGAAAGAAATGAGACGGGTCTGAAAAGTAATGTCAGAGCTGAGAAACCTGGAAGACGTAGTGCATAGCCCGGTACCTCTGAGGTAATTGCAACTGATAGGAAACTGGCCCAACTCTCTCCAACACCTCAAATGGACCGATGTACTGTGGTGAAAGCTTACCTTGTCTCTGAATCCTCTTGTGTCCCAACCTCAGTGTGACATGCAGGAAAACTTGATCCCCGACCTCGAACTCTAGAGGTCATCTCCACTGATCAGCATAAGGCTTCTGTCGAGATTGTGCTGTAGCCATCCTCTTCCGAATCAACTCTATCTGCTCTGATGTCTCATGAACAAGATGAGGTCCCAACAAAGCTGCCTCCCCTGCCTCTAGCCAGCATAAGGTGATCAGCATGGCCAACCATACAAAGCCTCATAATGTACCATCTGAATAGTCGCCTGAAAACTGTTTTTGTAGGCAAACTCAATAAGAGGTATATGCTTCTCCCAAGAACCTCCAAAGTCCAGAATTCAAGCTCATAGAATATCCTCAAGAACATGAATTGTATGCTCAGACTGGCCATCTTTCTGGGGATGGTATGTTGTACTCAAAAGCACATGTGTACCCAAAGCCTTCTGAAGCCCCTGCCAGAACCAACAAGTAAAATGTGGATACCTATCTGAAAAAATGGAGTGTGTAACTCCATGCAGACGTACAATATCTCATATGTACAAACATCCTATCTCATCAACATTGAAGGTCTCCTTGATCAGCAAGAAGTGAGAAACCTTCATAAGAATATCGATGACAACCCAAACAACATCATTCCCTCGAGGTGACCTCGGCCAACTGGTCACGAAGTCCATCGTGACATCTTTCCACTTCCACTCTGGAATGTATAATTGTGGCAAAAGACCTGCTGGTCACTGATGCTCTAATTTCACCTGCTGACAATTGGAACACCTCATCACAAAACCAGCAACATCTCTCTTCATACCTGGCCACCAATACTAGTGGTGTAGATCATGATACATCTTGTTGACGCCAGGATGAACTGCCCAAAATAAGGAATGAAAGTCCTGCATCATCTCCTTGTGTATATTTGTTGTCACCCATACGTGCCCCTGTAAACGCAAGGTCTCATCCTCGCCTACTATCCATCCAGGAAGAGGGTCCCCTCCTGACACACTCTCTCGCGGGACTAGGCCTTCCGAGTCTGATAGCTGCCTTATTCGTACCCGATAAAGAAGAGTATAGGTAACAGCTATAGAAGAAAGTAAAGTTCTCCCTTTTCTGTCTTGCACCTCCAAATGAATCTCAGAGAACAGATCCACAAGCTGCCACTCACTACTGGCCTCCCAAACTGCATGTATCTGAGTTATCCTGCTCAACGCGTCAGCCACTATGTTGCCCTTCCTAGGTGTATAGGCAAGCTCAAAGTTAAAGGACTGAAGATACTTGACCCACATGCACTGCCTCAAATTCAGATCACGTTGAGTGAAGATTTACTTGAGACTCTTGTGGTCTGTAAACACCACAAAGTGCTCTCCTAGAAGATAATGTCTCCAACATCATAAGGCATGAACAACAGCCGCAAACTCCAGATCGTGCGTCGGGTAATTCCTCTCATGTGGCCTCAACTTGCAAGACTCGTAAGAAATGAATCCATCTCCCTGCATAAGCACATCTCCCAGCCTGATACCTGAAGCATAAAAAAAATGGTATATCTCTTGCCCAGCTCTAGCAAGACTAGTATCGGTGCTAAAGTCAACCTCCCTTTCAGCTCCCGAAAGGCTGACTCACAAGAATCTAACCATAATAACTTCACCCCTTTCTTGTTCAGACCTGTCAGTGGTGTTTCTAGGAGTGAAAAGTATTATATGAAATTCCTGTAGTATCCAGCCAGCCCTAGAAAACTCCGCACCTCAAAGATGTTCTTCAGCTGCTCCTAGGAAACTACTGCTCTTACTTTATCTGGGTCTACTGATGTTCCTGCCTCTGAGATAACATGACCCAAGAAGTGAATCTGATCCATCCAAAAGTGGAATTTCGAGAGTTTAGCATATAAATAATGCTCTCTTAGTGTACTCAGAACGGTCTCAATATGGGTAGCATGGTCATGTCAAGTGTGAGAGTACACCAAGATTTCGTCCACGAAAACCACCATGAAGGAATCCAAGTATGGATGGAACACTCATTTCATCAGTTCCATGAAAACTGTAGGCATGTTCGTGAGACCGAACGGCATAACCATATACTCGTATAGACCATACCTTATATGGAAAGCTGTAAGAGGTATATAATATGGTCTAATGTGCAACTGATGATAACCAGATCTCAAATCAATCTTCGAGAACACTCGAGCTCCTAAAAGCTGATCAAAGAGATCATTGATCCTCAGCAAGGGATATTGGTTCTTGACCATCAACTGGTTTAGCTTTTGATAATCCACACAAAGACTAAGGGTGTCGTCTTCCTTCTTCTCAAACAGGATAGGCGAACCCCAAAGTGAAGTACTGGGTCGGATGAAACCCTTTTCCTGAAACTCCTCCAACTGCTTCTTGAGATCCTGAAACTCATGTGTAACCATCCTATAAGGAGGAATGGACACCGGTGTCGCTCCTGGAATGAGCTCAATTGATATGTATACCTCACACTATAGAGGCAAACCTAAAAATTATTATGTAATGACATCTCTGAAATGATCCACCACTGGAGGAAAGTCTAACTGTGAAGTCCCCGGGTCATCCAGATAAAGACTAGAAATCTGGGTTGTAACTCCTCCTAGACCATGATGCTTGGGTCCAGCATGACTCACCTGGACATCCCACTTGCCTCTATGAAGAAAGGATCTACCATATGATGATATGAAACTCACCATGTGGCGATAGCAATCGACAAATTCCTGGAAGGGAACTAACCAGTCCATTAAGAGAATGACATCATAGATTGTCATCTCTAGGACATAAAGGTCCCATAAAAAGTGATACCCTACAACCTCAAGAGGAAACTCTATGCATTGACATACGCTAACCGCTCTAGTCCCTAACGATGTGTCTAGATTCAAAGTATCAGTAAATGAAAAGATGTAGAACCCAAGGCTCTCCACAATAGAAACAAAGATAAAGCTATGCGTAGCACCAGTATCGAAAATATTTGAAGATAAAACTGAGTCTACTAAGATCATACCTTGAACTGTAGAAGGGTCGGGATCCTTCTCCTAATAGGTCTCCTCTAATACAAAGGTTTGGCCTGAACCGCAAACCTGTGACCCTGGCTGACCACTCTGAGCTGATCCACTCTGCTGTCACGGGTAACCTGGTGACTGACCACCACGGCCGCGACCTCCACCTCCGCCCGCATGGCTGGAAGAACTCCAGATCCCAGACTGATGAGAAATTGGCGATGCATCTCCTGTACGCAGGGTCATAGAAGAACCCCTACCACCAGCTGTAGGTGAGAAGACCTAACAAAAATGTTGAAGATGGCCCATCTTGCCATAAGATCAGCACTCCATCGGGTCTCTCTGGCACTGAGGCCTAGTATTCCTGCTCCTCCTGCACTGGTATCATACTACCTGGCTGCCCGAAGATATTTTCCTCCTACTCTAATCTCCTCGATCAGACTCCCTACAGTGATTCCATCTATCAATAGAAGGAACAGTGACTCCGGATGTCGAATCGCCCTGGCTCACTGCTCCAATATCCCTCAGATTGTGCTTAGTGATCAACGTCTGGTTGACGATAGATGATATCAAAGTCAACCAGAATATGTTCACCTGTGAGTGGATTTCATGCCTCAAACCATCCTCAAACTTCCGCACAAGGAACAAATCATCGCCTCCTGGAATAGGATTGAAACGCTGTAGCTCAGTAAAGCGGGATGAGTACTTCATAACCGAAAGAGTACCATGCTCCAGACTTATAAACTCCCGGGCTCGATCGGCCGTCAAGGTCTCTGGGTAAAAGTAATCATAGAAGATGCACCGAAAATCATCCCAGTTCATACTCTTCTGGCGTCCTGACTGTGAGATCACCTACCCCAACCTCTTCGAGGAGTCTAAGAGCATATAGGTAGTGAGATTCACCCTCTTCTCTGGAGGTATTTCTAGATGCTCAAAAATTGTCAGCATGGCCTCTAGCCATGACTCTACAGCCTAAGGACCTCCATCCCCTGAGAAAGTAGAAGGATGTTTCTTTTGTAAAACCCGCTTCAACTCTTCCATCGACGGGGCAGGAGGCGGCGCTCCTTGGAAGGTCTACACCATCCTCAGAAAATCTTCCCTAAACTGCGCATCGGCGCCTAAAACTAGTATAACAGATGGTGCCAAGGCTGGAATAGCAGGAGGATCTGTAGGAGGTCCCTGATCGGCCATATCCAGTGTCTGATCACCGTCTGGTAGCTAACGTACAACTGGAGGGTGTCTCAGTGGCAAAGCTCTGAAATGTCAAAAGTGCACCTTAGATTAGGATTATCAAAGATTGAGAACACGAGAGTACAATAGGGGAATAGGAGAAGGAATCATTCAAGTTTTAAAAAACATGACTACATGGTGTGTATAAAAACTACACAACATGTTCTTTTAATCAATTCACATGGGCGTGTACTTCTTCCACAACAGGTCGTGCAGCGCCCCAACCACACGGCATGTTGTCCCCATACACGGCGTGTACTTTAACTCTACTCCCCAGCCCAAGTCTCCTTACACAGCTAACCCACATGGTCCTCTTAATCCTATACTACACGGTGTGTATAACCACCACATGGTGTGTACTAGATAAGGTTTCAACGACCTGTGTTTTTAGTTACATGGCCGGCTACACGGCTCACTCTACATGGCGTGCTCCATGGGAACACGTTGTGTACTTGAATACTTTCCCCAACCTGTGCAGTTCGTGACATGTCTGGGTACTTAAGTTACATGTCACGACGTGTGATAATAGGACATGGTGTGTATAGTCGAAGTTTCATCCATATGTGTCCTTAGTCACATGGGTAGACACACGGTCTCTACAAAACGACGTGTACTCACCGTAAACGGCATGTTCCTGAAGATTTTTTCACAATCCCATGTTTTTGCCCACACAATCAGTGACACGGTTTAAAAACTACACGACGTGTATTAATAAAGTACATGCCATGTATTCTGGGTTTATCCCGGCAGTAGATCAGAAACTGCTCTGAATCCCAGAAAACACAGAAAACAAGAGTTAAGGTTCCAAATTCTGATCCGTGAGGGCCCATACTCCTCGTGAATCAAAGCTTGGAATCTTACACAAATTATAACCAGACAACCATGCAATGATCCACCAAATTCCGGTCTATGAGGGCCCATAACACCTCAAGAACCAAAGTTTGGCATCCATTTAAGCAAAGTAATATACAAACAAATTCTCTATCCAACAGCAGGGATTCTATCAAAGCATCTATCCCAACATCATGCATAATCTACACAACTTCTATTACAACAACATGCAATCACTAATGCATCCTAGATGGCATGGCAAGAATGAATGGCATGTGATTTCTAGCAAGTGCCTATATGATGCATGAGATGGCATACCCTCATCTCATCAGGTTGCAACAGAAATAGAACCTCAAAAATATCAACAATAACAGCACAAATCACGTGATCCACTTAAGGTGAAATCATATCAACTGTAAAAATTGAAAAACCTGAAGAAATTGCAATAAATGACGTATATTGGATTTTCCCTGTACACATGTTAGCTACTCCTGGGAACAACTTATTACAAAGTACATATTTCGTCCAATCCCTAGATATAGGATCCAAATAGTAAGTCAAGAGAAAAGAATTCCTCTGATACCACTTTGTGACGCCCCAGTTCTGGAATCCACCCAGAGGCGCTCCGTACCCAGTTGGTTACATGGACACAAGCACATTTACCCAAATGCCAGAGGCTGCTGACTAGAAACGAGGGCCTTGGGTGTGATAGTGGGAAAACTATGCCCTCATTGGCCGAGTACACAGTGGATGAAAAGACAATAAACAATAGTGGAATCAGTAATCAATCCATACAAAAGTGAACAGAGAAAGACTAAATATGATAAACAATAAGAGCACGCATATATATAAATGATGCATGATGCATATATGTCTAGGAAAACATCCAAACAACTCAAAATGCTAAATACAGTACTAAACCAAGTACAAAAGAAAACAAAAAGGCAACTCCTCAGCATCGCAAGCCTCGTCTTGGTCCCATGCTCTCCAGCTCCAATGAAATCAAGTACCTAAAGTAGAAGGGTGATTTCCCTTGTCTATACCTGCAACAATATAATTTGTTTGGGCCCAAAAGCATGACCCAAATAGGGTGTGAGACTAAATCCCAGTAGGCAACCACCCGAAGATCTGTGCCTAATAGTCCGTGAGTATATGGTAGGTAATAGTACATTAAGTAATAACAGTAAGTAGTAATAGTATGCATTAACAGAAAGCAGTAAGCAGTAACAGTAAGCAATCCACAGATCACAAGCAGCAGTGAAGCAAACAACTAACCACAACTAGGAATCCCTATAGGAAGTACCCACAACCATCCCCTCTAGTCTTATCCAAGAAGTACCAACAACCCTCTGGGCAGTACACTCAACCTAACCCCTCTGGTTTGGTCATACAAAAATATAAGACTCTCTAAGGAAGCATGCTCAGTCAATTCCCCTTATAGTCTAAGGTAGTCATGGACTCTCTGAGGAAGATCACATGGTCAAATCCCCTTATATCCCCAAGGTCTAGAGACTCTCTAAGGAATCTCTCTCAGTCAATTCCACTTATAGCCTTTGGTCTATCATAGACTCTCTGAGGAAGCTCACTCGGACAGTTCCTCCAATATCCTGGAATGGTTTAAGGAAATTCAAATAAAGCAAAGACTCTCTGAGGAAGCTCACTCTGTCTACCCTCGTATAGTCTATAAAGCTCAAGACTCCTTGAGGAAGCTCACTCGGTCTATCGCCTATAGTCTATGATGTCTAAGACTCTCTGAGGAAGCTCACTCGGTCTATCCCCTTATATTCTATAGCACCAGGTTCTCACATCCCTGTTCTAGTCAGTGCATAATAATGTTATAAGGCCAAAGTAAACCTACATAGCTACTTGGATAACCAGTCTACAACATAACAAGCATGTTAGGGAATATCACTCCATCCTATGGTCACAAGGCATGGAAAATAGGTATAACGGCCAAAGTTTGAACAAGAGAAAAAGGTCATAAATAGAACAGGGCATGGAAAAACATCCAAGAATAGCAATTATCCTTATACATATCCAAATTACCTCTACCAAAGCATAAAAGAAAGGTAGGAAAACAACATGGGAAAAATAGTAAACATGCAATACCCTGTTCAAGGGTATTGGTGGAAATTGCACATAAAACTCAGAGACTCCAAACGGAAAGGCACAAACCACCTGTCGTGAGGCTAAAAGATTGATATAATTGAACCATGGGGCTTGAATCTCCTTATAACATCATATATATATGAAAAAACACAAAAATTTCAACCCACGATAACTTTCAAAAGAGGAGGAATTGAAAAATGAAGCTCTAGGAGAAGGGAGAGCTTACCACTTCAGTCCCAACACAATCGACGACAGTCGATTCGGAGAACGGGCGGAGGCTTAGGGGCTCAGAGGAGATTCGCGGTCGTATGGAACACTCTCAGTTGAAGAAGCTAGAGAAGAAGACCGCTCTGGGGTTAATACATGACCTCGGTCCATTTAATGAAAAAAAGAAAGTACACGACGTGTACTTTTGGAGTACATGGCGTGTACTAGGCTTTTCCATACTCTTCTTTAAGCGGCCTCCACATCACCCCTACATGGATGTGTGTGTGGCCCGAGCACGGCCAGCACACGGCCTCACACGGCAAGGGAGTACCCGACGTGTACTTATAAAGTACACGATGTGTACTTCAAAATTTTCCAGAAACTTCTCTTTTCTCAAAAATTCCAGAAAAAGGAAAAACATACCTGAAAAGAAGGTTTGGGTTCTTACAATACTCATCCTTTTCATAATACCTAGTAAACCCAAATGTCTAGATTTTAATGTTTAAACCATAATATATTTTTCATTAGAAATTCTCATGAATGTCTATCAACATGAGATTCCTAATTTATGTACCTTCTCAAGTTATATTGATATTACTTGATTCATAAAAGGATAATTTGGGTGGAATATTTTTCCCATATGTAGAGTAATCTATCTTTGGCTCGAGTTAGTGGACTTTAAGATCATAGGTTTATTTTTTCTAAGGCTATATGATAGGTCCCAAAATATTTATATATATTTATTCATATTTCCCTAATTTTTACCTAATATTCATATAGGGGAAAAAATAGCGAGCATGGACTCAAATTTTTCTCAGGGCTCCCTCTTACGGGTTTTAAACCTGATAAGTTTTTTACATTTTTCTAACCTTACAAACTAGACCATTATTGTGTTGTAGTTTAGGGACTTCTAGTTTACACCTTCTATTGCTTTAGTTAAGGGTCATTTAGCTTGGACATTCAATTTTTTTAGTTTAGATTCTTTTATATTGGACCTTTTATTACTTTAATTTAGGGTCTTCTCACTCAAACCTTGTATTTGTATAGTTTAGGTTCTTTTATATCAGACCTTCTATTATTTTAGTTTTGGGTATTCTAGCTCGAACCTTCAGATTCCAATTAGTTTAAAGTCTTACTGCCAAGACTTGATTGATGAATATGGAATATGGGACAGCCATTCCAAGGATGACCCAAAACACTTTAAGGTTCTAAGTTCTTCCACGGTGTTTCCATGGATCAAGATGATTGGATTTCCTTTCTTGCAAGGAGGAGATACTTCTAGTTAGTAGTTCAAATCCCTTATGCATCGCTAGCATGGTCAAACATAGGTTCCCCCACAATTTTCCAAGGGATATAAAATATTTTAGAGATGATATGGGTGGATAGTGAAGATATAGGGAAGCCAAGTATACCTGGATAGTTGGAATATGGGTTGAGTAAGTCATAACCCAAAAGTTTGAGTTGAGGAATATGGAATGGGGAAGACAATTTGGGAATAACCCACAACACCCTGAAGTTATAGGTTCTTCCACAGTGTTACTAGGGATCACAAGGATTTTATTTCCTTTCCTACAAGGAGGGGATGCCTCTAGTTTGTTGTTTAAATCCATTATTTGTCGATAGAATAGTCAAAAAAAGATGTCCCTAGTCTTTCTCAAGAGATATGGAATATTTGTGAAGACACAAACATTTGGTCGGTGAACTTGGATATGGGGAAATAGCTATCTAGGAAGGGTTCTAGAACCCCAGGGAAGTTTAGATCTTAGTTGGGAAGATTGAGATCTACACCTTGTGGTTTCAAGTCATAGGGTTTGGGCCATAAAAAGGTTCAAGAATGGAATGATACATTACTTCTTTGAGAAAGGGTACAAAACATGGTGACATAACATCAAGGATGTCAAATCCACTTGAATAGTTTGGTTATGGGGATTGTAAATCATGGCCCAAATTTCTTAGGTCATGAGGATGATATGGGACAATCATGTAAGGTATAACCCAAAACACCCTAAGATACTCCATTCCACCACGGTGATGTTAAGGCTCACAAGGATCAAAAATACTTTTTTAGCTTGTGATGCAATTGGTTGATGACCACAGGCACATATTAAATATAAATAGGCATAAATTTATAGTCAAATAAAGTTTCCCTTAAATCCAGGTATCCTTTTACATGGGTCATGGAAGGTGTGTGGTGATCCAATGCATTCAAATTATAAAGTGTGATTTATGGAAAATGTAATATTAAAGGAGGTTTTGAGCACCCTAAAAGTTGTGTCACACCTAGTGAACATGTTATCATGGAAAGAATACGTGAAAACCATTACTCTGACTTTTTCCTGGACCAGGGGGTCTAGTGAGCATGGATCAGATTTTACTAGGGCCATAAAGTGGGATCTATGAGCTTCACACCTTATTTATTTATGCTCCCGTTTTCTTAAAATTTGGAGATGAAGAGTTTAGCGAGCGTAGACATAACTTTTTCTCAGGACTCCCTTTGCAGGATTTCAACCTGAAAAGTTTTTTGTCTCTTTCATTAGCAGTTTTGGGTCTAGCAATTTAGACCATCAAAGGCTAAAGTTTAAGGTTTTATGGATTTGAACAAAGTGCATGAAATTTAATTTCATGAAGCACATGGATTTGGTATGAGGGTAATCTTGTACAACAACCTAATTAGGATACCTAAGGTCAATAATATTTCAGTATCCTTCTAACCAGGGGTGGAAATGTTGTAAATCATATCTTGAGGTTCTCATACCATGAGTTGTGATATAGGAAAATCATATCAAGGATGAACCAAAACACTCTAAGGTGTTAAGTTATGCCACAGTGATGCCAGGACTCACAAGGATCAGAATTCCCTTTTTTAAGTTATGACACATTTGGTTGACGACCATAAGCACATATATAGAATCCATAGGTATACATGCATAGTTAAACAAAGGGTCTGTTGAAGATGGGTATCCTTTTATAAGTGTCGTGAAAGGTTGGCGATAAATTGAGTCACTCGAGACATGAAGTGTGATTTATAGGTTGAGTTTCTAAAAATATGATGAAAGAACCCAATTCTCTGGTTGAAAGGGTTTAGGATCTTGTGATCCTTTGATAAATAATGATGATGGGTAATGGTATGTGCGTTTTAACTTTATGTAGTGCAGATGTATTTATCGTGAATTTTAATGTCATGCGGCTAGGACATTCACTGCATAGTTCTAGCCCATATGTTGTTAGGGGTGAATTTTTTCATTTTATATGTTGAGGATGAACACAGGGTTGGGGTTATGGGTGTCACTGCATATCTTGTGAGGACAGGGTTCAATACCTACGTCGTTCTTGAATTAAAGTTCCCTACGTAGGTCTGAACCGTACACAGAGATGGGAGGAAATTTTTATTTTATCATATTTGTAACCAAGAATTGGAGATCTGAGTGTCACTATATATCCTATAATGGAAGGAATCAAGAAACACATAGTTCTTGAATGAGAAACTCTCCATGTAGGTCTAACCCATATGCAGAGGGGGCATTATTCCCATTGATTTTTATAGCTGGGTTCAGGATTAGAGATCTGTGTGTCACTACGTATCTTATGATGATAAGAATCAAGACACACATAGTTATTTGAAAAACCATGTAGTTTAACATCATACAGCAAGGTCTTGGGCTCCCTAACATGAAAAGTGAATATTTCAACTAGAACCAATACTAGAAATATGGGTGTCACTAGGTATCCTATAATGGAATGAATCAAGAGACACGTAGTTATTGAATGGGAAACTCTCTACATAGGTCTTACCCATACACATATGGGGGTATTGTTCCCGTTGATTATTGTATTTGGGCCCAGGATTAGAGATTTAGGTGTCACTGCATATCCTATGATGAGAGGAATCAAGACACACATAGTTCTTGAATGAAGGTGTGGTGGGATACTAATTCCAATGATAGTGGTCCTCTTAGGTGAGTCCCACACTAATACACAATTTTGTGTCATGAAAGAGACATAAACCATGAAGTTTAATGTCATACGGTGAGGAAACATGATGTACCTTTTAAGTTCTTTAATCTAGGACCATGATAAACCTACCGTGAGCTGATATTTCTCGATCATGTGGGGAATCCCCTACTAAAATTCCTAAGGTCACATGAGCTATGATCTATATGAGAAACAAGGAATGAAAAAGGTTACCCTTAACCACATGGAGGAAATTAAATACATGGACATTTTTTATTATGTAGTGGTTGGGCCAATATATAGGATCTAGGAATCCCAATGTATCTCATCAGAATAAGAATCAAGTTGTACATAGTTCTAAAAAACTGTGTATTTTAGTGTCATGTGGCAAGGATATCACCCATTCAGTTTAACATCTTTCAGTAAGTATGAAGGTGACTCGATGTGAAAGAAGAGTAATATTGAATATGGGACCAAGAATGGAAGTCTAGATGTCATTACATATCCTATGATGCCAATAATCATTACATACATAGTTATGGGATGAAGAATTCCCTATGTGTATTTGACTCACACATAGGGTGACTTCATTTCTTCTTTTCATAGTTCTAGATCGTAGACAATGAATCTTTGGTGAGAAGATTCTTCTAGTGAAGTTTAATTTCATTTGGTTAGGAAATATCTCGTGTAGTTTAACGTCATGTAGTTAGGAGGTGAGACATTGTATAGTTTAACATCTTGATACCAGGACCTTTTCTATATTGTTTAACATCAATTGGTTAGAGTGAATTCCATATAGTTTAACGTCATGAGGATAGGATGTGTTCTCAACAGTTTAATGTCATGTGGTTATGATGTGATATGTTTTTCAGTTTATCATATTGCAACTAGGACCTCATTCAAGCAATTTAATGTCTTGTGGTAAGTATGAGGTATGTATAGTTTAACATCATATGTTTGGTATGTGGTATGTATAGTTTAATTTCATACAGTTAGGATGTGGTCTGTATAGCTTAATATCATATGATAAGGATTTGGACCATACATTTTAACGTTATATGGTCAGGATGTAGTACATATAGTTTAACGTCATATGGTCTGGATTCGGTCTATATAGTTTAACCTCATATGGTCAGGATGTGGTCTCTATAGTTTAACTTCATATAGATAGGATGTGGGAGGATTTTACAAGGGCTGTTAAAATTATTTCATAATAAACCTTACATTAGTGGGGTGTGACACACTCCCCATCCATTGTGTCCAATGATTAAGCTCCATTGTGATATATCTTATATATTATATAGGGTCCTTCCCATTTGGGTTCTAGCTTAGGAGGTTTCTTTCCTAGTATCATTGGGGTTTTTAAAGCCAATACCATTTCTTTTTGAAGGAATGAACAAAGATGAACCTTTTTATTGAAGGCTCGTGTGATTAGATTTTGATGGACTTCAAGGTTGTGCAATGTACACAACATGTTCTCATCAATTTTTTCCAATTCATCCAACCACTATTGTGATTGTTCATTATCCATGACTTTCCTATAGATATCTATTTGGTGTGAGGGAAACTTGAGTTATATGGGTAAAACTATCTCATTTCCATACACTAATGAATACAGAGTTTCTTGTGTAACAATATGTGATATGGTAGGTCCATAAAGTATGGAGGAGATTGTCTGACCAGAACGTCTTTTCCTTGTTCACCATCTTATGGATTATGTTTGATAGAGTCCTATTGAAGGCTTATATATATCTATTTTCTATTGTGTGATATCAAGATGAATGATTGGACTCAATGTTTTACTCCTAGTACAATTTCTTCAACTCTGTAGAATAGAATTTAGTTTCATTGTATGTCAAATCGTGTGAAGGACTCCAAACCTGGTGATGATATGGGACTTCATTAAATTGATGATATTATTCATCCCGACTTCCTTGAGGGGTATTTCCTCATCCCAATTGGAAAAGAAATTGGTAGTAGTAAGGATGTACTTAAACTGATTACTTGTGGATGGGGGATATGGCCCCACAACATTGATTCCCCCATATGGAAAATTGTCAAGAATATTTAGCTATATATATAAATTTCAGGGGTTGAAGGATGAATTTTGCATGAATCTGGTATTCATGAAATTTCTTGGAGAATTCCACAGTCTTATATCATGGTTTATGAGGGTAACATGGCCTCCTAATTTGGTGGTAGAGTTTGGTACCATACTGATGAGAACAATAGGAGCCTACATGGACTTCTTCCATTATGGTGGGAAAATCTCTTTCTTTGATGCATCTGAGAAGTATTCCACTAAATCCTTATTTTTAGAGGTCTCTATAATCATTCATCCCATCTCATAGGGTAAAGTTTGTTGCTCAGAACTGAATATGTTCCCTTTTGGATTGGTCTGCTGATAGGATCCCATTTTTAAGATAATAAATTATGGGCTCCATCCATCCAGTGGTGGATATCGATTCATCACACTCCGGGGAAGTGTTGAACTAATTGATTTATTCCATGTTACAGATGAATATTGATGAGACCATCCTTTGGTTCATGATATGAAAATTACTTCCTCTTGATCTGGGTTGGCCAGGACTATGGCTACATTATCCAGTGTGTTGGATTGAGCATTCTAGGATTTGGAGACATGATGTAATGTGGGTTCAAATGGTAACTCATTCATCAGTAATCTAACATAACCAGTGAGAGGTTCTAGTTCTTCCTCTTTGATGGAATATTCACCATTGATCTGAATTATCACTAGCTCTAAATCCCCTTTGATATCCAAGTAGTCTATTTATAGATTTAGGGATAGTTCCAAGATGACAATGAGATCTTGGAATTTATAATCATTATTTTTGAAGCCTTAGATAGTGAGAAAGAGTAAGGAAAATTTAATTTTTATGGATAAAAAATATAATATCTAAGCCAACCCAGTTGACCTTTAGGTTTTCCAGACATTTTTTAATAGTAATTTGGAAGACACCATCAAAATATGTATCCCATGTTCAGGTATTTTCATGGGAATATAAAACCTCTTCATCCGAAAGATCTGTGTCTAATAGTTTGATTTATAATGTGGGGTGTGATATAAGGAAATAAACAAAGGCCAACCCATTCACTAACTTCTATGACAGAAATTTAATATCTTATTGTTGTAAAATTACTACCCATCGGGCCAAATTCCCATTCATCATGGGATGGACAAGTTTGTACTTGAGCTGATCAATACAAGAGACCAGGTATAATTTGTGGTGCTGTAAGTAATTCCTCATATTTTACACTATAAATATGAGTGTGGGGTAGTTATTCTCAACATTTTAATATTGGATCTCAATTTCTACCATCGTTTGGATGAGGTTGTAGATACAGTTCTCATTTATTGCATCCTTTTTCTATGATAGGAGAGAACCAAATGATCATTCCATGGAGGAAACATATAATATGAGTGGATTTACTTCCACCAATGGAAGTAGGAACGGTGGGTACAGTAGATACTTCTTGAGACTCTCAAAGGATTCTTGACAGTCCCCATCCCATAAATAGGTGATTCCCTTATTCATTATCTTAGTTAATGGGAGATATTTTTCGTCCATGTTAGCTATGAAATTCTAAATGTATGCGAGGGGCCCTTGGATCCCCCATAGTTCTTTGAGATTATAAGGGGTGAAATCATTGGGATTGTATTGGTATCTTCATAGTTGAACTCAATGACATGGTGGTGTGACAAAAATCCAAGGAACTTATATAATGTTACCTCAAAATAACATTTTAATGGATTCATCTTCAGATTATGTTGCCACAACTTGTCGAAGAATGTTTGAGGATCCATGAAGTGATCACATCACTATCGAGATTTGATCACCAGGTCATCAACCTGATATTCATCTATTTATCCTAAGAAGGTTTTAAAGATATGATCCATGGAATGTTGATAAGTATCCACAACATTCTTTAATCCAAAGGGAATGACGTGATAGAAATATCCACTAGAGTGCTTTTAAGGTAGTGGGTTCCTTATCTTCAGGGGCCATCTTTATCTGATTGTACCTCAAGTAACCATCCATGAAGGAAAGGGATTATAAGCCAGAATTTGCATTAATCAAGATTTTTTTTGATTTCCAATGGGATGTAATACTTTAGGAAGTGTCAATTAAGGTCTCTAAAATCAATTCATACCCTAATATTCCCATTCTTTTTCTTCACAAGGATGATGTTGGTGATCCATCTTAGGTATTTCACATCCCAAAAAAATATATTTGATCAATTTGTAAACTTCCAACTATACATTAGTAGTATGGGATGGGTGAATCCTCATATAAACCTATTTGAAGCCTTGATCATCATTGGGTAAGCCTAAGTGGTGTGTGTCCACATCAAGCTTTAGTCTAAGAATTTCTGTATAGTTTCAAGTGAACACATATCAATGTTTCTTTAGAAATGTTATATACATCTCTTACTCTTATAAATTCATGGAGGAACCAATCAATATAGTATGTGGGTGTTATTATGTTCCCAAATTTACTTTCCTGATATCATTAATGGTGGTAGATATACCTTCCTCAAATGTGGGAGGGGCATTCCGGAGGTCATCCTCTTCTTCTTCCACATCTGAGTCTTTAGAGGCACTTTCAAATAAATCATGTATTCTGAGGAAATACCTATCACTATTGGGATGAGGGAGGACATGGGAAGATATGTTGTCATCCCCTACTACTAGAGTGGAAAAAAATAGATTCTAAAGATAAATTTCTTTTAAACTATCACTGGGGATATAAGGAGCTTAGACATCTAGTATTGATTCTATTGCCTCAACTAGATTTATGGGTAGCACATAATCATTGTCGATCATTCTACAGGGATTTACAGGGGCAGCCCCCAAGCCATTGGGGGATGCAACCTATATATTTTCATCCACCATTGGTTGTTTTCCCTCCCTTTTATAGAAACCTACCTTAGAATATGTGGATTTTCAAGACTCGAAGGGGGCATTGTCACTATGTAGTATGATGACCTTTCCATTTATGGGGTATTTCAAGAATTGATGAAATATTAAAGATACATCCACGTGATTTTGAATTCAAGGAATTTTTAGTAGGACATTTTATGCGGTGTCTTGATGGATAACTATAAACTCAGTTTTATATGTGGCATACCCAAACTAAGCTTTGACCGTGATCTTCCTAAGAGGTCTTTGATCACGCTTATCATACCCTTGAATGGTTATATTTTGGGGGGATAAATCTTCATTTCTATATCCTAAACATTAAATGGTATGAATTGGGATGATTTTAATCTTATAAGCATTGTCAATTAAATACCTTTGGATGTCGACGTTATTGAGTCGGCCTGAAACATATAGGGGCATGATGTGTACCTATTTGACCTCTTTATGATCCTATTCTATGAATGAGATGGTGACATGGAATTCTGATGACATGGTCTCCACTTGATAAACCTTAGCTTCAGAAACTTCTGTATCTAACTCTGGTGGGATTAACAGGCTTAAATGAGTTCTTATCTGAGTTATTTTGAAAGATGGATTGAATCCAATATTGGGATATTACCTAGGATAACCTCCAACTATTTCAAAATGTCTTAATTTTGTGCTAGAGTTCAGAACTTCATTATGTGGGGTTTATTCTTATTATTACTCTTAGGATTTGAGGCATTTGAGGAAGATGGGATCGATTCTTCTGCAGAGATCAAAGGAGCATCTGCTACTAGTGGTGTATGTTGTGCTAGATTTCCCCATTGTTTAGGCTAATCAAACAATCAAGTCCCCACTTGATGGTCATGTAAGATGGATATGTTGGGGTAACCACTAGAGTATTTTTAGGCACTCTTGTGTTTCTATTGAGATCATTAGAGTAATTTCCCATGGGTATAGGCTGCATATATATATCCTCTATAGGGATGTGATTGAAATGTTGGGTCTGACCAAGCCCATGTTTTCCTTTATTTCCTCTTCTCTTGCGCCTTTGGCCTTAGGATCCCCAGTAAAGTATGGGTAACTCATACTTGGAGTCATATTAATCATTGGATAATGGTTCTTCCAAGTGTATTATGTTAAAAAAACTGAAGATGATCTCTTCATCCGATGATGTATCTATTTGGTCGGGAGGTGCCTGTTCTCTAGATGTTTCAAGGAAGAAGTCTACAAGATTCAAAGATTATGTCGAATCTAAATATGAATATTCCTATTATATATATTTTTATATATAATGGTCATGTTCACTCTTGGGAAGTCTTTTTTATGTCACATCCCTAGGTGATAGGGAAATTATGGGTCTATGAAGCTATGCTCTCAGGGCACATGAGCCTCAGCCCAATTGGTGAGGACTCAGAAAGTGAAACCAAGAGACCTGAGATCAAATCCAAGTGGAGATATAATTCTGAGTTACTATATTAGTATTGTAGTATGAATTGTAGCATGCACTATAATAGGAACTTTTTAGTACTGTAGAAGCTGGAACTGTTCATTTATCTAGGACTCTGGGCCACCAGTTTGGTCCTCAGGTCATGCAAGGATTTTGGGCCACCCAAGACCTTCGGGCCAGTTGTCTCTCAAGGCCTTTGGGCCACCCCAAGGCCTTTAAACCACCCAAAGGCTTTTGTTCCATAAGAATATGAAGATTTTCTAATCATACTACAAGGGACTAGGCTCCAGATGAGGATTTAGATCAGGCGCATTCACCAGAGAAGTGCAAACCGAAATTGGAAGAACAAGAGGGTATGGAATTTCCATCAGTATTGGGCTTTTATAGCTTTCCACAGGACAACTAACCGACCTACCCTACAAAGGTGGAGTGATGATATCATGATAGTGTTTTGGAGTAGTTCCAAGTTTTATTGTCTGGGTGATTCCCTCTAAGACTTATGGGTCATGTAATTGTCTCTAAGCCTTCGGGAATTGTGAGGGTTCCACCTCACCCCTTGAAAGGTGGATTATCAAAAATAAAAAAATACGGCCTTCAGGACATTCAATAAAGTTTCTCTCTCAGGGTGGCATGAGCTCAGTCAACTTCCTTTCGAGTCATCCAATTTTTGAAATTTTATTTACACATGGCTGGAGCTTTTTTCCAATCATCATCTTTTTCTAACTAGGAAATGGTTATGCAGGTCACCTATGATGAGGAGTTATCCAACATCACCTGTTTATAAATAACCATGATTTGGATGATGTCCTTGAAGATAAAGAAATTATAGATGTTGTGAACCATCATTCTATGGAAATGGAAGTAGTCGGGATGATTGGTGTGGTTGACCCCATTTGGATTCCTGGGATATGGCATCTTGAGCAGGTTATTATCTACAGATGCAAGGAAATAACTAGGACATATTCGTTTCAAGAGGAGTATACTTTATTCATCTATTCCTCAAATATAAAGCAAACCTAATCTCTTTTTTCTTCTGGTTGAAGGGGATTTTGTTTTTTCTACCACTCGATATGATGCGTTGGGTGGTTTAGGACCTATTTGGGTGATCGAATGGGTGTTCCACTAGTTTGAGAGTAACAACAGTAGCTTCTTCAATTCTAATCCTTTTCCCCTATATTGTTATCATGGTTTGAGAATTATCTCAGGTCCACTGAATTTCATCTTTTAAATGTTGCTCCATTTTTTCAAACACATGGTATCCACTTGGATATTTCATCAGGATCAGGGGTGTCTATATCTCATCTTGAATATTTTCAATACAGATCTCCATCAATTTTTCTTGCAAGAGAGGGATGCTAAGTGAATAGGTTAAACCTTTCCATCTGGATATGAAGTTAGACACCCTCTCATTTTTGCATTTCTTGGTGTTTTTCAAGTCAAAAATTGTCATTTTCCTTAGTGTTGAGATGAATTGATAAAGTAATCGGTGTTGAAGGTATTCCCATCCCGCTAGAAGAATGTTATACCAAAAAAAGGTTATCCTTGTTAAAGTTTATACAAAAAACCTCAACTTGGTCACCTCCTATTGATCTCAAGGTCCCATAATCAGACTACATTAGGACATGAAGTGCGTGATATGTTATTTTGGGTATCTCATGGTGTCAAAGGTGGAGAATGTAGGATTTCTGAAATTTGTTGGGGGAAAAGTGCCATCCACATAGTTGGAATGTAGATTTTTCTCATGCTCCACTTGTTCTTGCCACCCTTCCATGGATTCCATTTGAGTAGTTAGGGACTTGATGGAATTGATTAGTTTTAGAGGTACTTCTATTTGAGTCGCCTTCTATCTATAGAGAGTAAGTGGGGTTTGACGAAGTGGATTTGTTTTCATTGATCATTGATTCTCAATTTGTGCTAAGACTGAATGATCACCCTAGAGAGGGAGAGGTTGTCCTTATAATGGAGGGAAGTCAATATTATGTTCAACTTCCTCATTTATTTTGACCGATTCCTAGATCGAGAGCCATTATAAATCTCAGATGCCACTCTTACAGGAAGATCGACCCTTTTTGAATGAATTAGAGGAGTGATATTCATATCTTTCTGAAGAAGATTCACGGTGGTTATGTTTCCCCTGAGTATCTCCTCATTGAGTTGTTTGAGATTTTGAATCTCATTCTCATATTATGTTATCCCTTCCTATGTGGAAGGAATTTTGGGTATTCTGGGTGGGGATTGGGATGTAGGCACACCTTTACCATTATCTTTAGTAGTGTTCTACCATATAGGTGGTAAATAAATATTTGGAGATTCCATGTTTTGGATTCTCCTCAAGTTTTGGGTGCGTGCAGCTTTAGTGGTTGCATCCAAATCCTCTTACTGAGGTATATTTTATTTATTGTGTTCCTCCATGTCTATGTATTGATCTATGTTATCTATTATGTTGATGGTTAATACATTAATAGTGGTGCATCGGGAAATGGTAGTTGTTTAATTACTCTCAATGAAACTAGATGATTCTTCACTTCTTTAATTAGGGTTGTTTCTTGAAACCTTAGCCATGTTGGACCATTGTGGCTTGAGACCCCAATGGTGTTTGATTCAATTCTTCATAAATTACTCCTATATCGGCCTATGAACATGAACTCGAGGGAGTTTCTAGTCACATTTTCCAAATGGTACCCGAATAGAATAGGTTCATATTACAGTGGGAGGAACAGATGGGATACCATCCATCGTTATTTACCTCCCAACCTAGAGAAGACTAATTACCTCTATAGTGATGATGATGATGAAAATTACCCTATCCCTATGGTTTGGGGCCTCTTCAGGTCCACAATTGGAATTGGTTGATCCTTTTATTGAGGATTCAATTATTTTAGTTGAGTATTTGATGATTCTTAGGATGGAAATTGATATATAAATTCCCCCAACCTAGTGGGATGGAGTTGATTTCGAATAATCATGGATTTCCCCAGGCCCCTCTCAAAGGATGATAAACCTAGTTATGATGATTGAGATAAAAATTCCCCCATCCTAGTGGTATGGGGTTGATATTTTGTTTTTTTATATGTTCTAAATCCTATAAGGAATATATGATCCAATGGTGGAGGCGGTTGTAGATACTCCCCCGGCCTGGTGGGCTGGGTTCACTCCTGGGTGGATGTTGTGGTAGCTTCTATTGAGACCTATTTGATATGTCATAGTTGTGATCATGTATGAGTTGGGAACAATGTCATCCCATGATGGGAGTCATTTTCTATGTTAATATTATGGTTTTATTATAACTTCAGCTACCATTTTTGAAATACATTCCCATTTTTTGAAGGGCCCAATTCAAAGACCTAATTGTTGTCCTCTCCCTCTATTCCTGATGTATTGGCACTATTGAAGTGGGGGGGTGTTATACTATAGTGACCAACTAGCTCACACATCATCCAGTCCTCTAATTTCTTTAAATAATATGACATTATAGGAATTCATATCTATGGAATTTTTATTTTCTAGGTGAGAAGTGAATTACAATGCCCCATACTTTCCCCATCCTTGAATACAGATACATGGAGAGTATTTGGTGATTAGTTGTTGAATATTTATGATGTAATGGAAGTAAGTGTGTTGTATATTTTCATTGTGTTTTTCTAGTTTTGGATCTTGGGCATTGGAGATAGCAGTCAGGTCTAGGTGACCACATTGTATCATGATGGTCTGAAGGTGAACCACATATCCTGGATAAGGGAGGTGTCTAGCCTTCAATCACTAATGAGTTTTCCACATAATTTTTCATAGATAAGTCTTATAATCCTTCTCTATCTCATATGGGATCTCATAGTTAAAAGTGTAAAGGTTACAAACCATGGTGGGGAGGTTCTTTTCGGCTAACTCTCTCTATATATCAATGTAGGATTTCTCTTCATCAGACTTACATGCCTACATCAGGTCAGAATACAAAATGTACTTATTGGGGTCATCTGCTGACTGTAGTGGAGTTTTGTTAGAAGTTGATGGGGAACTATATATGGTTGACACTAATGTTTATAGAACCTCTCTATACAAAGGAGTCTATGTTTTGATCACCTATCTATATGAAGTTTTATGGGAAAGGGGGGGATTTTCTTGTCCATGGGAGATATCACTATGGGGAGGTTGACCATGGAGGATGTTAGGAGTAGAGTTCCTATGATCTATCTCCACACAACCACAATGAGGACTATCATAGTAATGATAACATTATACTTCAGTTAAATAGTTTATAGGCCCTTGGGGTGTTGAGAATGTGTCTCGAAAAACCTGAAGGACACTAACATTGAGTAGATTAGGGATATGATCCTCGTTATGTGTCATGGAAAAAATATACAGACCTATATTTTCATATTGTTCGGGATATGAGAATGCCATATGATGGATGTGAGAATATATTGATAATATTCTGGCATTGTGGGAATTTTATCCTTCTATTAAGAAGCTACTGGAATATTCCAAGGAGCTTCTTCATTATCGGTAGGAATATAAGCCTTCCTGTGAGTGGTTGTCAGAATATTCTAGTCAATCCTAGATGAAGTGGGTATATAATCTTGGTTAAAATATGAATTCCCCACTGAAATATGTTAATGGACCTCCAGAATGGGAGAAGGGATATGATCCTCCTATTCTATATTCTATTAAGTATTCTGGTGTAGTTGTTCATCGGTATAAGTAGGGATATGAGCATGGATTTTGTGAGCTACGGGAATATTCCAAATGGATTCACTGGTAGGAATATGAGTTTATCTAGAGGCATGCTCATCTCTCACTTGTTTATCCTTGTCCATAATATGGATATGATTACAATCCTAGGACTTTGAAATATGGCATCATTCTTTTTTGATTGGGATATAAGCCTGTCATGAGGAATGTGTCACTCTCACTTGGTGAGCCCTAACTAGAATGGGGATATGAGCCCAATATTAGGCATTTGGAATATGTTTTCAGCCATTTTTGATAAAAATATAAGCATATACTGAGGTATGTGTCACTCTCTCTTGGTGATCCTTGGTTGTAATGAGAATATGATCCCAGTATGATGCCTCATCCTTTACCAGAATATGACAATAATCCTCTGGATGTGAGAAAGAATGTGTGATTGTTCTAGAGAAACCACTTTCTCTTGTTGATTAGAGTGTTGTGTTGTCCTGGATATAGAGATAAATATATGAGTATATCCATGTATCTATACCAGTGTCATAATTTATTAGTAGAGTTCTTCAGTTGTTTCTATAATGTAATGTCACTTTAACAAAGTGTGTATAGGAATATAAGCTTGCATATTTTCTATCTCCATTATATACTATAAGATTTATTCAATTGAAGTAGGGATATGAGCCCACTTCTATCCTTCTTGTTTCACCAGAATATGATGATGGACTTCACGCATAGGGTAGGGATATTATTCTTCCCCATTCTTACTGTAGGAATATACCCACAGACTTCTTTCGAGTGAGTGGGAATATAAGCATTCTCACTGGATACTTCTAAAATATGTCAGTGGGATTCATTAGTGGGAGTAAATATATGAGCCCACTTGCAGTTATCCAAATATTTTCATGCCTGATGTTTTGTCCTTTTTTCTTTTCCATGGGTTTCAAAGGTGAAAATGTGTCGTGTGGTGCCCTCATTAGGTGACTGAGGGGAACCAGTAGGATGGCACTAATGATGGTGGTTGAAAGGATCCCTCCTCAATAAATCTTGAACTATAAGGAAGCCATAGTTGACTACTTTATCCACCTTCATTAGATAATGAAGGTGGTAAATTTCATGCTCTAGGGATAATATATTGAAGCATTTGGCAGTGGAAATAAGTGCTACTGGCTTTACTGCAGCTTTCTTTGGATGATACAAACTCATCGGTTTCAACGCTTAGAGACCCTCATGGGAAGTCTCAAGGGTCATGATTATACCATATCGATGGTATGCCCATACCATTGAATTATCCACCCAACGCTAAAGGTTTCATGCGGGTGAGATGATTCTGCATCCCAAGTGTAACATCTCAAAATTTCTATGTATTATTTCTAAATATTATATTGAATTATTTCAAGACTAGGTGTTGAGATGGCATGTGATTCCGAGGCCCGGTGTGCCTGGAACGATTTTTTGAAAAACAATTAAACTATAAATAGCATGCACAAGCGGTTTTCCTGAAAAATTAGAAAATCTTCCAAATGGGTGCCTGGATTAGAAATTTTAGGGCGCCTTTGTGTTCAGATCATTGAGTTTACCCTAGGTGGGGCCAAACATCGGTCAGTGTGAATTGGCCATGAAAGTTATTTTTTGGGCGTATTAGTAAAAAAATACTTAATAAAAATATGTTATTTTGACTCAATGACTCATTTTCTTTTTATTAGAGTCTTTCAAGAATCTAGGTTCATCACCATTGCCCTGTAATTCCTTTGATATGTGGAAAGGAAACCCTCTTGAAAAATGGCGATGATGGATCGAGCAGATCATGGAGTTTTGCACCAGCAGAGTTGGAGGATCTCATCAATTACAACAATGTAATCATTATTATTCAATGATCGATCCAAACTTGAGGTAGGGCATTATGTTTTAGGTTATTTCTTTCCCCATTCTTAGAACCAATGACGAACGCAGATCAACCAACGAACAGGTTGACCCACAGTTCAATCTTTCTTACGGTATGGGCTTGATTTGAGGGGATTTAATGAGAGATGAATATTTGTGATTATTCATTATTTGTTTATCCTTATAAAAAGTATTAATTGAAGTCAACATGAATAAAGTATTATATTTATTATTCAAGTGTTCTTGGTTATTTTTCTTATTCCTCGTTCTTCATGTTTTCACTGTTGGACCCTCATAGTAACTGCTCAATGTTTTTGGGTGGCTCAAAGTATTTTTAGACCCTCGGATCTAGGGAGAATTGATATCAAAAGCCAAATAAATAAATATCAGGACCCAAAAAACACACATCTTCAACCATTTTGAAATATGGACACTGGAGGTGGCCCAGCGGTCTGTGGAAGGGACCATCGGTGCGGGTCCGATGCGGTGGTCTGGTGAGGTGAAACGGTGGAAGTTCGGTGGTTGTAGGTGGTATGCGGTGATGTGGAGTGATGACTAGACATGACAGTGATCATAGGAAGTTGTAGGCGGTGTTGGAAACTAGAGTAGCGGGGATACAGAGGCTAGAGCACTGCCATGTGGTAGCCCGTGGAAAGGTGGTCGTGTATGTGGTAGGGAGACCACATACTTGGAAGGGTGTCCATGTGGATCCCAGAGTGGGGACAAGGTCATGGTTTAGGCATAATTGTAAGTCTAACCACATGTAATGCATCACGGAACCACGTTGACATGGGAGGCATGCAGTCGGTGCAGACCATGTGCGGCGCAGCAGGCCGGCTCGTGTGCATGTCGGTTGAACTAGGGAAAGTTAATCCACAGTCCAATAGGACCACTGGGCTAGGATGGTTTAGAACATACTAGACCAGACTGGGTTGGGTCATCTGGATTTGGTCAGGTCGGTCGGCAGGTCGGATCAGACTCGAGTCAGACCTTTTCACCAAAATGGCCATAACAATCAAATAGTGTGTCCATTTGATGATTCATTTTTTTGAATTAAGACCCTTGCGATGAGAAGGTCATTTTGAGATGATCTAAGTGAGTTTTTATGGATGTTGGAATTCATCCTTTTTGGATTGAGGAGTGATTTCTTCTAGAATGAGCATACTTTGAGTGGAATCATGTGGTTGTCTGTAACCTCGAGACTATGTGACTTTGAGACTACATGACTTTGAGACTATATGACTTTCTGAGACTATGTAACTCATCGGGACTGAGTGTCTCATTTGTACTAAGTGACTCATCAGGACTAAGTGTCTTACCGGTACTATGCGTCTCATCGATACTGGGTGTTTTGGGGATTACGTTAGATAATCCTGTTTTTCATGCTATAGACCTATACTTGGGTGATATGACTATGTATATTCTTTTTGGAATACTTAATGTATCTATTTTTGGCATACTTTGTATATTTATTTGTGTCATACTTCATGTATTTCTTCACGGTATACTTCATGTATTTCTTAGTGGTATTCCTTTGTGGTTTCGAGGTGTCCTATAGAGTTTGTTTTACTCACACCTGCATGGGTTTTACCCAAACGTGTCATGTCTTGTGAAGATGATCAACGCTGTGATGAAATCCTATCTGGTTCTTAGAGTGACCATATAGTCAAGGTGTGACCCTGCAATTTCAGACAGTTGTCATGTACCTACCCTTCATGTAGGGTTTTCTGTAGATAAGTTTCAAGAACTTATTCATTCACTTTCCAAACTACTTTTTGTGTTGGCTTGTATTCTATCCCTAGTTACTTTCCAGTTTTCTACTGATATACCCTATTTTTGGTATCTTAGTGATATTCATGCTTGTTTACTTAGTGTTTTACATTTCAGCATTTTCGTCTTGGTGATGTGTGTGTGTGTGTGTATACAGGTACATAGGAAAATGGATCCTATTTGTGGGATATTCCTACTCGGTGCTAGTCGCCAGCCCCTAGCCTATTGAAGGCGGGATTAGGGTAGTCATTAAATGGGCCCCTCTACAATGGGTTATGAAAAATTGGTATCAGAGCTAGTCATTTCTACTTAAGGACCAAGAGTTTGTGATATTATTTTGGGGAAACAATGTTAAGTGCTTCGAGTTAGGCTTTCAAGCCATAGAATCCAATGTCGGTGTAGTAGATAATGTATCCATACACCAGGACTCTGAATTCTTCTTTTTGAATTCATACATGAAAACACTAGTTTCAGGTAAAATAATGGTACATGCCTCATATAGGATTTGGGTGCGTTCTCATGTCCTTCTTGAGTCAGCTCACCCGGTATACTCTATTGATTGTGGTACATCTTGTTCTATTTTAGGATGCCTCTATGTAGATAGCTAGTCAGGATTCCAATGCCTGGTCATTCAGAAAATCCTCCTAGAGAAGAGGTATTAGTACAGGGGAATGTATCGAAGATAGTACCTTCGGGTAGTTTACCAGCGATACCACCACCCATCGAGTAGTAGCTACTACTAGCGCTACCGGTTGAGGATGCACGTAGGCTGAGTGCATTACATGAGTTACAGAGGCAGCGACCTCCTAGGTTTTAGGGTGAGATATAACCCCATGTAGCTAAGTATTTTTTGGAGGTAGTTACATGTGTATTTTTCCTTATGAGTATACCTTCCGAACAGATGGAAGTCCTAGTTACGAGTCTTCTTCAAGGCGGGGTGATGGTGGAGCTTAGTGACCCAAAAACATGATGAGATGACTCTCTCTTGGTAAGCCTTTGAGATTATTTTTAGAGTGAAGTTATTTTCAGCTACGTTACACTCAATGTGTATAAAGGAGCTTCTGTATCTGCAATAGTTCATTCAGATAGTGGCGGAGTACTCTACGAGATTTACTAATTTTTATTGCTACTCTATGGATATGGTATGAGACCCGTTCTTCAAGGATCTTACCTTCGATCAGGGCATACACCAGGAGATTATGGAATCCATGATATAACTTATCATTCCTATATATGTTGGGGTAATCAAGCAAGCTCTTCTAGTGGAAATCTTTCTAGCGAAGCAGGCAACGGTAGTGGGAGCTACCACCGGGAACCAGGTAGCTAAGACTTTGAAAGTAGGTAGACGATAGAAGTCACAGGGACCCAATAAGGTCAATCACTCTAGGGGATGGCCCTAGGACACAGGATCAGTGGTGTGGGGATCCAAGGGCAGAATGAGTTAGTTAAAGGATAAGATGTGTTACTCATGCGGCAGTCGGGGACATCGGGCTCAATATTTCCCAACCTGTCTTATGACCAATCAGGAGACGGTCAAGGGATCATTAATACAAGGGATAAGGTCGTAACATGGTGGTATGTAGGGTAGTGGACAAGGAAAAGGAGTAGATAGGGTAGTAGGAGGTGGTTGGAGGTTTGATGTATTACCACCACCACCCCCAAGTGGTCCACAACAGGCTTAGGGAGCTAGTGGAAAGGAATGAGGCAAGCTTCAAACAATAGAGGATTATGACCCTGAGGCTCCAGGAATGATTATAGGTACAATATATGTCTTTTCCACCTTAGATTCAGTTTTTATAGACATAAATGTCGGTCATTATTTTATTTCCACGACCCTTGTTCGAGACTCGATGATTCTGGTGGAACCATTGACTCAACCCTTATATTTAAAAAATCCTAAGGGAGGGGATTTGATGATCACACATTGGTTCTGATAGTGTGACCTTAATCTTGTAGGTGAGAGTTTTGGTTAGGATCTCTTGGTAGAATCATTTAAACTTTATGACATCATTCTCGGTATGGAATGGTTATCCACAGTCCATGCCCATATTGACTATTTTAGGCACAGAGTACAATGTTTCTATGGTGATGGGACCGGATTTTCCATTTTTGGGGAAAAGGAAATGCATGAAGTGTGGGATACACTCACACATAGAAGTTTATAGCCGATCACGCATCAGTTGGATATCCTAGCTCTCAGTGCAGTGGATGAGATGAGTCCCAAGTTTCCTACAGTGGTGGAGGAGTACGAAGACATATTTCATGAGGATTTTCTAGTATTACCTCCTCACAGGTAGGTAGAATTATACATTGATATATAACCTGGTACAACATTGACGATATCTACATATGCATATCAGATGTCTCTCTCAATTCTTCATGATCTGACGATGTAATTAGAGGACTTGCAGAGGAATGGCTTCATGAGACCTAGTGTTTCACCATGGGAAGCCCTAGTTTTGTATTCCAAGAAGGCATACGAGATATTGAGGTTATGTATGGAATTCCAGTTCTTGAACCAAGTGACCGTCAATAATAAGTATCCATTTCTGAGGATCTATGACCACTTCGATCATTTGAAAGGGGCATGGTGGTTCTCAAAGATTGACCCCAGATCTGGCTATCACTAGCTTCGAGTAAGGGATGAGGATATACCGAAGATGACTTTCAGGTGTCATTATGGCCATTATGAGTACTTATTGATTCTATTTGGTGTGAAAAATTCCCCAACAGTGTTCATGGGACTCATGAACATAATCTTCCAACCTTACTTTGAGCATTTCGTTTTGGTCTTCATTGATTGCAACCAAGTGTACTCGATGTCTGAGGAGGAGCACATGATACACTTGAGGATGGTCTGAGATACACTCTGAGAGCACCAAATTTATGGGAATCTCTCAATGTTTTGGTTATGGATATGAGAGTTCCATTTACTAGGACACATAATTTCAGAGGCTGGAGTTGTGGTGGATCCAATGAAGATTGAGGTGGTTCTTTCTTGGGAGCCACCCAAGAGTGTTACCAAGGTGCATAGTTTCCTTGGTTTGGTTGGGTAATATCAAATTTTTATACCCAAATTTTATAGAGTAGAAACACCCTTGATATATTTGACACGAAATGGGTATCCTTTCATGTAGATGGAGAAGTTACATGAGAGTTTTAAGTAGTTGAGGTGGAGATTGACGAGCACTCACATCTTAAGATTGGCAGAGGAGGGTGTCGAGTATGTGGTGTTCTGTGATGCATCAGGAACTGGGCTTGGTTGTGTCCTGATGTAGAGGAAAGTGGTGATTGCTTATGGTTCATGACAATTGATACCACATAAGAAGAACTTCATAACCCATGATCTTTAGTTAGTAGTAGTAGTCTTTGTACTGAAGATGAGGTGACACTACCTGATGGGAAAGTAGTTTATCATCTACTCTGACCACAAGAGTATCAAGTATATCTTATCTCAGAATGAACTGAACTTGAGATAGAGGTGGTGGATAGAGTTCATCCAGGACTATGACGTTGAGATTGTCTATACTCATGGGAAGGGGAACTTGGTAGAAGATGCTCTCAGCAGGAGATCAAGTTCACAGTTTTTAAATGAGGCATCAGAGTAGTTATCCTCATTGAAGATATCCTTTGTGGGTGGATATGGAGAAGCTTACCTCCAGTTTATAGTTTTCACCCCTCTGCTCTTACTACAAGTTAGGGAGGCACAACTCAGAGATACTGACTATGATAGTTTATGTGCTCAGATGTCTATAGGGCATACCCCTGATGGATATTCTAAAGGTGGGGTGTACATCGTTCTTTTCAGAGGACGCATAGTGGTACCGATGGCATTATGAGAGGAGTTCTTGATTGAGTTTCATACAACCCCTTTGGAGGTACATCTAGGTGTGTAGAAGATGTACCAGGACTTCTAGTGTTAGTTTTGGTGGCCGAGGATGAAGAAGGAAGTAGCAAAGTTCATCTCTCGATGCCTCACTTGTCAGCAGGTGAAGGCTGAGCACTAGGTTCTAGTAGGTTTGACTCAACCACTTGAGGTTATATAGTGGAAGTGGGATGGTAAATAGATGGAATTCATGAAAGGGTTACCACATATGTCTAGGGGTCACAATACCATATGGGTGATCATTGAACGAATCACCAAGTCATCCCACTTCCTAGCGATTTGGGAGCAGAGTTCAGTATAGAGCTTGGGACTCATCTACATATAAGAGATAGTTCGACTACATGGAGTTACATCAATGATAGTCTCAGATCTTGATGCTCCCTTTATATCCCAGTTTTGGAAGGTATTGCAGGAGGTGTTTGGGACTCAACTGTGCTTGAGCATATCTTTTCACCCATAGAAGGATGACCAGACTAAGCAGACCACATAGGTTCTGTAGGACATGTTATGTGCTTTCATCCTAGATTTTGACCGCAGTTGGGAGGATCACCTAACTCTGATGGAGTTTTCATACAACAACAGCTACCATTCCATTATTAGTATGGCACTGTTCAAGGCCTTTTATAGGCGACCCTACAAGTCACCACTTTGCTAGACAGACCCAAGAGAGTCAGCCCTCATGGGCCCGAAGGTAGTGCAGGAAACTATAGAGAAGGTGAAGGTCATCCAGAAGTAGATGAAGACTGCATAGAGTCGTCTGAAGTCTTATTATGACCGATGATTAAGGCCTTTAGAGTTAGATTAGGGAGACCCTATGTTCCTTTGGGTCTCTCCTCGATACGGGATACAGTATAACAACCCTGCTCTTTATTACACACATAAAGATGATTTATTACATAAGCTTGCACTTAAGAAAAATCTGAGGATCGAGAGTTTTAGTGTCTTGGAAAATTAGGGATATTACATGATAATTTAAGACATAAAATACAACATCTTTATTGAAAACTTATTTTACATGACCACAACATTATTTCGTACTTAGCATTTCATGGGATAACCTGAGGACATACATAAAAAAGGGGTGAGATATAAAGCCCAGTAAGGGATTAAACAAGGCATAACATGAAGAATACAATACATGTTAGTAAATAGGCATGTCAATGGATCATAATATAAACATGAACATAAATTCATGATATAGCATGATTATCATAACATGGAGATGTGGCATCAACATTTAACATGATATTAGCATGATCCAAGGCTCATTGCACATGGAGTATTAGTAAACCATCATTGCACTTGAATTAGGATGATTAAACCCTCATTTCACTTGAATTATCATGATTAAACCCTCATTGAACATGATGTATCATGATACTAATCTTTACCCAATTCATTGGAGTGCTATCAGGGCGCACCCTTCTTAATCATTTCATTCAATGCATAAGTGTCCCACATAGATCATACAAAATGGATTAATTAAATGTCATATTTTATTCCAAGAATAATATATGTGGAATACATTAATTTAAGTCCTCAATCAATAAGTACATGTGCATAAATTTTAATACCCTTGATAGAGAAATTGGTATGGTATTCACTTACACTATGATTTTTGCATGGAAAATTTTGGTGTAACTTCGGTCGCATAAGGACTTCAAATATAAATCAAAAAATGGGTTGATGAGAGATAAAGGGTTATCTCGTAATTTATTCATGGAATGGAAAGTAATTGGGTCATATAACATAATATCCCAATATATGTAATGAAATTTAGATGCATAATATAAAAGAATTGCTTGAATATAAATGAAGAGAGGGAAATCCCTTACGGAATTTCGGCATGGTAACAGACATACATGGGAGAAATTAATGAGATAGAATGAGGTATATAATCATTAAAACATAAGTATGTTAGTATAAGTGAGTTGGTAAATCATAATCCAACATTTTTAATTAAAAAGGAAACTTGGTCATAAATAAAAAAGGAAGGAAAGTGAGGATACCTTACTTGAGTGTGTGACTTCTATAGCTTAAAGAGGGGCTTCTTAAGAGATTTGGGTACCTTGGGAGGATTATAGAGAGATGAGGGAAGAGTAGTGATGTGATCCAAGGGTTTTGAGTGAAGAGAAGTGGGATCTTGTGTGGGTTTATATAGGAAAAGAGAGGGGGGTTCTTTAATATTTCACAAACTTAGGTTTTGGAATCTATATAATTAAATATTCACTACCCCAAACCAACCAATGGTTTTTTACCATGGTTTTTTCTAAAGGGGAGTGGAAAAAATTATTTTATAAGGCCAATGTTCGAACTTATTAAAATATTAGGCTTAATTATGTGGAGGTGAGTCACACTCTCAAGGAAATCATTTTAAAAAGTTAAAATATTTTATAAGTCTTGGAGGGTCCACTAAGGCACCATAAAATAAATCTAAAAATCACATTATTTTAAAGGTAAAACATATATTTTCAGAATATACCTTTTATAATATTTTATTACATCACTGTTTGGTCATTATGATGTCATAAAACACATTATATATTTAAATGGTATTTAATTTTTACCAAAAAATTCGATTGTCTCAGAAAATTATGAAAAAATAATAATTAGATAATTTTGATGTCCTGAATACAAAAATAATATTAATTTTATCTAAATAATTTTTGAAATATGTGAATTTTTTGTTTTAAAATAAAAACTGACATTTATCAAAAATTCATGGGTTTTGACAAAAACAGCTTTCAAACCATAATAAAAATTACAATTGTATAAAAATTATATGATCATTTATATTTAATAAAATGGAATTTAGTAATAATATTTTATTAAAATATTATTTAATTCAAAAATCCATTAATTCATCAAAATATATTTATTAATTTAATATTAACTAAAAATAATATTTGTGCTTTAAAAACCATTTACAAAGTAACAATAATAAAATGAATGTATATTATTTATACAAAAAAATAAACATAATGATTATTCTAGGTTATTGTTACATAACCCCTTAAAACACCCACATAAGACCTAAGGTTAAGGTGTACGATGTTGATAGACTCTTGGGGTGGCTCAGATAACATCACTCTGGTGGTAATCTCTATTAACTTCCACTTATCCCGTAGGTGGTTCCGTTCAAGATTAACGTGTTGAAACTTAACTTGGGATTGGTCAAGAGTGAAGCCCAGTGATGCTACCTCATTTATGAGCTTTGGAAAATGGTCTTCGTATAGATAAATTCTATTGGATGTGTTCATTTCTTCCTTTGTCTGAGTAAATTGTATTTTTTAAAGCCCTGTATTTATACTAATCATGTGATCACTGTTCAAAGGCTATAATAGCAATGGTAACAATTCATAACAGTATTTTAAAATCCAAAAACATAAAACCAAGTAATTTAATATGTTTTATATAACCATTTTACATAATAATACATTTAATTAGTTTAAGAGTAATTTTCATTAATAAATTTTTTTGGTCATTACATATATATATTTGGCCAAGGAGGCAAGATACCTCCGAGGTTCATTAGAAATTTCTTAATACTATGTAGAGTTGGAAATGTGGCATACCTATTGGATCTAACTCTATAGTTAGAGATGGTGCGTGACATCTTCCATGTTTCACAGGTGAGGAGATAGATGCATGATCCATCGCACGTCATTGACGGGGGAGAGCTAGACATTGATGATGAAGAAAATTTTGAGGAGTACCTGGTAAAGATTGAGGATCGATAGAAGATGATCCTTTTTGGGTGGTTGATTCCTCAAGTGCACTTTTAGTGGCAGCATAGGAATCTCTAGGAGAGCACATGGGAGAGGGAGGCTCAAATTCATTCTCATTTCCCCCATTTGTTTGTATATCCTTTTTGTTTTGGCTTTCAGGGACGTAAATCACTTAGGTGGGAGAATGTAACATCTCAAAATTTCTTTATATTATTTTTAATTATTATATAGAATTATTTCAAGACCAGGCTTTAAGATGGTGTGAAATTCTGAGGCCCGGTGTGCACAGAACGATTTTTTGAGAAATGTTAATCTTTAAAAAGCACTCACAAGAGGTTTTCCTGAAAAAATATAATATCTTATAAACAGGTGCCCAGATCATAAATTTATGGGAACCATTGAATTTCAAACATCAAGTTTACCCTAGGAGGGGCCTAACATCGAATGGCATGGGTCAGCCATGAAAGTTATTTTTTGGACGTATCAGTAATAAAATATTTTATTTCAACGTAGCGAACCATTTTATTTTTGTTAGATTTTTTCAAGAATCCAAGCTCATCACCATAACCCTAGAAATCCTTTAAGACATGGAAAAGAAACCCTCTCAAAAAATGGTGATGAATGATTGATTGTACTATGGATTTTTGTGCCAGCAGAGTTAGAGGATCTCGTTAACGATAAAAACACAATCGTTCTTCATCAATGATCGATCCAAACTTGAGGTAGGGAATTATGCTTTAAGTTATTTCTTTACCCATTATTAGAACCAATTGAGAACATAGACAAACCAATGAATAAGTTGACCTGTGGTTTGATCGTTCTTGTAGAATGGTCTTGATTTGATAGGATTCAATGGGAGATTAATTTATGTGATTATTCTTTCTTTGTTTATCCTTCTAATAAGGATGAATCAAGGCCGACACGAATAAAGGATGAGATTTTTTTCTTCGGGCATTCTTGGTGATTTTTCCTCCTCCCTGTTCTTAATTATTTTTGTTGGACCCTTGTGGTCATGGATTGATGTTTTCGGGTGGCTCTGGGTATGATCAGACCCCCATATCCAAGGAGAATGAATATTAGAAGCCAGATCGGTGAATATTGGGACTCGAAAAACCCGAATCTTTAATCTTTTCAAAATCCGAGCATAGGAGGTGGTCTAGTAGTCTGTGTAAGGGACCGTCAGCGTGGGTACAGTACGTAGGTATGGAAAGGTGAAATGGTGGTTGTTTAGTAGTTTTATGAGGTGTGTGGAAGCATGGAGCGATGGCGACTGAAGGTGGTTGGAGGTGGCATCGATGACCAGAGTGGCGGGGATGCGGAGGCCGGAGCGGAGCCACATGGGATCCCATAGTATTGGAAGGTAGTAATATGAGGGGGATGTAGTGATGTGTCTGCATACATAGTAGGGCGACCATGTGGAGCTCATAGTGGTAGAAATGTCGTGGGGTAGGTGGAACCGGAAAGCCGGCTACTTGGAACGTGGAATGGCACTACATTGATAAGGGAGGCATGTAGTCGGGGCAGACCATTGTGGCACAGTAGGCCGAGACATGTGCATGTTGGATGGACCAGGGGGAGTTGGGCCATGCTCCCGCAATCCTAGTGGGTAGGTCCATGTTGGTTCAGACCGGGTCTGACAGGTCGGATCGGACCTGGACCGAACCTAGGTCAGACCTTTTCACTAAAATGATCTTAAATTTCAAACTGTGTGTCCGTTTTATGAGTAATTTGTAGTGTTGGGACCCTTGAAAAAATAATATCATTTTTAGATACTATAAGTGAGTTTTTATGGAATTGATCATGTGATGTTTTTGGATTTAGGAGTGAGTTCTCCCGGAACGACCATACTATGAGTGGAATCCTTTTGCTGGATGTGACCTTGAGACTATGTGACTTTGAGACTACGTGACTCATCAGGACTGAGTGTCTCATCAGTACCAAGTTTCTCGTCAGGACCGAGTGTATTTATAAAACTATGTGTCTCATCGAGACAAGGTATTTGAGGGATTACGTTAGATAATCATGTTTTGCGTACTATAGACCTATAACTGTGTGAGCTAACTACGTATCTTCTATTTGGAATACTTGATGTATTTATTTATGGGATAATTCATGTATTTATTTGTGTCATACTTCATGTATTATTTTCATGGTATACTTAGTGTATTTCTTAGTGGTATTCCTTTGTGGTTTCAGGGTGCCCTATTGAGTATAGTTTTACTCACCCCTACATGGTATTTGCCTGCACATATTATGTTTTGTGCAGATTATTAATGCTTTGACAAAGTCTAAGGTGGACCAGGACCAGGTGGCTCTTAGAGAGACCAGATAGTTGAGATATGCTCCTACAGATTCAGACAATTTTCTGTACCTACCCTTCAGGTAGGGTTTTCTGCAGATGAGTTTTAAGAACTTGTGCATTAACTTTCTAGACTCTTTTCTAGGTGGAATTGTATTTTATTCTGAGTTACTTTCTAGTTTTCTAATGTTGTACTCTATTTTTGGTATCTTAGTGGTATTCATGCTTGTTTACTTAGTGTTTTACATTTAATTATTTTGTTCTTGGAGATGGGTGTGTGTGTGTGTGTGCAGGTACTTAGGAAAATGCCTCTCATTTATGGGATATGTCTACTTAGTTCTATTCATCAGCCCCTGGCCTATTAGAAGTGGGCTTGGGGTAGTCACAGCATGGGACCCTATGGGATGGTTCGTGACACTATTGGGGTTGCATCCATAACTGATTTTCTAGAAATATCACTAGATAAAGACATGATCTTAGGTTGTCTATTTTTTGTGAGAGAAGTATCTATAGTCACAAATACAACAAAGAACAAGGTCACCAATCAGTTTATCATCACAGGAATGATATACTCTCAATCAGATATGCATGGGTTACACAATTTTCCTTTCTTATTCTCAGTCAGGAAATTATACTCATGTGGACTTGTCATGGTGAGGGTGGACTTATTTCATGAGAATCCCAGTAAGTGAGGATCAGTCGATAATTTTAATCATTTGGAAGTTTCATGTAATATTCTCCACTTTTTTGCATAGGATATGAAAATGAAATGTTCTAACACATGGTAAACTAATCATTTTTCTATTTAATAGATTCACATCAGGTTCACCATTTTTGTGTGTGGTAAAGATATGTTAATCACCCATATAAAGGGAATAAAATGGTCAGAAAATTTTATAGTGGGGGGTTTGATGTCCATACAATCATTCACATCTGGTTCACCATTCATGTTTATCTTCTATAGAATCTCTCAATGGTTATCACATCCATAATTGAGGATAGACCTAATTTCCAAAGGTAGAAGTTCAATTGGTGTTTCAGACCCAATGGAACTTAAGAACTCACATTGGTCGAGAGGATGGGAGTTTGGGCTCGTTACACTCTTTTGGGGGAATTATTTCATACTCTGGTACTCTCTTATATATTTAATATATGTTTGAGAATTTATTCTTAATCCTGATATGGAACCAGTTACCCTAAAAATGATCATGTATTGAATCCTTCCATGTGTAAAGGTGAGTTTATTAATGAGTCCATCTATATATATCTGAGGTTATTCATCCATTTCCCCTTAATGGGTAGATACTTATATTTTGAATCCATATAACTAGGCACTCTGAGGATTGTTTTCATCTAGGGACTCGATTAATATTATAAAGATGAGATTGATCCATTATGAGGTGTCCTATATATCCTGTCTACAATACTAGAAAATGGCCTTATACCCACAATTTTCCCAAAACCGTGGGTATAGGTATAGTATGGGAGCCTATACGCACAGTTTTGGAAAATTGTGGGTATAGGTTGTTTTTCAAGACATATACCCACGGTTTTTTCTAAACTATGGGTTTATGGTTGTTTTTTGAGACCTATACCCACAATTTTTGTAAAATCATGGGTATAGGGTTGTTTTTTGAGGACAAATACCCACGGTTCTCCAAAACTGTGGGTATAGATTTCCCACATTATGGTGGAAAAATATTCATAGGACACACAAAAAAATTCATAGGAACACCTATTCCCACATTTTTATACCTATATCCATGGTTTATATAAATATATATAAGTAAATATGTATTTATATACCAATAATTGAAATAGGGTAGTGGTTAGGTTCTAGAAGAGTAAAGGGGCAGTCCAAGGATCAAATCCCACGGTCGCATATTTTTTCAAAGTTATACCCACAATCTTACAAATTGTGGGTATAGGTTAATGACACAGTGGAGTGGACCTATACCCATGGTTTCCAAAAATGTGGGTATAGCTCGAGGCTATACTGATGCCTCGTTTTCCCATGGTTCCTTGAAACCGTTGGTATATGGAAATTTTCCAGTAGTGCTATAATAGGAATCTAAACCCACAAAGTTCATTGAACCCATGCAGTTTAACATCATGCATAAAGGACATATATTGGGGAACTTATGCATAGGGTATCAGGCTCAATCTTCACGTAGGCATCCTACATATCATGGTTATCCAAGGAATCAAAGTCATTGTAGTAAAATTTGATTGGGGATTACACAGTATGGTTTCCATGGATAGTGGAGAATCATAATGATAATTTTATGATCATTTCAACTCTCTAAGCCCACATGAGCGATGCTCAATGTGAGTAACAAGGGATAAGAAGTAATCAATCTCACTACATTTGGATGTGGGAATTCTATATTGGGATATCCCTTTTGATGTTTTGTATGGATCTTGAGCCTTAGGAATTCATCCTACATGTCTCAGATATGGCAGGAATCAGATTCATCATAGTTCAATTGTCATCTTGATTCACCAATGGATGAGGCAGAATGATAATTCCATGGGAGTGATTGGGTCCTAATGGTTGGAATGTCTGAGACATAGAGGTAATTACACTAAGGTGGGTGCCCAGTTGATCTCGGGCTTTAAGATAGTGTCCTATGTATCCTGGTTAGGGCAGGAATCAGAGTCATTAAAGTTCAGTTTGATAAGGGGTTAATGTAACACCCCATGGTTTAAAAAAAATAAATGAAATTCATGAAACATTATTTTAAGTAGAAATTTATAACTAGCCTTTAAACATAATTTTCTTCTTCAATGTTTTGAATTTCAAAAAACGGTCATCTACAATTGTGTTCAGTAAGTTATTTGGAGTTTGATGAAACCAACTTGTTTTTTTAGTGAATAATAACATACCCTTAATAATAGCAATATGAACCTAATTAATAGTAAATTGTCTTATTATTTTATTTTCTTAAGGTTTTAATATAATGACATCCTGGTTAATTTTTCAATGTGATATAAAAGTTGTTATAGAATTAAAATTGTTAATTTTTGAATTAAGTATGATTTTATTTTAAAATTAAATTAATAATATTTAGAAAATTATTTTCAAAAAATGGAGTTCATTTTTGAATTCTACACATCAAGAAATGCTAAGGGTTAATTTTTTGGAATTTTTCTGGAATTCTGGAATTTTTTATGAATAGTGAAATACGGTAAAATACTATATATTCAACTTATCAGTAAAATACACAATTTATGACATCATAAGTGATGTAAGGACACTTTTTCCGAACTCACATGCCATTATTACTATTTGGGGTCACATGAACTAAGACTATTCATAGTCTTGAGCAAAAATATTATAATAATGATAAAAATAATGTTAAATACCTCCCCTCTTCCACTATAAATACCACCCTCATTCCCCTCCTCCTCCCACACCTATCAATCCTTGATCATTGTCTAAATTTTTCCAAATTCCTTCCACAATATCCTTCCCCACATACAAGACCTTCTGGTCTCACCCAAAGTCCAAAATCAAAGGCCTTAAGAAATATCTCAAGGAGAAGAGATCAAGAGGTAAACATCCTCTTTTGTTTTCTTTATTTTATTTCATTTTATATTATTATTTTTAATTTCCTTTGTATTATGTTGGGATATGTCATTTCACATCCCCATTACTTCCCATATTATGTAATAATGATGAGATACCCCTTTTCTCAAATTTTCTTTTATTTTGAGATTCCATTATTTTCTTTTTCTTTCCTCACCTCCTCTTATCTAAGAGGCATGAAAGATACTTAAATAATTTATATTCTGGATTTTTTCATGTTCATGGAAAATTCATCATCATTCTTATTCTCCTCTCCTACTTATTCAAGGAATATAAACATTGTCTGTGATGTGTCAAATTACTGACATCGTGGATGATGTGATTTAAATTTTATTTAATTCCTGCAAGTCTGGTCATGAAACCATTTTTATGTTTGAACCAGGTTAGAATATATCTATTATGTCTCATCCATGGTTCTGGAATTATTTTTTACCCATGTTTTTAAATTATAAAACAAAACGAGGTTGTTATTATCAAAGAACCACTAAAATGATCTAAACGGACATCATTAATGTTTTAACTTATGAATCATCCTCATTTAAGAATTAAAAATGATAAATGGTATAATTTATAGTTCTGGAAATATGTAACTACCATTCCATTCCAATTATGGTGTTTCACTTCCAATCAACAAGAATATCCATCATGAACTGATCATGGAAACCATGTAAAGAATGCACCTGACACAGTGTAAATAACAAAATATTACTGAAAAATGTGTTGAATGATGTTGTAAAATGATCATATAAGGTGTTATAAACATTAATATGTTTCATTAATATGTTAATAACACTCTTTTAACCATTATACAGGATTTTTAAACACCTTTTAAGTAAGAAGAACCTGAGGTAAGGGAATTCTTAACCTAATCCCCATTCTTTGGGTTAACCTTCTTCTTTATTCATTATGTGGTATTAAGATTATTGGTGTGATGAATTTTTGTTTATATTATGTTTCACTATGTGTATTTACAGTATATACACATATCTATTCCATTAAATTAATTCTAACTCCAATTATATTTTTAAGCGACCTTCTTTTTAAAATCCTTTTAAAACTCTCTTTAATAAATTTCAAAAGGATTATTCTTTTTTATGTATATGTAATTAGTAGTTTATCCTGATTTAAAGATACATTATTACCATGATATGTTCCTTGGAAATTATTTATTTTGGGTTGATCCCATTATAGCTCAAGATATTTTGGTTTGATCCCATTATAGCTCAAGATGTGACGGGTGATCCCCATTATAGCTCTCCAATGCATTGGGTACTCTAGAGATAGAATCTGACTAAAAAGGTTATTCCATGTGTAAGGGTGAATGTAAGATTGATATGGTAAATATTTCCCAAGGAAACTACAAGATGTTTTTATGCATATGAGTTTTTATGATTATGGGTTTTATTGGATTTTATGTTATCACTTGACTAGTGCTTTCTTTCTTTATATCCCTTACTGAGTTTTATACTCATCCCAAGTTTTAAAAAAAATTAATAGGATATAATTATGGGTAAGAAAAATAAGGGAGTAATGATGTTTGATATGGAGTGTTGTTAAATAAATCATGTTTTAAGTTTAAATGTTTTACATTTTGAAAATAATGGACACTGTTTTAGTAGTATCCTCTTATTTGAATGTGGTATGTCATGTATGTAAGATATCCTAATCCTTTAAAACTCTAAACATGAAAAGATCCTTAATGTGTAATGATGTATTTTCTTGTCTAAAATTCATGATTAAGTAACATTTTATGGTATGGTCCTTATAGTTGGTACCAAAGTATGGTTTAGATAAATTTAGTGGTTAGGATGATGTTAATAGAATAACATAAATGATTTTTACTCTATGATTAATTTTAAATGTTATAGAATTTAAATATTACCATGTTGATTCAACTAAGATATGTTTGTTCAGAATGGTTTTTTGCAGAAGAAATAGGGAAGCTGAAGTAGGAATGCACCAAGAGGATGATGTTTGTCTGAATCTTCAGCCCGAAATGGTGGAAATTGGAACTGAGCAGTTTTTGAAAGCAATGGATCAGTTGAATCAAGAAATAAATGTGGGTTTTATCCATTATAGATATTAACATGATATACCATGAAAAAACATGTCTTTTATAGAGCATTTTATGAGGCAACATCCTCCAACATTAAGTGGAACCGTAAATCTAGTGATAGTCGAAGGATAGATCAATGCTCTAGAAAAGATATTTGATGCCATGGGATGTTCAGAAAATCAAAAGGTAATACTAGAAATTTATCTTTTGGAAGTTGAAACTGATCAATGGTGGTCTCTGGTTAAGAATACAAGATAAAGAGATGATCTTTACAGTTTGGAATGGGATGATTTTAAGAGTCTTTTTCTAGAAAAATATTTTCCTAAAACTGTTTGACTCAAATTGGAGAAATAATTCTTGGAAATTAAGTATAAGATGATGATTATATGGTATCATATGAATCCAATTTTACAAGATTATCCAGGTATGTACCAGATTTTAATCGGGATTTTTAAAGTAAAATTAATAGATTTTACTCTGGTTTGAAATCTTTTTTGAGAAGGGCTTTGGCCTTATGAGAGTTTAAAAGCTATGAGAAGCTCATCTGTTATGATGAAAAAGTTGAGATAGAGTTTTATGAAACATATATGCCTCATGATGACAAGAATAAGAAATTTTCTAGTTGGTAGGCAATAGGGAAGAACTCATCAAAGAAGTCCGGAGGTAAGAAAATGAATTTTCGTTCTTGTGAAAAGAGTAGTAAATGGCATCCTGGTGAATGTATTGTAAATTTTGGAAAATTCTACCAATGTGGAAATTTTAGACACATGTCTCATGAGTGAGAGGAAAATGATCTAAAAATTAATGATAATTCAAGGGTGATATTCTTTAACTATAAGGAATTAGGTCATTTTCTAATGTTTGTTAGAAGCTAGTTACTCAAGCAGGGAATCAATAAGATTGGAAGCATAAGGGTTTGGTAAAATCATTTTCAACCATTTTAGTAGATTTTGAGATGTCAAATGAGGTGCTATCAGGTACATTTCTTATTTTTATAGATTTCTAAAATGTTTTGTTTGATTCAGGGTCTACACATTCATTCATTTCTGAGAAATTTTCAGAAAAATTGGGAATTAAACCTCATGAAATGAAACCATATCTCATGGTAAAAACACCTGGAGGAAATATTTTTTCAAAAATAAATTATAAGAATATTTTTATCCTTGTATGTGCAAAGATTTTACCTACAAACCATATTATTTTTCCTCTAGTAGAGTTTGACTTTATTCTGGGAATGGACTGGATTTCTTTTTATCATGCTAAGATAGATTGCAGTGAAAAAGAAGTTATTTTTCAGAAATAATTTCAATTTGTATACAAGAATGAACCCATACCATTAATGACATATCAGGAAGTTAAGAAACAGATAAAGGATGGAAATTAAAGTTATCTTGCTCATATTTCTGAAGATAAGGTAACTATCCAGATTAACGATGTGCCAGTGGTAAATGAATACTTGGATGTATTTCCTGATGATTTTCCTGATGTTATTCCTAATCGATAGTTTGAGTTTACTATTGACTTAGTTCTTGATGCTAAGCCAATTTATAAACCCCCTTATCTAATTACCCAAATGAAACTTCTGTAATTAAAAAAGTAGTTGCAAGAATTATTAGATAAAGGCTTTATCCAACCCATCACTTTACCATGGGGTGATCATGTCTTGTTTGTTAAGAAAAAATATTGTTCAATGAGACTTTTCATCGATTATAGAGCCTTGAATAACATTACTGTTAAAAAAAGTATCATTTTCCTCATATCGATGATTTGTTTGATAATCTCTAGGGAGCGCAGTATTTTTCGAAGGTTGACCTGAGGTCGGGGTACCATTAGTTGAAAGTAAAGGATGAAGACATCCTAAATACTGTGTTTTGTACTAGATATGGTCATTATGAACTTTTAGTTATGCCATTTAGGATAACTAATACACCTGATGTATTCATAGATCTTATAAATATAATATTTTATGAGTTCTTGGATAAGTTTTTTGTTGTGTTTATTGATGAAATTCTGGTATATTCTATAAGTAAAGAGGGTAATGAAAAACATATAAGGGTTGTTTTGAAAACATTAAAAGAAAATAAACTATATGGAAAATTCATAAAGTGTGATTTTTGGTTGCAACAGATTTCTTTTCTTGGGGTAAATAAGGATGGAATAATAGTTGATCCTTCCAAAACAAAATTGGTTGATGAATGGACAAGACCTACAAATGTTACAGATATTCGTAGTTTTCTTATATTAGTAGGTTATTACTGATGGCTTGTTAAAAACTTTTCACGGTTATATAGCCCGCAAACTAAGTTAACATGAAAAGGGGTTAAATTTATTTGGACAGAAGAATGTGATGTTTTTTAGGAACTAAAGAATAGATTGGTGAATTCTCCAGTTTTGGCCTTTCCTTCCTGAAATGGTGAGTTTATCATCTATAGTGATGCTTCATTAAAGAGACATGGTTGTGTTCTAATACATAATGATCTGGTAATTGCTTAATCTTCAATACAACTAAAACCTCATGAGTTAAATTATCCCACACATGATTTGGAATTGGTAGTTTTGGTTTTTTCTTTGAAAAATTGGAGGTACCATTTATACGGATCCAAATGTCAAATCTATACAGACCATAAAATTCTAAAGTATATATTCACATAGAAGGAATTAAATATGATCCAGATAAGATGGATTGAACTGATAAAGGATTATGATTACACGATCAATTACCATCTAGGAAAATAAAAAAAGTGGTGGATGCCTTGAGTCGAAAACATCATGCATCATTAACGATGTTGCATTTGGAACATGATCCATTGATTAATGATTTGAAGAATTTTGGCATAGAATTTGTCGGTGTAGAAAATACATCAGTTTTGTTTTAGGTTTCAGTACAGTCATCATTATTAGATAGAATTAATCAATCGCAGAAGGAAGATTGTGAGCTATAGAAAATGGTAGAATTAGTTAAAATGGGTAAGTTTCTAGAATTTAAACCTAATAAAGATTGTGTTTTAAGATTTTAAAAAAGGTTGTGTGTGCCTTATGATTCCCAGTTAAAGAGAGATTTTTTGTGCAAAACTCATAGTTCTCCATTTTCAGTTCATCCAAGAAGTACTAATATTTATAGAGACCTTTGAGAGTATTACTGGTGGGATAGAATGAAAAGAGATATTTCAGAATTTACTGTGAGATGTATGACATGTCAACAGGTTAAAGAAGAGCAGAAGTTATCGAAGGGGATTCTTCATCCTTTTCCAGTTCCAGAGTGGAAATGGGAGAATATACCCATGGACTTCATGGTAGGGCTACCTAAGACTTCTCAAAGTAACAATGCGATTTGGGTTATTATTGATCGGCTGACAAAATATGCACATTTCCTTTATATTCAAGATACAATGTCATTGGATCATATTTATTGACTATACCTCAAATATATTTTACGGTTACATAGAGTTCCTCTTTTCATTGTATCTGATCGGGATCCCAGGTTCACTTTTAACTTCTGGAAGGGGCTTCAGAAGTCGTTGGGCATAGAATTAAATTTCAATACAAATTTTCATCCTTAATCAGATGGGAAGTCAGAATGAATGATTCAGACCTTGGAAGATATGCTTAGAGCTTTTTTAATGGACTACTAGGGAATTTGGGATCAATATCTTTCTTTATTTTAGTTTTCTTATAATAATAGTTTTCATTCTAGTATATATATGGCACCTTCTGAGGCATTTTATGGGAAGTGGTGTCGAACTCCATATTTTTGGGATGAAGTCAGGGAAAGGAAGTTTATGAGACCAGAATTAGTAGAGGAAGTGGTTGAGAAAGTAAATATGATCCAGCAGCACATGAGGACATCTCAGAGCAAGAAAAAAAGTTATACAGATAATAGAAGGAAAGACTTATCTTTAGAGGTAGGTGACCATGTTTTCCTTAAAATCTCTCCTTGGAAAAGTGTGATGCGTTTTGGTAAGAAAGAAAATCTAAGTATATGATTCATTGGTCCTTTTTAAATCCTACAGAAATTTGGACTGGTTTCATACCAAGTAGATTTTCCTCCGAGTTTATCTCAGGTACATAATGTATTTCATGTTTCGATGTTGATAAAGTATGTTCCAGATTCATCACATGTCTTGAGCCTAGAAGCAGTTCAGCTGGAAGAGAACCTTTATTATGAAGAGAAACTACTTCAGATTCTTGATTGAAAGTAACAGATATTTCGGAATAAGGTAATCCACCAGTTAAAGGTTTTTGGGAGAAACCACATTGTTGAAGAAGCAACATGGGAATCTGAAAATGCTATGAGGAAAGGGTACCCTCACTTGTTTAATGAGTAAATAAAATTTCGATGACGCAATTACTAGAATGTGGGGATAATGTAACACCCCAAGGTTTTAAAAAAAATAAATTAAATGAATGAAACCTTGTTTTAAGTAGATATTTATAACTATCCTTTAAACATAATTTTGATGCTTTTATATTTTGAATTTCAAAAAATGGTCATCTATAATTGTGTTCAGTAATTTATTTGGATTCTGATGGAACCAACTTGTTTTTTTAGTGAATAGTAATATAAACCTAATGAATAGTAAATTTTATTATTATTTTATTTTCTTAAGGATTTAATATAATGACATCTTGGTTAATTTTTCAATGTGATATAAAAGCAGTTATAGAATTAAAATTGTTAATTTTTGAATTAAGTATGATTTTATTTAAAAATTAAATTAATAATATTTAGAAAATTATTTTCAAAAAATGGATTTCATTTTTGAATTCTACACATCAAAAAATGGTTAGGGTTAATTTTTGGAATTTTTCTAAAATTCTTGAATTTTCGATGAATAGTGAAATATGGTAAAATACCATATATTCAAATTATCAGTAAAATACACTATTTATAACATAATAAGTGATGTAAGGCCACTTGGTTCGAACTCACATTCCATTATTACTATTTGGGGTCATATGAACTAATACTATTCATAGTTTTGAGCAAAAAATATTGTAATAATGATTAAAATAATGTTAAATACCTCCTCTCCTCCACTATAAATACCACTCTCATTCCCCTCTGCCTCCCACACATATAAAGCCTTGAGAATTTTCTAATTTCTACCAAATTTCCTCCCCAATATCCTTCCCCATGTCCAATACCTTCAGGTCTCACCCAAAGGCCCAAATCAAAGTCCTTAAGAAGGATCTCAATGAGAAGAGATCAAGAGGAAATCATCCTCTTTTGTTTTATTTATTTTCTTTCATTTTATGTTATTATTGTTAATTTCCTTTGGAATATATTGGGATATGTCATTTAATATTCCCATTACTGCCCATATTATGTAATAATGATGATATACCCATTTTCTCTCATCAAATTATTTAATGAAATTTTAAGCGATGTCGTTAGGCTGCCGAATTTTCATAAGGGATTTCTCAACTTTTCTTCTATTTCAAGATTCCTTTACTTTCTTTTTATTTACTCACATCCTATTATCTAAGAGGAATGAAATCTCCATAAATCATGTATATTCTATATTTTCTCATGTTCATGGAAAATTCATCATCATTCTTCTTCTCCTCTCCCACTTATTTAAGGAATAAAAACATTGTTTGTGATGTGTTGAATTACTGACGTCGTGAACGATGTGATATCAATTTTCTTTAATTATTTCAAGTCTGATCATGAAACAATTTTTATATTTAAAATAGGTTATAATATATTTATTATTTCTCATCCATGGTTCTTTAATTCTTTTGTACACATTGTTTTAATTTATAAAACAAAATGAGGTCGTTATTATCAAAGAACCACTAAAATGATCTAAATGAACATCATTAATGTTTTAACTTATGAATCATCCTCATTTAAGAATTAAAATTGATAAATTTTATAATTTATGGCTCTGTAAATATGTTACTAAAATTCCATTCCAATTATTGAGTTTCACTTCCAATCAACAAAAATATCCATCATGAACTGATCATGGAAACCATGTAAAGAACGCACCCGACACAATGTAAATAAAAAAAATATTACTAATTAATGTGTCAAATGATGTTTTAAAATGGTCATATAAGGTGTTATAAACATTAATATGTTTCATTAATATATTAATAACACTCTTTCAACAATTATATAATAGTTTTAAACACTTTTTAAGTAAGAATAACCCGAGGTAAGGGAATTCTTAACCGAATTTCCATTTTTTGGGTTAACCTTATTCTTTATTCATTATGTGGTATTAAGATCATTGGTGTGATGAATTTTTTTTTATATTATGTTTCACTATGTGTATTTATAGTATATAAACATATCCATTCCATTCAATTAATTATCACTCCAATTATATTTTAAGGGACTTTCTTTTTAAAATCCTTTTAAAACTCTCTTTAATAAATTTCAAAAGGATTGTTTTTTATATGTATATGGAATTAGTAGTTTCTCCTAATTTCAATATACTTTATTACCATGATATGTTCCTTGGAAATTATTTATGTTGGTTTGATCCCATTATAGCTCAATATATGTTGGTTTGAGCCCATTATATCTCAAGATATGTTGTGTTGAGCCCATTATAGCTCAAGATATGACAAGTGAGCCCCATTATTGCTCTACAATGCATTATTACTCTGGAGATGGAAGTTGACCAAAAATGTTATTCCATGTGTAAGGGTGAATGTAAGAGTGATATGGTAAATATGTCCCAAGGCAACTACATGAAGTTTTTATGCGTATGAGTTTTTATGATTACGGGTTTTATTGGATTTTATGTTATCACTTAACTAACACTTTATTTCTTTATATCCCTTACTAAGTTTTATATTCATATCAAGTTTTTAAAAAAATTCCACAGGATATAAGGATGTGTAAGAGAAATAAGGGATTCATGATGTTTGATATGGAGTGTTGTTAAATAAATCATGTTTTAATATTAAATGTTTTACATTTTGAAAAAAATGGACATTATTTTAATGTGGTATGCCATGTATGTAAGATATCCTAATCCATTAAAACTCTAAACCCGAAAAGATCCGCAATGTGTAATAATGCATGTTCTTGTATAAAATTCATGATTAACTAACTTTTTAAGGTAGGTTCCTTATAATTAAACTCTAAGGTGGCTCGTATATATTCATTAGACAAGGTTATCATGTCCCAGGACATCTTATTGACATGGGATGATTGTCTACCTGCCCAATATGATGTTCTTCCTAACATGTATGAGGATGTTTAGACATTTAGTAGTTTCTTAGAGGAAATTCCTAAAGAAAATATCATGATCCAATTGAATTTTTTGGAGTACATCACAAAACCTGGATGACATGTGTGGGGATTATCGCATGATCAATGATGACATGTCTAAAGGGTGTCGCATGAGCTGAATTTCTTGTTCGAAGAACATATCATAGTCAAGGATGACTTCTGTGAATGGTGTCGCCTAACTTGTATAACATGTTTGGAGGGTTTCACATGATCTAATAGACTTTTCCAAAGTACATCACATGATCATGGATGCCTTTTCCATAGGTTCTTTCCTGAATTGGATGGAATTTCTTAAGGGTTCCATATGATCTGATTGACTTGTCTAAAGGACATTACATTATCATGGATGGAATGTTTTAGTGACAATGAAAGAACCGGTTGACATGTCCCAGTTCCATTGTGAGAGATAGCTGACATGTCCTGGTGTTACCACATGATTTGGGGTGACATGTATGGAGGTCATCACAAGGTTTGTATAGAAATCCCAAAGGACATAAAAATACTTTGGTGGTATGACCAGTGGGCATTGTGTGTCTTGGTTAGCATTTCCTAGGAACATCTCATGATCTATATAGCATGTTGAGGGAGCATCACATGATTTAAGTGACATGTCCCAGTGTTGTCTCGTGATCTTGGTTAGTCATGTAAAGTTCATAAGGATTAGATAATATGTATTTTCATAAGTATCCCATATTTTTATAGTCTTTTATTCCATGATTTATTTCACAAGTTCCTTAGTTTTTTCAAGTGTTAACTTATTTTTAGGTTTCGCATAACTCAAATAACATATGGGACCTCCTTCTCATAGTCTGACTAACACACCATAAGTCCTTTGCATGATCTATATAGTGATCACATGAAGTTTCTATGCATGTTACACAATCCTTTAAGTCATTCCCTAGAATTTACCCAGTGAAAGACCTTTGCAATTGTGTGACTAGTCTCTCTGAGAAATTCTCTCATGTGCTCCTATGTAAGATTGATCATATTTTCTTTTGTGTTGAGGGGGAGTAGTTTATAGTCCTCACCACCTTGGTTATACACTACCTTGTACATCACATATCTCATGGATTTGAGCTAAATCTGATGGAGGGTTTTTGTATCATTTGATTTTCATTATCTTTCCATGGTCCATCTATGTAACTGCGTGATGATCAACAACCATGAGAATGTTCCTCCTTTTCCATTTTTTTTACCCATGTCGATCAAATGGATTTTTCCTAACCATGTGGACATGTTAAGGAGATTCCATAGGGTTAATCCAACATGTATAATGGTATTTATGTGATCAGGATGCCTATGGAGAGGCTTTCGCATGACTGAAGATAGCTTGTCTAGGGCCTTTTGTGAGACAGTGGTATCTTGTTGAGTGGGGCTCTAGGAGATCAGGATGATGTGCCTAAGGGCCATTATGAGGTCATGTTGTCTTTTCAAGGGGGGTTCACATGATCAATGGTGATAACCTGGGGAATATGAACCATTTCACATAAAGTCTAGTGTATCCTTACTCTACAAGAAGCTTTTATCTTTTCCCCTTTTATTTTGTTCTTTATTCTGAAAGGATAGGAGATCTAGAGAAGTTGTACAAGTTTTTTCATATAAAATAACTCTTCTTGTCTACAATACTCCACATAATCAATGATGGATCTCAGGATAACATGTGAGAATTTCCACGGATAACCCTTATGCTTGTCTGTGGAGCCATAGGGGCATCATATGCTTGAACGGATGTGTTTGATGTCATTCACATGATGAAGATGACACACCAACATACTCTTGCATGACAAGGTGGGCATGTTGCTAAAGGTCTTGTGGGGTTTTTTGAATCACATAATCTCATCACATGATGATCAAAATAACTCTTCATCACATTAGGAGTTCACCTTTATCTACCATTATTTTATAAGGGGTGATGACACTCACCCATCGATCATCTATCATAGAATCACATAATTAGACTTATACATTGTGATGACATGAGATAATTGTCATGGATAGCCACTCTTCTTGTCGGTGAATCCTAAGGGGCATTGAATGATATTAAAAGTTTCATGTGATCTCATAAATGGGTCTTATCCAATCCGCATGGGATAAGGGTACATGATCGATATCCCAAGACCCCATGAAGTTATTTTGTAACCAGGGGTTCGAGTTGCATGTATCGGTTCTTGTTAAGGTTAAATATCCAAGGGTTCGCATGTCGAGGCCGATATCCTGCATAACTGGGGAGGGGTCACATGATCATGGGTACATGTCCAATGAGTTATGAATATTTTGTCACCCTAGTTCATATGAATGATTTGCGAGAATGGGTTATCATGATCAAGGGTGACACATGAACAAGGGTGAAAAAGCTTCCTTTTTCAAGTCATCACATGATTTCATCGCATAATCCAATACTATTGAAGGTTTTTTATAGCTAATGGTTCACATGAGGGTGTCACATGAATATCAGTGAGCGAAATTCATCTCGTCCTCGATATATTTTCCAAATCCCATCACTTGATCCAAATTACATCTTGCGATCATGTATCCCAAGGAACATCGCATGATCCTCAATGACCATGGGATTCCATTTGACAACCTCTTTTGGGTGCTTCACATGACACTTTGAAGGTTGTGTTATTGTTCCTCTTCATTGTGTGTTTTTTTCCTAGGTTTTATTTCATGCACTTCTTTATGTGAAGTGAGATTCATATGTTTTTCTTTCACATTATTATATATGTGAAATAGATCATCTTATTTACAAAGCGTGAGAGCTTTATAGTGTCTCATCCCATCACATGAATGATTACATGATGGATTTATCTTTCTATGTGAATTATTATATAAAGTAAGATCATGGTGTCCCCCCACTATCACGAGATATATTAAGTGGTGCCTCAACTTATTCACGTGAATGCAAGAAATCAGTCTCGCATGATATTCTTTGTGTAACCATTATGTGGGATTAAGATGATCTATTTTGAATAAAAAATGTGATCCCTATTTTTCAAAATGGTAGGATCCTCTAACTCATGGTCTCTCTATATTTGTATAATAATTATCGCACTAACTTTGTGCATTCGAGAAAGGAGGTGTGTTTGATAAATGTGATTCTTTTTTCATCAAACTGACTTACTCATCCATCGATCTGATGAATTTGCTGCATCAAGATATGTCATAAACGAACCAAAACTCTTAGCACTTTCAAAATATTCATCATCTGATTGTGGTGAAATTTAGAGATCACGTATCATCCTTATTCTCACGAAGTGCACTTTGTAGAGTTTTTTAATGTGTTTTATAAAAAATTTAAAAATGCATAGGTTTAATTTTTTTTTAAAAAAATGTGCAACCAAGGAGGAAGCGATGCTTCCACCCCCCCCCCCCTCATTTTTCTTGGATTGATGACATGGAAAAGAAATCAGGGGGTACCGCCTTTTGCCTAATGCAAAGGCAAAAGGAAACACCACTGATTCCATATTTCTTTCAATGCCCTATAAAAGGGCACCCCCCCCCCCATTCTCACTTCCATTTTCCTCCATCTCTCTTCATTCCACTTCTTCTCTCTCAAAAAAACTATTTTTCGCGTGTGGTGGAGTCGGTGGTCCAAAAGAATGCCCGATTTTTTTTAAATCACCATTTAGAGGTGTTTTTTATTTAATTTAAAGTTTTTTATTTATTTAATTGAATTATTTTTAGTTGTAAATATTTAATTTTTTAAGTAGTTTAGTTAGTTTTAAATATTTTGTTTATTAAGTAGTTTAATTAGTTATATATAGTTTTAAAAAATAATTATTACTATTAATGATTAAGTATAGATTAAGTATATAATAAATTAGTATTAAATATTATAAAATTTTGGTTGCATAAATATTATGTGGTTATCTAAGTAATAAAATACATTTCTAGATACAAACAAGTAGATGTGGCTCTAGCATAGATGTACGTAGGGGTAAAACTAAAAAACACTGCTTTAAGATAGACTTGAACGGGAACTCGTTCATAAAAATGGACCTTTCTACACTTTTATTTTGATACTCTCAGGTGATATGATTTAGATGATTCATATTTTTTATAAACTACTAAATTACCTAGGAAAATAAAAAATCGAATCAGTATATTTATCAATGATAAAATGATAATTATGATGATATAAAATGAAATGGATAAGGATAAAGGCATTAAAGAATTAAAGTTATTATTAGTAATTGGATTCTTTTTAGTTAGTTTTAAATATGTTATTTATTAAGTAGTTTAATTAGTTATATATAGTTTAGAAATAATATTTATTATTAGTAATGATTAAGTATAGATTAATTAATGAATAACTTAGGATTAAAAAATGAATACATACAATGATAAGCTAATAATAATTAACTAATTAATATCATATGATTAATGATTGAATAAGGAATGATTATAGAGGGATTAAAGAATGATTAACTAATGAATAACTTAGTAATGATTAACTAGTGATTAAAGAATGATTAACTTAGTAAAAACTGTGCTAAGAAACATTAGTATCATATTTTAGGATATAAGAATTTTTTTTAAAATTTTAGTATCATAAAGATTATATAGTTTATAAATAATAGTTATTATTAGTAATGATTAATTATAGATTAATTAATGAATAAGATAGGATTAAAAAATTAATACATATAATGATTTGATAGTGATACTTATGATCATATAAAGTGAAATGAAGAAGAACAAACATATTAAATAACACATGAATTATTTACAACATACAAGAAATACCTTGAAATTTTTCAATAGAAATTGGTTTGGATGAGATGAGTCTCACTTTGGACATGAGGCAAAATCCATATTATTTTTAATTGGTAGATTAATAACATATTTTAAGGATATGTACTTAACTTTTTAACTTTCAAAAGTTTTTTTTCATTCTAATGACATCTAAGATGACATATAAGTTATTTTATTAGAAGGAAAAATCATTTGAAAGTTCAAAAGTTAAGTACATCTCTTTAGAAGATGTTATTAAGCTTCCAATTGAAAATAAATTGGATTTTATCTCACATCTTAAGTGAGGCTCATCTCATCCAAACCACATTCTATTGAAAAATGTCAAGGAATTTCTTGTATATTATAAAGAATTCATGTGTTATTTAATGTTCTTGTCCTTATTCATTTCACTTTATATGATCATAATTGTCATTTTATCAATGATAAATAAAATAATTTGATGTTTACTCTTCTTTTTACCTCATTTTCCAAAACACTATGTGACTTATATTCTAATAAACTTTTATATAATGAAACATAACTATCATATTTTAGGGTATAAAAAGACATCATAAAATTAAATTCTAATAAATATTATATGGTAAACCATCATTGTTAATATTAGTTACACTATCATAATATTGATAAAAAACATTTTTTACATAGAGAATCATGTTTTTATATGTGTACTACTACGGGGAGGTTATTCAAACTAAGAAAGGAGATTATTATAGTACATAACCAATAATAGTGGTTAGTATAGCTGATTGTGTAACCCTAAGTGACCTTTAAGACAGAATTGATGGTTCCTTAAATCTGGGACCCGATCAAGAGATCAAGTCTATGAGCTATAGACATTTTCAATTCCCAGCAACACTGTGGAATATAGCTTGTCCATTGGTTGTTGATGCGTAGTGGGTACAAGAAATAAATTTATTTTCTCAGTGGTCAGATAGTACCATGATGGAGTTATATGTCGATGTTTCTACTGTACAACAACAATGTTCAGTTGTATGAAGATGTAGAATTACAAGAGTGGTTGAAGATGGTATTCCCCATGAAATTGATCCTATTTCAAATGATTCATAAGAGGACAGACTAGATGATCGCCCGGATATACATTTCAATCCAACTTCTGATGATAAGTTTCGTAATGATGGAACATATGGTGATAACAGTGTTGTTGAGGAGGAAGCATCATAAGTTAAAGAGGAATTTTCTAGAAATGCATTATTTTTAAAGCATCCTAGACCCATAATAAATCATTCACCACTCTTTGAATTCTGGTTAGAAGAAATGACATGTGTGCCTGAATTCAACTAAAATGATCTCACACTCTCAACTGAGTTTCCCGGAGTTATACCAAATAGGTTTAGTGAGATGGAGAAAACCTTATATGTTTGAAGGAATTTTCTAAGTAAAGATTCATTAAAAAGCATGATAAAGAGATTTCACATTGATAGGAACTTAAAATATATAGCTTATGAATCAATCAGTAATAAATATCTCATATAGTGTGAAAAGTATGGGGATGATTCTAGATTCTGGTTGAGGGTGATTACAGACATTTCATTTCGAGGTTAGAGAATTTCGAGGATTGAGGTAGCTCATACTTGTGTTCAGCCAAACCTGACACAAGATCATACCTCATTTTATGAATAATTTATGACATCCATTATCATTGAGATGATTAGGAAATTCCATGATGTTCCTATATCCCTTGTACAAGAGATGATACAACAAAAATTTGGTTATAATATTTTCTATAATAAAGCATTGATGGTGAAACAGAAGACAATTGTGAAGGTCTATGGTGATTGGGATGACTCGTATCAGGTGTTGCTAAAATTTTTATCCATATTGAAGCACCATAACCAAGTTGTATTCCATCTTGATACAAACAGATATGTGTCTCAAGATAACCAACTTAATCCAACTCATGTTCAATTTCATTGGTTGTTCTCATAATTCCTCCTCTGTATCTCCGCATTTCGTTTCAGCAAACATTTCATTCAAATTGATGGAACATTTATATACAAAAAATAAAAGGATGTATTTTTTATTTCAGAAATATAAGATAGAAACCATTCATCTCTTCCTCTTGCCTTTTCCATTGTGGAGAAGGAAAACTATGAATCATGGAGTTGGTTTTTGGCATGTATCAACAACCATTTAAACAACATTCGGGGTGTCTATTTGATATCTGATTGGCATAGGAAAATTAATGAGGCAATCAATACAGACCCTGATACATGTAGATCCCCAAATTCATATCATTGGTTCTACATTAGACACATTTATAGCAACGCGTTGAAAGAATTCCACAACAAACTGATGAAGAAGACAATCACGAGGCTTGGTACACATTATCTTTGTTATTTTCTACTATTTCAACATAAAGATAAAATCAATTTATGTGAAATATGATCTCTTATGTGTCGCATATGATCAGGTTCAACAGTGGTTTGAAGAATTTTTCGAACAAATCTGCATGTCTAATCGAGAATTTTATGATTATATGATGCGGATTCCAAAAGAAAAATGGACATTAGCATATGAAGGGGTGGGGGAAGAGGTACGAAAACATGACCATAAAAATTGTGAAGTGCATCAATGGTTTATTTAAGGGTATTTTCAAGTTACCTATAATTGCCCTAGTTTAGGAGACATTATATAATTGTGTGAAGTACTTTGTTGATAGACAAAAACTAGCCTTAAACATAATTCAACAGGGGATATGGTACAGAAGAAACATTCAATGAGAGATTGAAAAGAACATAGAAGAAGCATCTAGTTATCATGTCTGCCTTTTTCAATGAGAAGACTCTCAATTTTAAGTTCAATAGAATTTAGACCCCATCACAAATAGCATCGGTTAAAAATGGTGGTATCACTAGAAATGAGGCAATGTCAATGTGGAAACTTTCAGGCCTTACGGTTTCCATGCGCACACACCATCACAACATGTGACTCTGTGAACATATCATGGGAAGAATATGTTAATCCAGTGTACCACATGGACACCATTTCTAAATATTATTTTTCACCATAGATGCTTATTGGGGAGTTTCATTATTTCCCAATGCCTGAAGGTTAACTGATAGTGATACCTAACATCAACCGGTTGCGTACTCATGGGAGACCGAAGGTCAGAAGAATGTGGAATGAGATGGACTAGCCTTAAAAATGGGTAGTGTTTGAGATGCACCATATGTCATTAAGAAGTTCATAACTAGAAACGATTCCCTAACATTGTTGGGTTGAGTTCACACTCTCATCTATAATGATGTATTGTCTTCATTGTGATATTCTCATATTGTAAATTATATGTTGGTATCTCTTATTTTTACCTCAATTTTCAAAACATCATGTGACTAATATTATAATAAACTTTTATATAATGAAATAATAGTATCATATATTACGGTATAAAAATACATTATAAAATTTCAATATAATAAAGATTATATGATCAACCATCTTTTTCAATATTAGTTACACTATCAGAATCATGATCAAAAAACATTTTCGATGTATAGGGTCATATTTTACCTATGTGTACTACTATGGGGATGTTATATAAACTGATCAAGGAGCTTGTTATAGTATACAACCAATAAAAGTGGTTACTACAGCTGATTTTGTAACACTAAATAAACTTCAAGAAAGAATTTAGAGGAAATGAACCATGGATCAGGAGGAACAGTGACAATGACGACAGTGATAGAATGAGTTTTTTTATCACCATCGTCATTGTCACCATTCCTCCTGTGTTGTGGTTCATTTCCCACAAATTCTTTCTTGAATTTCAGTTAGTGTTACATAATTAGTTGCACTAACAACTATTGTTGTTTATGTACTATAACAATCTCTTTTCTCAATTTGAATACATTCCCTTATTCGTTTGTTATTTGATCGTCATCGCAGTATGTGCATCTGTGAATAAGATTCTTCATTTTGTATAATTTTCTAACTTCGCCAAATACTTTTACTATTAAATAAAAATATGCCTTTTATAGTGACATTAAATTCAATATGAAAAGTTAATTTAAGGTTATATTAACGCATAATGATTTTGTTCATGGATAAACTATAAACCATTCAGGTGATAAAATAATTATCAAAATAATCATGAAACGTACTATTATGTGGACAATCATACATAAATTAAAAGGCACACCATTTTATATTAAACATTTATATAACAAAGATAAAATTTATATATATATATATATATATAAAACTATATCTTACAAAACACTATTTTCTAGGTAAAATCATATCTTAACAACACATTAGTAATATTATTTGAAAAACATGAAGACATTCCCCTTTCTTTGGGTAAAAATAAATTTATAAAATAATGAAAATAAACATGACATTTCTTACATTCTAAAATACATGAAATTTTGCTGACCATAACATTATATTTACATTTTACACTTACAACTCGTTTCATTTATTTATATACAGATGGAGGATGTTATACTACACACTATGTAGGATAGGCATGTTTCTTAGGTCGTGTTAGATGGTGGTGAGGATCGACTGATCAGGGTGCGTTGAGTGCACCATTTTCATCACACAGAGCCTCCACATTCCATTATACCATACTTATTCCATGATGGATTCTACAGCATTGTCGTATCAGATTTCAGATTTTTTGACCATCACCTATTTGCTACACTTATGGAGAGTTGGAGACCATAAACACACACATTCCACCTTCCTAAGGTAGAGATGACCATCACCCTCCAGGATGTGGTAGTGCTTCTCGGTCTTTATATCTAGGGGGAAGCTGTTATTGGACCCACCCATGCATCTTGGCCTGACCTTGCTCAGTGATTGTTAGGCATCATCATTTTGGTCGACCGTAGGACTATATATTGTGGGTCGATATCTATGCCCTGGATTAAGATGCACTTTCAGCATTTACCCGATGATGTTGATGACCAAATTGTCATTCATTATTCCCGTAAATATATATTATGGATCATTGGAGGGACCCTATTTATTGATCACTTCGGAGTTCATGTGAACATGATGTATCTAGCCCTACTAGAGGACTTTGATCAGGTCGGGACGTATAGTTGGGGATCAGACTTCTTAGCATACACATGCAGAGAATTATGTAGGATAACTCATAGTGACTGCACAGATCTCAGGGGATGAGTTATTATTCTTCAGATGTGGGAATGGGAGTTCCTCCCCTCATTCCACCCTCGTCTTGTTGGTCTGCCGCTCAATATGGTGGTATTTAATGACACTCTGCATGGACGCTGGTATGATCACTCGTATCTATTTATTTCTAATTCTACTAGGAATTATTGAATTTAATTTCTCATTATTTTTCACTATTGATTTTGTATTTTATAGGTGGTGGTAGAGACACAATTTCCTCTTGGTTTTGAGACACCATTTGGGTGCATATCGGGTCAAGTTAGATGATCTCTTACCCGACCAGGTATGTATATACAATATATCACTGTCTAACAAATTTAACAATAGAATAAATTTTTTTTTAGTAAGGGGATTTTTTGACAAAGGTCACATGTCATTTTAGATTACATGGTTTCCATACTAAACTATACTGAACCAGTTTCCACCATACTACACTGTTGGGATTGAAGATGTTATGGTTGTAGTGCCCCTCATTCACTTCCATATTATTGAGAGGCATAATCCTGATAGAGTCATGCGCCAGTTATGTTGTGTTCAACCGATTCCATTACCGCATAGACAGATAGAGAGGCTTCATGAAGTGAATCCAATAGGGAGGCAGGATGAGGACTAGCACCAAGTACATGTTGATTATCTTGACTGCTAGTGAAGACGTGCAGAGTTTCATATCCAGTGTGTACCTATGAAGTGATTCTTTCTTTCAGAGCAGGTCAAGTATGAGCCATGGTATAGACTTAATTCTATACTATATCTTACCCAACACAGCAGAGATATTCATAATATTCTAATTCAATAAATTTCTATTAGTTAATTTATTGAACTATTTTCTAATTCATTTTGAATCTCATTATAGGGAACTCACTCAGAGAATCTTGTTCGCATTAGTGATGAAGAGGAGGAGGGGGTCTTTAGCTGTGCAGTGGTCCATGATGAAGTGTTGGATATGATGTCATCTTATCGTACACTTTTTGAGAGCATCTTATAGAGTCTATCCTAGAGAGATGAGGTTCATGCCTCGAAGGAACATCCTGCAGCAGCTGCTAGTGATAAGGATCGACGACGACGACGATGTAGACAACATTGTGTTGCACGTCATGCCTCACCTATTCCATAATCATAGGTCGGCCCTCTAGCAGTACAGCCTCATCTGATTGAGGATGTGCCTCAGGCGACATGGTATTTGTCTTTCTTGATAGGATATCTATATTTCTCTCCATCTTGGTGTTCAGATCCATCACAGCCTTGAGGTCCATATCCATCGCAGCCTTGGGGTCAGGATCCATCACAGACTTGGTTCCCCACTACGATGACGGAAGGTTTTTCTACTACCCTAGTGGGAGAAGGATTAAGAGAGAAGTGTGACATGCAGTTGATAGCTCCTCCCATTGACACATAGGTGGAGGATGCGACAGTCGATGTTCCAGTTCCTGAGGATCATCCCTTTCCAGTTTATCAGACTCCACAACGAACTCAAAGCGGGCGTCCTATTCACATACCACCATGTGGGATAAAATCTCCTCACCATAAACATAGACGTTTATTGTACTTGTTCATTTATATGTTTTATGTTTATTGAAATTAAGATATTGTTATTACTATCAGACCTTCTTATTTTTTTATCCAGTTTTTCAGTTTTCATTAATATTTTAGGTGCAATTTATATTTGACAGCTTTCAAATTCGACTACTTGAAACATATGAATAATTATTAAATTTCAAGTAGCTAAATTTAAAATCTTATAAAATATACAGTATAAAAACAACGTAAATAAAATTTAAAAGATAACCTAAACATCAAAAAAGTTGTTGAAAATAAAAAGAGTTTCATAAATAAAATAAATAAATGAAATTGAAAGGAATGTAAGAAAAGTTTATAATTAACATTGTAATGGTTTTAAAAATACTAAAATTTAATTTTTCATAAAATATTGATGAAGTTGGAACATTTTATATTAAAACTAACCCTAGATATTGAACCCTTCTCAAGACCCATTTTCTCTTCCATGACCATTTCTCTCTTAAAGGCCCATTTTCACCCAATGATATTTATATCAACTTGAAGATCAATTAGTACCCATACATAGTTCTAAAAAATGTATCAAATCTTACCATCAAAAAATCTATTTCTTAAAAACATAACATTCGTACATTCATGCTCCTTGGTGACAACCAATTCTGGATCTGATGAATGCATGTCAAAGCCTGCACTCTAAAGACGGGAACTGTATCTCCATAAGAAATGTACACAGGGATGATATCTCACTTAGGATGATTGATCGGTGATATTATGTCCATTGGAATTCATTAATAAGTAGTTACATGGATGAAGAACAAGGTTCTTCGATGTTAGTCTAGGGTTACTTGGAAGTAAGAGCGAAAAGAAGGAATATCGAGGAGGATCGAAAGCCACCTACTTGACTTTGAAAACCTACAAAATATAAAATATAAGATCCATATAAATTAAAATTAAAACATGTATTAAACATATAATAAATAATTGAAAATAAATTATTCGAATTATATTTTATATTTTATAGTCTTTCAAAATCACATACTTGAAACATTTTTAAGTTTCAATTTGGTGGTTTTAAAAGATTATAAATTATTTTTCATCAAAAAATTTTATGAATTTTTATTTATTTTTAACTATTTATTATATTTTTAATCCATGTTTTAATTTTAATTTATGCTAGTCTTATAGTTTATATTTTATAGGCTTTGAAAGTCACATACTTGAAACATTTTTAAGTTTCAAGTTGGTGGTTTTGAAAGCTTATAAATTATTTTTTATCAAAAAAAATTATGAAATTATTTTTTATTTTTGACTATTTTTTATAAGTTTAATCCATGTTTTAATTTTAATTTATATTGGTATTATAGTTTATATTTTATAGGCTTTCAAAGTCACATACGTGAAACATTTTTAATTTTAGTTGGTGGCTTTGAAAGCTTATAAATTATTTTTCGTCAACATTTTTTAAGAAATTATTTTGATTTTAGAATATTATTATATTTTTAATATATGTTTTAATTATCATTTATATTGGTCTTGTATTTTATATTTTATAGTCTAGAAAAGTCATATACTTGAAACATTTTTAAGTTTCAAGTTTGTGACTTTGAAAACTTATAAATTATTTTTCATCAACATTTTTTACGAAATTATTTTTATTTTTGACTATTTCTTATTTGTTTAATACATGTTTTAATTTTCATTTATATAGGTCTTATAGTTTATATTTTATAGGCTTTCAAATTCACATGCTTGAAACATTTTTAAGTTTCACGTTGGTGGCTTTGAAAGCTTATAAATTATTTTTCATCAATATTTATTACGAAATTATTATTTTTTTGACTGTTTCTTATATGTTTAATCCATGTTTTAAGTTTCATTTATATTTTTCTTATATTTTATATTTTATAGTCTTTCAAATCCACATAGTTGAAACATTTATGAATCCCACATCATAAATGCATAATGTTCTACACAGGAAAGGGATAACTTGAATCCCATATCGGAAATGCAGAATGATTTCCAAGGTAAGACCTCTTATAAATTCTGAGGGTTTCTATCAAGATATAGATTACTATAATGATAGTACTTCTAGATAATAAATAGTAGATAAATTCTACTGAAAATTTTTATTTTATTTATATAAAAAATATATACAAAACAAAATAAAAATAAAAATAAAAATTTTAAATATATAAAAGAGAATATTTATAATAGTAAAAAACTTATTTTAGGGGAAAGGCGGCATCACCGCTGACGCATTTGGACTCAACCAAAAGTCGGCAGTGGCAATGCCACCTTAGCTACACATTTTAAAAAAAACTAAACCTATGCATTTCAAAAAAAACCAGAAAACACATTAAATAAAACTCAAACTTTGTATGATCAACTTCTTCATGGGATTCCAAAATACATGGAATCCCTCCTTTATGCACTTGGATTTTCATGATCACATAACCTCATGGAGGTTTCACACCATTTAATAATCCAATTCTGGGTTTCTATGCATGCATTGTGGAGCTTCATCGTGCATAGGTTATCCATGAAACTCAATATCTACATCATAGAATCTGCTTCCACACACAGTAGTGACCTTGCATATCGCCATTACTACATGCTATATTTTTTGTTCCAGTTTCATGTCTTCTTCACTGGTCTCATCATAGTATCTTCTTTATATTGATATTTTCCCATGCGTTTTACTACACACTTAGCGAAGCGGGAAGTTTTTTATATGTTTTTATAAAAAAAATCATTTAAATAAGTCTAAGATAAAAATATTTTTAAAACTAAAACCCAAAGGCCGCAGGGCACCTGCCACCTTTGAGTTTGTTTTTGGTGGGGGAAAAGGTGATAAGGTCCTTACCACCTTTCTCAAAAAAAATTGGGCAAACAATTATACATAATTTATCTTACAAAAAATTATCATAACAAATGATTAAACATAAAAAAATTACTTACAAATAATTTTGAAAAATAGTTCAAGAATTAAAAAAATTATACAAATAATTATTTGGACTAAAATAAAAAATAAATTAATATGGGTATTTATTTTATTTAAATATTCAATTATAAATTATGTAAGGAATAGGGATATTTTTGTCAAGTTTAAAAAGATTTTTTTAAACAACTATCACACAAAACTACTTTTCTTCCTAGATCCTTCTAGATAAACGTCAATATTTTACTTTAGTTAACCTAAAATAAATAAAATTAAACATAAATTCGGAATTTTCATTATAAATAAAAAAAGGTGAATTTTATAGGGTAAAAAATATATGTCAAATGAAGTATTGACTACAATAAGAAGAAAATAGAAAAACCCCATTGATTGAAATCCCCAAACACAAATAACTTTGGTTAATAATAAATAATGTATACATTTGATCAAAATCATATCATGAATTACAATTTTTAGGATGAATCATATCTATAGCATCCTGCCTTTTTATCACATAAACTTTTATTACATTTTACAAAACTGAGGATCTTTAAGGTTTAGTTTCTTGGAAACTGGGAACTTAAAACATGAAAACATAAAACATTCTTATTAAACACTTGAAAGGTTTCTCCTCATTTTCATCCTAGGTTCATTACTGCATCTCATAACCTGGGGACATACATCAAAAGAAAGGGTGAGAAGAAGTCCTAGTAAGGGAAACAAGAGAAACATTTTACATGTGAACTTGAGATACTTCAATAAGGTCATGAAAAGAACTTTAAGGCATGAGAAATAAATCATGAGATATATCATAATAAAAATAACATTTTTCATAACTTGAATATGTGGCTGAAACATTTAATATTGAAAATCATTTCGTTTCACCAAGGTCCATCCCCAAGGTGTCATTAAAAATTACCAAGGTTATTCACCAAGGTATCAGTCTAAAAGGTCATCTCTAGAGATTAAGTCTTTACCCAATGCATTAGAGCGCTATCTGGGTGCACCCTTGACATGTCTTTATTATCATGTGAGCCACATATATCATCATAAATCATTTCATAAACAACCCATATATCATAAAAGAAATGGGTTTCATTTCATAATCATAATGTTTTAAAAACTTCTTTAAAGACATGATCGTTATGTCACTTTAAACCCACGAAAAGGGAAAGCGAGTTTCATGTATGTAAATCCCAGAATTTAAAATATAGAACTTTGATATATATTTGAATAAACATGTATAAATAAGAGCTTTGAGTATTCACTTAATAACATAAAATAATTTTGAGAAAAGAGAGAGGCATTTTGAGACGAAAATTCTGCAGCATAACGGCTACGTTTTGGGGTTTTAGAAAACATTGAAAAGAGAGGGGACATGGGTCAAAAATTCATAAATGACCCATAAAATAGTAGAGGGACAGAATATGAAGGATATATGATCATGGTAATGAAATTTGAAAGATTTACCATATGAAATGAAGAACATGAAAGGAAGAAAAAAATAAGATTTCTCTTATGAAAATTCGGCAGCATAATGGCGTCACTTAAACTTCAAAAAATAAATTGAAGAGATCAAATGGGGTATCTCATCATATTATCATAAAATATTAGTATGATAGATATAGATATCATACCCCAACATAATAAAAAGGAACTTGAAAGACTTGACATGAAAGTAGAACTTGAAAATGAGAAGGGTGAAAGAACAACTTAAAAATTCGGCAGCCTAACGGCGCCACTTAAAACTTCATAAAATGAAATGATGAGAGTAAGAGGTAGTATCTCATCATATGAACATAAAAATGAAAGTATAATGAATATATAAGAACATACTCCAACATAATAACATGGAGCATAAAAGAAATGACATAAAAGAGATCACTTGAAAAGAAAGAGAGGGGGTCGGATCCCTTACCTTAAAACGTAACTCTTAAAACTCAAAGGTTGGGACCTTAAGGGCTTGGGGAAACCTTGGGAGGACTCCTTGGGAGGTAATGAGACCCGAAATTCGTTGGGGGAGAGTGGGGAGTCGAAATTGATGAGAGGATGACTTGGTATTTATAGGGAAAGTGAGGGGACAAGGCATTAATGGCCAAGGGACACCTCAAAAGTGGTTTTCTCAAAACCATGTTCTCTCCCATGGTATTTACCATGGAGTTAGGCCACATGGGGCCCCCATACAATAATTCATCACCTTTGGTCGACCATCCCATAAAATATCTCATGGAATCATCAGGACATAGTTATGATGTCATTAAACATACCGAAACCCTAAAACTCTATTTTTACTATTCACTGAAAATTCAACTTTCTCATAAAAATCCCAAAATTTCACATTAACCAAATATCAATGCTCTTATTTCAAAAATTAACTCCATTTTATAAAAATATTTTTATAAATATTTTTAATTTAGTTTTTAAATAATTACACTATTCACCGAAAATTCATTTTTTCAGAAAAAACCCCAAAATTACCTTAACATAATATCGATTCTCTGAGTTCAAAAATGAGATCCATTTTATAAAAATAATTTTCTAAATATTTTTAATTTAATTTTTAATTAAAAAACACTATTCACCTGAAAAAACTAATACTTGAATAATAATTTATGAAACCGTTATTTAACCATTTTATTGGATCACATTACTTAATCAAGGTGCCTAGATTATATTAATAATTTCTTTAAGTGAGATTACTAATCCATTTGGTCACATTACTAATCTTAAGCATAAAATAACTATTCATAATTTACTATTCATCAAAAATCAAGTTGATCTTATTAGACTCTAAATTTCATACTGAACATAATTGTAGAAGACCATTTTTTAAATATCATTACACATTTTTTATTATTTAAGGTTTACATAAACATTTTTAAAATATTCTTTTTCTAAAATTTATCAAAAATATGCATACTATATTTATCCGGTCATTTGAAAATTCATAAACTTCATCATAAGAAGAAATCCCAATTTTTATTTAAAACAAAGGATTGCACAAGGCAGTTACGGTCTCCTTACATAGCCCCTTATCACACCAGTATAGGACCTAAGTGTAAGGTGTGTTAAGGTTAGATAATCTGAGGGAGGCTCAGCTAACATCGCACGAGTAGTAATTTCGATCAGTTTGAACTTATCGCAAAGGTGATTCCGTTCTAGCTTTACACGATGAAGTTCGGCTTGGGTTTGGTCCAGAGCAAAGCCCAGTGGTGCTACCTCCTTCCCAAGTTCTGTTAGATGGGCTTCGATCGGTCCAAGACTACTGGGTGAGGCCATCGAATCTTCTTTCTATAATAATTAACCAAGATTACTTGTATTTAGATACAATAATCAAAACGTTTAGTTTCCAGGGGTCATATTGACCAATGGTCATATAACAGTCAAAACCCAACGGTCTCATTTTAATTATACTCATGTTATCAAATGAAACATTTTTGTTGAGTATAAAAATAAAATAAAATAACACATAAAATTAGGAAACAAGATTTATTCAAAATTTCGGGTCGTTACAATCTTCCCCCCTTAAGAAATTGCGTCCTCACAATTTTTAAAATTGGGTTTTTAAATTTCATTGAAAGTCCCACATTGGAAAAGGAGTCAGTAAAACTATTACTTTAAAAGAAAGAAAGGGAAGTACAAAGGTCACCCGAGTTAGCCCACACTAGGATTCCATGTAGGAAAACATGGACATGGAGGAGAAAACAAAGGGTCAAGTTCTGAGGGAGAGTGATAGAAAACATGATTAGGAGAAAGTTAACCATAAGAAAATCCCAATCTTATGATGTGTGTAAACGGTCTTTGATTACCTAGTAGGAAACGTAAACCAACAACGTTTTTGTTTTACGTTCCATTTCATAATTTTGAGGAATTCATTTACTACATAGAACAAAAACATAAGAAAATATACCTACCTTCATGTAGAGTTTCATCCTTTAATAAGTTTCTACCAAAACTAATCTTTTATCCAAATGATGAGCATTCAAAACTACTTTGTCTCATCAAAACACAAGAATCATCTTCTAGAGAATCACATAATCCACAAATGATTAACTATCTATTTCATCTATCTTTAAACATTATCCCAAAAATAGAAAGGGTAAGGTAAAACAACTCTTCAAAAAGAAATAATCCCATAGGAATGGAAACTAATTTTAAATCTTCAAAGTTCCATTGTACTACCCAAAGTTCATCTTAGACCATTCCATAAATAACGGTCCTTAAAATTCCTCAAAATAAACCAAACTAAGATTGAAACCCAAATACAAGAGGGATTTTATAACATAGTCTTCCAAAATAAACTTCATTGTTCATCTCCAAAAATAATCAACCACTCCTAACATCTTATAACAAAAGTAGCTAACCTAAACATATTTTACCCAAGATAGGTTAATCATTCCTATAAGTAACCTAAATTACTATAAGTCCACCTTAAATTCATTGATTCTTCAAAATATAAGTCAACCTTACTCCTCAATGAAAATACCATAGTAATCTATTTACGTCGATCATATAGAGTCCCCAAAATAGTGAACGTATTCCAAAATAATAATCATCTTTTAATCCCCAAATCATCTCTGTCATATTAATACGATAATCGGCAGCCTAACGGTGCCACTTAAAACTTCATAAAATGAAATGATGAGAGTAAGAGGGGGTATCTCATCATATGAACATAAAAAGTAAATTATAATGAATATAAAAGAACATACTCCAACATAAGAACATGGAGCATAAAAGAAATGACATAAAAGAGATCACTTGAAAAGAAAGAGAGGGGGACAGATCCCTTACCTTAAAACGTAACTCTTAAAACTCAAAGGTTGGGACCTTGAGGGATTGGGGGAACCTTGGGAGGACTCCTTGGGAGGTAATGAGACCAGAAATTCGTTGGGGGAGAGTGGGGAGTCGAAATGGATGAGAGGATGGCTTGGTATTTATAGGGAAAGTGAGGGGACAAGGCATTAATGGCCAAGGGACACCTCAAAAGTGGTTTTCTCAAAACCATGTGCTCTCCCATGGTATTTCCCATGGAGTTAGGCCACATGGGGCTCCCATACAATAATTCATCACCTTTGGTTGACCAACCCTTAAAATATCTCATGGAATCATCATGACATAGTTATGATGTCATTAAACATACTGAAACCCTAAAACTGTATTTTTACTATTCACTGAAAATTCAACTTTCTCAGAAAAATCCCAAAATTTCACATTAACCAAATATCAATGCTCTGATTTCGAAAATAAACTCCATTTTATAAAAATAATTTTCTAAATATTTTTAATTTAGTTTTTAAATAAATACACTATTCACCGAAAATTTAGTTTTTCAGAAAAAACCCCAAAAATTACCTTAACATAATATCGATTCTCTAAGTTCAAAAATGAAATCCATTTTATAAAAATAATTTTCTAAATATTTTTAATTTAATTTTTAATTAAAAAACACTATTCACCTGAAAAAACTAATACTTGAATAATAATTTATGAAACCGTTATTTAACCATTTTGTTGAATCACATTACTTAATCAAGGTGCCTAGATTATATTAATAATTTCTTTAAGTGAGATTACTAATCTATTTGGTCACATTACTAATCCTAAGCATAAAATCACTATTCATAATTTACTATTCATCAAAAATCAAGTTGATCTTATTAGACTCTAAATTTCGTACTGAACATAATTGTAGAAGACCATTTTTTAAATATCATTACACATTTTTAATTATTTAAGGTTTACATAAACATTTTTAAAATATCCTTTTTCTAAAATTTATCAAAAATATGCATACTATATTTATCCGGTCATTTAAAAATTCATAAACTTCATCATAAGAAGAAATCCCAATTTTTATTTAAAATAAAGGACTACACAAGATAGTTACGGTCTCCTTACATAGCCCCTTATCACACCATCATAGGACCTAAGTGTAAGGTGTGATAAGGTGAGAGAATCTGAGGGAGGCTCGGCTAACATCGCACGAGTAGTAATTTCTATCAGTTTGAACTTCTCGCAAAGGCAATTCCGTTCTACCTTCACACGATGAAGTTCGGCTTGGGTTTGGTCCAGAACAAAGCCCAATGGTGCTACCTCCTTCCCATGTTCTGTTAGATGGGCTTCGATCGGTCCAAGACTACTGGGTGAGGCCATCGAATCTTCTTTCTATAAAAATTAACCAAGATTACTTGTATTTAGATACAATAATCAAAACGTTTAGTTTCCAGGGGTCATATTGACCAATGGTCATATAACAGTCAAAACCCAATGGTCCCATTTTAATTATAGTCATGTTATCAAATGAAACATTTTTGTTGAGTATAAAAATAAAATAAAATAACACATAAAATTAGGAAACAAGATTTATTCAAAATTTCGGGTCGTTACAATATCATTGTTGGAAAAAAATATTCACTTTATTCCATATTATAGAATATTTTTTCAAAGACATAAATAATATTTTCAAACTCTATGTGATAGGAAAATACCATAGTTGTTTTATCAAAACTATTTTATTATTTATACTATGTCAAATTTTATAACTTAACTCTTTATGGGAGGGAAAGAAATTAAGCATTCATTTTCACCATAATACAATATGAAATCATTTACAAAAAATGACTCTTCTAATATATTAAACCCAAAATTTTATCCAACTTATTTATTTCATATTAATCTTAAGGAAAACCATTACTGCATGGTAATATGCACCAATTTCAGGATGCGATTAAAATAAGCATCTACTCTCTAAAAATTTGATTTAATATTCATAAATTTTGTGATTACTTATTATTTAATTAAAACACAACTAGTGTAAGGTGATTCCTATAAATCACAAGCATAACATAAAATTCTGAAGAAAAAATGAGAGTAGTTATCATTATCATCCAATATTGATTTTGGTTGAAATGAATGAAAAAAATGTGATGTATTAAGTCATAAAATTTTATAGAATTGTAATAATTATATTATGACATATATGACTCTATATCTAGTTGATATTTTTCATGCTGATCCAAAAATATATAATTTAGTTAGAATCAAAAATGAAAAAAAACCATGTCTACTAGTTTCCACTAATATATATATATATCATTTTTGGAAAAATCTTTTGATAATTCCATCAAATAAAAAATTTATAAAATTAAACAAACTTTAACAAAAAAAATTATAATTAACAATAAAACGTATACAAACAAATTAATGGATGAATAAAATTTATCACTAAGAGATAAATAATTTATCTTCCAAATTTTAAAAAAAATAACTTAAATAATTCAGTGTTTGATAATGAAACATTAATCCTGAAAATAGATGTAGTCCCTCAAAGTCGGTGGCAGGGTGAACAGTGTAAGATTGAAGAAAAACTTTTGCAAAAATGAACAAGAAAAAGGAACCAACAAAAACCTTTAAATGCACTTGTCGGTTGACTGGAATTCAGAATTCGGTAAATTAGCAATGTTTATAAATGTCGCTATTTAGCAATATCTCATTTACTGATGTTTTTTAGAAACGTCGCAATTTAGTGACACCTCATTTACAGATGCTTTTTACAATCCCCGATAAGTAAATGTCACTAATTTAGAGATGTATACAGACGTCTCTATTTAGCGACACCTCAGTTACCGATGTTTTTTTACAGACGTCGGTAGATTTTTTTTTAATTTATACTTATTTTTAAAGCATATAGTTTTTTTATTTACCGACGTTTGTAAAAAATATCCATAATTTTTTTTGAAATTTATACTTTTTTTAAGCTTATACTTTTTTCAAAATAAAAAAATACTCGTCTCGTTGATTTTCACCCCCCCCCCACCTTATCCCCCATTTCCCAACCTTACCTGCGCGCCACACACCGTGGACACATACAGCTCCAAACCAAAATTCCCCATTTGCATATTTGAACCCTCGATCCAAATACATTCTGAATGAACCAACCAACTCACTCATCAATATTTTGTATATATTTAATTGTATTATATTTTATTTATATATATAAATAAATTTCATTATTTAAAAAAATTAATATTATTTATATATATATATATATTAATATGTGTGTGTGTGTGTGTTTATTTATATTTTATGTTGATATTATATATATGTGTGTGTGTTTATGTCTTATATTATATATTATATATATGTTTATACTATATATATAGGTTTATATTATATTATATATATATACATGTTTATATATTTTATATATATTATATGTTTTATATATATTATATGTTTATATTCATATATATAGATATGTGTGTTTATATATTTTTGTGTGTGTGTGTATAAATATATATGTGTATATATACATGTATATAATTATAATGATATATATATATATATATATATATATGTATATATAATTAGCAATGTTTTAAAACACTGATAAAAATGTCACTAAAATAGTCACGTTTTCTTAAAAATGTGACTAAATTTAAAATATTTTATATATATAAATAAATTTGTGTGTGTGTGTGTGTTTGTCATTATATATGTTTTTATATATGTGTGTGTGTGTGTGTTAGTATTTAAAAAACTAATATTATATATATATAATTTTATATATTAATATACACACAGACACACACACACACATATATATGTTTATATTTTATATTTTATGTTTATATATATGTGTGTGTGTGTGTGTGTTTATATTATATTATATATATGTATATATGTTTATATTTTACAATATATATGTTTATATTTTATATTATAAACATATGTTTATATTTTATATTATATACGTGTGTTTATATTATAAATATATATATATATCTTTACATATGTTTATATGTGTATATTATATATATGTTTGCATTTTATATTAATATATATATATATATATTATTATATTATAAATATATGTGTGTGTGTTTGTATTTTATGTTTGTATTTTATGTTTATATTTTATGTTTATAATTTTTGTTTATATTATATATATGCGTGTGTGTGTTTAGATTTAATATATATATAATATGTTTTTATTTTATATATATCACATGTTTATTTAAATATATATATGTTTATATTCCATATATATATGTGTGTGTGTGTGTGTGTGTTTATATATATGTGTGTGTTTATATATATATATATTTATTTATTTATATTTATATTTATATTTATATAGATGTGTGTGTGTATACATATTTATAATTATTATTATTATTATATAATTAGTCATGCTTTAAAATACTAGTAAAAATGTCACTAAAATAGGCATGTTTTCTTAAAAATGTGACTAAATTAAAAATATGTGTTTTTATATATAAATATATGTGTTTGTGTATTTATATATCTATGTGTGTGTGTGTTTATATATATATATATCACTAAAAAATAATACATAATACATAAATGATAATAAATAATAAATAAATAGATACTAAATAAATATTAAATAAATAATAAATACTTAATTAATAAATCATAATTAAATATTCAATAAATATTAAATAAATAAATATTAAATACATAAAAAATATATATAAATAAATAAATAATAAATAATAAATAATAAATAATAAATGATAATAAATAATGAATAATAAATAATAATTAAATAATTAAATATTAATTAAATATTAAATACATAAAAAATAAATAAATAATCACTAAATAATAATAAAAATAAATAACAGATAATAAATAAATAAGTAATAAGTATTAAATATTAAATAAATAATAAATATTCAATAAGTGAATAATAATTAAATATTAAATAAGTAATAAATAAATAAATAAATAATCAATAAATAATAAAAAGAAATAAATGATAATAAATGATAATAATTAATTAATAATTATTAATAAATATTTAATATTAAATAAATATTAAATAAATGATAGATAAATGATAAATAATAAATAATAAGAAATAAATAATAATAAATTCTAATTAATAAATAAATAATAAATAATAAATAATAAATAATAAATAATAAATAAATGATAAATCAATAATAAATCAATAAATAATAAATAAACAATGACAATATAATAAATAAGAAATAAATAATTAAAGAAATAATATATAAATAATAAATTGTTAATAATGAAAAATAAATTAATATCAAATAAATTATAAATCCATATATAATAAATAATAAATAAGTAAAAAATAAAAAATAGTTAAATAATAAATAGTTAAATAGTTAAATAGATAATAAATAAATAAATAAATAATACATTAATAATAAATTAATAATAAGAAATTATTTAATAAAAAATAAAGTAAATAAAAAAATAAATTAATAATGAAAATAAATTAGTAATAAGTAGTAATAAATAATAAATATTATGTAATAATATATAATAAATAGTAAATAAATATTAAATAATAAATTAATAATAAATAATAAATCAGTATATAATAAATAAGTAATAAATGAATAAATAATAGATAACAAAAAATAAATAATAATTTATAAATAATAAATGAAAATAAATATCTATAAATAAATATACATATAATGAAATTTACATAAATATCTATAAACACACATTTATGTTATGTAAATATATATAAACACACATGCACATAATGGTATATTAATATATATATATATATACACACTACACACTATTTAGCTTTTTCCAACAGGGGCATATCTGTTGGTAAATGTACATTTTCTGTTGGTAAAATGTTTTACCCACATATATGTCTTTGTCATTAAATTGTTGGTAAAAACTCTGTTGCTAAATATTATTGCGACAAATAAATTAGTTCTGTTGGAATTATACTAATACCAACATATAATATATATGTTGGTTAAAAAGTTTAGCTATAGATTTAACGACAAATTTATTTGTTGATAATAGAAATGTCAACAATTAATATCTATTTATAAATTATTTTTTAAATGAAAAATAATTTGATATCATTATAATATTTGATGGCAACACTATACTATATTTATTAAACTAATTATATATAATATAGTCATTATAATTATTATATAATAATTATAAAATTAACTTTAATAAAACCATGTCAAAGAGATTGAGATGTACACAAAAACCAAAAAAAATACACCAACCGAACTATGACCATTAATTTGATTCCAATATGTCATTTCATTCAATTCATCAAATCATGGTCACAAAAAATCCAATACACAATCAAGGTCCACTGAACTTTTTTTACACACACACAACAAAATGGAGGAACAGCTCACGCACTCAAATTCACATCACATAACCCTTAGTCCAAACACTTACAACTTTCAAAACTGCATCTATGAAGATAAACTCCTTGAATATTTCCACTTCCAGTGATCCTTCATGAGTATGGAACACTGGTGACCAATCTTTGAAAACATAGTGGCTCCATCAAAAGTGACCTCCAAAAAGACTGGCTATAAAGATCCAGAATGATAACCAAAACCAATGATAAGAAAACACAGTGAACTCGCAAAATAAGAATGAAAAGGTAGTAAAACTCTACAAAAAATGAGAAAGCAGGGAATTACCTAAACAATAATACCATTGATGACATAAGGGACTATATACTTTGAGTTAACTTCAAATCCACTTACAAGGACCCATGAAAAGATCATAGATCTAATCATCTTGGACCCTTCAATAATCACAAATTAGATCGGGCCAATGAATAACCCAAATCTAGATAATAATTAGTGACAAGAATTCCACCTAACACCCAATAATTGATAGTGAAATTTTCAAGCATCAGGCATCCAATTCATAAATTTGATTTAAAAAATAAATTTCAAATTAACAAAATATCTTACAAATTATCCTCTCATCAATGAATTCTAATGTAAAGACCCGTAAATTTCAAGGAAATTTTTTTCTTAAATTCTTTGAGATTTTATGAGTACGCAGTTTCTAACGACACCTGATTCTGAGGCCCGGTGTGCCCGGAATCAATTTCTGAAGTTTAGCTCGGGTACGTTCAGTGAACGAACGAGCGGGTTTTTCTAACTTTTGAATCGGTGCTCGGAATTGAAATCTGAGGGCACCGATGGAACCGCAGTGCCGGTAATTTCTTAAGAGGACCTTTACCGAATATGTGTTTTCTCGGGAGGAGTTGTTAAAAATTGTGGATTAATAAAGAATTGAATAAAAATTGTAGAACAATTTTTATTATTTATTCTAAGTGGTTATATCCTAAGTGTGGGAGTTGGGGTGGGACCCACTAGTTACTAACTACCTATGTGAGGATAAAGGTGAGGTGGGGCCCACATGAGCCCCAACCCTTCACTTTCCTTAACTCCCTAACTCCCCTCTTTAATTGGGTAACTCCCCACTCTCCCACATTAAATCATGCCAACACACACATAATCAATTAATTGAGTTATGTGTTTGATTTTTGGAAATTTGAAAGCATGGAATGAATTAATAAAATAAGAGGAAAATTATTTTATTTTGGGGTTATCTTGTTGTGTTGGGAATCGGGGAGAGAGCTTTAGCTTTATTGGAATAACTTCATCCTCCCGCGAAGAATGACACCCTTCGACGAAGAACGCTGTCACCACAAGGAGAGACGATGTGCCATTCCTTCTTCTCTCCGCAGCTAGTGTGAGACTTCGTCCCCTCCTTGGATGCACGCCAACGCCATCTTTGAAACCTCACCCCGTGATGCCATCTTCCGCATCACCGGCAAACGACATCATTTAACGAGGTAGGGGTTAACTTCGTTCAAGTTTTATTTATCGACCTTCGTTGATTAAATTCTGGCCGCTTGTTATTGTTATAACATGAGGAGATTGGATCGCACAAACACGGACGATCCTCCTCCCCTTTTTGTTGATTTTCATTGATCATTATAGTGAAGGCGGCATGGTGTCATTGCACCATGCGGGAACGAAGGCGACCGCGGCCGGAGTGGGCCGCGGCGGTGGTGCGCGGCGCCGTCGTGCCGCACCGGAGGACCCGAGGGAGGCCGCGGCCGGTGCGGTGTCGTCGCGCCGTGCCGGTCGAAGAAGGGCCACGAACTAAGGCCGCGGCGGTCACCAGCAGGGGGCGGCCGAGCTTGGCCGGCCGCTGGCGCTCCGGGAGGCGGGACCCTTTAGGGTCCCACGGCGGTTCAAGAAAACCGGTCGGCCATAAAGGTCGGCCGTTTCTCGGAAAAACCGGGGGGGGTGTAACTCCCCCCAAATAGCAAATAGGGCGGACCCCACTAGGTATGCCGTTATGGAGACAAGGGGTTGGTTCCCCCTTCGCACCCCGCTCGGCCACGAGCCGAGCCGCGGTCGGCTTCCGAGCCGGGTCGCAGGCCGCGCCCAGCCGCGGGCCGGGCCGCACCCATCCGGGTCGGGCCGCGCCCAGATGGGCCGGGCCATGCCAGCCGGGTCGGGACGCGCCCAATCGAGCCGGACCTGAACGAGGGTCGGATCGACCCGGTTCGGGCCGCCCCAGGGGGTATTGGGCCGGGTCGAACCAGGCCCAAACCCCCTATTTTCGGATCAGGTTTGTTAAAACGGCCATATCTTGGGCTACAGACCTCCTATTGATGAACCGTCAGTTGCGTTGGGATACTTGGATCGAGACGGTCATTTAGGTATATTACAATTATGGTTTTCGAGAATTTTTTGTATGTTCAGGTTGGTTTGAACCCGAAACCAACCGGGCCCTTGGAACGGAAACGCTTATAACTTAACGATCAGACGTCCGAATGACGTGCCGTCAATTACATTGAATTCCTCTTAGTGAGATAGATCTTTTGGATTACTCCAGTTGAGGTTTGTACACAACTGGAGTATGTTCAGGTTGGTTTTAGCTTAAAAACCAACCGGGCCCCTGGGACGAAAAAGCCAATAACTCTCAGACCGGGCGTCCGATTGACGCACCGTCTGTCGCGTTGAGTTCCTATTGACAAGATGGAACTTTGTGATACATCAACTCTGGACTTCGTGATAGTTGTTGTATCGACCCCTTGGCTCGTGGAGCGGACCCTCCCAGAATCGAGCATGCTGTGTACGGGAACCCTAGAGCTGGCTGCGACTGCGACAACGATGGCGACTGTACATGGATCCTACGTGGGTTCGACAGCGAGGATGACTGTACTTGGATAATACGTGGTTTCGGTAGCGAGGACGACTGTACTTGGATCCTCCGGGGGTTCGATAGTGATGACGACTGTACTTGGATCCTACGTGGGTTCGGCAGCCACGACTTCTGTACTTGGATCCTACGTGGGTTCGGCAGAGGAGATGATTTAGAGGCTACATCTAATCATCTCCACCCCTCTTCGTGAGTAGTATACCTGTGTGAGATGAGTCTGGAATTTCAATCATTATCTTCGATATGAATTTCTTGATTTCATGTGTGGACTGAGTTGTACTTTTCTGTGTGGACTGAGTTGTACCTTCCTATGCGGACTGAGTTGTACTTTCCTCTATGGACTGGGTTGAACTTGGGCTCGGGAGTTGGAGCCGAACTGGAATTGATAACTTAGGTATATTTATGGGCATATACCTAAGTAGTGTTGTTTGATACTTCGTGTTTGTATCCTTCCTTTTTGGTTTATCCTTTGTGGATTCTGGGAGACCTTCGGGGGTCTTGGGATCCCTGCTGAGTATCATATACTCAACCCTACACGGGCCATGCCCGCACTACGTTGTGTTGGTTGTAGATGACGGACAACGCTGATCATGGTTGAGGCTTGTGGAGTGGGATGGTACCCGGAGGTGGACTATCAGACGGGACGTACACGGAGCGGACGGACGGACCTGAGGAGCTGAGGAGACCATCTGTACCCACCCTTCAGGTGGGATAGCCGGAGGACGACTCAGTGGTTGCTGATTTACTTTACTACTGCTGTACTTTCTTTTCATTTGTACTGTACCTTCAGTTGGGTTTGTATTCTGGCCCATTTACTTTTCATCACTTACTTTTGTACTCTATTTACTTAGTATTTACTACATCTTGCGTACTCTGTTGTGTTTCTTTACTTATATAAAGGCAATGTCTTCCCATTTATTGGGATTTACGCCTTTGGTGCTAGTCTCCAGCCCCTGGCCTATAGAAGGTGGGCTTGGGGTAGTCACAGCACGGGCCCTGAGGATGGGTCGTGACATCTAACTCTATAATTTTTAAAGCATGGATCATCCAATTAAAAAATATGATATATAGTCTAATGTTCAAATTAAAAAATATGCTTAACAAATTCTCATGTTTGCATTAGTACTGCTTCTCAACCCTTTAAATGTCACATTGGAATGTATACCCTTCCATTAAAAGTATGTATGTAAAGAATGGAAAATATGAGAAAGAATATAACAATTGTGGTGATTTTGTTAGCAACTAAAACCTAGATACCATAAATTGTTTCCATTTATTCATCCTTTAATAACAAGGTATCTACCACACAAGCATGTACAACTAAAGTGGTATAATAAGTTTTAAATAAATGTTTCCAAACAAACCCTAAACAATTTGGAAACATGCTTACTGAAGCACCTAATAGAAGAATGGGGTAAATAAAAAACTAAAGGGAAGATTCATGGGCAACAGTTCGGATTTATGGTTTTTCAAATCATTTTATCTAGATAACCTCTTATGTAGCACCAACAATAGACCTCTGAAAATAGCTTCATGGAAGCACAACACCACTTAATAGCTTCAGCAAAAATATCCTAAAAATTAGAATAGAAAACAGAGAGCTTAGATTACATAATGTAATACATTTATAGAAAATAAAAATAGGAAATGTTTTCATAATCCAAATTCATCCCTGGTTTCTTAACATAAAAAAGGTATTTTAAATCAGCAATCTTTGAAGGATTCAACCGATATTGGAAATAACTCTTTCATTTTTAATTTTTAAACAAGAATACCTAATAAAACAACCATCAGGTCATCACACTGCTACTGTAGAATAGAAATAAATAATCTTTCTTCATTAACAATTTATTTTCGAAAAAATCACAACAATGGTATATGAAAAATAAAAACAATAACAATAAAAGTGTTTGGTTAAAAAGGGGGTAAGGGAGGGAAGGGGAAGGACTCAATGTAGGGGAGTAGAGGGAAAATAAAATATCATCTCCTCATCTAGTTTATAGGGGAGGGAAGTGAAAAGAAAATCATTTACTTTTGTTGGTTGAGATGGGGAAGGAAAGATAAAATAACAACCTCTTGTCAGGTTTGGAGGGGTATAGTAGGTAATTTGATTCATATTTATACATAATTTTAATTTATTTACCATCTCCTTCAAATCAGTTAGTTTCCTTATTTTCTATTTCTTATTCTAATGAATTTATAAACCAAATAAAGATTTGTCTTTCAGTAAAATATATCCTTACCTTCCACTTTCCTCCATAAAATTTTAACTAGTAGGGAATTTGGTTAATAAAATACCCTCCCCACTACTAACCTTCTCTCCCTCCAATAGAACACAACATAAGATAATGCAATGAAAAAATAGAAACATGAACATTAAGAAAGCGGGTTATTATAACTCAATACAGTACCTGAGAATCAACTCTAACAAATTAGATACCCCTACCAGGGTATATCTTGTCCCCATTAAAGTGGAAAAGTTTAGTCCTAAGATAAAAACATAAGAACCAAAAATTAAAGAAATCAAATAATTAGTAGTGGACTGAAAAAATATCATAAGGTAAAAAAATCATTCTTGGTTTTTTCATCAAATAATGTGAAATGGTATATCATTCCTGAGAAAAATATATTAATCATTTCATATTTCAATCTTCTAACAAATTCCCATAATATGATTAATAGTAGACTTGCTAACTTCTTTTATTCAATTTCAATGTATAAATACGAAATCCATGTAGAATTCTATAAAAGGAATTTTTTCACGATCCATTTCACCATATTGTTCAACACTTTTGTAGTGATCAATTAATTTTTAGCCCACCTAAGTACAATTTTGAAACCCAATTTTACATAAGGAGAAAAAAATGTAAAAATATTTCACTTGTGAACTTTTAATTTTTTTAGATGAAACAAATTCATTTTCAATCAACTTGAGATCTTTTTTCAAACCTTTAAATAAGAAATTTAGATCAAACATAATTAAAGGTGATTAAATATAACCAATAATGAAACATATTATGCATTTACAACTACCACTTGAATGATTAATTGATGATGAATAAGGTATGTACATTGAATAGTATGCATGTTAGTGTACCACTAACGAGCCCACTGGTGAACACTATATAACCCATATCTACTTTGTGAACTACACATTGAGCCATAAACATGCAATACACATTGCCGAATTCATTTCCTAGGATTTCCTGGTTTAAATATTCCAGGATGTTTAAATAATGTTAGTGTAAAAAAACTAAAATGCAAAATGAAGAGTAATTGTTATTACAGTGCAGGTAGTGATACATGCATTGATATCACTAGAAAACAACAATACTGACACTAAATGTATTTTAAACATATGCCTTATTAACATGATGTGATACCATGGAATAAATTTTTAGTATACCTTCAAGAAATCATGATGGATGAAAAAGGAACAAGAGAAATATAATATAGAAATAGGGGTCCATTTGAAAAAACATATCACTAACTTCTTATAGACCATATCACTTATGATAAAATCTTCTGTATAACTGATTATAAATTGATTATTGAAAAGGTGTTTTTCTGCCACATATCTATGGGATTGTATTCTTGTAAGAACCTGATTCTTCCTTCGAAGTACGAATCTTCTCTTTTAGGTTGTTATAAAGAAAGTAAAGGAAAAATAGGGTTACATGCCATGTAACCCAAGTGCATTCCATGTAATTGGGGTTATATGTTGTATAATCCCAATACATTCCATGTAGTGGTCTGGCTAGGAACCATATGGAAACAGGCACTACATGATGTGTAGTTTCAAGTACGCATCATGTACTTTTTTGTGTGTTAAATTATCCAGTAACATCATTTTTCTTAGATGGATAGAAAATCACCCCTTTTTTCGACGAAAATCACACCTAGGAAATCCGAGGATAGGGTGGCCTCCATTTTCGTTGTCCAATCTTCGATTCGAACACTATTGGATGTCTTGATTTCCTCTCAGTGAGCTCTCGATTCCTCTTGAGTCGTTTTTCATGATTTCTTCTCTCGACCTAGTTATCGAGGGTTAATTTTTTATGCTCGTTTTGTAGATCTACTCCATTCTAGATCGAATTAGAGGTTGACTTTGGATAAGGAGATTCATACTAGCATGAGGTAGGTGTTCTTATGCCTTTCGCTAATTGTCAAGTTGAATATATGTGTCATAGTGTCACGCCCCATTATTAGGGTGTCACCTTGACTGAATATTATCTATTTATATTGCCTATTGTTTTTAGGTAATTGATTAAGGGTTTTAAAGCATGTTTAGAGTTATTTACCTTGATTAAGGGCCACCCCATGGGTGTGTTTTCTATGAATGGTAGTTTATGGTCATTTGGCCTAGGATACCTTTGAGGAATGCCTTAAATTCCCTTGTGTTGTTTAAAATGAAGTTGGTTAAATTCTAGTCATGTAATAGTTTAATTTACATGTGTTGATTCTTATAAAATGATAAAGGGGTAAATAAAAATGGGTGATACATAGCCTCAGGTTAAAAGGAAAGGTCGGGATCATATGAATATTTCACCTTATGCCTTGGGTGATCAATGGTCTTGGTTAAAATACCATGGACGGACTCAAAGAGGGTATTATCATGACAATTTGTGAGTGAGCCACAACTGTAGTGGTCGGGAACATGGAGACTTTATTAAATGTCAAGAGAATCTTGAATCTAATGAGGGATACCAAGGATGGGATCTATTGGCAGTTGTTTATATATCATGAGTTGATATTTACTTATAATTGAATATTTAAATGGAATGACTTATGATGCGTCTGAAAAACCAAAGCACAAGCTTGGATTCAGTCTTCACTCACACTTATTTAGATGATCTTTTTAGACATCTGTTGTGCTTACTTTTATACATTCATTTTTGGTCTTAGTCCAAATCACAAGACTTATATAATTCAATGTAATTTAGTAGTAAATGAACATGAAATGAATATAAATGAGAACTAGTGATTGTAGGACTGTTACCTTTGAGTACTTCCTAGTTTTCTGCTTTTCCTATTAAATACTGCATGTTATATATATTTACTGATAGATTGGAACATACCTTGGGTGGTTTCCTACTAGGATTTAGTCTCATGCTCTATTTGGTTCATGTTTTTGGGCCCAAACAGATTATGTTGTTGTAGGTGTCGATAAGGCTAAGAACTCATTTACAGGTACATGATTTCTATTTAGGAGAAGGAGAGCATGGGACCAAGCTGAGTCTTATGATGCTTCTGAGTTTCTTTTTTTTCCTTTTTGTACTATCAATACTAATGTTAAATTTTTATTAAAACAACACTTTTGTGGAAAAAAGTGAGAAACCAACAAGTGCAAACATACACCAGACATTAAATCATATAACAGAATTCTTAAAGATGAACTTAAGGTAGTTAGACGCGACATCCCTAAGGTGGGAGCGAGGGGGATGCCTGGGGAGCTAGAAGGAGAAGTGGTGATCAGGGAAGATCCATGGGAGCTGTTGTTACAGTCCGGGGAAGAGATGGCAGAGAATGTGGTATCCATACGCGCTTCTGTTGTGGTTGCAGAAAGGATGCAAGCAAGATTGATTCAATTTGACACGAATAAGGAACGAAGTGAGTGGATCAGCAACCAATACCTAATCCTCGTCAGAGGTTTCAACAACAAGAAGATAGTTGAAGAGGAGTTCCTGTGAGCGTGGCTTAAGCTGGCTTCTCATTTCGAAGACATTATTAGAGACGACCCCTTAAAAAAGGTAACAAATCTTTCTTGGAAATTGTTCAAGGAAGTCAAGTCAAATGGGTTCAAGCTGGTGTTTAATAATTTTGTTATGTGTTATAGTGTCTAAGTGCTATATTGAACTATTTGGTTTCACACTTTCTCTAAAAAATTGTCTCTTTAATAAAAATATTTATTTGGAGGAGAATCCAATTTGTCCCATGCTTGCAAGAAGTCCTCCACTATTATCTTCTTCTCATTGTAGCCTCTGGTCAAAATGAAATGTTTAGTGTTAATCCAATCACTCTGTTTGGTGTTGGTATCCACCTGCATTGGTATCCCATTCATCCTCTCTACATCCTCCTTGGAAGCATGAATAATCAAAAATGTATCCATAATTTCTTCCTCGGAATGCATAAGGAGGTCCCATGAATCTTCCTTGTCCACTGCATCCAAAAACGGTTGTGGATCTTCTAAGCTCAACAGTGGATCTTCAGCAAATGAAACCTCCAGTCCAGATAACACCTGTATCTCGTCCTCCCTGTCAACAGTCGAGACCGTACTCTCCAGCACCTCTGCATCACCCACAGGAGACTTACAGCCCTCAGAAGGGATCTTCTCCAATCTACCAGAGACCAAATCCATATTCGTGTTCAAATAGTGGGCCACCGAGATGACCTCTAAGCCATTACACCTTGACTTTCTTGCCAATCTGGTTACTATAGTCTTTGGAGTATTCGAGTAGTCTTTACGGGGTCTTGGTTGTTTCCCCCCCTTTAGAACCGGGAGATTTCTAGTCAAGAGGTTCCCTTGCTTCCCTTTCCTTGATCGAGGTCGAACCAAAGCCCCCTTCTCATAGTCTGAACTTGTCTAGGAGACCCCATTATGAACACTAGCATCCTCATCTCCTGGATATCGACATCCATCCTGCTTTCGTTTCCATCTTGGGATGACAGTTTTCCATCCTTTAGGGTCCTCATTTTCTTTCCCTTCCAAATTCAGGGGTGAGAAGTGATTGTGCACCAGGGTTGGCTTTGCAGCCTTACCGAAACTGGGAACCCATTGACTTGGGGACATTTCCTCATACATGTTAGAAAATTGAGAATTCTTAAGAACCCTATAAGTATCATGAGTGTCAGCACCGCAATGAATAGATGGATGATCAGACTCCTAAGGTTGAAACCCCCTTCCTGCCTAAACAAACTCAGCAAAAGAAGAAGCAGTCCTGGAGTAGGGACCTCCCGAGGTCTGTTCTGTCGGATTTGGCACACCCAGATCATGAAACAATCTAGCAAAAATGTCATCCACTCTTGGGTCTTGAGGACTCAGCTTAACCGGATTATGCAGGGAAGGAGGGCCCTCTGCACTTGGCTCCAGACCTTTTATGTCTAAGCCCACACCCTCCGGTGTAGTGAGTCTCCTTGGACCATGCCTATAGGAATCCTTCAGGTGACCCAGTTTCTTACAGGTGGAAAAAAAATCGACCCACGATTCGTAGACCACGAGCTATTTGCAACAGAATTCCTCACCCATTGTGATCCAGACAAACTCGGAAGGCAAAATCAATACATCCACTTCTATACATACCGTCGGATAAACTGGGTGACAGAGGGCATGGGTTCTACTATCAAAGCAAATAAATCTACCCACGATATTCCCAAGCATGCTCAAAATAGAAGGGTTTTGAAATGGAAGTGGGAGATGAGGGAAACTAACCCAAATCACAACTAAAGAGGAGTCACGCTTTATGTGGAAGTCGTAAGACCACCGAAAAAGGAAGAAACGAGATCCGTTGCAGTTGCCGGTTGCATTGGACTAGGCCTTGATCAAGTCCACCTCTTATTTGAACTGAATCATCAAATGCGTACTTTCGAGCAAGCCTACAGTTGCTCTCTCTTGCAGACCCCAGTGCCCAAAAATAAGACGATCAAACGAGTCCACTAAAGGATGCCTATGCTTGAAGCGATCAACCAGTGTACATTTTAAGAGATCCGATGTTGCGTTGAATTATGAGAGAGAAATCGGGAGGTTAGGGTTTCCATCGAATCGATCTGGAACCTTAGGGGAAAGAGGGATTTAAGGTAAAGAGGGGAGGAGGTCAGGATTGGATAAGGGGGAGAAGGTCATGGATGTCTCCCCTCAGAGGATAGTGGAGGTCCCCCCCTTCATCGGAGGAGGAACCGGCCCGAGGTCCATCGCCGTCACAGAACAAGAGCGTCCATCGAAGAGAGTGGAGAGTGATTCACTATAGCATCCTTTTTGTAATATTGGTAGTTATATTTGTTATTACTACAGTGTAAACTATTTTGGTTGTTTTCCTAGAACATGTAACATGAAAAATCATATTCTTATGCTATGACATCTTATTATATTATCAGTATTTCTTTGTTTACTTAGTTTTTATGGTATTACGACTTCCACTATCATATTGTTATTTTTTCACTATGTTACACTCTACTGATGAGGGCATAGTTTCCACACTATCACACCTAGTCCCTCACTACTAGTCAGATGCCTCCAGCATTTGGAGAAATGCGCTTGAGGCCATGTGGACAACCAAGTATGAAGAACCTTTGAGTGGCATCCATATCCAGGATGTTACAAAGTGGTATTAGAGTGGTGTTCTTTTCTAGTTGGATTACTATTTGGTGACATTAGATGGGGATAATAAGGAAATGGATTTTGGTAATAAACTGTGCCCGAGAGTAGCTATCCCTGTACAAGGAAAATCAAAATTGCCTCGAATTGAATTGTGATTTTTGGATTTTGAGTTGTTATAGTTGATTCAATTTCATTTTTGGGTGACACACTTTTATTGTGTTGTTATTATTGATATCATTGTGGTTTTATTTTTTTGCAACCTGATGAGATGAGGGTATGCCATCTCATGCATCATATAATCACTATTTAGAAATCACATGACATGCATTCCTGCCATGCCATTTAGAGATCATTACTAATTTCATGCTATTGTGGTATATACCATGACAGATATGCCTTATATTGTGATAGGTGTATTGGTAATGCTATGGTTTTAATTGGATGGATGCCAAACTTTGGTCCCTATAGTGTATGAGCCCTCTTGGGTTAGAATTTGGTGGATAATGTTGTTGTCTTAAATTTAATTTTTTATGAATTTCTATATATATATGGATGAAAAACTTTGGTTCACAAGGATTATGGACCCCCATAGATCAGAATTTGTCATAAATTTGGTTTACTTTTCAAAAACGAGGGTTATACAGAAGTTTCATAGGTTTACTTTCTGGAAACCCAGACAACACAGCGTGTGGTTCTATGAACACACACCATGTGTTCTTCTGTTCGGGAAGAAAGACTTTTCTTAAGTACGTGATGTGTAATATGTGTACATGTCGTGTGGTAAATGACCATGGGTCTGGACATGTGATAAGAAACATGGAATAGAAATTCTTTTGGACAACGCATGTTGTGTACTTTAGGTACACACTGTGTAGTTTTATATAGGCAGACCCCATGTGGATCTAGTCATGTAGAAGTACATGTCTAGGAGGAAGGACTTTAGTACATTCTATATCCTAGTCTTACACATCGTTTACCTAACATGGTTACACACCTTGTCCAGTGCAAGTACACGCTTGGGTAGGAGCTTGAGTGTATACGCCATGTATGGTTTCTACACGTCGTGTACTCCTTTTTTAGTAAACTTTGAGGGTTCTCTTCTACTATTTAGTTCGTGTGCTCTTAAACTACAAACCTTGATAATGAACTTGAACTGAGGTGTGTATTTAACCTTATAGAGTCATGCCTCTATGATGAATTCCAATTGTATTCCAGGAGATTGTCAATGATCATATCTCGGAGGTGGTAGGCCATGGGCTACCGGTGGATCCTCCTGTCATTCCAGTGGTTACAAAAGCTATTATACCAGATGTAGGTGATGATGAAAAGTTCTATGAAGGATTTATAAGGTTCATGAAAACCTTTCAGGGAGCTCTACACCCTGTCATGTCTATGGAAGAGCTGACGCAAGTGTTCCAGCAGTAGCATCCACCCACGTTTTCAGGGGATGGCGGACCACAAACTGCTGAGTCATGGATATAGGTCATGTTATCTATCTTTGATCATCTGGAGATGCCTCTTGATCATAGGGTGAAGCTCGCTACATATATGTTGCATGATTCTTCCAAAATATGGTAGGATGTTATCACTCAGATGGAACATCGTCGGGATATATCTTGGGAAGATTTTTAGACAATCCTGTATGATTACTTCTATCTAGAGATACTGAGGGCCAACAAAGCCAAGGAGTTTAGGCATATGGAGTAGGGTGCTTTTTCAGTTATGGATTACTCATCCCGCTTTACCGATCTCCAGCTCTTTGCACCTATTATGATGGGTGACGTCCTTTCAAAGGCTAGGCATTTTGAGGATGGTCTCAGGTACAACATTCGATCACATGTAAATATCTTCTGGATGACTACTGTATCTACTATAGTGAATTAGGTTCTGATTATTGAGCATAATCTGAGGGAATCTGGAGGTGTTAGCTAGGGTGGTTTGGCACCAAGATTAGGTATTGTTTTGACTGGTAGCAGGAAGTGTTGTTTAGAGCCTTCTTATAGTGATTCTAGTAGTTAGAACATATCTTCAAGTAGCCAAGTGAGGTGCTACTAGTGTGGAAGAGTTGGGAATACTAGAAAAAATTGTCTGATGGAACTAGTAGAGTGATGATCTTGCGGAAATATGGACCATCTACAACAATTTTGCAGGACGTTTCCAATAGTAGCTACTGAGAGAGGATCTGCACCGACTCTGCTTTCAGGAGTAGGGTCAGTATCTTTCCATGAGTTAGGGAACTAAAATGCATCAGGCCATTCAGGTTGAGGTGGTGGTCATGATCGTGGTATCCAAACCACAGGTTCTCAATGACAGTAGGGTGGATTAGCTCAGGGTATCCATGCAGTGTCACAGGGTGATGGTATTGGTCAGACTTATGTAGTGTAACAGACTCAACAGGAGCAGGAAACCAGACCCTCTACTATCACAGGTACTATTCTAGTCACCTCTGTTTTAGATTTTCCTCTTTTTTATATAGGGGTTTCACATAGTTTCATATATGTTCCTATTTTAGAGAGCCTTGGACTTTGTATTTTTACTTCTAATGATGTTATGAATCTAGAAACTCCGTTAGGGATTAGAATGGCAGGTGTGCATCAGTGCAAGGAGTTCCCCCTTGAGATTAGTGGGTGTCACTTCCTATGGGATCTCTATGTCTTAGAGATGACAGGGTTTGATGTCATCCTCAAAATGGACTGATTGGTTTTCTTTTCAGGCCTTTATGGATTTCTATTGTCGTAGGGTGAGTTTCACGTCACCATGGGGAAGATCATTCTACAAAAGAGATAATGGGATGTCTAGGCAAGCCAAGATGGACCCAAGCATCGTGGGTTAGGTTGAATGACAACCCATATTTCTAGTTTATATCTAGATGACCAGGGAATATGTTAGATGAATTTCCCTCCAGTATTTCATTGTTTCAAGGACATCTTCTTGGATGAATTTTTAGGTTTACCTCCAGTGAGAGAGGTAAATTTATCTATCAATCTAATTCCAAGAGATACACCAGTAACCATTCCTACTTATAGGATAGCTACAGTAGAGTTGAAAGAGCTCAACGGGAAACTAGAGGATTTGGAAGATAAGGGTTTCATTTGACCCTGTAATTATCCTTAGGATTCGCTGGTCTTTTGTGAAAAAGGAATATGATACTCTCAAGATATGTGTGGATTATCTTAAATTAAACTAGTTGATGTTTAAGAACTGGTATCCTCTACTGTGAATAGATGATATATTTGATCAGCTTTGAGGAGATCAGTTTTTCTCAAAGATTGATTGGAGATCTAGTTAACATCAGTTTCATGTTAGGTCATCATACATACCTCACAAATCCTTTTGGAGCAGGTATGGTCTATATGAGTATTTGGTTATGTCGTTCGGTTTCACAAACGTGCCAGTGGTTTTCATGGCACTGATGAATTGAGTGTTCCATCCCTCTCTTGATTCATTTTTTATGGTTCTCTTGGATGATATCTTGGTGTATTCTCATAATATACATGACCATTCCATACATCTTGAGATCATTTTGAGTACATTTAGATAGAATCAATTATATTCTAATATCACAAAGTACCACTTCTGGATGGATCAGATTCACTTCCTACGTCATGTCATCTCAAAGACAGGAGTATCAGTGGACCCATAGAAAGTGAGAGTAGTAGTTTCCTAAGAGCATCCCAAGAATGTCTTTATGGTGAAAAGTTTCTTGGGGTAGGCTGGTTACTATAAGAATTTCATACAAGACTTCTCATGTTTAGCAGCACCGTTGACAACCCTAACTTAAAAGGGTAAAAAGTATGCATAGGAAGATTCCTTCCAGACGACCTTTCAGGATCTAAAAGGGAGATTGAATTTGGCACCAATACTGATTTTTCCAGAGCCGAGAAGTATTTACACTATGTACTGTGACACTTAAGGTATTGGTCTAGGATAATTTATTATGCAGGGGGGACGAATTTTTGCGTACGAGTCTTGGAAGTTAAATCCACATGAGAGGAATTACCTGACGCATGATCTCGAGTTAGATGTGGTAGTTCATGTTTTGCATTTTTAGAGACATTAGTTGTTTGGATTGAATTTTATGGTGTATGCATCCCACAAAAGCATCAATTACATCTTTACTTAGCGTGATCTGAATTTAAGGCAGTGAAGGTGGGTGTGATACCTTCATTATTTCGACTTTGAGCTTGCCTACATGCCTGGGAAAGGTAATGTACTAGCCATTGATTTGACAAGGAGGACACAGTGTAGTAGGATAGTAGTGAGTGGAATCTTATGGTGTTATTCTCTGATATGAACTTGGAGGTTCATGATAGGTAGGGATAGTTGTTTCTTTCATCCTTAGTTATTACCTATACCCTACTTGACAGAGTGAAGATAAGGCAGCTATCAGATTCCGAATGACTAGTTATATGGGAAAGTATATCAGGAGAGGAACTTATTCCTTATTGAATGGTAGGTGAGGATGAGATCCTACATATTCATGGATGCACTTGGGTTCCCTTGGATATATGTGAGGAGCTCATGCGGGAGTTTCATGCTTCAGTTTGAGAAGTACATACCAGGTTCACCAAGATGTACCATGACTTAAGTCTTCAGTATTGGTGGCTGAGTATGAAAATAGAGGTAGATGGTTTTGTTATGATGTTTCCCACTAATTTGTAGGTGAAGGTAGAACATTATCTATTGACTGGGCCTTTACAGCAGTTATCTATTTAGGAGTGGAAATGGGATGATGTTGTGATTTATTTCATGACTGGTTTACTAAGGTCACCTAGAGGTAACGATTTTGTGTGGTTTGTTATTGAAAAGATTACGAAGGTCGCTCATTTCTTTACAATCAAGAAACTTTCAATGTGTATGATCTCATAAGGTTTTATATTTGAGAGGTGGTATGACTACATGGAGTCTAATTCTCTATCATTTCAGATAGGGATATCTGTTTTACATCTCATTTCTTGAAGAGTTTTCAGAGGGTTTTGGGTACATAGGTGCTTCTAAGAACAACATACCACCCGCAGAATGATGGTCAGTTGAAGTGTACGATACAGGTTCTAGAGCACATGTTGTGAGAATGCATCCAGGATTTTGGGGGCTCTTGGGATAATCACATTCCCCTAGTTGAATTTTCCTAAAATAATAGTCATGAGGTGAAGATACAGATGGAACCTTATGAGACTTTATATAGTAGGCCATGTCGTTCTACCCTATGCTGGTTGGAGGTAGCTGAGGCAGCTTTTCTAGGACCACATCTCATTCATGAGACTTCTGAGAAGGTCTAGTTGATTTTGAAGTGAATTGACACTGCATAGTCTCATTACAAATCTTACACCAATAGATGTAGACAACCTATAGAGTTTGAGGTTGGGGTTCAGGTTTTCTTGCATGTTTCACCAAGGTTGGGACATAGGTGGATCATGAGATAGGGTAAGATTTCACCAAGATATGTCGGGTCATTTGAGATTATAGATAAAGTCAAGTCAGTTTCCTATCAGTTTAAGTTGCCTCAGAGGTACCGAGTCATGCACAACATCTTCCACTTATATCATATATGCCTCTATCACCTAGAACTCTCTCATGTATTTTATCCCAAGGAGGTTAAACTGTCGGTTGATGCATCCTTTGAGGAGAATCTGATACGTATAGTTGATAGGAGCATGAAACTTCTCCAAGGCTGGTCAGTTTCTCTAGTACGGGTGCTATGGAATCACAACCATGGTCTGGTTAAAATACCATGGATAGACTCAAAGAGTTTATTATCATGAAAAGTCATGAGTGAGCCACATATATAGTGGTCGGGCTCATGGAGAATTTATTAAATGTCGAGAAAATATTGAATCCAATGAGGGATACCAAGGATGGGATCTATTGGAAACTGTTTATATGTCATGAGTTGAAATTCACCTATAATTAAATATTGAAATAGAATAACTTATGATGCATCTACCAAGCCAAATAACAAGCTTGGATTCCATCTTTACTCACACTTTTTTAGATGGTCTTTTGAGACATCTGATGTGCTTACTTTTATATGGGAATCATCGAGATTAGGCCGGATCTTGAGAATTATATAGTTCAATGTAATTGAATGGTAAATGAACATGAAATGAATATAAATGAGAACCAATTCTTATAGGACTTTTACTTTTGAGTACTTCTTAGTTTACTACTTTCCCTATTACACACTATCTATTATATATATTCACCGACAGATTGGCACAGACCTTGGGTGTTTACCTACTGAGATTTAGTCTCACACCCTTTTTGGGTCATGTTTTTGGGCCCAAATGGATTATGTTGTTGTAGGTGTAAATAAGGTTAAGAAACCTTCCATCGGAACTTGATTGTTGTTTAGGAGTAGGAGAGCATGGGACTAAGCCGAGGATTTTTATTCTTCTAAGTTTCTTTTGTTCCTTTTTGTACTATTGGTACTTATATTTTGTATAACTACAGTGTAACCTATTTTGGCTATTTTCCTAGAACATGTAACATGTAGAATCATATTTTTATGCTATGACATTTGGTTATTTATATTATCAATATTCCACAATTTACTTATGTTTCTGGTATTACTACTTCCACTGTTGTATTGTTATTTTGTCTTTTGTGTTACACTCTACCAATGAGGGCATAGTTTCCCCACTATCACACCTAGGTACTCAATGTTAGTTGGTAGGCTCTATCTTTTAGGGAAATTATTTTGAGGCCATGTGGCCATCTAGGTATAGGGAACCTTTGAGTGGCATCCAGATCCCGGACGTTATGATTCTAAAATTTATGTGTAATGTTTTTTCAAAGATAGAATAATAACTGCTAAGTAGAAAGTGCTATGAGTAGTTTTAAATAAGTGTGATCTGAATAATTCCTGAACCAATTAAATTAAGCAAATCTATGAGTGGTATAATTTATGAGAATTCAAAAACCAAATTAGAAATAGTCGATAGCAATAAGCATTGAAACTTAGTCAAATCGCACGGCTAATAACTAAATATACATAACACTACAATTTCAAACAAATATTTCTATGTAACTCAAGTAATCCATCTCATGAATAGAAAACAAGAACCAAAATATATATCTAAATACAAAAAAATATGAAATTTTTTAATATTTTCAAATAATAAATCACTACTGGAAGGCATTATAAGGAATTATAATATGTGCTGACTGAAGAAATGGATATTTTAAAATTAGAAAAGTAAAATAAAGATTCAGTAAGAAATAATAAACAATAAATAAAATGAATATTAAACCCTAATTACATCTAAAAACCAAGTCATCGAAATGAATTACTATTTTTGAGATTTGCGATGGTTACCTTTGATACTCATTATCCTATATGCAAAGATCATGAATTTAGAAAGAAGCGAGCACAAATTTGACACCACACTTCCGATTGTAAATGTATATCCTATTGAAGACATGAACAATAAATATGAAATAGGGGAATTTGAGGGTAGCACTAGAACCGCATCTAGGAGGTTGGGGGATTTTCCGGGCTGGTAGATTAGAATACAGGTGCACCTAAGGCTGATTGAAGAGGCATGGAGGCGAAGAGGTGGAGGCGAAGGTGGAGAGGCTCTTTTGGAAAATGAGGGTTGATGAGGCGGGTCATGGTAGGGTATTATTATTTTTTAAATTTATTTTTTCTATAATATATTTTTAAGTTATATATATATCGATAAATATTATTAAGTTATTAAATTATCAATATTTTATTTTTATTTACAATCATACATTCTTATTGAAAAATGCTATGTTAATACTAAATACTAAATATATATATATATATATATATTTAATCATTGATAAAATGTTTTTTATTATTGGATATTTTATTATAACATATATTTATAATGGTAAAATATTTTTTGGTAATAATAATTATTAAAAAAAGATCTATTTATTGGTTAAAAAAGTGTTGGTATTGGTAAAATAAAACAATATATTTAACTATTAATAAAATATTTGTTGTTATTGATCAATTAATACTAATGGATATATTTTTCGGTAAAAAAATTGTTAGCACCTACAAATAATAAAAAAATATAATATTTGTTGGAATTGCTCGTTTGTACCAACATATCTTTTATCTGATGCTAAAAATATTTTGGTACAAGCCAATTTTTTGTTTTGATATAAATCCATATAATATGTATGTATATATATATACACACATGTAAATACATTTATTTTCTCAAAAATATATCCAGCCTTGATCTTATTCTAAATAGCTTGAATATATTTTCCTCACTCAAAAGGGCTTGGATTAGAAATGTTTTTTCATATTTTAAACACTTAATCACAAGTCATGTGTCATTTGAATTAAATCTCTCTTTTGATAATAGATATTGAGTATCAAATAATTTAATTTGAAACTCTCATATTTATAAAAAAAATTGATCCTCATCATGATCATATCATTTGATATTCCTCAATTAAATATTATATCATGATTAATCATACCATCGTTATGTTAAGAGACATAAAATAATGGATTCAACATCATCATAATTGTTTTTCTTCTTCATAATTTAATTATGGAAACTCAAATTTTCAATATTTAGAATCTTCAAAATTTATCTAAATATTGACTATTATGTAGATTGAAAATGACTCTTATGTGGAGTAAAATTATGCATACATATCAGCATTTAACTGACACAAAAGTCTCAATGAATCATATGCAAGTCCATATGACTCATTCTTTAAGTCCAATGACTCATACCCTGCACTAGATCACTCATACATAGCTTAGAAATGACTCGTACATAGTTGAAAAAGACTTATACATGGACTGAGATGACTCATATACACATGAATTTTCCTAAAAAATGACTCATATGCTAATTCTAGTACTTTTCAATTTTCCAGTTGTAGTACATGATTTCTAGATTTCTTCAAATAAATTTTAAGCCACTTAAAAACCATCTCAAGTCATCTTTATCACTTCAAAACATCTTGTAATAGATTCAAATAACTCAAATAATTATTAGAATAAATCTTAACTACTTTAGTTTGCTTCCAATGTCCTTTGTAGCATGTAAGTGATCAATATAGAGTATTTTAAGTACTTTGCTAAATTATTATTTTAGTCTTTAAATCATCCTTCATAACCCTTCATCCAAGTGATACTAAACACTGGTTTCAGCATCCTTCAATCTCAATAAACACTCAGATAGATTCTCTAATCTATTCAGCTTCTTAACTCATTTTACTACAATTATAAAGGTTTTTTCAATAGTTCAAACTCATCCAACATCTAAAAACTATAGTAGATAACATTGCAATCATTTCATTAGTACTTTCCTTTGGAATTAGCATATTATCTTTAATCGTTCAATGTGAAATTAACCTACTTGAATATTTCCATCCAATTATTCAAGGGTAGCCTTCATTTCCTTTCCCTTCTTCCATTACCAACAAGTGTATGGGTATCTCCTTCATGTTTAGTGGGTGGATACTCACTCCATTACCCATTACTCCACCTTTTCATAATTACATTGACAGTCTTGTTTGAAATAAAAATAATTGACAACAAATACAACTTCAACACATAGGTCACTTCATATATATAAATACATAATACATAATATAAATTTTTATACATATAAATATAATATATATACTTTTTAAAATTATATACATATAAATAAATAATATATAAATATATAAATATATATTTGTATTTGTATAATATATGTGTATAATATAATATATATTTATATAATATAAATATATAATTTAGAGGGAGTGTGTATAAATATATATGTGTGTGCTCACATTATATTATATATGTTTGTGTGTGTACTATACATATAAGTATTTAAATTAATATATTAAATAAATATTTTATAGATAATATAGATGTATTTATAAATATATGTATGGATATATTTATATATATATAATATATTTATACATAAATATATGAAAAATTAAATTTATATAAATATAAATATTATATTATATGTAAATATATAAATATTATAAATATATATGAAATTATATATATAATTAAATATTTTATAAATATGTATCATACTTATATTTGTGTGTATAAATGTATTTAATATAATGTATAAATGTATAGTATATATTAATGTACAATATAAATGTATTCAATATCATCAAAATGTATTAGAATATATATATATATATATAATATAAATTTTAGTATATTAATGTATAAATTTGTATGTGTAGGTTATGTTTTTGAAAATTATTTTAATATTATATATATATAATGGTGTATATAAAAATAATACAAAATTTTTATGGTGTGGTGGGGTGGTATAATCTTCATGAACCTGTGAATCACAGGTTCAAAATGTTCTTGAGGGGTTTTTCTTCTTAATGGGAGAAGGGGAATCATACATGTGGGGAGTTGGGTCAGGTTGGGATGACCATTTTGGGGGTGGCATGTGTCTGGGAGAGGGGAGTTGGGTGAGTGAAGAGAGCCAGGGGCAGAGGTAAGTGGGGATCATAGAAAACAATTTATTTTTAAAAAAATAATTTAAATACCTTAGGGGCGGTTGTTGCAACCGTCCGTAATTATTTTGTTAAAACAATTGAGTATGTTTTCAACTACTGTAAATTTATTAAAAAATCAACTAATTATGTTTTTTATGGAAGTTTCAAATATAATTTTTGATAAAAAAATAGAAGGGTTAAAACTATCACTAAAATAATTTCCCCTAATACATGTGCATAATCGTCACTGATAGAATTAGGTAGAAATCATAGCATTGGTTCCTAATAACCATCACTAATGCATTTAGAGGGGGTTATAACTACCACTAATAAAAAAATAACCTCTTTTAAATGAATTATTTTTTTGTAGTGGGTGGTGGTGGTGAGGGGTCGTCTAATATATGATTAGATAGAATATGTCATGTCATGTCATATCTAAATGAATTGTATGGAATTGAACCTATACATGGTGGTAAGAATCTTCCAGGTCATCTGATCAAATAGATTAGGTGGTGGGGATCTTGCCACATCAGTTTTACTCGGCAAATGTGATAATCCACTTGATTCATCTAATCAATATGATCGAAAAACATGGGAGGGGACATTTAACCCCCTCCCAATCATCACTAGGTATCAATGGGATATATCTAATCTTTTTGGATTTGGCGGTGGAGGAAGAGCTCAATCATGTTGAGCCCCATGAATATATACCACTTGATCATACATCCAGTGCAATCACATGGTAGAGAGGTGCCTCGGGAACCAAGCACGAGTGACGCACATGTTGGGCACATGGGGGTGCCACATGGAACAAAGAGATTGGAAAAGGGATTATGCCACATATTGGGGCATGTGAAAATCCCATTTTGGGAATCTAAAAACACATTGAACTCCACTCAACATCCTAGACCTATTAAAACAAATCTTGGGTCATTTTGAGATCATTTTTTGGATAATTCAATCCATTGATGATTAAATTAGTGATAAAATTATTATTATAAAATGATAAAAATTGAATAATATTGAAAAAAGGGGATGTGTGTTTAACTACTACTGGTCCCCAATTATTGTGTTCGTAGGTGAGTTGAAATCAGTGGAGTGTAAATTTCTAGACCAGTAGTCATAATATCTTGAGTTAACCATTAAAAATATCATTATTATTTGATAATAATAATAATAATTAATAAGTTGGTGTAAAAATTAAGCGAGTGTATTTAATTAGTCACTTGGATGAGTTACTTCTCCATGGGAGGTGGTGATTTGTCTACATTGATGATTCTACGATTGTGATAATATGTCAATGACCAAGTAAAGAAGATCATTAACCTTAATAATGACTCTTCTTGGATTATGATGGAAACACTAGGGGATTATTAATTATTTATAAAATAATGAACTTTAGACTATGGTCTAATAAAGTGTGGGTGTGACATTATAAGGGTGTCACTTTATGGTTCAAGGTAATTACTAAAATGATAAATAATGTGTGGGTGTGGAATTATAAGCTAACTATTTAAATTAAAAATTAATAATTAATATAATTGGTGGTTTCTTTATAAGGGTGGTCAAGAATGAAATCATCAAGGTTGATTGGATGGTGTAAATTTTTTCATTTATATCAAGGCATGATATTTATTTTGTCTAATAAACATGAATAAAGGATGTAAATATTAAAGGATAGTAATTATGACTAGCATTGTAGATATTATAGTAATGAAGTGATAAAATATCATTGATGAAATAGTTATTCCCCTAATGATAAAATACCATCATGAAGGGTTTGGTAGTACCCACTAGGATGTTCTTTAATTCATGTAAGGGTGACAAGGAATAATGATGTGATATTTAAAGGTTCTAATAGTAGAATCTTCCTGATAAATATTTGGGTAAGTTATTGAAATCATTGGGGAGTATAATGAAAGTACCTTTGGTTACTTGAGATGACATGGGTGAAACTCCAAGTGAATAAAGTGGTATCAACCTATTTCTACTATTCTCGACTAAATAATTAAATAACAATATTTTCATTATTAAATTATTATTACTAGATTGCAATGATCTAAGAATGTGGAAACTTATTAAGGGTTTTATGGAATCCTATGATGACCATGTGGGATGTAATATCGATCGAGTTATTATGTGGCTACCCAAGTAATTCAGTAACTAATATTTATTAGTTATTGAATTATCATCCACTTTATATGGGCTTAGGATGTGGTAATATATTGAGGAAGTTGTAGTGAATGGATTTCTATATGAGATATATTTTTTTAAATGTAGGGGGATCCCATATTTTGATTTAGATAATTAATTTTGTAACACCCTAAGATTTATATGTATTCCATTTAAATAAATTTTGAAGAATTTGATAGCTTGTTTTACATGAAACCCTGAATCTAAATAAACCATGACATATTATATCTTTATAACCTAAACATTGGATTGGAGGGTATGAATATGATTAACCAAATTATAATATATATATATATATTCCTTTATTTAACTTTATTGATTAATTACTAATAAATAATCATTAAATTTTTAATAAAATCATCTCATGGTTAAAAGGCCTATTTTCAGAATAAATGTATTTTTCTACATATTATGTATTTTTATACAAAAATATATTTTTACCACTATTAAAAAGTGATTTTAATAAAATTAATTTATAATTTATGAATGATCATTAATTATCTAACAATTATGAATAAAGATAAAATCATTTGAAGGTAAAAAAGAATGATTTTTTAGAAAAATATTTTTTTATATGCAAAATTTTGTTATCTTAATAAATTAAATAAATCTATAATGATTAATTATTTTAATTAAATTTATAGAATATATATTCAATAAAATATTTTAATACTCATATAATATTTTTTACTAGTTAATTAATGAAAAAACTCAGTTTTATGCTTAAAAATTATTTTTATAAAAAATGGTTTTCATTGAATTTAGCGTGTTTATTTTAAAATTAATATATTAAACTTATTGAAATTGAATTTGATGAAATGTATTACATATTTGGAATCAAAATTTACAAAAAAAATTAAGGAGGAAATTTTCTTTTTTTCATAATGAAAAGTAAAAACTGTAAAAATTTGTTACCATGGTTAAGGTTAGAAGACTTTACTAGGGGTTTAAACTAAGATATAATGGTAAAAATTCCACATAAATTTGTATAAATGTTATTTTTTGAAGATATTTTGAACTTATATTATATTAAATTTAAATTATTTTCTATTTGTACCACTTTCACAAGAAAATGAATTTATGTTATTTAAATATTTTAAGTAATTTCATGTGTTTCCCTTCCCTCACTTAATAAGAAACCTCTTATACACCCTTTTTAATAAACTTTATTTCCACTAGACCAAAAAATAACTACCCAAAAACACTTATATATTCATTTCCTTCATTCATTATATCATTTTATTACTATAATACCATCCCAATAAGACTTAAGGTGTAAGCCAAAGGAGGTCTCTCAATGAAGAGGTAATCATCCCACCCAGCCCTTTCAAAGTTTATTTATTATTATAATTCCTATGAATATATTGTATATATAATAACATAATAAATCCCATAAGATAATTATAATGATATTTATTGTGATTATGAGACAACCATTTTCCACCTCATTTCCATTAAATGGGAAATTAAAGTATTGCTCATGTGTACGTGTGGACTATCACCTCCACGTATAAATATAATTCATTTTCCATAACTGGAACACATTAATGGATATAATTATGGATTAAATAAATATATATGATATAATTTTGATTTTTTAATGGTAAAATATTATATATATTTCTTTCCTTCTTCTTTTTATAAAATGGAAATAGTGTCCATGCGTACGTACAGACTACCATCTACATGAATGGTGTAATTCATTTTTATATCTATTATTTTTATGTATGGTTAATAATATTTATAAAATTAATATATATGATATTTATATCATGGTTAAAACTCTATAGATGATGTAACCATGATCAAGATACAAGGACCATAACTACTGAATCGAAACATACATGAAAAACGAAGCAGTTAACACCCAAAAATGATGATGATAATGAAATATTGTTAATTAATGGGTGATAAGATATTATAATTAAACCATTTATGGTATTATAATTATGAATAGTATTATTTTATAGAATTATAGTAAATTTAAATTTATTATAAATGAGGTTAAAATCACTTACGAGGCAAGTTGGGAATGAGGTAAGGGTTTCCTGTCTCACTTTTGGATCTGTGAGATATATGAAATATTCACCACTTATTTATTTCATGTGGTGTATATACTACCTATTTGATATGATATATCATGAATATATTTATATTCATTTTATTTAATTTTTCATTTGAATTTATTTTTTTCATGGGGGTTGTGATTCAAAAGTTACCAAAGCAATAAGGGTATTATGTTACAATCTCACTTTTTATCAAGATTATTAATTCTTAAATTTTTTATGATGAAATTATATGATATACCTATAAAAAATATTATTTATTTTATTATACTATATTTATTTCTTGATATTACAATTTTTCCATTCATTTTCCACTCTCTAAGTACTCAAAAGTCTGATAGAATGTTTTTAAGGAAAAATAACTTTAATTTTTTATTTGGTTTAGATTATTTTTATTCCATGTATAAATTTTCTTTAAAATATTTTTAATAATTTTTTTACTATTATCCAATGATTTATTAAATTATTTATTACCCATGTTTTACTTTCTATAAAAAAAATTTAAATTGAATCTTCTTATCTTTTTCTGAATGAGGTACTTTTAACCAAATGTGATAAGGTAATATTTGTTAAAACATACACCACATGAATAAATTTTCCCACTATAATGAATATTATTTTATATAAATATTCCTTTAAAATTTTCTATGGTTATTTTCAAAGAAATTGTTTTCCTCATACTCTGTAAATTTTTAGATTTTAATTATTGATTTCAAAATAAAAAAGGTATTTTCCTCAAGAAATGTTCCAGTGATATTTTAATGGAATTTTAATCTATGAAAACATACATTGATGTTACTTATTTTTCACTGATTATATGATCTAATGATACCATACTTATTATTTCACTGGATGGTTATTTATTATGATGATGAAATCATGATAAAACCCATTTTCTTTTCCATGGGTTAAGATATGATGAAATGGTAAATATTTTCATGATCTTGTGGAATACATATATATATAATATGATTATACAATGTTTGGATCCATTATAGACCTCCGATTAATTGATTAATTATTAATGTTTTAAGATCTCAAAGGGTACACAGTTGGTTAGCCCAATCCCAAAATAGGGTACACGGGCAATTAGGTCAAGCCTGAAGTATGTACATGGGGCATCAAACAAAGAATAACATGTGATGAATGTCTTAATGGGTAGCCTTTAAATAAGATTTATATGGTTATAATTATTCCTCAATTTTTATTCCACTCTCTATGACATGATTTTATGCTTATTATATGATCTCATGTCTCATAATCTTTTATTTTTCTATGATTCCTATATTATGAACTTCTAAAACCTTATGCCATGACTATTATATATTAATTATTGAGTATTATTTTCAAATTTCAAGCTCATATTATCATTCCTTTATTCTCATTTTATGCTTACTTATTATTATCAACTGATATCTTTTATGTTTATCCTTACTGAGAATATGAACTCACCCTTTTTTATGTTTCCTTTCCCTGAGTTATGAAGAAAGTTTTTAAGTAGGGTATTTATAAGAAGTAAACTATATGAGAAGAAATTTATGGGATATGTTGAATATATTTCATGAAATAATATTATTATGTATCTAGTATCCAAAGGCACTAAACCTTTATGGTCCTCAAGCATGTATTATTGTCTAATATATAGAATATTTATCTAAAATGATGTAACATTTATATATGTTATTCTTGGGTCACCTTGATTGGTATCAGAGTATGATTTAGTTATTTTTTTACATTAGGATTATAAAACTTTCATGAAAAACCTTAGGATAAACTTAACTATATAAGAACAACGTAAGTTATGATTAATAAAGGAATTTGTTTTCCAAGGAAATACATCCCTATATAGATACTAGAAAGTGGATGTTATTGTGGAATAAATTCACCTATGGGTAATAACTATTAAAGGGTAATATTAATTATTAACTTGATCATCACTAATGCATGATGTGGGATTAAGAATACACACCAGTCTAGAAAATACTGAGATATGTTATTGGGTTAATTCAAATTTTATTTCTGAACCTTATGAGGAATGAGAGGATAGAATCTATGACAACCTATGATAAACCATAGTGATATTATATAAACATAAAGTGAAATAGATTGAAAATAATGTGTCTTGATTTATAAATCCAATGAATAATTTTTCACGATGATATGATTTCTCACTATGATTATTTTTTCTCATTATATGCTTTTTGGTTTTTGTCAATAGATGGAACTAAGATGAATCATGTTAACATTAAATATGATGGATAATTAAATGAATTTACTATTGAGAAACCAATTTTTATGGGATCTGGAATGAAAAAATATTATTTTTATGCATATACAAATATCTCAAACTATGAATCGTGTTGAGATTCTAAATGAGAAAAGGATGGAATAATAAACTATTGAGTCCTTCATGAGGAAAAATCCTCCTTATTTTAGTGGTTCCATTGATCAAATAATTTTAATCAATGGATCAGTACCACTGAAAATATATTTTCCATTATTCATTTCTCATAGCATGAAAAATTATTTTGGTCATTTATCATTTGGAAGGTAATTAAGATCAATGGTGGAATCTTGTCAAGAACATTAGGCGATATGAATAAATTGAATATATGGAGTGGGATGAGTTTAGGATGTTATTTTTCAATAAGTAATTTCCTCATATTTTTCATATGAGAATGTATAATAAATTCCTTGTGTTAAAGAATGGGAATGATGAATCCATTAGTATCAATAAATAAAATTTTACAAGACTTGGAAGGTACACTTCTAGTATTATCATCAAACCTAAAAGAAAGATTGATTAATTATTCATTTAATTAAAATAAATTATTTGAAGTAATTCTGTTCTAAGAGGATTTTTTAGCTATGAATCAATAGTTCTATGTGCTCTCGAGTAAGAAATGAATATTGGAGTCTCCCATCAATATCATGGTTTTTATAAGAAAACAAATATGGAATTCAAAGGAAATTATAATAACAAAAACCATAGAGGGAATAAGATGAGTATTCCTTTATGTTAGAAGTGTGGAAAGAAACATAGAAAAATAATATTAAGGGTACTATTAAATTATTTAATATTATAAAGGAAGTTCATCAGGAAATCAAATGTCAAATTGATGGTAAAAAAGTTAACTAATGACTTGAATGGAGAGAAAGATCCATACAATGAACCACCCACACTCTATTGTTTCAAATGAAAGGAGTATAGGCATTATTCTAACAAGTTATTGAATATGAGGGTTAATGAAAATGATCAACAACAAAAACCTCTTAATAATAGATACAAAGGAAAAACTCATGTGATCACTATTGTTGATGTGGGTTATGAGAATGAAGTGGTCAAAGTTATACTTACCATACACTCTATAACTGTTAATGTCTTATTTGATTTTGGATCTAATCACTCTTTTATATCTTAATAATTTTTTAATTGAATCACATTACCACCTCAATGATTATATATTTAATAATAAGTGAAAACTTCTATTGGTATGATGATCTAATCACAAGTCTACGGTTCTTCTCTAATTGAATTTTGTGGGAATATACTTTCTAAAAATATTTTTATTCTCCCAATAGTTGAATTTGATGTGATTTTGTTCATGAATTGCCTCTCTCTATATATATATTATATCAATTTCCAAGGAAGGGAAGTCACATTTCATATTCCAAATGAACCCGTGATCATTTATTAGTGCGAGGATAAATAAAATATTCCAATGGAAATTACTTCCACTTTATAGTTCTTGATTTTTATTAATAAGGGTTATTTATCTTAGATGTTTGGGGTTAAAATAAACACTAAATAAATGCCTATTGTATGGGAGTTTGTTGGTGTCCTTCTAGGTGAGTTTCCTAATCTTCATCTGAATTGTGAATTTGAGTTTTCAATAGAACTCATGCCTAGTGCTAAAATTATTTCAAAGACTCCACATATAATTTATATAATTAAGTTTTATAAATTAAAGAAGAAAATTAAGGAGATTCTTGATAAGGGGTTCATTTTTTCAAGTGCATCACCATGGGTTTATCACATTATTTTTTAATAATAAATATGGATCAATGTAATTATTCATTGATTATTAGAAACTTAAAAAATATCAATCATGAATAAGTATCATTTGTCCTATATTGGTGATTTTTTTATCAATTGTGGGGATCTCAATACTTATCAAATATTGATTTTCATTCTGGATAATATCAATTGAGGGTCAAAAGTGACAACATACCTAATACAACCTTCTGTATGAAGTATGGACACTATGAATTTATAGTTATTCCATTTAGACATACTAATTCCCCCACTATATTAATAGAATTAATGAATATTGTAATTATATATTACCTCAATCAATTTATGGGAGTCCTTATAGAAGATATTCTTATATACTATAAGATAAAATAATAGCATGAAGATTGCTTGAGAATTGTGTTGATGAATCTGAGGATAGTGAAGCTATATTACAAATTCATAAAGTATGAATTCTAGTTATAGAAAGTATCATTCATGAGACACATGATCCCAACCAAGGGTATATTGGTTGATCCTTCTAAGATGGAAGTAATTGAACATTGGCCCAGACCAAACACTATGATTAAGATCCATATTTTTCTTGGAATGGTTGGATATTATTGATGCTTTGTGAAAAATTTCTCATAGCTATATAATCTACTCACCAAGTTAACATGGAAGGGATTGAAGTTCCTTTGGACTGACGAATGTAAAGAAAATTTCAAGGATCTGAAGAGAAGGTTTTTCAGTACACCTATCCTCACACTACTCTGTAGTGGATAAGGGCTTGTGATATATAGTAATGAAACTAAGAAATAACTGGGATGTGTTCTTATGCATAATAACAAGGTGATATCTTATTCCTCTTATCAATTAAAGATTCATGAGAATAATTACTCGACACATGAATTATAGTTAGTAGAGGTAATTTTTTAATTAAATATAAGGATGAATTATATTTAAGGATAAATGTGTGACATATATAATAATCATACAAGTTTAAAGAAAATATTCACACAGAAAGAGTTCAAATGTACCAGATAAGATGGTTGGAGTTGATTAAATATTATGACTACCCAATAAATTACCACCTTGGGAAAGTGAACAAGGTGGTTGATGATTTGAGTCAAAAAGACCTTGATAGCTTATATATGATGAGGATCACAAAATATCCAATATTTATGGATATATAAAGGATATACATAATAATTTAAAAGGAATGGAATAAATCTCATCTTTTTTAAATGAGTTTCCAGCCATCTATCCATGTGAAGATTAAAGAGATGTGGAAGGAAGATGTAGAGTTACAAAATAAGGTGAAAAATATTCATGAGTTAAACCTTGATTATGATGGAATGATAAGGTCAAGAACAGAGTATGTGTCTTTATTATTCAAGAATTTAAGAAGGAGATATTGGATGAAACTCATAAATAATCATTCTTTATTCATCCAGGATGTATGAAGATGTATAAAGATCTTAAAGAGAATTTATTTTGGGATAACATGAAGAGAGATATTGTTGAGTATATATCTTGGTGCTTGGTAAGAAAATAATTTAAGGTTGAGTGAAAAAATTCTAATGGTATGTTACAACCATTACCCATAACTATATGGAAATGGGAAAACTTCACCATGGATTCATCATAGGACCCCCAAGGCATCTAAAGGTAATAATGTTATTTGGGTTATATTCGATCTTCTTATTAAGTCAACACATTTCATTTCTATCAGAGAATATTTATATCTTGATAAAATTTCCCATATATAAATTAAGTGGTAAAGTTTCATGTAGTATCATATTCTATTGTATCAAATAGAGATGTGAGGTTTATGTTAAAATTTTAGAGAATACTTTAGTAAGATCTAGATATGGAGTTGTGTTTTAGTAATACATATCATCCTAAAACTGATGTTTAGTCATAGAGAACCATTTAAACCTTGGATATTATTCTAAGATCCTATTCTCTTGATTTAAAATGTTGTTGGGATCAACACCTTTCTCTTGTAAAATTATCTTATTACAATAGATTTTACTAGAGTATTAAGATGGAACATTATGAATCCATATATGGAAAGAAGTGTAAGAAATATAACATGATGGGATAAATCTAAAGAAATAAATCTATTAGGACTTGATCTAGATAATAAAAATTCATAAAAGGTTAGATACATTCAATAACACATCAAGGTATCTTAGAGTCGATAAAAGAGTTGTACTAATAATAATTAGCAAGATCTATAATTTGAAATTGGTGAGAGGTTATTCCTATTAATTTCTCTATGGAAGAAGGTTATGATATTAATAAAGAAGGAAAATATGATCCTTATTTATATTGGACCCTTTGAGATTCTTGATTGAGTAGGGATAGTGGCTTAACACTTAGCACTTTCATTGTACCTCTCTCAAGTTCATGATGTGTTCCATATATCACTTTTGATGAAGTGAATAATTAATGGTTCACTTTTATTTAATATAGAGTTTTTACTATTAGATCATGATATTTCATATGAGAAAAAATTATATAAATCTTGGATCTTATAGATAAAGTTATATGGTACAATACTACTCACCTAGTCAAATTTATTTTGAGGAATCAATAATTTGAGGAAGCTATGTGGGAACCCAAGGATATGATGAGGTAAAATTATCCTTAATTTTCTATATCAAATTGATTTAATTTAAAGGTAAAATTTATTATAAGAGGAGTAGAATGTAGTACCTTGATATTTTATATGTAATCCTTTGAAATAAATTTCAAGAATTCGATAGCTTACGTTAAATGAAACCTTGAGTCCAAATGAACCAAGATATATTATAACCTTTATAAAATAGAAATTAAACTGGTATGTATGAATAATATTAACCAAATTATGAAATATATATATAAATTTTTTCCTCAATTCAAATTTATTGATTAATTTCTAAGAAATAATCATTAAATTTTTAATGAAATCATTTCATGATTAAAACACCCATTTTCTGAAGAAATGTATTATTCTACATGTTATGTATTTTTATATAAAAAATACATTGATAACTATTAAAAAGTTATTTTAATGAAATTAATTAGTAATGTATAAATAATAATTTATTATCTAATATATAGGAAAGAATATAAAATCATTTTAATGTAAAAAGGGATTATTTTTTAGAAAAATGTTTTTATGTGAAAAATGTTTTTTATCAGAATAAATTAAATAAATCACTAATGATTAATGATTTGAATTAAATTTATAGAATATATATTCAATAAAATATGTTACCAGTCATCTAATAGTTTTTACTAGGAAAGTAATAAAAGTAAACTCATTTTTATGTTGAAAAATGTATTTTTCTAAAAAATGGTTTTCGTTGTGTTTTTCACATTTATTTTAAAATTATTTTTGTTAATTATAGAAATTTAATTTGATAAAATAGATTATATATTTGTAATCATAATTTATAATTTTTTTAATGATGCCCCTTTCATCTTTGGTTACAATTAATAGTAAAAATTTGTTACCATGGTTAAGGTTAAAATGGTTTACCGGGGGTTAAAATCAGAGATAAGGGTAAAATTGCCACATAAACTCATATACAACTTATTTTTTAAAGATATTTAGACTTTATATTAGCTTAATTTTTATTTTTTTAGACCTTATATTAGCTTAATTTTTATTTTTTTCCATTAGTTTCCACTTGTACAACAAAAATATTTTATATTATTTAAATATTTTAAGTAATTCCATGTGCCTCTTTTTCCTCAATTATAAAGGGAACCTCTTATACACCCTTATTATCAATATTTTTACCCTTTATCCCATCCAATACCTACCCAAAAAAATTCCTATCTTCCTTACCTTCATTCTTGAGATCTTTTTCTTACCCTAATACCATCTTAAGAAGGCTTAAGGTGTAAGCCAAAGGAGGTCTCTCAAAGAAGATGTATTCATCTTACCCAACCCTTTCAAAGTTTATTTATTCTTATATTACCTATAAATATATTTAATACATACTACCATAATGAATAAAAATATCATAATTATACTTATATTTTATTATGATTATGGTAAAACTATTTTCTACCTCATTTCCATCAAATGGGAAATGAAAGTATCGCTCATGAATATGTGTGGACTACTGCCTCACATAGCGATGTGATTCATTTTACATCACCGCCTCACATTGATGGATATAATTATTTGTTTAATAAAAATATATAATTATTATTATATAATTATTATTCTATAATTATAGAATATTATCCATATTTCTTTCCATCTTTTCGTTAGAAAATAAAAATAGCATTCTTGTGTACGTACAGACTACCATCTCCATGAATGGTGTAATTCATTTTTATATACCTTTTATATATGGTTATAAATATGAATATAATGAATATATATGATATTTATATCATTATTAATATTTTGGAGATAATTTAACCATTACAAAGATTCAAGGACCATAATTTATGAATCGAAACATATAAAAAAAACGAAGAAGTTAACAGCCGAAATGATGACGATAATGAAATATTTCTAATGAATGGGTGATAATATGTTATAAGTAAACCATATATAGTATTATAATTATGAATATTATTCTATTATATAAGTATAATAAATTTAAATTTATTATAAATGAGGTTAAAATCACTTACGAAGCAAGTCATACTTCAGGTAAAGGTTTCTTGTCTCACTTTTGTTTCTGTGAGTCATATTTCATATTCACCACTGGTTTATTTAATGTGGTGTATATAATACCTATTTAAAATTATATATCATGAATATATTTATATTCATATTATTTAAAGATTCATTTGAATTTATTTCTATCATAGGGGTTATGATTCAAAAGTTACCAAAGTAGTAAGGGTTTTATGTTACAATATCACTTTTTACCGGGATTGTTTAGGATTAAATTTATGATGATTAAATTTTATGATAAATATCTCCAAAATATTTTTTTATTTTCTTATAATCTTATTATTTATATATATTTCAATTTTTATTATAATTTTTCTCCCTCTAAGTACTCAAAATTCTTAGAGAATATTTATAAGGAAAACTGGCTTTATTTATCTCTTTTTTCCAGGAATATTCTTCTTCCATGTGCATATTTTCTTGAAAATGTTTTTAATATTTTAAAATGATTTATTAAAGTTTTTTTACCTTTTTTTGACTATTATAAAATGGTTTAAAATTAATTTTCTTATTGTTTTCTGAATAGGGGGATTTTTACCAAAGGTGTGAACAAGATCTCTATTTTAACATATATCACACGAACAAATTTTCCCACTGTCAGGACTACTATTTTATTTAAATACTCATTTATAAATTTGCACGGTTCTTTTCAAATAATTTTCCCCCTAATATTATGGAAATTCATAGATTTTAATAAGTGATTTAAAAATTAAAAGGGTATTTTCTTAAAGAAATGATCCAACAATATTTTAATGGATTTTTATTATATGAAAACATCCATTAATGTTACTTATACTTAAATATTGATATGATCCAATGATATCATCTTTATTCTTTTATTGGATTTTTATTTATTATGATGATGAAATCTTGATGAAACCAGTTTTCTTTTCTATGGGTTAAGCTATGAAGAAATGATATATATTTTCATGATATTATGGAATATATATAAATGAATTATGATTATGTGACTTATGGGTTTGTTATATCCCTCCAATACATTAGTTAAGTATTAATGTTTTATGAGATCAATGGTTACATGATAGGTTACCATAATCCAAAAAGAGGGTACACATGTAGTTATCCCAATCCTAAAGTAGGTACACTGGTGGTTATCCCAAGCCTAATATGCGATGAATGCCTTGGTGTGTAGTGTTTACATAACATTTATATGATTATGATTATGCCACAATTTTATTCTACACTCTACGAAATGTTTTTATTCTTATGATATAACCTCATGGTTCATGATCTTTGATTCTTCTATGATTCATATATTATGAATTGCCAAATTCTTATTCCATAACCATGATCTATGAATTGTTGGATATGATTTTTAAATTTTAATCTTATATTATCATTACTATATACTCATTTTATGATAATGTGTGATTATCTTCTAATATCTCCCATTTTTACCCTTACTAAGCATCTGAGTCCATCCCTTCTTATGTTTTCATTCCCTGGGTTATGAAGAAAGGTTTTAAGTAGTGTGTGTATAAGAAGTGTATTTTGTGAGAAGAAATTTATGGGAGATAATAAATAAATTTCACAAAATAATATTATTATGTATCTAGTCTCTAAAGGAACTAAACCTTTACAGTTCTCATGTGTATATTATTCTGAAATGTATTGAATATTCATCTAAAATGATGTATGATTTATGTATTTTATGATTGGGTCACCTCATATTTTTTGTACTTAACTCCATTTAGATTTTATATAATATATGAATGATGGATATTGATGGTGATGGGATACTTTAGTGGATCTCCTTTACATCCACCCTCTAATTTGGGATTGAGTGATGACTGTTATGTTAGATTTTTTCACCAACTAATATGGGAAAAGAAATATGATGACTGATGAATGTATTTATTCTTACACACCGATATATATTGGGCGAGATAGATCGGATATTTATAGGATATAGGTAGAGATAATTAATTCCTCTTGCAACTCTAGTATGAGATGGGTATAGATGTATATTTCCTCCAGTATCCACAAAATGAGAATGCAGTGGATGATAGTTCACCTGAGTTGTGATAATGTTCCTCCTCCATTTTTATGGGAACATGTTGGATGATAATTAACCATACATCACCTATTATCCTACTTAACACTAGAATTATGATATTTAGATATATAACTATAACTCTGGGGAAGTTTATTTCCTCTAGTACCCAAACATACAACTATATCCCTAGAGATTCATATTTACTTTGACATTTTAGTATGTGTATAGATACTATATTTGGAAATGTGTATTTCCTTTAAGACTTATGATATGGGTGGAGATGTTTATTTTGACCAATATCTTATGATATATGCATAGAAGGTAAAATATTGGGTTGAAAATATATGAAGGGAAGTGTGATTAGATTTTTATTCTTTCAGATAGAGAATTATTATTTAGTGAGCATTGTAAAAGTGATTCATGGATATATTTATCATGATTCATCATGATAATTTTTAGGTCTAATGATGAAATTATGTGACATTTATTTTTCTAAAATATACTTATTACTAATACATGTAAACCCTAGTGATTTATCTAGGCCATCTTGCTGCTTGGGATGGATGCACTAGATATTTTTAGGCTCACCCATGAATATATACTTACACATTATATGAATTGTTTCCATAAAAATCAAAATATATGGTTTATATATGATCATATATCCAATATATTGATGACTAATATGTATATCTAGAGGATTAGATATCTCATTTTAACAAACACCTTCGCATCATCAGTCTTTGATATTACATTTGTTTGGGATGTGATGTTTATACCTAGTTATTCATATATAATAGTTCTCATTTTATCATATAATTTTTTTATATATATGCATATATACCATTTATAAATTATAATTCATATATGTCTTAGTGGATGTTTTTTTATGATAATAGGTGTTTGGTTATATTTAGAGGTAATGCCTCTCATGACTATGTGGATACCGCAGTATTGGCCTCTATCCCCTAACCAAGTGGAAGAAGGCTTGGAGAGTTCACTTACCAATAATTTAATAAATAAGCTATTTCACCATTGAGATATTGATATTTGGGAAGTGATTCATCAAGCACCATTATCACTACATTTATAAAGGGAAAATTAAATTTCTCCAAAAAATCAATTTGAAGAGTTGATAGTAGTATTAGTGATGTTATTAGAAGATGAATGATTAATTTAACAAAGTTATATTATTTATTTGTTCTTTAATTACACCAGATATTGAAGTGGTTATTAATTATTACTAGTTATTATAAGGAAAAATTATAAGTATTCTTGTTTTCCTACTCCTTTAATAGTATATATAAATATCAATGATGATGGCAGTGATTGTATTTCAAATGTTGATGATGTTAGTAATGATGAATCTAATGATGATTTGATCATGGTGATGATTAAATTGATGATGAATTTGGTGGTGATTTTGATATTAGTGAGGGTGGTTATGTCACTATAGATTTAAGTGATAGTGTTGGGACTGGTCATAAACAACATTTTTAATTCTGAACATTTCTGATATCACCACATCTATGTGATTATCCTACTTTGTGTTTGTATTGTATTTTTTTCAATGAGTTTTTATTTTATGAATCACTAAATACCAATATGTATTGAATAAGAAAACTATATTTCAAGTGTGTTTTTGTGTTCTCAATCTTAGTAATGTGTGAATATTGAAGTTGCTAAGAAATTATATGCATTTAATTGTGATTGTTTTTTATGAGGATCAAATTTTCATAAAGAATATTATAAGTGGTTTAAGTTTTGAAGAAGATACATCCACAATAAGTTCAAAGGTCAAATATTATATTTTTTATGAGGTGAATTTAGTGTGGTTATTTTTTAACTAGTCTTAATGTATTAGATATATAAAAATGGAATTTAATGAAGTGCACATTTTCTAATTTAGTGAAAGAGACCTTGAAATATTTCATTATTGAAAAGGGTTTTTTATGAATAACATGAAAATATTTATTTTCATGAAGAATTATTCCTTGGTTGTTGAATTAATTTTAATACCATGAAAATATATAATTTTTCATGAGGGTATTTTAGGCTTCCTATATTAGGTACTTTGAATATTTTTAAGGGGACTTTATTAAAAAATTAGGCCAAATTTAACAACAATCTAGGATAACTATATCCTACACATGTGGTATATAGCTCAACCATAGGAGAGAACCAGTCCAGTTGTCCATAAAAGGTAGCATAGAGGGTTTATATCACCCATAGGGAGTTTACGAGTGTGTGTAGAGCTTGTTTATAGGGAACATGAGTGAAGAAGCAAAGGACCGCACAATGGTGTGGTGTAGTCCATGTGGGATAAGAAGGGTATGTGTATATAACCATTCATAAATAAGTTTGAAGGATATACTCATGCATACTTGGTTTGGAATAATTTATAAAAAAATAATAGTGAATCTAAATTTTGTGTGATCATATGAAGAATAAAATCCATGTGAACAATTTCATGTGAATAAATTTTTGAAATACCATGCATAAAATAATTCATATGCATGGGATGATATTTCTTAAAAATATGTATGATATGAATGATACTTTTTGAGAAACTGACATGTTAATTTGATATCTAATATTTTCTATCAAATATCAAATGTAGAATAATAATCAATAGAATAGCTATTATTTTTTTATTAAAATTTGTACCATAGAATAGATCTTGATAATACCAGTATGAAATATCTTAATATTATTGTTACTAAAGAAAAAGAATTGGCAGCCTACTAGATTATTGCATTTTTGAGACATCCCTTTTGATTTTTTGTGAAAAAGAGATAATTATTTGATTGTAAAAATTAAATAAATTTGATCAAATTAATTGGTGTATATAAAATAATACTTGTTCTACATTATCGATCACTTCAAGAGGAGCATAATATCATTCTTTATTTTTTATTCAAAGTTAAATCCTATATTATACCGGGTTAGTTTTAGGAAAAATGAGTATAGGGGCATACCCCTATTCGTACTTTCTTTGATAATATAAAGGTAGTTGTGATTGAGTGGGATAATAACCACCATACACTAGGGTCATATTCATCCAAATTAGAGGTGAACCTCATTAACACACCCTATTATTCCTTCTGATTTTCTATTTTATGTACATTCTTGATAACTAAAAGTTAAGAAGAAAATATAATCATTCAATAAATAAGTGATAGGGGTATAAAAAGGGATAAAAGTTCTAAAGTGATAAAAATTCATCCCACACTAATCCCTCCTAGTGTGGTTATCCCAAGGTTATCCTAACAATTAGTATCTGAGGAATAGTTCACACCTCTAAAAGGATTCGTTTCTTAGAATATTTTAGAAGATTTTGTTTCTATTCTCAATTTAAAATAGAGTGAAAACATAGATTAGTTGTATCTACAATAGATCATAACTCTATATTATCCAATACATTGAATAATATAAATAAAAAACAATTAATAAAGATGAATAAGGATTCCCTTTTATGCAAAGAGGATGAAGGCTAATTTTCCACCATGATATAGTTATGATATAGAAAATTCTTTCATGGAAGTTAAAGATCTAGTAGTTCAATAAACTAATAAATAAATAAAAAATATTTATACCTCATATGCTGATGAATAGGTATTAGATATGATTTTCCAAGATTTTATAATAAAACAATTGAGAGCAAGTGGTGAAGATAATTCCTCGGATAATGATAATTGTTTATATTTAAGGAATACCATGCAATATAAGATCACTCATCCTGAAGAATAATCCAATAAGAGAGATAGTTCACCAGAACAAAGGGTGACAAAATGTGTGGGTATTACCAAATAATGTAATTCCAAAAGTGTAAGAATCAATGATCTTGAAGAATCATGTTCCAATGTTGGGAAGGATTGTTTTGAATCAATCCAAAGGAAATATGAAGTCATTGATATACTTGAAGATAAGTTCCATGAATTAGAAGATAATTAGAATAATATCATTGATGTCAAGAATTCTCAACTTGAAATCAAGGAAAATAAGATCAAAGAGTTTGATGCTTTAATATAGAATAAGAATAAAATTCATAATGATGAAGTTATAAAGATCAATAAATAATGTTAAGATAGATTGAATTAATTGGAGGATGAGAAAAAAACATCTAGAATATGAAATTTATTGATCTTGAAGTAAAATTGGTAAATTATAAAAATACTCAAGCTAAGTCTTTAGAATAAGATGAAAGAAGATTTTTTTTACTATAAGAGTTTTTGTCACACAAACTTATAAAGAGAATTATTATCCTAAAATACCTCTACTAGGTGTGAATAAAAATTTTAAATCATTCAATGTTGAATCTCAATCATTCTTTAAACTGAAAGTAAAATCCACTTCAAATTATTTTATTTATGTTATTCCAAATTTTATAACAAATACGGGTTTAAAAATAAAAAACTCTACAAAAGTGGATAAATAAGGGGAATTAAGTTCTTACCACTACATCTATGGTAAGGGAAGATAAGGGTAAAATAATTTGTTCCCCTAAATAATTCTAGTATAAAAATAAAGGGAAACAAAATCAATAAGAACGAAAATCTAGCTAGACTGCTACTCAAAAGAAAACATCAAGATTTATTAGATACTATTGGTGTTATGAAATATTTTGGCATAGACCATCTAATTGTTGGTATAATATGATAGTATCTAAAAATCAAAGGATTCCTACATCAAGGGGGAGAAAATAAATAAAGAAAAAAAACTATAGATGAAAGTAAATAATATTCCTATGAAAAATAGATCTAAAAGTTTGAATACAATTTTTGGTATTTTCAATGGAAGTGGTCATGGTGAAGAGGAGTGAAAGTATAAATCATTCAAAAATTTCACTAAAATAATTTATACTAAAATACCACAGGATCTTGATAATATAGGTAATTCAACCTTGGGTGAAAATTAGAAGAAGGATGATAAAAATAAACCCAAGAAGATCAATAATAGTGTTACACCAAATAGAATAAGATATTTATTTTGTGAAATAATAGGTCACACCATGGATCATTGTAATCAGGCCATAGAAATAAAAATAAATGGAATAAATCTTAAGAAAAATAAGGTGAAACTAGTCTAAGAGAAAAATAAAAGGACTGAAATGGTAAATAGAACATATGAGAAGCCATGTGAAACTACCAATAATATTGTTCATATTCCAAATGATATACCTATAATTTATCTAGTTGGTTTGAAAATAGAAATAAAATTTGAAGAAGAATAGATTAAAATAGATGATTAAGGGAAAAATAATCCACAAGAAAAAAAATTAATTTCATGAGAGGTTTTCAAAAAATGATAACTAAATAATATAAAAAGTATTATGTGGAAGGTGAAAGAATTCTAGACACATTGCATATGATTTTTTGTTCATAAAACCATCTCAGTAAGAAATACTAAAGAATAATTAGAAGGTTCCAAGTGATGAATGTTCCTTTATGGTCAGTGTAAAAATTAAAATTCCACACAAATTTTTCACAAAATAAAATATAGATACATGATACCCAAAACAGACTATAATTTCAAAAAAATTATCATGAAGAGTTCACCCTTGAAAGGAGGATAAAATAATGTAGTTTCATGGTTGAGAAAAAATTATCATACTTGTTTCTCTCACTAAAAATTAAATTATATCCACATTATTCCCAATTACATTGTGTTTTTTCATTACGTGTAGAGATTTGAAGGTGATGCGTATATTTAGGGGGATAATTGAGTTGAATAAATTATATTTCTATATATAGAAGCTGGAATATTGATTACAATCTTATGAAATAAACTGTACTAGTTTAATCTATATGTTATTATCTTGAATATTATTTTTTTCCAGAGGTTATAGATCAACCTTAATGAAGATGATCAAGCTACCATATATTATCAACCAATTTAAAGTCACCATCATGGATGATATCACAAAAATTAGTATTCATATTAATTGGTATTTAGAATAATAACTAAGGAAAATATCCATATTGATAAAGTAAAATTGGATATCATCCCTTGAGGGTGAGTATCTAAATAAATTCCTAGAGAATTAGACTTCAGTCAAAGTTATTATCTCTATAAGTTAATTTTTTAAGAACTCATTGATGAGGTATATTGGAACACTCTCTCCTATCCTTATTCACAAAAAATGAAATGAAGTATGATCTTAAGGGGGTAACATTAATGATTTAATGGAATGAAAAAAATAATCATGAATAATCTTGAAGACTGATTACATAAAAATTACCCACATATTATAATTGATTTTTTTTAATATGCATATTGAGATGAGTGCAGAATTTTTAGGGTGGATATATCTTGAAAATTTTCTTTCCAAGTTCTATTAGACAAGTTTCATTTGAATTATTTCAATTGGAATCAGTTAATTACTTTCAGCCTAAAAATATTTGAATGGTCTTTGATGAAGGATACAAGTTGTGGTATATTATTTGGTATCATATTTTGAATTGATAATGGACAATATTGATGTCTAAATTTGACCCTCTTATTTTATACATCAAGAATAGATCATATAGACTTAGAGTGGAATAATTTATGGTGCATTTCATAAGAAAGAAATGATATCATCCTCTCTCAATTACTTTGTATTTATTATCAATAAAGGGGAGAGAAGAAAAATTAAAAAGGATAAGAAAATAAAAAAGAGTAAAGATGAAGATAATATATTAGCATCCCATTTTCTATATTGGTATTGAAAACAAATATGAAGTGGGATATTGATTAACCTAATTTCTTTTGTGTTTTATGTGTTATCAATGAGTTAGTAAGTGATTAAGTAATTAATTTCAATATACATTGAATAAAAATACTATCTTGGATGTGTGTTTTGGTGTTCCCAAGCTTGGTAATGTGTGAATATTAAATTTATTAAGAAATTGTGTGCATTTCATTGTGGTTGTTTTTTATGAGGATCAAATTTTCATCAAGAATCTTGTAATTGGTTCAAGTTTTTAAGAAGATACATCAGTAATAAGTTAAAAGGTGACATATTATATTTTGGATTAATTGAATTAAGTGATATAATTTTTAAACTATACTTAAAGTATTATTTGATCTTTATATATGTACGTGAGTGTTTCATTGTGAAGTAATAATTGATCTCATGTAAGAAGGGACTCCATCATTTTTTGCATCACATAAGTCGTTTGAAGTTTTAAATACTGAAACCCTTGGTGAAATTAAAAAACATTCCTTGAATATGCAATTTTATCATACTCAACATTCTAATAGGGGTTTGGAAGTGGCATTAATATCAAAGTTATGGGATATGAACCTTATCTATAAATATCAAGCATCTGAGGCTGAGAGAATTTTATACTCTCATTTTTTAAGAGAAAAAAACACTACAAATCCCTTTATTTCATGAACATGAGATCTAAACTTGAAACAATCATGAGGAGGAGAGTTTTGTAGCTCTATTGAGTTTGTGAAGAATATAACCATGTACTCTTTACAATTAAAATAATACTTGAGGGTTATGTGAATAATAATAATAATATTTTCACTATGTATATACATGAAGAATATATAATATTAGGATCATGTGAATCATATCTTTCTTTCCTAAAGAAGATAAGTTTATTTTAATCTTAGTTTGATAAAATATTAAGAAACCCACACACTTGTTAGCATGAATAAATATAATAACTCTATATAAGAACCTATGTAAAGAAGTAGAATAAGGGTTTGTGTATATAACTTTGCATGAAGAAGTTTGAAGGAGATACTTATGAACACTTGGTTTGAAATTATTTTTAAATAAGAATAATAATAAATCTAAAATGTGTGTGCTCACATGAAGAATAAGATCCATGTGAACTATTTCACAAGTATAATTTTTTGAAATACCATGCATAAAAATAAATCATATGCACGTGATGAGATTTCATACAAATATAAAAGAGATGAGTGGATTTTTTTTGAGAAAATGGAACTATAATTTAATGTATCATATTTTTTATCAATGATAATAAATAAAGGAAGAATCAATGACCTATCTATTATTTTTTTTATTATCATTTGGATCATAGAATATAGATTGAGAATACCCGTCTACAACATCTCGATATTATTTTAACTAAATAAAAAAAGAGGTATCCTACCATATTATTAAATTTTTGATACAACTCTTTTGATTATTTTGAAATAGAGGAAACCATTTTATTGTTTCATTTAAAGTAATTTGATCAGAGTAATTGGTGTCTATTAAAGAAGACGCACACTACATTACTGATCACTATAAGAGGATTAGTCTAACATCCTGCATTTGTGTTTCAAATTTAAATCTTGAATTGTACCTATTTGTTGCCAAGAAAAATGAGTAAAATTCCATAACATTTCTCATAATTTCATTTATAATAAAAATAATGTTTTGTGCAAGTGGGATAATAATCACCATACATCAGGGATGTAGTCATCCACATTTTAAGTGAACCTTGTTAACAAACTTTCTTGTTCCTTGTGATTTTCTATTTTATGTGCATGCTTACTAATAATAGGTGAAGAAGAAAATAGAATCATTAACCAAATAATCATCCCACACTAATTCACCCCCTCTCAGTGTGGTCATTGCAAAGTAATCCTAATACTATATAGTGACTAACTTAAAATTTATATAATTATAGGTCATGTTTTAAATTTTATTATTACTATATCTATCATTAAATTTATGTCAATATATTTTTAAAAATGTAACATTTATATAATTAAAGTTTATAATAATGTTATATTTTAAAAAATAAAATAAAATTCATATGGATAAGGTCAGTGTCCATGGTAATAATTCTAGTTATGTGGTCAGGGACCATGATATTTTGCCTCTTTTCATGGCCAGAGACTGTGAAAAAAGGATTTTATCCATATTCAATGTATAACTATGGAAATACCATCAAATATTATTTTAATATTATACATGTTTTTAATAAACATGGATAAAATCTATATCTAAAGTTATTAGACCTATGACCATGATTTTTAACCATGGAAGTATCTTATTTATAGTAGTGTTTTGATTTTAAAAAAGAATGTGTGAACTCTCCATGAACTTTCTTCATCATATTATATCCAAAACTCTTACCCTTATACTTGATATTAAAACTACCATGTCCTACTCAACTACCACAATATATTTAAAAGATTAGGTAAAGTTTTATTGAACTTATTAATGTTATAGTTAACAAATAATTGATGAAATCTATATAGTGATGATTCTATGATAAAACACATAGCTAGATCCTATCTGAGCAGAGATATGAAATATTTACAAATCATTAATGCACCTAATCAAATAGACAATATGATCATAAACTACAGTACCTTCAATCATCTAGCACTAAAACATCTCTTTAGAAACCACATACCTCTCATTCTTTTCATATTCTTGATAAATTATATTTTGGGTTGTTTATTATCTCATAAGAATTCATTTTTATGTTTCTTATAAAACTTAGGATTAATGTACTCAATCATGAGGGTAGATATATCAATATAATAATTTTCTATTCTTACTATAAACATTTATATCATCTTGATTATACTTGTTAGTGGGTTCCTTGGGAAGTGTTTTCTTTATATTCCCAGTTAAGTAGATTCAAAGGGGGTGAATTGAAAAATTTTGAATTCAAAAATTATAAAACCCTCTAAATGATTATAATTTAAAATATTATATTTTGGATAGTCCAAGTTAGAGTAATACAATAGAAACAAACCAAATCATTTGAAATACATATTACTTATTCAATCTAAATTACTATAACATAGTTAAAAATAAAATACAATTTATAATTTAAACACAATATATATTAAAACATAATATAAATGGAATAATGAAGGTATCATGCCATGAAAAGTAAAAAAAATGTAAAAGAATACAAGTGAGGTTCCAGATATATAATCCATATAACACCAAAATTCTATTAAGAGGATATAAAAGTACAAAACTCAAGAACTCCTTATATTTTAATATAAAGAAACATGAGGATCTATATTAGATTAAAATACACATTGTTCTAAAAAAGATATTTTTTGAAAATATTAGTAGTAGAAAGTTCTTACCCATAGACTTATTCAATCTATATGATCAGTATCATCCAATTATTTACGTAATGAATTATTCAATTAGAAGGATGGATAGTAATAAAAATAATTACAAAGTAAGAATTTTGTTCCATTAAAATGAAAGCTAACTAAAAAGTGGAAAAAAATGGAAACTAAAAAACAAAAGCTAAAAATCGCTCTTATAAAATCACTAATATGGTGATCAATAGTTATTTTTCAACTTTATAGTTCTCCTAAATTTATATATAGCTAGAAAAACAATCATTGTAAATGTTTCTCTATAAATAAATGCGTCCAACTATCTTCTAATTACTTAGATTATTTTTTTGGGATTATTTTCTTGAATCATAAAAAATTATAGAATTTATTTTAATTTATTCCTTCTGTTTCTATTCTATACATTTATCTTTATAGTTTTTTGGATCCATAACTATTCTTTTTGGTATGATAAAATTTCAGTAGGATTTTAGTTTTAAGTGTGAATAAACTAGATGATAAATTTCTTCAAATAATAATTCAAAACTAAAAAAACTTCAAGAAAAATTTAGTAACATAGATTAAGTGTATTTTGATTTATCAAAATAAATAATTATTAATATGTTTTTAAGAATAATGACTCAACATGCTCTAGTATATAAAATTTATATTATTATTTGAGAATGATTCTCAAATTTCAATATCAGTCTAGAAAATTTCTACTTTCTAGCCTTTCATTTTCTAAAATTGATCTCAATGATAAGTTTGAGGTTGAATTCATTTTTATTTTATTCTATAATAGAGGCGTTTTCTATGAGTATTATGTTTTAAAAATATTCAATAATGTCTTTTATTAAATATAATCCCATTAAAATAATAACCCCAACTATATTATATTAATTAGTGTCCCAATATCCATATTTCATAATGTTTTGAGTTATATTTGAATATTCTCTCATCAATTGGTTATTTAGGTATACAATATGTTACTTATATCATATGTATATCTTTTTATAGTTTCTTGTAAATCTTATATGTTATCCCAACTTAATTCTTATGGTCATATAATAGGTTGGGTTACCCGGTTAAGTGTATATCACATCTTATATCAGGTGTAGGCACCTAGTTGTTACAACAACCTATATTTTTATTATGTTACATAAGAAAATACATGGTCACTCAACTTTGGAACAACCCACCTCTACTGAATAACTGAGGACTTAATAAGTGTTCATTTTTAAAGGAATAAAACACTCAGTATTTCAAGTGGTTTTATATTATCACACCATATATATAAATCTCATGTATATTTTATTCAATTCTTTCCCTATATATTTACATGATTCTAATTGATTTAATTTATACATATTATGTTTATTAACCAAATTCACATGTTCTAATCATGTTAATGTGTAAATTTTTATAAAATTAATGATTTGTGTTATGCATTCATAGTAAATTTTAATTATGATATTCATAAAATATTCATATGCATCACATGAAAATTTCACAAGAATATCTTTCATGTAAAGGATTAAAATCATAAAAATTTAAATTATACTCAAGAGAATGTATGGTGCAACAGGTATTCAACCATACCTTTATAGATAAAACATTTATCTCCATTCCATTATAAGTATAAAAAAATTCCCACTATCTACTAATAGTTTCTCGACATTGATTTAAAATTCCTACATTATTTTAACTATAAATATATAATAATTATTATAATAATATATTTACTTTTTCTTTATAACTAACAATCCACTAACCTTGGTCGTAATAAATTAAATATTATGTTATAGCATAACATGAAACTACTTAAATGCACACTTTGACATATTATAATACTAGTTTAAGAAATTTAAAGCATACTAACATTCATAATATGAACTGTTTATATTCATGAATAAGATAATAACTCGATAATTGAACAATTCATACATTTAAGAATGAGGCATAATGAATATTTAATAAAACATGAATATAAACAATTTATATCCCATATAAAATGAGCATGGACTTTATATATTATAAAAATATAAATACTTTAAATTTATATTTAAATTATGAACATTTCATGTTTTACATTTATAAGGTATACATATGAACTCCTTCAAATTTAAAATGCATGATTAAACAAATATAACTGATTTATAATTTTAAATTCATGTGAGAACTTCATAGTAATAATGTTAATAATTTATATCATCCAATATCATATATTATAAATTTATTTAAACCTTGGTCTCATCCACTAAAACAATTTTTGTAAGGTTTAAATAAATTCCCAAAATAATCCATTAATATGAACATGTCATGTTATAATTGTTTCAACCTTTCATAAAATAAATATAAGCATTTTATATTTCTCTTACTTTATAATTTATAAACATTTTAAAAATTACATTATAATTTTAATATTAATATTTTTCATTATAGTTCTAAATTTAATACCATGTATAACATGACACTTGATATTAACAATTAACATTAAACATTTATTTATTAAATATTTTATAAATATTTAGTAATTAATTATAAATAATTCATAATTATAAAATTAACTTATGATCCCCTAATAAATTATATAAATTTTTTAAATTCCTTTAACCATAATTTATAAAAAATTTATAAATTATAATTCATTTAATAAATAAAAATAAAATAAAATATTAAAAAAGTATCATGGATATTATTATACCTTTTATGTTTTTCTATGATATAGAAAAATTTATAGTGTATTGGAAAATACCTAGCAACATACCATATCATTAACTTTATTTTACTTTATGACATAGAAAGTAATATCGCATGTTGCTTATTGTGATAGAGTGAATATAATTATTGCTGCTTGTATTTCTGATAGTGGAAAATTATATCCTTGTATCACTCCCTCCAATAAGCCAGAACTTGAAATTTGAACTATAAAATAGACTTTGATATACCTATTTACTACTACATCATACCACTCTCTTTTTAGTATAACACCATAGGACCTATCACAGACAATAATATATTATACCGTTGTTTTTGATACCATGATCAATAGTAAAAATTTTACTATGGAAGCCAAATGTATATCGCTACCTATGATATCTATGTTCTTAAAAAATATGGAATTTTAAAAAAAACATAAAATTATTCTAAACATAATAGAGTGGATCTGCTACCATTATTAGGTTTTAATGGAAAATAATTTTGACCAAACATAGAAAAAAATAAAAGAACTCATTACTTTGAGAACTCCCATAAGTGGTTTAAAAGAAAATAATAAAAAATGAAGAACATACCATTTTTTCAAGTCTCCTATTTAACAAATGATCAAATAAGATCTCTAAAATAGTATCCAAATAACTATTGTCTCTAAGGATATCAATCCACTATGTGAATCTCCAAACTTCTTTATAAGAATATCTCAAAACTCCATGGTATGTTAGTACCATGGGTTAAAGAAGAATTATAAGAGATATTTAACATTAAAAAGTATTTAATCACTTAACAATCATCTCAGTTTGATCTCATTCATGTAGTTACCCTTTAGTCACTCCAATGGTTGAGTAAATTCCTTGATAATTTCACAATTTCTTCACTCATAAAAACTTTTTCAATGTATATTGTCATTACTCATATCAAACTAAACATGATAATTTAACATTTAAATATTCAAAATTATGTGTTATAATCCTATTTAACATCCTCTCATAATTTTAAAACTAAATAATCATGATAAAAAATGTTTAGATAAAGTAGTTGTGACATTTAATAACTCTCATCACATATTGTGATAACTCTAATTCCAAAGTGCAATAACTCATATAACATGATAAAATAATTGTCATTAAATTTTTTTATATATATCACTCTAAGAGATATAATTATGTAATTATATATCATTACTAAAGATATGGTCATATCAAAACCTATAATATGGTACTATAGTGCACATATATCCATCACATGTGTATATTGGCATAAATTCTTTGGTTGTGCATATGCAGATGAAGACCCTATTAAATGGATGGAGACACTCATGGAATTTTATTGGTCCATGGAGGTCTAATATTTAGTATGAGATTTATTCTTTGGGGTGGTTACTTGTGTGGAATTTATTTTGTTATTTATCATTATTTTGTTTTGTGTATGCATTAATATAAGTACATATACAATTTTACTTATATATTGAGGTTATGGGAACCTAACCATGGAACCTTGTTTTTTTACTTTGGGAATTTTTGGGAATTTTTGATATATAAACATGACATGACTACTTTTCTATATAAATTATATATATGTTTTAAAAGGTAAAAATTAAGTGTAATGTTTCCTATGGTTGAATTTTAAACACTTAACATTAGTCTCCAAATATTTAACTTCAGAGAAATGTTTATATAGTCAAAGATAACTTTTTATTTCAAGATATGACATATTTTGGAATAAATCATTACAAATAAAATTAAAATTACATTGATGCATATAAAAATTTATACAAAACATGTATATAGTCATTGATTTTTTTTATTTTTTTTATTATAAAGATTTAAACAAATATTTAAATTTTATATTGGTATATACTATACCAATTATTTAATGAGATGTTGTATATAATTTTGTTGGAATAGGTCTATATCAATGGCCTGAAAAAATAATTGGTATACAATCTTATACCAATATTTTTTGAAACTATTAGTATAGGTACTGTACAAAAAAAACATGAATTTTTTATGTGTGTGTGTGTGTATATGTTAACCAATTTTTGTGTATGTATTTAGATAAATATGTGTGTGTTTGTGTGAAAGTAATTATAAATTTTGAATTATTTATTACTATTATACAAAAAAAATAATGGTCTAACCTATGCCAATGGTTCTAGAAAACCATCGGTTCCTATACCAATGGCCTTCTAGAACTATTGTTATAGGTCCCTTAGATAATTAATACCTATACCAATAGTTCTATAAAATTGTTGGTATAAGTATACCTATACTAATGGTTTGACCAAAAAATGGATAAAAACTATTGGTATAGGTCAGTTTTCTAGTAGTGAGGGTCTATCAATACCCATCTATCCAAATCCTTATTTTGGGTTTTTTAGAAAAAATCTTTTTAGGGTTCAGTGTGAATCATCACAAAACATACTATATGTGACTAAACCCAATAGAAAATACACCTAAAAAATCAAACTTAAAAAATAATTTAAATGAAAAAACTGATAAAAATATTTTATCTGTTCTCGCCATTTCAGCATCTCCAAAACACTACAGCTCATTCACCGCATCACCACCAGACCCAAGCCATCAATATGCTAAAATATCAAAATTAAAAAATGAAACTAAACCACGCATCAATCCCAATGACAACATCCTCAGGCTATGAGATTCGATCTTATCTTCCTTGAGTTACACCCCTAGATGATGGGAACCCCATAAACATATCCACCTCACCTATGAGACCACCGAAACTACGAAGAAACCCAAAACATACTCCTTGAAATCCTTTAGATCCAAAAAACACCTTCAATCTATCTATCCTCCTAGATACTATTATCCAATTGAACAATAAATCCCAAAACCTCCTTGGAGGCCACCACACTAAACTGATTGGGAAGGGTGTGATGGACTAGGATGTCAGAGTATATTTTAGCAGACAACCTTTCTTCTGGGATCAATGCTTCCAGAATACATGATATGAACATGAAAATTAAAAATTCACCTGAAACTCCATCACTTTCATTGAGGAAGAAAACTATAAAGACTCCAACACTGACACAGAATAAGAAAGAAAAGAAAAAATTGATGCCAAAGCACTCATGTAACCTCTGACCACTTCCCCCATCTCAATCCCAACCCACCATAGACTACGTAACACCTAACCAAGATAGGGTCAAGAATAATGGTCTCAGGGGAGTGAGTGGAAGGGTAATGGCACAAAAGTACTACAATCACCAACAAGATGAACCCATAAAATATAGAGAGAAAATAAAAAATAAGAAAATTGAATCAATCATAGGATCTATCATCGACAAACCTCACCAAAAGAAACCAAATCTCCCCAAGCACTAATTAAGTGGACTAAGAATATAGTTGAGTGCGGTGGGATGAAAAGATAGACTGGTGGTATAGAGAATGATACTTTCACCTATGAGCACTAACAACCAATTTTTGGGTCTGGAAAAGTATACATGGAAGATTAAAATTGAATAATTTAATGAATATTAAAAAGGTTAAATACCCAGAGCTAAAAAGGGACCCCATCCTATGCATAGTGATATGTATAGTTCCTCTGCATAGTGCCTCTACATAGCTCCTCTGCATAACACTCTGAATAAAACCTCTAAAAGTGACATTTATTTTTTGAGGTGAGGTGTGATTTCTAGGACCCCAAAGTCTAAATTTCATTTTCAGGGTGAGGCGTAACTTTCAATACCCCCAAAAATGAAAATTTGTTGGTGGGGTGAGGCATGGTTTCCAATCCCCTAAAAATGAAATTTTATTTTCATGGTGAAATGTTTCCTTTTTTTCCCTCGTAAACAAAATCTTATTTTTTGAATGTTTCATCTTCTCTAGTCCACTCACAAATAAATATCCTCTATAGGTGGTGCTTTTTCATTTCTTCATGTCAATCTAGAAATGGTTACATCCATACCCCTATAAAAACCACCATAGAGGAACTGATAAAGGGGGAGAGATAGACCGAGAAATCAACTTCAGTAGGTAATCATTTATTGCATGTCACAAAGTATAATAGGGCATAAGAATCAGTCCACATATAAAAATAGTGGCCTTCATGGAAAAAATATTTTGAAAATATTGGTCTACATAGAGAATTCCTTTACGGACCACCATTCTACAAACCATATGTAGATGGAATCTTTACATACCACCATCCCGCATAACAAATATCATGTGGGATGAGGTCCTTTTTTCTTAGTACCATTTCACGTAGCATTCATCCTTATCTAAAACCATATATGAAATATTCCAATAACCCTCTCTGTCACCCTCTCTCGTGAAGAGCTAAACCGTAAATGGGCCCCTTCATAAACCACCAATCCAAGACCTCTAACAAATCCTACAGATATGTTCGATGGGTCTCCTCTCGATCATACATTCCTATGGTAAATGAGGCTATACGGGTAACCTAACTAAAAAGGGGGTCCTTAGAATGTTCTCAATCGTAAATTCCTATGGTAATAAGTCTCCAAACCTTAGGTATAATTTCTGGTGGCTCCCTTGGCTAGGCAGCTACATCTGTAGCTCATAGCCCCACCTTCTTCCTCTCTTCCATCTATCAAAAGGGGAGGGGAGGATCTTTAAAAAGTAATCCCTACCAGAGTAATACCTTAGTATTTCTTTCAACATATCATATCCCTCCTTCCTTCCATCCCCTGGGATTACGAAAATAAAAGAGGGGACGGGCACATAAAATAACTTTCTCTCTCTCCCATATCCTCAACCTTCTCCACCATCAGACAAAGGATATTTTTTGTCTTTTTGAATCTTCCACTCCATCTTATTTATCACACTGATCATGAATTATGTGGGATTAGAGGTTAGTAATGATCATTACACCCTCATGATCAAATACCCATATCAAGTGGAGATTCCCCTTTTATATCATTCTCTCACCTTACTGTATGGGCCCCCTATTTGGTATAAGCCCCAAAAATATAAATCCAAATTTAGAGGGACATATTCCTAATGAATAAATTTTTGTTCCTCCTCTATAGGTGTAATCCCAAATCCTTTTGAACTACATAATCTTTGATTCCTATCCAAATGGGAGATGTAGGAATGCTCCTTGAGGTTCAAACCCAACACCCCAAAATCACCTTATTCTTCTCTAGGCCATATCCCTAGTAGGTTCATATATGACCTGGTAGAAAATAATCCTTCAAGGTACTCTAGGATTCTTCATTGTAAGTCCCACAACAACTCTTGAATGGGAATCTTTAGCCTGGACATCCTTGTAGCATGATGTTAAACTACAAAATTTGGTCCTCATCACATGACCTTAAAAAGTATGGTGTTTCCTGTTAAGTGGAACTGAAATATGTGGGTTTTTATTCCTTTCACAAGGATACATAAGAATCTCATATCATGGGCCCAATCCTAATATCAGAACAAATACCATATTCTTGGATGAAAATAAATTCTAGAGTTACCTACTACAAGGATTCAAACCAAAATGATAATAATAAACAACATAAGAATCTATAATCTATTTACAAAAGTATATCATTAATGGAGAACCACAAATACATATATATGTCTCTATCAATGAAGAACCTCGGATACATATAGTTGATTTTGAAATCAACACATGTTAATAATTTATTACTAATATTAGGGAAACCTATTCTGTATTTGGGGTTTGATATAGGATTCATGAATAAGTATTAAATATATAAGAGAGTCTCAAATTAGGAAATAATTCCCCCAAAAAGGTTGTGATGAGCATAAAATCCTATCCTCTCAGCTAATGAATTTTCTAAGGTCTCATTGGATAAATCTAAGTGACCATATGCCTTTAGAAAGTAGGTCCACATTAACTTGAAATGAGTGTGGGCATGAAATCTATCGGAAACAAAAAAAATGGGGAACCCGATGTGAATCCTTAAAAAATATGAATATTTCCCCCACATGTTAGGCCCATTTCACATGAAAAATGATAGTAGGCCAAAACATAGATCCAAAACAATTAATTATGCATGTGTTCATTTATTTAGATTCTACTTTGACGGGTTTTATTGTTTGTATTTTTCATATGTATATAGTAACTTTTGACAAGAACTCTCTTCAGAAAAATAGAATGGGTTCCTTTAAACCAAACCAAATTTATGTATCTTTTATCTCATAGTTAGTTTCCTCATCAAAATAGAGGACATTTTCACCAACCCAGTGTCTTTATCACTAGGTCTCAAATGTGCTCATTCGGGAGTACCACAAAAATAGCACCATCCCAAATATGGGGGTATATTGATAAACCCTACACCTCATAAATCCAGACCATTCATCCACTCAATGAATGATGATGGACTAGAATCCAATGACACCAGTTTCCATGTCAAATTGTTTCTACAACCTATCCATGTAATGTTGTAATAAGTTCTTACCTTATCTTAGGAAGGTTGATCAAGAGATTATTTATAGCCTAATCTAGACAACACAGAGGTCCCTAGAAAGGGATCCTTCTAGTAGCCTCCACCACTAATTTCATGTTGCAATAAACCCTTAGCATGATGAGGGTACCACCCTCAGAAGTCTATCCCAGGTCACCCAAACCCGAGCACCCAGGACAACCCACCAAGGGTAGTGAGCAGAGCATAGGGAAAAATATCCATTTATTCCCTCCATAAAATCCCACCAACAAAATATGGTGGAAAAAAACAAACAATAATACACCCCTTCCCACATCCATCAAGAATTCCAGCATAGTTTAGTAGAACCTTTATAAACAAGTCAGTAGATCTCGACTACAAATAGGAGGCAGACTCATATATCTACCCCACCCATGATGATTATCAGTATATCCTAGAAATAAATAGAGGATAATAGTAGGAATACATTCTTTCTCCAACATTTTAATGGGAATATGTTCTCATTTCAGATGAAGAATTCACCCCTTATATCCTGCAAATGATCAAGTGATAAGTGTTTATTCATGTCTACATTCTTTAATTTTTCTAGGATATAATGATCTCATCAGCAGTGACTAGAAGTTAGGAACACAACCCCACCTCCACGTTTTAAGTGACTCATTAGTATAAACCAAGAGTCTTCATGGAGTAGACGCATATTCCTACTCCAATCTAGGAGGGTCATGGACAAAATCCCATGATAAATGGACTACTAGATCAGGCCTATATCCTCGTTCAAAATGGAATTCATCAGTCTATCCTAGTGGCCACTCGAAGGTAGGAACATATCCCTACAAAAACTCTAGAGTTCTATTGAAAAATTATGTAAGTTACACATGAGATAATCAAATAGGCCTCCATATATGAAATTCTTCACCTACAATAGGTAGCTCAAATCACCCACAATAAATATTCTAAAAAGAAGACTCATCAAAATGATTGTAAAATAAAGAGTTCATCCATGAACCTGGTCTACTAAATGATGGTATTCTTTAAGACCTCAGATATCTATATATGGCATAACAAGATCCTACTTCTCCCCACAACTTTTTTTCTAGAAATTCTGTCACATACATGACTTATTTTGAAGTTAAATTTCATTTATTTTCCTTTCATTATTTTTTTGGATGGTTTCCAAAGGTTTTATGGAGAAATAGATGAGTTTTCATGAATTGGGCCAAACCGTGAGCCCAATTCCAGATTTAAAAATAAAATTTGTTTCCTTTATAACTTTTTCATTTTTTAATATTTTTCCTTAATTCCAATTCCTAAATGGTCTCCTCTGACCTATTAACAACAAAATATAAATTTGGAACCTTTATAAATCCATAATCATGGTGGATATGGGTTTTTATTTAAGATATTGGGCCTGCCCGAAGGCCCATTTACTGCATTAAAAATAATTTTTAAAGTTTTTATATCTCCTTCAATATTTGAGTTTTTTCGGTGATTCCACCTCCCACTCGACCCTAAGAAACTGAGGAGCGCTCCCATTTCCTTCCCCCCCCCTCCTTGGAGCTCTTTGATATCGCGAATTAGGGCTGATCTTCATAGGGTGTCTCAAATCGTCCAGAATTGAAGAGGTAACTTCATCCCTTCTTAACTCTCTCAATTATTACTCTTTTCCCTCCATTCCAGTTCCCAAATTACCTACTATATCTTGTTCTAATAATCCCTGAATTTTTTATATTTTAAATTTCAGCAACTATTTTTTTTTGGAGTGATTAATTTAGGATATTTCAAGTAGGTGAGTCTATTTCTTTTCTCTTTCAAATTGCTTAGGTTTTCTTCCTTAATTATTGAATTATAAAAAATTCCAGAAGTTAGGGTTCGTGAATAGGTTCTAAATTACTGTATTTTGGGTGAAATATTGAGGTTTTAGATTTCTTTTAACTTCCTTGAGGTGCGGCGGTCATGCGGTTGATGTTTCGCCCCAATATTTGAGGGTTTCGACACATTCGGTAGGTGATTCTGTGGATAACCATTTAATGATGAGTTAGTTTGCTTGATTAAATAATTTTACATGTTCCTTATGTTCTGTTCATTATGAGAAAACCATTTTTGGTAGCAATAGTAAAGCATTTGTTTTTAAAGTTACATTTTTTCTTGAAGTGTGTATTTTTCAAATGCATTTCATGTGTCATCTTTTGTGGTACTTTTGTAAAATGTAGAAGTGGTTTATTAGTTGTTGAAAGGGGCTTCCAATTATGGTTGGACAATGATATAGTTCCATTTGGTCCTAAAAAGGGGGTGTATTTGAATGGTTTTATTTGTATAACCTTGTTATACTCCTTGAAAGTGTTTTATGGATTTGTGTGTTCTCATGGGTATCTTTTGTGATATTATTCAAGGTGATTATATAACATTTGAAAGTGGATTATTACATGTTTATTGGGATGCCAATTCTGTTGTGGTAGGGTCTTGGTGTGATTTTGGATTAAAAAGAGGTTTTTGAAATGGATTTTATGTGCAAAGTTTGGGTATACTCTTTATAATTTTTTTATGAATGTTTTGAATGGTTTATTGGGTTGTGTAATAGGTGAGACTATATCAGAAAACTGTTTTGGTAGGAGTATATTTTTAAAAGGTCCATTTAATTTGTGAAAATGTTGTTATGTGATATTTATCATCCTGTAAATATTTTATTAAATTTTTTGAAGGAGATATTGAGGAGTGAAAGTGATGTGAAAGTGATGTGGAGTGTTTTGTGTGAGTGTCATGTGAAAAATTGAATTTTTGATTATGAAATAAGTGTTATATTCCATTTGTGTGGGCTTTTATATGAGTTTAAATATCTTATAATTGTTTTATAAAATTGTTTAATTGTTTTTTGGAAGTGTTGAAGAAATGTGAAATGTGTTGTGGGCTATTTTGGTGTGATTCAGATTTCAAAATCATTTTGAATGAAAAATGGATTTTTGTGACTTGTGTGGTATACATATGGGATGTTTGGTGAATTTGTTATGTGGAAATGATATTTTCATGTTCAATGTATATTTTTGGACTTGTTGAACTTGTTTGATCACAAGGGGAAAACCTGGGTATCTAGGTGGGTGGACGTGTACTAGTATGCTAGTGAATCCGTGGGGTTTGGCCTCAGTTTCACTTAGCAAGATTGACTCTTACAACTCTAACAAAACTATGATGATGATTATTGGGGACAACTAGGTTATGGTTATGTTTCCTACTAGTGGCTCGTGCACGATAATGGATATTTGTGATGGTTACTCTCACCGAGATACGAGGTACCTCGGACCCACATCTAGCTAGTGCCTAGGGGTTACTTCCTATTTCTTGTGATCATTATTTACTTTGTACTTACCGTCGGCATACGGTATAGTTGGCTGGAAAATTCAGTAGTGTTGAAATTATTTTTAAAAGTGTTGATTCTTAATGATAGCCCACTTGAAAACTGTTTTTATTCAAAGTTGCATCTTTTAGAAATTGTAACTAGCTTTTCATGTTTTTGAAAACTTGCATGCTTTTTGTCTTTAAATGTTTATCACATGGAATCTCTTAGTGGTGGTATCCTACTGGGCATTGGATCACACCCTACTTACACCCTTGGGTGTAAGTAGACATGGTTGTTTTTTTTGTGGCAGGTTGGGTACAGTTTTTTTGTTCCAGTGGTTCCGGTTTCTAGCAGGTCCTTGGTGGTGAAGTCTTGTGGAGGTGGCTTGAGGGCGGTGCCCCTTGCCATGAGGGTTCTTGGGCTGTCCTTATTTGGATTTTTAACTTTGGTATAGACCTTTTGAGTTGTTTTAAGCCTTGTAATTCAGTTCTGAATTTTTTTAAAAGATTGTTTGGTTTGAAAAATCCATATTTGTTTCATTGGATTCTTTTGTTGTTTTATGTTTATAAACTCAGGTAAATCATTCCCAATTTTCATTTTATGATACCCGGGAACTTGTGCCAGCCCGTGGGGATCGGGAACGCCCTTTGAGCCTTGTCACGGGCTGGGTTTGGTGCCATTTTTGGTGGCGATCGATTCGGTTCGTGACAAAATGGTATCAGAGGAGGTTCAGGTTAACTCTTTGGGTCATGTTATTTGGGGAAGAGTTAGGATAGTCTAGAGTTAGGATTGTTGGGACATGGAATTCTAGTTATGGGTAGTGTGCCTAATCACCACACCTCATAATGGGATTCAAGTTTCCAAGAGAAGTTGGGATTTATCTAAGTCCTTCGGTTTTCTTGGTTCGATGATGATTAAGGGAAATGAAAAGAGAGTTGGGATAATGGTCCTAGTGAGCTCGCAAGGCCTGGAAAGCCATGTGGAGCCAAGGATATTCCCTAGAACACTCTCTGTGACAGTGAAGTGATTGGAATATGGCTACCAACCATATTTCCAAGTCACCCACTGAAACTAGTTTCCTCTTGCACTGTTTTTTTTCTTAGGTTTTGAAACCTTAGCACTTTGGTTTTAAGAAGTGTAAAGTTTTTGTGAAATGATTTTCAAATAAAGAGGGAATGGTTTGGTTTATGGAATAGAGGAACTTAATTTTGAGAATTGTTTTGAAATTTAAAATGGTGTGCTTACACCTCTTTGAAAGCAGGAACTATATTGAAGTTGGTTTTGAAAAGTGTTTCCAATAGAGTTTTCTAAACAATCAGAGTGTGTTTTAATGGGATGAGATGTTATGAAATTGATGTGAATATCTTGAAAGTGAGTTATTTTTTAAATGTTTGTGACTTTATGAAGATTTTTGTAAGATGTGAGTTGGGATTTTGATCTCATGGTTAGCAGTTATGAGAAAAAAGGATGTGTTGGTTGACCGTCTTGGTTTTGAAAAGTGGAAAGAATTTTTGTTTTGACCTTTGGTATTTCCATTAGCGACCACATGCATGGGGTTATATGGGATGATGGATGGTTGATGTCATGACTGGATGAGTGTCGGGATGGTTATGAGGAGGGTGTCTGGTGTGGCACAAAAACATGCATGTGTGAGGCCCATGGGGTACCATTGGTGGATATGCTTACTGCTAAACTGTTTGTTCTCAAAAAATTACTTTTAAAGAAAAACATGATGTCTTGATGAATATTTTTGTATGGTTTGTATTATGGGTTTTTGAAAATGTTGATGTTGTGGGATGTTTTGATTCCAAGAACCCCTTCTGTTTGAACTATGTTTTGGGTTTGTGTTTGGTCGGTAAGCTGTGTTGTAGGGACGGTTAGTGGTCTCTTTTGAAAAATGTTTTGGGATGCCTTTACGATAGTTCTCTTCATGTGTTTGGAGCTGGTTTATGGATTGTTTTGACCAATGGACCAGATTGGTTGGGTCCTTGGTTCTCTCATTGGATAAGGTATTCCCCCATTAAAGGTTAATGCATAACTGAAGCACAACCCAGATTATTTCTCCATTGGAAAATCCTCCAGTTGATCAATATAAGGAATCTATTTCTTGATCTTTTTAGATTGAGTATACACCCTTTCCTTTATTGGTTTTGTGTATCCTCTTGTAGTGGGAGATTGATTATGGATGGTTGAAAGTTACCTTAGCCTCTTAAGTTTCCTAATTTTTCGAAGGTGTAAGTGTTCTAGGGTTGTTAGCATGGATGAGTATTTGGATAGTGTCTAAGAGGAACTCTCGGTCCTTCATAGTCTCTTCGAAGAAGGAGTTCATGTTAAACTACTAGTGTGGGAAATCTGGTCATGAGAGGATATTATGGCCACTTTCTAGAATTGTGTGTTGTTTTGGGATGTTGTACAAGTTCCCTCTCTATTCATTGTTTATATCAGTCGCAATGGTCATGTTCGGTGATTCCTCGTGATGTCATGTGCTCGATTGACTGTAAAGGTGAAAGTTGGGAAATCATCTGAGAGTCTCTATTATGTTGGGAGAATGTCTCCCTTGAAAAAAACATAAAAAAAATATATTCCATTTTAGAGGAAGGTGAGTATAATTGTTCTTTACTTATATTGTTTCTCACCCGAACAAACAAGGTGTGATGTGTGTACATCTTCTAATCCCTTGTTTCAGTGAAATATCGATTTAGGGTAAAGTGAGTTTGGAATGTGTTATGTCTTGGAAAAAACTTATCGGGGGGATTGTGGTGTAGTTGTTGTTTGCAACGAAATAAGAATTATCATTCAGGTGGTTTCCAAATCCTAACTGCGAGGCCAAAGATGCTTCAATATTTTGAGCTCCATCCATAGGTCCTGGAGAGAAGCTGGCGCGTAGTCAGGGGAAACCCCAGTGTCATTTAAACCCTTGTGCAAAGTCCTATCCTCAATATGAAAGATAAGAAAATTTTAAACCTATGGTGTCATCATATTTCTTTTGTTGTTCCCGTTCGGTGGAAATAGGTAGAGGGTCTTGTACCCATGTCATCACACAATGTTATTCCCTCCCTATTTGGTTTCCATTGAGTCTTTAGAGAAAGGTATGAAGTTTGGCTAGACAGGTTGACCACACGGTTTGCACTTGGTTAGTAGTGACCATGCCCCCCCCCAAAAAAAACCATGTAGATAGAATAATCTCCACTGTTAGTTCATGGTTTACCAAACCATGAAGACTAAACATGTGGTCGTCCCAACACTTTATATTTTGGGTTCTTTCTGTACCGGCCCATGCTGGTCGATTAAGATTGTTGGTTCTTATGGTGGGGAGCCTATTTTTTTCCCCGTACCAATAACTTAGATTTATCCATGGTCAAGGATTGGTGGTAGGTAGTCTCATTCGGATCTATCAAGCTACCTAAATCTTCCTTGAGTAACCATTGAGATTGGAGAGTTCCCAATGGTAGAGTTATAACAAGGTATGTGTAACCTTGTTTGATGTTGTTGTTCGTTTGAGTGAATTGCTTGAGTCTTGTTCTGATAGTGTTTGAGGTGTTTTCCTTTTGGATAAAGCCTGAATGTGATTGATTGTTTCAGGAAAGTGGTGTATGATTTTGTTGTGAATTATTCCTTCCTTAATTGATCAATGGAGGTGTTTTGGCCTTTGGGGGCGAAACCTGGAAAGGGAGTACATCTTGGTTTATCAGTTTCGGTTTGGCTTTCGTATCTGGCCTTTCTGTAGCTTTCCGGGGATGGAAAGTTTTCATGGTGGGGAGAATTGTCACATAAATGACTTATTTTGAAGTTAAATTTAATTTATTTTCCTTTCATTATTTGTTTTGTATGGTTTCTAAAGGTTTTATGGAGAAATAGATGAGTTTTCATGAATTGGGCCAAACTGTGAGCCCAATTCCAGATTTAAAAATAAAATTTGTTTCCTTTATAACTTTTTTATTTTTTAATATTTTTCCTTCATTACAATTCCTAAATGGTCTCCTCTGACCTATTAACACCAAAATATAAATTTGGAGCCTTTATAAATCCATAATCATGGTGGATATGGGTTTTTATTTAAGATATTGGGCCTGCCCGAAGGCCCATTTCCTGCATTAAAAATAATTTTTAAATTTTCTATATCTCCTTCACTATTTGCGTTTTTTTTGTGATTCTACCTCCCAATAGACCCTAAGAAACCCAGGAGAGCTCTCATTGCCTTCCCCCCCTCCTTGGAGATCTTTGATATCACGAATTAGGGATGATCTTCATAGGGTGTCTCAAATCGGCCAGAATTGAAGAGGTAACTTCATCCCTTCTTAACTCTCTCAATTATTACTCTTTTCCCTCCATTCTAGTTCCCAAATTACCTCCTATATCTTGTTCGAAGAATCCCTGAATTTTGGCTGTTTTCAATTTCATAAACTATTGTTTTTGGAGTGATTAATTCAGGATACTTCAAGTAGGTGAGTCTATTTCTTTCCTCTTTCAAATTGCTTAAGGTTTCTTCCCTAATTCTTGAATTATAAAAAATTCCAGAAGTTAGGGTTCGTGCATAGGTTCTCAATTACTGTATTTTGGGTGAAATATTGAGGTTTTAGGTTTCTTTTAACTTCCTTGAGGTGCGGCGGTCATGCGGTTGATGTTTCGCCCCAATATTTGAGGGTTTCGACACATTCGGTAGGTGATTCCATGGATAACCATTTAATTATGAGTTAGTTTGATTGATTAAATAAGTTTACATGTTCCTTATGTGTTGTGAATTATGAGAAAACCATTTTTGGTAGCAATAGTAAAGCATTTGTTTTTAAAGTTACATTTTTGCTTGAAGTGTGTATTTTTCAAATGCATTTCATGTGTCATCTTTTGTGGTAGTTTTGTAAAATGTAGAAGTGATTTATTAGTTGTTGAAAGGGGCTTCCAATTAGGGTTGGACAATGATATAGTTCAATGTGTGCCTAAAAAGGGGGTGTATTTGAATGGTTTTATTTGTATAACCTTGTTATACTCCTTGAAAGTGTTTTATGGATTTGTGTGTTCTCATGGGTATCTTTTGTGATATTATTCAAGGTGATTATATAACATTTGAAAGTGGATTATTACATGTTGATTGGGATGCCAATTATGTTTTGGTAGGGTCTTGGTGTGCTTTTGGCTTAAAAAGAGGTTTTTGAAATGTATTTTATGTGCAAAGTTTGGGTATACTCTTTATAATTGTTTTATGAATGTTTTGAATGGTTTATTGGGTTGTGTAATAGGTGAAACTATATCAGAAAACTGTTTTGGTAGGAGTATATTTTTAAAAGGCCCATTTCATTTGTGAAAATGTTGTTATGTGATATTTATCATCCTGTAAATATTTTATTAAATTTTTTGAAGGAGATATTGAGGAGTGAAAGTGATGTAAAAGTGATGTGGAGTGTTTTGTGTGAGTGTGATGTGAAAAATTGAATTTTTGATTATGAAAGAAGTGTTATATTCCATGTGTGTGGGCTTTTATATGAGTTTAAATATCTTATAATTGTTTTATAAAATTGTTTAATTGTTTTTTGGAAGTGTTGAAGAAATGTGAAACGTGTTGTGGGCTATTTTGGTGTGATTCGGATTTCAAAATCATTTTGAATGAAAAATTGATTTTTGTGACTTGTGTGGTATACATATGAGATGTTTGGTGAATTTGTGATGTGGAAATGATATTTTAATGTTCAATGTATATTTTTGGACTTGTTGAACTTGTTTGAGCACAAGGGGAAAACCTGGGTATCTAGGTGGGTGGACGTGTACTAGTATGCTAGTGAATCCGTGGGGTTTGGCCTCAGTTTCACTTAGCAAGATTGACGCTTACAACTCTAACAAAACTATGATGATGATGATTGGGGACCACTAGGTTATGGGTATGTTTCCTACTAGTGGCTCGTGCACGATAATGGATATTTGTGATGGTTACTCTCACCGAGATACGAGGTACCTCAGACCCACAGCTAGCTAGTGCCTAGGGGTTACTTCCTATTTCTTGTGATCATTATTTACTTTGTACTTACCGTCGGCATACGGTATAGTTGGATGGAAAATTCAGTAGTGTTGACATTATTTTTAAAAGTGTTGATTCTTAATGATAGCCCACTTGAAAACTGTTTTTATTCAAAGTTGCATCTTTTAGAAATTGTAACTAGCTTTTCATGTTTTTGAAAACTTGCATGCTTTTCGTCTTTAAATGTTTATCACATGGAATCTCTTAGTGGTGGTATCCTACTGGGCATTGTCTCACACCCTACTTACACCCTTGGGTGTAAGTAGACATGGTTGTTTTTGTTGTCGCAGGTTGGGTACAGTTTTTTTGTTCCAGTGGTTCGTGTTTCTAGTAGGTCCTTGGTGGTGAAGTCTTGTGGAGGTGGCTTGAGGGCGGTGCCCCTTGCCATGAGGGTTCTTGGGCTGTCCTTATTTGGATTTTTACTTTTGGTATAGACCTTTTTAGTTGTTTTAAGCCATGTAATTCAGTTCTTAATTTTTGTAAAAGATTGTTTGGTTTGAAAAATCCAGATTTGTTTCATTGGATTCTTTTGTTGTTTTATGTTTATAAACTCGGGTAAATCGTTCCCAATTTTAATTTTATGATACCCGGGCACTTGTGCCAGCCCGTGGGGATCGGGAACGCCCTTCGGGCCTTGTCACGGGCTGGGTTTGGTGCCATTTTTTGTGGCGATTGATTCGGTTCATGAAAAATTCCAAAGTTCCTCCCCAAACATTTTACCGTAAAGGACTACTTCGTGTCCAGAATATAATATATCTAAAGATCCCATCTTCTGATGAGAATCAAAAAAACCCTCCTCATTTCAATAAGATCAAACATTAATAAGGTCATCTCCTTTCTACCATCCTCCCTAAAAGTACTCCCCAGGGTATAAGTTGCAGACTTTCTCCTTGCAATCAGACATTAATATGTGATGCTGGTCCTCCCCATTATGGAATATTTTTTGAAGGTAATCCCTAAAAAAACTTCATTTCATCAAGAAGTACCTCCCCCTGAAAAATAAACTCTTAGAAATCCCCCTTATTGTGAGGCACTTGGGAAAATTAATTCATTCATTCTTGAATCCTTGCAATTAATAAGTTCTATTATTTCTCAACTAGAAGATAGCCCAAGGTAATGGCCATTCTCTAAACCACCCTTGGATCACCTATCTTCCAATATGATAGAGGTAATTCATTTGGACCCCATTATTTATAATAAATAAATTGGGAAATGTCCACTTTGGTCAGACATGGTTAAGGAACCTATTGTAAAAGATGAAGGATACATATTTCTAATGAAGAGAAGGTTTTCTAAGGATGATATACCAAGTATATTCTAGTTGTTATCCACTCCCTAATTTAGAATTCCAAAGTCATTGTTGGAATCATGTGAGCATGAAATTTTCCTGAAAATATGGACTACTCTTAATCAATTAAAAACAAAAGTATTTTCTTATGATGAACACCCAAATCACATCAAGGTAATAGAAGAAATGAACCATCAAATTGAATTGGAATCCCTTCTAGTTAAACAACACCATAAATTGGGAAAGAAGTAAGGATACCTTGAATTTGAATGTATCAATGCATTTATGGGATTAAGTTGTCTGATCTTTGACACCCCATCAGGTGTTAATATCATAATTTAGGGAAAACATGGGGAGTTTAACTTCACCTATCTCCTTGATCAACAAATACTATTAAAGGTCACATAATATAATGTCATATCCTTATAACAACTTTAAGAAACAAGATTTTTTCTCAAAAGATGGTATTCTCAATGAAAACCTGCCCATAACAACTCTCAAAGGCATCCGTCCAGAAGAGAGTGACCTATTTAAAGACTCTTATGTTAATCATATGAAAATATTAAGAAACCCTCTCATTTGAGGGAATCTAATCATTAGGTCACACCAATATCTTTATAATTAGGTAGCTCTAGTTAAAATCATACAATGAACCCATACCATGTTCAGAAAAAGCACCATAAAATTATAAGAGAAATTACATCACCTAAAGATATGGTAGTAAAAGAGAACCCCTAACCCCAGGTCTGGGGGCATTTTTAACACAACCCTCAAGGCCAATAAATCAGGTCTGAAACATTGTGAAAGTATAATAGGAGAACCCTCATCCTGTAAGTTTGGGGGAATTTTTACTACAACCTTAGAAAAATTAAGTCTTTTCTTGGTTGGAATGGGTTAAAAAAAATGATTTTTCCCAGTTCATCCCATCCCATGATGAATTTTATTCTTCAGGGATGCAGAAAACAAATCTATCTTGTGGATCCCTTCATATCACCCTTCACTAGATATTTTTGAAGGGATCCTTGAAAGAAAGGATGATATCCCCTATAATTCATAAACAAAAACAACCTATTAAGGGTATAACCACTAATGTGAATCATATCTATTCCATTGTATTACCCTGGAACAACTGGTTCTCCCATTATTCATAGACTAATGAAATAATCACTATGTAATTCGCATCAATAAATGTCATTAGAACCACTTATGACAATGATGTAGAACATTAGACCAATGTGGGAAAACATGATAAGGATATGTCCATTTGAAATAAATCCCACACCAAAATAAACAAAGAAGGTGTGCGTACCAAAAATCAAAGGATTACCCAAAATTTGGGAACTCCCTCTAATGCTCTATTGCCTCCTTGATGGGAATCATCCAAAGAAAAGGATATGGTTTTGGTTCAATACCACATGTTACCAAAGGTTGTATAACCACTCAAACTAGAGGAAAGAATAGCTAAGTATAAGATGGAAATGATAGAATTTAAAAGTCTTAATTAAAAACTACTCATGGGTAGTATTCCCGCTAGATATGTTCTCCAAACTAAACTTCACTTCACTTCTCTAGTTGATGTCTCTCGATAAGATGAGCTTATCATACCAGTGAAAATATATTCACGCTATTTGTTTAATGTATGATAAAATAAACCAATCTATTTAGAACCAGTGAAAGCCTAATATAGGGACTTCCCTATGTTGTCTAAACAATCAGACCAATATCAGTAAAGTTACAACCATCCATCTCAAGAATAAGTGCAGATGGTTCCAACAAATATGTTTCAGCCTGTTGTGCCCCCTACTCAATCCCATGCTCAGTTTTCTATTCCCATGTGACTTGTTGACACTATTGAATCATTAATATCCCATATAGAAGCTATAGAGGGACAAATTAAACCAGTATAGTCAAAAAGAAAACCTTACCCTGAATGGGTAAATGCGACTCTTCCCCTGCCTAATTTTATAAATCCTATGTTCCCAATATCCAAAAGTGTGGGAGATCTAGATTAGAATATGACACATTATGTATCTCATTTTTTCCCTATTATTGGAACCTTTTTGCAATAAGAAGCTTCCAAACTCTAGTTTTTTGTAAAAACCTTGTAGGGATCAACTTTCGTATGGTACAACAGTTTACCCGTATGGTCGATCAAAGGATGGGAAGACCTCCATCATCAATTTATTTATCAGTTTAACACAATGTCATGGGATAAAACATTAATAAACCTATTGAACTTAAAAAAAGAGAAAAAAATATATTAACAAACTTTATTTTTGAGTTTAAGGGTCTAACTTACTCCCTAAATTTTTAGTTTTCATAGGAATATTTGTTGTGTTTTTGTATAGAAAACATTCGCAATGAGTTGTTAATGCCACTCATTACCATAAAATGCCTGGTTGGGTTCCAAGACCTTATTTTAGTTTAAAAAATATTGGAATATTATATCTTTTAAACCAAAGATAAATCTATATCAGTATTGGTATCTCAAGGAAAGAGGATAGGCAAAGAAGAAATTTCAACTGTCGCTATAAAACTAACTCTTTCACCAGATCTTGTTTCAAATATTGTACCTTATCATTAAAAATCCCTCTAGGGTAGAAACATCAGTAATAAAAACCTCATCAGGATGAAAGGAGAGAGTCTAAAATGACCTACTAACTCTACCATAGCCCAAAATTCATGATCAATTTGGCCATGAGGATTGCCCTAATTATTTCCCTTACACCAACTATTTGGGCACACCATATAGGACTATTTTGTTTTCAAATATATCGTACAAAATATGGTTGATTCTGGGTAGGTGAAACTGGGTAAACCACCAGCACAGATAGTGTGTGTTTCTGCTGCCGCACTGAAAGAAGAAGGTGAATGGTAGGAAGTTACTAGTAAGAGTGCACAGAATTTCAGTAATTTTATTACTATAAAAACAATCAACTGGATGCATGTTATCCTTAGAGTGTAGTTAAAACAACCAATTATTCTCCCAGTCACATATGTTATGGCATATCCAACTCCTTCAAACCCACAACCCTCCAAAGGAAAATCTTATACAAAATGGAATGGTCGGAAGGGTGAGAAAAAAATACAGGAGGGTGAACCTACATCCAGGAAAAATTTAGCCTTAACTCTCTTGGACTTCATGCCTTTAGTCTCAAGATAACAATCATCTCCCCATCAAACGATACAATAAGAACTGGCCCATTAAACGGAGTCCTCATCATATGAATAATTTATCTTTGGATCCATTAATATCATTAATTTAATGGATACCTTATCCAATGATGAGTATTATTATAAACCTAAGCTTCCCAAACCAAATTATAGAGACATGAATCAAGGTCATAGGATCCAAGAAAATAGAGGGAGGTAAAACTATGGTTGAACACAAAATACTGGCCATATCCCTACTAAATCTATCTATGTTGCTAAAACCCATAGGAAACCCCTTTGACAGGCTCAGCAGGAGAAGTAAAATTTCTCTACACATGTGAAAAATCATTTGGAACTAGTCATTTTGGAAGACCAATTAATAAATAGATAGAAACTTGACCATACTAGGAAAGTGGAAAGGATAAGGATGCCCAATCCAATAGAAGACAAAATTCCCTCCACATCTTCTCAATAGCCTAAATCATCTTTCCTAGGAACATAAGCTCCAAAAATTATTTCTTGGGAACAATTGATTATAGGGAAATGTAAACCTTTGAGCCAAAAGTATGAAATACTAAAGAAATTGACCATGGTTCTAGAAAATATTTCAATTCTAGATGCTCTCAATCTATCAAAGAATCTATGGGATTCACTTTTAAGGGCTATGTTGTTCCCTAAAGAGTTCAAAGATGAAGTTTCTACTACTGAGGTATACCGTGAAAAGGTTGAACCTACAAAATGTCATGTAATTATCTTTTTCACCAAACAGGACAAAAATGATGTTATATAGGGACACGTAAGTCCCCTATATAAATCCAAAAGATTATATGACATTGACATCCATCATGTTTTCATTGACAATGGCTCGGGAGTCAACATCATTCCTCTCATAACACTTCTCTAACTAGGATACACTGAATTGGACGTATCCCCTTTCGCTCTAACACTCCAAGGGTATGATAAAAGTGAAAATAAACCTCTCGGCCACATTAATCTCAGAGTTCAGCTTGGGGATCTGATGTCTGACTCTAAGTTCTTATTCATCTGGATGGATACAACTTTTAATGCCTTGTTGGGAAGGCCTTGGTTTCATCAGTATTCAGTGATCCCTTCATCATACCATCAATGCCTTAAATTCTATAGAAATGGGAATATTGGGACACTACATGGTAAAAAATCTCTATTTGATTCTTTTGAATCTTAATATATTGATGTAGGATTCTATATAAGAGAAGGTAAGTAACCCACAACTGATGGTGTTTTTTGGGTTACCAATAAAAATGGTCTATAAATGACCCCAACTAATCCATTCAAAGACATCAATGATGAATATGTGCTACCCATCATTTGGGTCGAAGACATCATCTTGGATTCAGAGATGTTATCACCAGTATTCATGATATTGGCCATGTCAGTTGAACACAAGGTAATTGAATAAATCTTTGATTCCTTCATTATAAGGGATACCTAAAATGAATGTTCTCCAACATTATTCTCAAAACTTCAGCCGGATTCCACTTTATCTGTTGAACCTGCAAAATCCATGATATCACCATTGGAAGTAATCCTTAGGGAAACTGACCTTTCTCCTAAACATAATTATTCCCATTCATCTCTAATCCATCTCAAGATGGACACATAGGAATAGAAAGAATAAATTTAAGGAGAGGAAGATAATGAGCTCAGAGATGCTCCTCCAACATTCAAGGAAGGAGTCTCTACCATTTTTTTATGAACCCTGACAGATAAATCTGGGTACAAAGGAGGATCTATAACCAATGTTGATCATTGTAACTATGCACCTCAATGAGTAGGGGATTTACACCTCTTTTCTAAAGTAGCACCAAGAAGTGTTTTCATGGAATTAAAAAGAGATTTCAGTCCTTGATCTTAATATGGACACCCATCACTTAGGATTTCTAGGAGACCACTGTAGTTACAAGAATGAATCTATAGGGACACATTTGACTCATACTACCAAGGTTAAATATAAAATTGAAAAAATCATAAAATGTTATTTCATTTGGGAAGTCCAATATCCAAAATGACTCACCAACATTGTCCTTGTCAAGAAAAATAATTGGAAGATCAAGGTTTGCATCAAATTCATAGACCTTGACCAACATTTTCTAAAATATGACTTCCCAGTTTCGATCATAGAAATTCTAATCGATGTAGTGGCTAGATATCAAGATATTCCCTTCATGGATGGCTATTTAGGGTACAATAAAATCTAAATAGCCTTATAAGTTGAATAACCCACCTCTTTCAGGTCCCCTAGGGAGTATTATGCTACTGGGTGATGCCTTTTGGTTTGAAAAACATTAGTGATACATATTAACATAACATGAAAAGCATATTTAAACCCTTAATAGGAAAATTAGTCAAGTGTTATATTAAATATTTAGTGGTAAAATCATAAAAAAATCTAATCACCTTTCCAATTTGAAAATAATTTTCGAAAAACTTTGACAACACGGTCTGAATATGAATACCCTAAAATATTATTTTGGCATTACTTTAGGAAAATTTCACATTTTTATTGTATGTCATCATGTCATTGATGTCGATCCTAAGAATACTAATACAATTCTGGGTATAAAGATTCCTCAAAAAATTAAAAAAAATAGAGAATTGTAGGGCCACCTTACCTATATTCTATGCTTTATAGAAACCTCACAGGAAAGTGTTTTCCATTCACCGAGTTAATAAATAAAGGGTTTTTGTTCTAGTGGACTGATGACTTCCAAGAATAATTCTACATCCTCAAGAAATATCTCTTGATCTCACCAGTGATGATACCTCTAGTTGAAGGAAATTTACTCATCCTATATGCAAAGGCTCTAGAATAGTTGTTGGGTGCCTTATTTTCATAGAAAAATTATGTTATCAGTGTAAAAAACATTTACTATCTTAGTCACACCATGATCAATACTGATACTAGGTATTAAAATATAGAGAAGAGTTTTTTAGTTTTTATTTTCTCAATTTATAAATTAAGGAATTACCTACGGCACCATGAGTTCCATTTAATCTCTTTAATTTACCCACTCAAGCATATCCTCAATCATCCCACATTCACTAGATGTTTGGAATGATGGGAAGTCATTCGAAAACAATTTGAAATCTAGTTCATACTGCAAAAGGAAATAAAAGGGTATGATTTAGAAAATTCCTTGGCTGAACATCCCTCTATAGAATAAGTTCCAATGAAAATAAAACTAACAGATGAGGAAATTTTCTTAATTTAGGACTCCACCTGAATTTGTGAAATTTACTTTGATGGTGTATCCACAAGACCAATTAAAAAAATAATTTAAGTACCCAAGATCAATAAATGTGGGTTGGGAATCATTCTCATTTATCTAGAAAAATTAGTTTTACCTTACTCATTTTTGTTATTAGAAGGTTTCACTAATAATGAGGCTAAATACCAATCTCTCATTGAAGTATTGGAGTTGGATTTTCAGATACCAGTGACTCACCTAAGAATCAAAGGTGATTTCAAGTTGGTAATTAAGTATATGAATGACAATAATGACATTAGTAAAGAAGATATGATCTCACTACTTAATTATGTTTGAGGGTTGATGGAATAATTACCCAACAAGAAAATGATAACTCATGTCCCACATTAAAAAAAATGACCAGGTAGATGCATTATCAAATGTTTCTGTAGCTTTGGAATTTCCAGATCGGGATGAAACAGTCATCAATATCACCCATCATAGAACAGTATCACCATTTTTTCAAGTTATCATGGAAGATAAAAATGAGATAAATTCTACCCTTGAACTAGATAATGCTACAAACAGGTGGATGGAACCCATCTTAGAATACCTCCAAAATGGGTCCCTCCCACCATACAGAGATGTAAAAGAGCATATCCAATGAAGGGTGATCAATTTCACTCTCTATGACATCCTATGTTATAAAATGTTTCTTTATAAATAAATCTTTGATAGAATTCTCCTCAAATTCATTTATGGAGAGGAGATTAATTCCATGATGAAAGAATTTCATGCTAACTCTTATGGTTCCCATTAGGAAGGAACCAATTTTTCTCACCAAATCTTGAGGCTTGTGTATTTCTATCCTTCAATGATGTTGGATTGCACATAATTTTTCAAAAAAAATCATTCCTAAAAAGTATATTCCAACTTCATCCATCAACCCCCAAAGTTTTTTTATACAACTAAATACTCATAGATTTTTTTGTATGGGGAATGTATGTTGTAGGGTCATACCCTACAGCTATATCCAAGAAATTCAAATACATCTTTACTGATACCAACTTCTTCTCTAAATGATTCAAAGTGATACCTCTTAAGGATTTTGGGACCAAAAGTATTATCAATTTTGTGAAGTCAAATATTATCACCAGATTTGGTGTCCCTCTCACAATACTGATAGACAATGGCACTAACTTCTACTCTTCCAAATTGAGAAAGTTGAACCATGAGTAAAACATCAAATCCAACCATTCTAACTACTACCATGCAGTGTAAAATGGATAGATAATGGCTTTAAATAAAAATCTATCAAACATTATCTATAAAATGGTATATTGATAAAATAAATCTTGAAATAATAAACTCATGCATGACTTGTGGGCCTATCGAACCACAACTTGAATTTCTACTCAAGGAACTCCATATTTTCTGGTTTATGGAATATAAGTAGTTCTACCCATTGAGGTCTAATTTACCTCACTCTAGATATCTATATATGGAAAACTCTCAGATGATGAATAATCACATAAGTGTATTTATGAGTTATAGTGAATATATGAGAAAAGGTAGGGTTGTAAACCATAAATGGATAGCACGATCCTTCAAAAATAAATTTCATCTTCATCCATTCCTTCAAGGAGAATTGGTTTTGGCTCTAAAGACTCCAATGATACCTAGGAATAATTCCCCAAAGACCGAACCAAAGTGGGAAGGACCTTAAATCATACATAAAGTTTATCCCAATGGATCTTTCTCATTAATCACAATGGATGGGTAACACACTACACCCCCTACCAATGCAAGATTTCTCAATAAATAATTTATGTGATAAATACAACCTTCTTTCTTACCATATGACATTAAACTACATATCTTTTCATCTTTTTTGCATGACATTAAATTTCATAGAATCATTGGTCATACTTGTATGACCTTAAAAGGCACATATATCATCCTTATTTCATGAATATAAAATTCAAGACATTTTTATCATAGTTATAAGATTTTAAACTCTATGAAAATATCCTTAATGTATGATATAAAATTTCATGGTTCACATCCTTATTTAATGATGTAAAACTACACAACATTTTGGTCTATACTTGATAAGATAATAACCTTTGGTGCTGGTCTCCTACTACACCTCCATTCTAGAACTTAGTATGACTTGATTCTGATATCAATGGGATATATAGTGATGTTCAGGTTATACATCCTATTCCCAACCATAAATTAAATAAAATAACTTCTCTCTTTTATAAAAATAAATATCTATACAGGAGATTAACATTCTATAGACAATTTCAGTCCAAATGCTTCCTTTGTGCTCAGACACAATTTCTTCCACACATAATACTCCTTGTCCTAGGTGAATTAGGATCTTCATAAGCTTTCTATATCCATTAGTAATATAATGTCATATTCCTGAGGACACCTTTGTTTTGACTATGCATAATATTCCCTAATTTGGCTCCACATAAGTCTCCCTCAAAAGGCCTATCAACCAGAGGCACATTCATCCTCCAGAGAGACCTCTTTTATCTTTGTAATCCATAAAAACATCATGATGGAAAACACTTTTTGAACATGGTTCATGGTCATTCCTTTAATTTTTGTCCCATATCACTTCTCCCAATCCAAGAACCCCCAAGATATTGGTTTTTAATTTCCTTCCTCATCTATGAAGTAAGTCGGAAGATCCATGACATTGTAATACATATCCCACTCATCATTTCCATGAAATTGGGTAACCTTCATCCTTATCATAATATTTTAAACTTCATGGTTTCCCAAAACTATGTATGGTTTGATTATCACCCCCATGAGATATGTAGTTAATCTTATATCCTACATCCTGGTCCATGGACTATAGGATAAAATTCCACTATACCTTCTTCTAAATCACCTTTTTGTGGGGAAAGAAACCTTTTCCACTCCTTGTATCTCACAACAATCATAGATCACATGGGATTAGGAGTTTTGGTAATGGTTTCCCCACATGATCATGGAATATGGATTCATGTCAGGGTTATCATTGGTCCTAGATGCAAGACCTTAAAAGGAACACTCCACATCCTCATTGCATGATGTAAAACTACATGGTCTACATCCTCATTTCATTATGTAAAATTTCATAACATTTCAGTATGTGATTTAGAAAACCATTATCCATTATTTTGGTCTCCTACCACCCCTCCATCTAAGAACTATTTGTTTCTTGATCCTTTACTTGATAAGATATGTATTGACACCCAAATTCTACATCACGGTCTAGACACAATATAAAAATTCCCTCACACTTCTATGTATAAGCTAAATCTGCATAGGAGGGTCCATTAAGGATTCTCGCCTTACTCATTATCCCATATTCAAAGAGGAATTCCCCCTCACCACAAAAAAATTTGATTAATATAGAGAATGTTTCCCAAAACTATGTGTGACTTGATCCTTGATTTGAAAATATATATAGTGATTCTCAGAACCTATGTCTTGAGAACAGCCACAATAAAAAATACCTCTCCCTGTGTATGGTTTAGACCTGCGTAGAAAAAATTTCTCCCCATTCTTGGGTGATTTTTGACATTAAATGATCATTCCTTAATTAGGTACCTTCCTTACACGAATAAGACTATATGTATATGAAAATATGAATATCCATAAGATGTCTCTGGATATTGGTTATAAAATGTCAAATTCCTAAGTACACCTTTGTATTGACTATGCATAATATGCCCCAGTTTGACTTTGCATAAGTCGCCCTCAAAAGGCCTGTAAACTAGAGGAACCTTCATCCTCAGGAGTGAACTCTTCTATCTCCATAATCCCTAAAAACTTTATAATGGAAACTACTTTTCAAACATGTTCAATAGTGTTTTTTTGTATACTTTCCCCATATCAATTTTTAGATCCAAAAGCCCCAAAATTATAGCTTACAACCTTTCCTATTCAAGGCTGATGGATGATAGAATATTCTCGGGCATATCACCATGGAATAGAAAATAATTAATCTTTTAGTCAATGTTATGCAAACTTAAGAGAAAATAATCATATGTCCCCACAATATTATGTTAAAATATGCATCCAATGTCCTTTTCCTGATGACATTAATTTGTATGACACTCATCCAAGCTATATGACATTAAAATATATGGAATGGTCCTCATCATATGACCATAAACCATATAACATATAATTCCTTATAGAATGAAATTAAACTGTGTAACACACCATCTATTCTATATGAACCATTACCTATATGAGAGCCATATCCATGCAATGGAAATAGGTGCTAGATTTGGAGACTCAAATTATTCCAATCCCATACCAAAACTAAATGTGAAAATTTCATTCCCCTATATAATAATTCAATATATATAGGGGTCATATACTTTATCATGGATTCATTGTTCATGGTTATCATGACCAACCATGGGTTTTCATTAACTTTAATTAGGATCCTCCATAAGATCTTATTGGGGTGAAAATTCCTCCACATGTTCCCTATCATGCATTCCTATGTGGATTTAAATTATTTCCCAAGTTGCCTATTGTTTCTCAAGCCGAGTGTGACTCGTGTGATCTTAGAAGACTTGGAGAGTCACCTTGATTAACACAATATAGTTGTATTTCATATTCAAATATGGTAAACTTTACCCCATGGTGTAATTTTAAAATGAGATGTAGAAGTCCACATCACATGACTTAAAACTTATCAGGTGGATCATTTATTATGACCTCTTTCTTCCTTACACATGAGAGATTGACCCGTATAGAATTCTTTGGCACAAAAACCATATATGGATTAGAATATTAATGCCCCATTTCCTATGTATTAGTTTTATCTACATAGAAGATTCTAAAATATGTCTGTAGTTTATTGACACATGCTAAGAATAAAATACCCCTCCCTTCATGTAAGTCACATCTATGTAGGGAGTGTCATATTCATGGCCTACAAACCTATTTTGATATTATTACTCTCAAAATGTAACGCTCGGACCCCAGTTACCTAGAGTGGGTGCATTATTACATAACATGGGCATGATCACAAGGGATCAAGTTCTGAAAGACCAATCAGTTTAGTAGCCTTGGAAGTACTAGATACATTAATAAGTTTTAAATTACATTATAAAATGAAAAAAAATAACAACATTGTCTCCATTAAACACATTCATATCCCTTATACTATCCCTTCAGGTCAGTCATAATATACTTCTTCACATCCTAGGAAAAATAAAACCTAGAAAGGGGTGAGCTTAGATGCTCAGCAAGGATAACAATATAGCGGAAACTTTCATAAATAAGAATAAACATTTAAGGCAATGTATCAGACTAAAACACAAGACTTTTAAACTTGAAATTACGCATAATATAGAAAAGGTAAATAAAATAATTCTATTTACTTATTCACATGGATATTCTACTAGTCGAATAATCACATGTAATATCAATAGCCAATTTCATAATGATGGAATGCATAATGCCGAACATCATAACCACATAGTTAAGGCCTCGTTCCAAGACTAAAAATAATATTTTGTCAAGGCCTTGTTACAAGACACTAGTTTGTCTCATGAGACCTACCGATGCATTGAGGAGATATATCGGGCTCCACCCGTCACTTACTAAGTCCAATTAATTCCTCATATGAAAAGGTTGAAACATAACATAAACATTCATATTAAAAATAGCATAAAAATGTCAATACTTTATCCATAAACCATGAATGGTATAAAAATAACACATCCACAGTCAAACATATCACAAAACCTTCAATACAATATGGAATATTTGTATCATAATAAATCAACTTCAAACAAGTTTAAAATCCATAAAAATATGTTGACATAGATGAAATCAAAACTATTTGAGAGAAATATCTCTTTCTATTTTGAAATATTTTAAAAGTCACATAATTATAAAAGAAAACATTTATTTTAAAAATATTATTATAAGCTTGTAAGGAAAAATTTGAAGATGTTATAATGGAAAAAAATATATGCACCCGCTGTATAAGTTAAAAAAACATTCTTTCCTTAATTTCGTCAAAAAGGTCGTAAAGGACCTTGTTTGGAAAATGACGGAAAGACACCTCTATAAACATTATATAAGAATTAAACCAAGGGTATAAATGAATTTAACCCATATTATAGTAAATAGTAAAAGTGTTTTGAAATAAATTTTTAAGAAACATGGATGTGGATGATAAAGAGGTCCCAGTAGATACTCACATGTAAACAACCTCGGATAATAAAGAGATTGTGAAATTTAACCCTTACCTAGTAATTTTCCTTAATCGAGGGTATGTAAGCATCTTGTATAATAGTTAAATCATTTTTATTATATTATACAAGAACCACATATATAAATATGATATCATAAATGATCTTCTAATATTTCTTTGTTAATAATATTTCAGTAGTATCATCGTTTCGGGTGTTAACTGATTCGTTTTCCTTTATATGCTTGGTTACATAAGTCATTTTTGATATGGATATGATGTATTTGATTAATATAAATAATGATATTAAGTTATTAAATATTACTTTTAATCATAAAATGAAAATTATTCTTGAATGATTGTGATGGGGAATGAATCTCATCGCGTTCGTGGAGACGGTAATGCGTACGTACGCACGAGAGACAATATCATTATATTGATGGTGAAATCATATGTAATTGGATGGTATATCATATATAAAGAATCATTAACATGATATATTTATTATTTACATCAGTTATAAACATTATTATACACATCTAAATAATGAAGTGTTTGAATAACAAACTACACCACGACGTGGAGACGGTAAGCCATACGTACGCACGTATGGTGACTCGTTATTCATAGGATGGGTAGAATAATTAATATGGTTGTATCATATTTATAATAAAATCATATAATGTATAAGGTACTAGATTTATTATTTTGGTATGGAAACAACAAATAAATAGGAAGTGGAAGAAGAAAAGAACTTTGAAAGAGGCGGTGAAATTATTACCTCTTCTTCGGCTGTTTCCTTTTGAGTTGATCAAAAGGGATCCTTAAGTTGGTTTTATGATCAAAGTAAGGCCTATAGTTATAATTGAGGATAGTTGGGAGGATATTTGGGTAGGTTTAGGTCGAGCCAGATGGCTTTGGAGGTGTGATTTTGACAGAAGGGGAAGTACCCTTTTATAAGAGAGGTGAGGATCACTTTAGGAAAAGCTTGAAATATTATTTTATTATACAATCATATTCGGTTTATAATAGCTCAAAAATGATTTATTTCTAGGATAAGGTAGGTATGGGTCAATAACCTCTCAAACAATAGGTTTTAGACAGGTTTAGGCTACCATATTAACCTTATCTTTTTTATTTAACTTTTAGTTAAATAGTTTAACTTTTACCATGTATTCTTGTATTATTATATTATATGGTTAATAATCTTACTATAAAATGCCAAGAAAACTAAAAGTTGTTAATTAATTATATATCTATTATTATATAAGTCCTTATCCCAAACCTTAGATTTTTAGGACTATTATATCATTTAATAATATAGTATTTGTTTTAAAAACTCATTTATGTCAATTTTGACACTATTTAGTAATTGATTTTTGTGGAAGTCATAAAAGCATGATTACTTCGAAAAAAATTCATTTAATCAACCCTAACATGTCATATTAATCTATAAAATTATTGTAATTCATAAAAAGTCTCAATTTACATTTATTTGGATATTTATAACATCAATTATTTTAACCTTTCATTAAAAAGGTATTTACTACATCATCATTGTGTCATAAATAAATTTAATTATTTAATGTCTAAAAATTATAAATAAAATACCATTATGTATGAAATAATTTTATCTTTCTAACGGGTATTTATAATCTAATTTATCTTATGTTTAACCCTATATTAAAAATGGTTTATTTATTAAACTTTGAATTTAACACTTTTAACTCTTCTTTAAATAAAATAATAATAAATGTCCTAATCTACTCCAAGTAAACATAAAGGATCATATTTTGTTCTTAGGGTTGATTTTGGTCAAAAAACACTTATCCAATAGAATTGGGACATGTTTTAGGGTAATTATAATATCTTTTTTACCTTTAATTACCCTATTTACTTTTAACTATGGTAAATAAAAGTCAAAAGTTACTATTCACCAAAAATTATTTTCATCTTATCAAACCACATTTTACTTACTGATGTCAACCATTTCTCTTGGATTTTTTAAATTCAACTCACAAAAGCAGTAAAATTAAGTTTTATGAAAATTTTCAAATGCTCCTAGAAGGTGGGTAAAAGACGGTAAAAAGTTCAATAAAATTTTATATATCTAATATTATTATAAAATGACTCCAATGAATTACATTGAACATATATAGGTATTATGTATATATTTTTATATAAAATAAATTTAAATAAAATAAATAATTATTTAAATAAAAAGTCAGTTTTAAACAATAACGTAGTGTTTTCACTATTCATCAAAAATTGAAAGTTTTCAGAAAAATACCAAAAATTCACTCTAAGCTAATTTTTATATTTTGAATTCAAAAATGAAGTCTATTTTGAAAAATAAAATTTATAAAAGTTTAAAAAGTTTGTATTACTATTCATAACAGCTAGTTTGATTGGTCGTGGTGTGTTAAAACTCCAAGTTGTGTACAATGCAAGCTATTGTATTATTTAAAATGAAACGTACCGTAGATGTTTGGGGTGTTATACAAAACTATTGGAAAAAAAATTTGACCTAAAACACCAGCCATATTGTTCAGTCTTACAAGACCATAAAATGCCAATAAAAAGAAATATAACATTCATCAGGTTGAAAACATGCAAAGGGAATCCTTGGAAAAAGCCGAGGCTCATCACTCTAGGTTATATAACCTAAGAAAAATTTAAGATTATTTTAATATTCCAATTATTTAAAGTTAAATACACTAATATTTGGACATTTTGATAAGTAATATAACTCTAGTATTACTGTTAAAATTTCAAGGGAATGATGGAACAAAGAGACAGATGATCGAAAAAAAAATCCCCTTTTTCATATCATATGTCAAGAATATATAGGAGCATCCACAACTCAAATTATCTCCATATAAATGAGTATTTACTCTTACAAGTATTTTTTGATGGATTCAAAGAGATCAATCATTACATTATCAGAATCCTAAACTCATAAGTCCTTTGTATTTTATTAAAGAAAGAAAGGATATAGAAAAGAAAGAACAAGGCCTAATTATGGGGTTATGGAGTAGTGAAAGCCAAGGGAATCCCCCTAAAAAATCCATCCCCTCTATAGGAAAGGAATTTAGAGAAGTAAATAAAGTTGAAGTTGTATAATCAGAATCCAAATAATCCAAGAAGTTCGCTGCCTTGTTGGATTCCTGCCAGGTGTGGAGGACACTCATTTGACTATTGATAATCCCATGGAATTTTTGGATGGTATAAATGATAGACTAGGGTGTTATTACAATGAATTTTAGTAACTTAGAGATAATCATAGAATCCATTTCAACTACTGTCAAGAGAATATGTTTCTGGTAGAAAATCTTAAGGCCAGTGAGGAGCTCCAAAGCTTCTACTTGAAGGGAATGGCCTTGGCTGAAGAAAGCACTCAAAGAAAGAATAATAGTTCCTTTGAAATCTAGAACCACCCTGGCTCTTCTAATCATACATGATCTACAAGATCCATCTTTATTGAGTTTGAGACCCTGAGGATGAGGTTCCCATCACACCCAATGCCCTTACAAGTTTCCACGGTTGGAGGGAATAGGGGAAACAGAAGAACAGAGTGACCTGAGAATAGAAGAGTCATCCTGGTTTTTCAGAATTCTAACCATATCGAAAATAAGATTTTGGGTGTGTATTATCATAGAATCACCCTAACTATTAATCCCTTCAAAATGAGATGAGTTGTGAGGTCTCCAGATGCACCAGCAACCCGCAAGAAAGACAATATACATTGCTTCCTTTTCTAGTCCAGCATTACCTGCCCTGTGAAACCAAAGTTCAAAAAATTTCAAGCCCGGAAGCTCTGGTAAGTAAAATCTAGTGAAGTCTCTAAATAATATCTATAAGATGCAGGCACAATCACTTTCAATGAATAGGTGGTCCAAATTCTCCACTCTCATAATTTTGTAACATGAATTCTCCAGACCAAAAAAATTGTATTTAACAGGTACCTATTTGTGCCCAAAAAACCTCCCCCCATTCGTCAGTGCTTTCAAGGGGGAATGAAACCTTGTGGTGGTCCTTTACAGAGAAGTCTCCAGAAGAAGATGTAGTGAAGAAGCATTTATCCAGGTCCATATTGAGATCAATGGTGTTAAAAAGGTCATGCTAGGTTGAGATAAGAATATCATTGATGAAGATAGGGTGATTGCATGCCTCTTTAAATGTTAAATCTGGGACCAGACAACCAGGGAACCTAGGCAAGGATCTAGCCTAATTGCGATACAAAAAGTAAATGTCACCCCACCCCAAAATCCAATAAGAGTGCTTGATAATATCTTGGACATGGGTGAAGAAAAGAGTTCAAATGGTAGAGGATCTACCCATTGATTCACCCATACCACCCTTTCATTTTTCTTTCATGTGTTTCCCCAAGAGGGTACATTCCTCTATGAATTCCCATCCAAGCCTTTCATGCATGCAGTATAGAGTGTCCTTGGTATTTTTAACATTAATCCCTACCCAATTTGATGATTTGGACAGCCACTCCCAGGAGGCCCAGTGATGTTTTCCTTCAGATTTTAAATCCTATAAAAAAGAGGTGAGGATTATATCTATGTTTGAGATAACATGATTAAGGACCCATAAGGAAAATATCACATGCACTGGAATGGAAGAGAGAACACTATTGTTGAGCATTATTATTCCAACGAATGAAATGAGCATGTTCTTATAGTTCAAGACCATGGATGAAATTCTACACCATTATACATATCTCTGACAATGTTGTATCCTATATTTCTACATCATCTCATAGTGCTTCTACTTTCTCAATAACATCCAACCCAAACTTCTCTGCCTATTTAACCATCCACTATTATTAATTAGTTGTTTCTTCAACACAAGATAAAACTTGATTCATCCAATATATCTCTTGATGGAGTTGTTTTTCCAAGGTCTTCTACTTTACAACTCTTATTTGGTTTTGGGCTGCTAATCTAGATTTTTCAGAGACCTCATTAAGCGGAATATTTCTGGCAGCAACAAAATGGGTCATAGACTACATAGTTTTGAGTTTAGAATAATTCAATCTCTCCCTATATTGGAAGGAAACCACCTCTTTCACCTTGGTTATGTTTCTATAGTAAAACCACCCATAACAAAGCACAGAAAAAATATGGAGCATCTTTAGAACTTTTGATGGAATATTTGATAGAGGGGTATAAGAAATCAGTTTCCATATATTCCTCCACACTGTCTACCAGGAGACACATAAATTATCAAGAGTCTCTTGGTTCACTTCAGAATCACTCTCAGAGGGAAGGATGTATTCTAGGACTAGTTCAGAAAGGAAAATCCTATCATCAACATTTTCTAAACATGAGGGGTCTGCAATAGTCAAAGTTGGGGTCACCTAAACTCATTAGAAATTTAAAGTATTTGGGATTTCAGATACTTGTACCAATTCTCCAAAAATAGGTATCTAGTAATTAATACCTGGTAAGGAGAAATATGAGGTGGTCAAGAATTTGAGAGACTTGGTTTCATTTTCTAAGGCACCTACCTCCTTAGTCATCACCACCCCACTAGAATGCATTACAAGTAGTTCCTCTTCAACTTGTGCTTAGGCCTTAGAAGACAACTCTCTTAGGGAGAAATGTAAAATGGGTGCATGTTTGTCCAACTCAATAACCTCCAAAATGTCACTCATGGATATTTATCTTATAGGGATGACCATCAGCAAACTTGTGGAAATAGTTTCACTCAAACGTTTTTAAGTCTGTGTCATTTCCTCCCATGCCATTGTTCTATCTGGGGGAGGAATGTATGTTGACCCCAAATATAGATCATTAACTCCCTCAATATCTACTCCAACAATGATAATTATCATCCTCAGATCTTTATTTAGTTAAGATTGGCTTGTAACCATCATTCTTGCTGCATCTGGCTCTGTAGGAAAAGGGGACATAGGCTCTCAAATAGTTGTCACATCCTGACTTGTAGATATTGTGTCAACCCCTACATGAGTTTAATAATTAAGACAACTAGACATATAGCGTAAAAATTAAGAAAGAATAATACTTACTTCCTATCCTAGATCAGATTTTAATTTCCAACTTCCTCACTTTCCTACACCATGTGATTTCCTAGGAAGATAATTTCATGGGTAACATAGCATGTGGAGGAGGGGTGTCAATAATCCTACAGAATCTACATTTACATCCCACATACACTCATCTTACCCAGGAGAGTCTTATTGAATAACCCTTTCATCCCCAGGAATATCCAATCCAACATATGTTCCTACCTCTGTATATTTGGGATAAATAATGGGTGACGGCTCACACCTCTCAAAAAAATGGGGGGGGGGGTTAAAAGATTATAGTGATAGAAAAAAGAGATTCAATGTAGGATCTTATATTACCTCTTCATCTAAATCAACCTTTTCCACTATTTTCCACTATTTTCCACACCCGTTTGGACCAATGAATCCTGCCTTTGAATAAATGAATGGATGCATCCATCTACTCAAGATGTGCACCAACCTCTTCAAGATTTTCTTGGAAAGAGATATGTTCAGGTGTAGTGATCATACCATATCCAGGAAGATCAATATTATTTACTTGAAGAACCCCCCATATTTATTTAGTGGATGCATTCCTTCTCTGAGAATCCCATTCTCTCCAAGCTTATGGAAACTCTACAAGGATGGAGATAGATAATGCAAAGGAGGTTGACCTCTTAGGTAGGGCAGTATCAAGTCACCGCACCTATTTTATTAGAATCTCTCATACCACTCCCCTTAGAGTGGGGTGCTTCTAAGGGACCAATAACAAGGAATAAGTCATATCAAAAAGTTCACATGGAGTTGGAAAATTTTCCTCATCATCCCCCTATAACCCACTGCCACTATCTTTAATCTCGATTTCGTATGTTCTTAGTATTTCAATTACCCAATTCGAAAAAATTAATTGAACTTGGAGAGAATGAATGGAGGCCTCAAGGTCCCAAATGTAAGATTACACTAAATTAGGATTCTTTATATAATAAATTCTTTCAGGTATAGATATACCACCATACCTAGTTATAATGATTTTCTTCTCTTAAAGGAAGCACCAAATCTCATCGATAGGCATAGAATTCCTCCATGTGTTGCAATCCCTCTAATCCATGGGATAAGTAGCCTCTGTGGGGATGGACACCTATTAAGATGGATCGGTAGCTTGTTCCATGGGGGAATAACCAGTTATTTTAGGGTCTAGACCCTGGATCCTCAATTCCTTCTTTTGTATTTCATAAAGGACGGTTTTCCTCAATGAAATCCCCTTTCTTGACCTAATTTCCTCTGTTGTATGTTCTTCACCCCTTTCGGACCAAACATGGGTGGACACGCAACAATAGGAATTGGTTTCTCTAGTTGACCATTTGGGTATGATCAAATCCATGATTCGACATAAGATTTGGTAAGTTCCAATAAAATATTAGAATCCAGACACTTAACTTGACTGCCTATATCTTCCCAGGTAAACATCATCCAAATTTTTAAAGAAATAATCAAATGATTCTCTTTTTATGCACTATTTATGGATGGGGAACACATTTTTATAATATAGTGAAACTGAAACTCAAACCTATAGGGTGAATACCCATCATAGATCAGATTTCAATCAATTTTGGAAACCATAACACCCTCCCTCAGGGAAATGAAGTACCCACATCTAGTTTTATTTCTAGATGTGTTATTTAAAAGGGCACCAATGGGAGAATAATAAGGGGTGTATACAAAATGGTTATGGTAATTTAGTTGTTCCATTACATCCTATTCTCCCAAAGTCAATTGATTCACCCCACTTATACATTGTGAGTAAGGATGGAATCAGTCCTCTAGGACCTATTGGTCATTGATGAACTCATAGCCTCCAATATAGGCTTTTATCTAACCCCAAATAACTTAAAATGGACCCATGATCTGGTAGGGTGACATTCCCCTACTTATACATCCCAGAAAATGATATATATTTTCCAGTACCAGGATCGCAAGATTAATGTGCCTCCTAGTGGCCAGTTGGGCCACCATAACAAAGGTTTTAAATATGACTCTAGTGATGGATTTTTGCACCAATATTAACCAACCACTTAGAAACATGGCAATAAAGGATACAAGTCAAACCAATCAGTCGACATTGGGAAACCTACCATCCCCACTGATTAAAGAGATCGTCCTTGAGTGTCAGGAAGTAAGTGTCAGTATTTCATTGAGTGATAAGAGTAAGACATGTATTTAGAGACCTTTCACAAGGTTCATGGATATTTTATGTGAAAAATACTTGGATTCAATTAGAAAAAGGTACTTCTAGCCTGGGGTCGGGTTTGACCTCCTAGAGATTCTACACTATGTTGAGAAATTCCCTCGTAAGTGGAGGGGTTCTCTTAGGATCGTCCCACAATGAAGGAAGAAGGAATTCATCATACATTTCCCCCATAATTGGAACCCCTGAGATCATCCAAACATCCCATAGTCTTATAAAAACTTCCCTATGAACTAAGTGTAATGTGTTGGTATCTGGGATCCACCAATTGATTATTTGAGGAATAATTGATTTGCTTTGATGGGAGAAGGTTTTTGATACCCAGGAAGCATCATACAGTCCTATGTACTTCAACTCATCCTTAAACTCTTCATAGATATGGAATACCCAAAAGGGATATCCCCACTCTAGATTTAATGAACTCCCTAGGAAAATATCCCATTTGGATGACCATCCTAATGACTCGTTGGACATGGATCTCCTTACAATGGAATGATAGTAATGGATGTCTAATTCTAGTTCTCGTATTTTTTCCTCTAATAAAAAATTGGTTTAATTCAAAACAAACCCCTTGGAGTAGGACTCTAACATAAAAGACCCATTTGGTGAGATATTTTCCCAGGGTGTATTACTGCACCTGATTATCCATGCCAACAGTTTACTTTTTCAATATAGTGGTGGGATAGAGACATCTAATGACAACCCAAGCCCAAAAAAAGGTATCCTATTTGAGATAGGATACCCCCAAAGTTCATCACCCATAATTCCTCCTAAAAATTTATGATGTGGGACTACATTGTGTTTTTAATTATCATCGATGGTTTTAATCATGGAATTCATATTTTCATTCACAGTAGAAGAATATTTATAAAAATCCATCTTTTGAAAAATTAGAAAAGGTAATGTTGGATTGCACAAAACATAAAAACATCTAAGAAATCATGAAGAAAAATATATTGAACCACATAGCATGTTATGCGGGCCATAAAATGATTAAGCTACTATGAAGAAGACTTTGTTGTCATGCAGAAATAAGTCCACAACAAAGGAGAATAAACAATTTTCATAAAATAATAGTTCACAGATGAGATTCTTCACTATGTGGGTAATTCTATCCATAGATAAAAATTCTATGCTTTTAGATTTAGAATTCGCAAGCTCAAACTGGACCACAAAGCACTGGATTTCACTATGTGACAAATGAGTTTAGTATGACACCTTTTATAGGTGTGTTCGATCATTTAGATCTATAAATTCCCCAAAAAACATCCATCCAGACTGATTTCTTCCTCAAAATGTACTTCTCTTCATGTTTATTAGACCCCATTCTGATGGGGGAATTTTACTGGGTCTGGAAAATTTTGCATGGAAGATCAAAAATGAACGATTTTAGGAATATTAAAAGGGTTAAAGACCCAGATCCATGATGTAACCTCATCCTCCATATAGTTATCCATATAGAACCTCTGTATAGCACCTCTACATAGCACCTCTATATATAACCTCCATATAAATCTCCATATAGTGCCTCCACAAATGACATTTCATTTGTGGGGAGAGGCATGATTTCCAATCCCCCTAAAAATGAAATGTCGTTTGCAAAGTGAGGTGTAGCTTTGAATCCCCCCATAAAGTAAAATTCATTTGTTGGGTGAGGTGTGATTTCTAGGTCCCCTATAAATAAAAATTAGTTTGTAGGGTGAAGCATCACCTTTTATCCCCCACAAATTAAATCTCATTTTCAAGGTGAGTTGTCTTCTCTAGGCCACTTGAAAACCAAGATCTTTCATGGGTGGTGGTTTTTCATCGCTTCCTATCAATTCAGAAACAATTACATTCAAACCCCTGTAAAAACCCATACCCAAGGATTTATTAAGTTGGAGATACAGTCCAAGAAATAGATTTTAGAAATTAATCATTTACCACATATTGAAAAGTAAAAGAGGTCATAAGAATTGGTATACATAGAAAAATAGCGCTCAAAATTACAAATATCCTTTGAAAATAACTGTATTCATAGAAAATTACTTTGCAGACCACCATTCCATGAATCATATAAGGATGTAATCTTTTTACACCACCATCCCACGTAGAAAAAAGAATAAGGGATGGGGTCCTTTAGTCTCGGTACCCTATTCATAGCGTTCAACCTTATCTTGGCCCCTCCATGAAATATTCAAAAAAAATATCTCTAGACTCTCTCCCATAAAGTGTTAATCCCAAAATGGGACCCTTCATGATCCACCAAGATAATAACTCTACTAAAGACATCAAATATGTTTGATGGGTGTCCTCTTGCTCATACATTCTTGAGGTAAATGAGTTCATACTGGTAACCTACCTAACAGGGTGGGTCCTTAGAATGTTCTCAATCATACATTCCTATAGTGAAAAAAGGGTCCCAAACTTAGGTATGGTTCTAGGTGTCTCCTCAGGATAGATGGCTATATCTATGTCCCATATCCCCACCCTCTTCCACTTTTCCATCTATCAAAATGGTAGGAGGGTATGATCTTAAAAAAGGAATCCCTCCTAGAGTAAGCACTTAGTATTTTTTTCAAGATGTCATATCCCTCCTACCTTCTGTACCCTGAGGTTACAAAGATAAAATATGAGACAGGAACATCAAATCCCACCCTCCCTCTCCCATAGCCTCGACCTTGTCCACCAGTGGATGAAAGATATTCTGTGGTTTTCTAGATCTTCTATTTCCTCTCTTTTTTCACACCGAGCATGACTAAAATGATCTTAGAGGTTAGTAACAATCATTAAATACACATGATTAAATACCTATCTCAAAAGGAGATTCCCCTTTAGGATCTTTCTCTCACATTCCCTTATGCGCCTCCTATTCTGTATAAGACTCAAAACCATGTATTCAACTTTAGATTTCTATATTCCTGATGAAGCAATCTTTGGGCCTCCTCCCTAGGTATAATCCCTAATATTTTTGTACTATGTGGAATTTTATTCCAATCCAAATGGGATACATATAAATCCTATCTGAGGTTCAAACCCAACACCCCAAACTCACCCTAATCTTCTCTGGTCCATATCACCAATAGGGTCATATCTAACCTGGGAGACCATACTCTTTCTAGGTCTTCTGGGATGCTTCAGCTTAAGTCCCACACTATCTCTTGATTATGAATTTTTCACCTAGACATCCTTGTCATATAAAATTAAACTACATGGTTTGCTTCTCATTATATTACCTTAAAAGGTATGGTGTATCCCATTAAGTGGCACCAAACTATGTGGGTTCTGATTCCTTTCACAGGGATATGTAGGAATCCCATCTCATGGGCTTGATCCCGATATCATAAAAACTCGCATCTTCTTAGATGATGATAAATTAGAGTGCTATACTACGGGGCTTAAAACCAGCATCATAATAATAAATGACATAATAATCTATAATAAATTTACAAAATCATATCATCTATGGAGAACCTCAAATACATATAGATGCCTCCATCGATGAAGAACCTCATATGTATACAGATGATTCTAAAATCAACACATGTTAATAATTGTTTGTTAATATAAGGGAGACCTATTCCGTATTTGGGATTTGATAAAGAATTCATGAATACATCTTAAATATATAAGAGAGTCCTGTAGTAGGAGATAATTCCCCCAAAAAGGGTTTGATGATCCCGACCTCCCATCCTCTCGACCAACATGTTTTCTAAAGTCTCATTGGATAAATCCAAGTGACCGCCTACCTTTGGAAAGTGGGTTTGTATTAACTCAAAATGAGTATGGGAATGAAATCCATTAGAAACACTAACCCACAACCATTTGAAAAGAGTGAAAAGTGAAGAAAAATAATAATTAAGAGTTGAGACTGTAACAGGGTGAAAAACACGAATTGATGTAGGATGTATTGGGGAAGAAGGAAAAGGAAGAAAAGTTGTTGTTGTGGAGGAGAATGAAAAGAGATGCAGAGAGGTAAAACCCTAAATCATTGAGGGAGAGAGTATAAGATAGATGAGAGATAAGGGTATCATCCTATAGGGAAGAATTTTCCTAGGGTCTATCAACATCGTAAGAAAACTATAACTTATATAAAATGGCCATAAATAATAAAAAACAATAATTAATTATCATATAAAATATAATTATATAATATTTACATTATATTAAAAAGTTAACCATAATAAATCATCACATTATCTAACCAAATATAAGAAAAAATATATTTCATGTAGTCATACATAAAGATACAGGATCACCCTATGGGTTGATCATATGAAAGTGTATTCTAAAAATTAAAAAAATAATATAAATATATGAGGCTCAATTTGTCCCTATATACCAATCACATATATCCATTTATCTCAAAAATCAATCACAAGACCTTTTACCTTACTTTTATCCAGGATCATGAATATGAAGATCACTAAAGTTCATGTGTATGGTGTGAGTAATATACTTTTTAGGCCACCTCCAATGGTGTCCTTAAATAAATCCTTCATATATGAGTGTTTTAACAATATGATATGGAAAAAAATAAGTAAAAACAAAACCATTATTGAATCATTAAGTATTAAATAGATAACTAGATGAGTTTACATAATTTCTTAAACCAGTGTTAGAATGGGATAATGATTCCATGGTCTGATTGTAATAGAACGGGTTTTTAAGATAAGGTAATTTGGGTCTATGAGTGGCCTAACCATGTGTATTTGGATATTATTGAGGTTATAGGGTAGAAAGCGGAGGCCCAAGATTAAAATTTCAAAAAAATGGTCATTAGTGGAGAATTTTTCAAGAAATAATAACTCCCAATGAAGTTTCATTGGGAGTTTGTTGGAGTTTTAGTTTCCATAACAGTGGCCCAGTGCCCCTGTATAACCCATCTAAGTTTCAATCGAGGTCCACCAAAGTTCCAGTGGGGGTCCACCGATGATCTTTGGTGGAATTAAAGATTTTTTTATATTTTTTTAATTAATTAATTAATAATCTTAAGTGTAAAGGGGGTTCCCCAAGACCCAAAATAGGTCTCCCCTCCCCCTCTCTTTGTTATCTCTATCCTAATAGTAGATCTCAGTCATCGAGTATCAAGTTCTAGTTTCATCTGTCGGAAGTGTTTTCCATGGGTAAGGTTAACCCTCCTATAGTATTACTCATTATATATTTTTATTATTGAAATAGTTGTGGAAATATTTGACTAAAATCTCTATTTTATGGATTTTTATCTGGTTCTTCAATTTCTTCCTCCTCAGTTTAAATTAGGCTGCATTATTTAATGATTGGATCCCAGATAATATTAGGTAGGTGGTGCCTAGATTTTTCCTATGTTATATGTGTTTTTATTCATCATGTGATTTAAAATCACAGGTAGGGTCATGTTTATGACCAATAATGGAACCACTTTTGGTCTAGGTTGTTATTATGATATTTTGGGGGTTGTCTCATACAGAAAATAATAGGTTTCCCCATGTATGGATCATTCTTACTTGGTTGTGTGGATTTGGGGATTGATAGTCATGATGTCGCATGTTGTTAGGTGATAATACTTAGGATTAAATGCTTGATGTGGTTACTTGGTAACATGATGGGTGTAACCATATGCCTATAGGTGATGTTTATCATTGATGATGGGGAATTGTGGTTTTCCAATTAGACATGGGTGGTGATGAACATTTTCATGGGAGGTAAATGATGATTTCTAGATGAGCTGTGGTCATAGGTTATTGTTTATTTTCACTTTTCATGGGGTTTAGTCTATTAGGGTTTTGTTTGCGGAGGATAGGGACCAAGAGGTGGTTCTGGACACTATTTTTTAGTAGTATCCTCCATAAATTTAAATACTTAAGGGTATGGTGTTATCCATTGACTCAGAGGAGGGATACGTTGTAAGTGGCCATGGGATCTTGGGTATGATAGAGATAAATATATTAGAGTGGGTTCTCATCATGCATGAGAATTTCCAAGATACTGAGTTAATGTTTAGTTCTTGGATTCCATTGATTTATTGAGATAGTGGTTGGAAATGGGAATTGGTTAGTCATGGAACTTGTGGTACGGTATGAAGAATTTCCTTTATGTCATTGTGTATAGATTAGGATGGTTATATGGGTTATGGTTATAATGTAATATCATGTGGTATAAAATTAGTTTTAAGTTCAAGAGATCTTCTGGTGTGATAGATCATGGGTACATTATCTCATTTCAGCACTGGATGAAGCAGGTAATATGCTCACCACGGCTTGATGAGTGTGGGTGGAGTGAGTTATGCATGTTGATTTGGATATCATTTATCATATTATACATACAATCACATATGTATAGATATTATATGGGGACATCATTGGTGGTGGCTTACTGAGTTCATACTCACACCATGCATGGGCCCATCAAGACGCATGAAAACTTGATGGCTCATAAAGCATGAAAGGTAAAGGGCCCTGAAACTGGTGAATAGTAGGATGGAGGTGAAGTGGTGCATGGGAAGATGTTATTCTCTTTTAAAAAATACTAGGTGGATCCTTTCTGTTGATCTAATTGGTATTTTATAGTTTTTTGAGCATGTTTATATACGATCAACCTATAGGAAATATGATTTACTTTAGTATGGCTGGTATGGAATTTCAAATATACCTTTTGTATATTATGTGGTTTGTTGTTAGTTTAATTATTGATTTTATGTTATGTTTTCCATTTATATGTTTTTATTTCATTATGTATTATCATATTTTACACCGAGAAGTATAGTATTTCTATTATCACCCTTAGACAACTTCCATTAGTTAGCAGCCTCTGGCATTCAAGGTGGTTTACTTGAAGTCAGTGGGTCTTTAGGCCAGGTTTCATTTGGGTGATCCATGTCGGGGATGCTACAATGATCAAAAAAAGATAGTGATCGAGTTATCATTTTATAATAATATATATGGTCAATAAGTTATCACCAATTAAATAAGGCATAGGTTAATGATGCATCACCATAAAAAATAACCTTGGGTGAATGGAGTATCATCATATCCATAATCAAGGATGAGTGAGGTATCATCAATCCAACAACAAGTGTGAATAGTTTATTACCGTGTAATAATCAAGGGTGAATGATATATAACCATAATAACCATGGTTGAACTTTATATCACCTTTATAACCAAGGGTGAATGATATATCACCATACTAACCAAGGGTGAATGATATATCACCATACTAACCATGGGTGAATGATATATCATCATACTAATAAAGTATGAATGATATATTTCCTTAATAACCAAGGAATAATGATATATGTACATACTCAAAAAGGGTGAACATTGTATCGCCTTACTAACCAAGGGTGAATGATGAATCACCATACTAACCAAGGATAAATGGTATATCACCTTAATAACTAATGGCGAATGATACAACACCAAACTAACCAATGGTAAATTAAATATCACTATAATAGCCAATGGTGAATGATATATCACCATAATATAAAAGGGTGAATTATGTATCACCAAACTAATAATCAAGGGTGGATGATGTTCCACTAATATAACAAACAGGTTGAATGATGTATCACTAAAAAATAAATCATGGTTGATTGATACATAACCAAATAACAAGAACTTTTAAATGAGTTATCACTAATTATCCCTCACAGACGACACTTACACGACATACCCAACATCACTAAACCAAGTTCACCAACTAGGATGCCCATTCCCTAAGCATCGAACACCTAGTTTTGGGACTCGAGACACCCTAGGAAGGGGGGTGAATCAGGGTTTATCCCAATTAATTTTTTTTTACTTATTATCTTTATACTTAGGATCTTATTCTTATGTTAGTGAGAACTATGTTTAAACTATCCTTCAATAACTCTTTCACAAAACCTCATCAAACATTAAACACATATACAAAAATTTAAGTAGTCATAGAACACATGGATTTTACTTGGTTCATCACAAAGGGATGATCCAAGGAGCACACATCAGTGATGTGTTGATGCTCTTAAAGGTAATACTAATCACTGTGTATATTATAAATGTTTAGTAAAGGAATTATGTTCATTATATAGACACTTCCTATTCTTCCCCTTTTCTCACTACTTCATTGAAGGTATTTAATAGTTTATAGACATGTATTGTCTCCATGATAATGAATAAGTTCTTAACTTTTTGTATCTTCAACTCCGGGTAGATTCATTGTTATCCTCCTCATTTTTTACATATTACTTATTCAAAACTAGATAGTGTCAACACCTTAGAGTGAGGTTTATCCCTATTCATATTTTTATTTAGAAGAAATTAATTATCTCTCCATTGGATGAGAATAATTCAATACCAGAATTATTTTGTTACACTCCTCTTCAATGTCTTGGTGTATCAATGATACTCCCATTTTCTTCAAGCCTTCCTTATTTAATGAAACTAAATATGATCACTAAAATTATTTAATGGATCATCCTCTCCTTCACTTTATTATTTATCTATAAAACCATATTTAATGATATATTCTTCTCTCATAGTCCCTCTTTTGATGTGAAAATTTTATCAAGGAATAGTATCAGTATCATCTCCCTCTTTCTTTGACTCACAAATATTTGATAATAGTCATTTTCCCTTACTCTCTTTATTCTCCTATTATTATTTTATAATCACTAAAATATTCAAATGTTATCACTTTCTAAATTTTGAATATGTAATCCTCTAATAATCTTGATCTCAATATATCTTTATTTAAGTTTCCAAAAATATCGATTCAACAATTTCACTATTCTCTATAAGAATTTTTTTTCATATTTTAGAATATGGAAAACTTGAGAATATTGTATAAATAAATTTTTTTACTTTATTTTAAATATTTTATTAGTTTATTTGAGGGATACACCTTCCCATATCTTGATCATGGAAACTTTGAAAAACTTGTATTAGTATCTTCTTCTAGATTCGAGTCAAAAGTTTCCCATTTAATAATCCATTATTCTTGAAACTTTCTCAAATATCACAACCATAATCCTCCATAAAAACCACAATATATATTTTTTAGTTTGAAAAAGTTATCAATAATATATTGTGACTAATAATATTAATTTGGTTTCATATGGTTGGACGCAACTGGTTTGTATGAATACTAATTTTTCAAAGAAGAACCTCATACAAATGTACTAAAATACTGTACTTATTCAAAATGCTAAAGGAATAAACCTTAAAAACTCCTAATACATTTTAAGAAGACCACATATTCACCTCATGAGGTATATAAATATAGTTAATGGATTCACCATATGAAAACAAGATGTCACTTTATGAAGACACCATATCACCTTATGAAAACTATACCTTTTATTATTTACTAAGATGTTTCAATATTGACACAAGGCTTCCAAAACTTGATATCCTATTATGATGAAACTATATTTCATGTCATGGACATCATAAATATTCTATAACCACCAATATTCCCAATAATTCCTTTTTGACGCAACTATATGACTCATGGCATAGTCACCATTAGTTTTAGAGCCACCAAGGCTTCCTCTATAGTGTGTTCACATTACAATAGGAATTTCATCAATAGTGGAAGTTATGACACAAAGAGACCAATCATGAATCAACCCTATATCATGAATATAATGAGAACCAAATGACATCATTCCACTTTTAAACATTTTTTTAAAACCTGAATAGTTCTAATATATGCATCCCACATTGAAGTTGAGCTCAGTGAGCACAAATTCATTACCCAAAATAATTTATTGCTAAATATTGAACTCATGTGGTATCACTATATACCAAGACCATTGGTCCTCCACAGAAAGCATTGCCCCATGATTCTTATGTAATTCAAACTAGCACTATTCCATGTTGGTTCTTTACTCCTCTATTGCCTATGATGGCTAAAATTGATCCTAGACACTACCTCATAGTAGTAGAGTATAGCTCCTATGTATAGAAAAGTCTAGAACCATTTTTTCACTCTTAAATAAACAAATTTCTCTTCTATAATTTCCAAAATATCAATTTCATTTCAAAAACCAGAATTACACTAAATTAGTCATCCAGAATCCTTATAAAATAAAATAAAACTTATCACTTCCATATTTATTTTTCATAACATCTAACTTATAGGATATACATATTTTGGAAAATATTACACTATCATGAATGTATCATCAAAAACTCTATATAACTCATCATTTAATCCACTCAAAATCTTCTTATATTTTCAATAAATCCAATATAAATCCTTATGGTTGAAATATTCTCCCACTTTGGATTTTATTGAAAATATACCATAAAATATATGAACCCATTTTATAGGTTTTCATCCTTATCCCACTTTTTCAATAAAATGAAAAGGTTCCTCATACCTCCTAATTTTTATTTCAATATTCCCCACCCCTTATACCTCTAAACTTCATAGGAGTACTTATCGCACAAGATCCTCAGCCCAGTTGGTGAAGACTTGACAAGTGCATCCAAGAGACCCAATATTAAATCTGGGCGGAGACATATTTCTAGGTTACTATAGTGGTACTATAGTAGGTAATGTAGTAGGCACTGTAGTAGGTATTGTTCAGTGTTGTAGCATCCAAAAATATTCATCCATTTGGGATTTTGGGTCACTGGTTTGGTCCTCGAGTCCTTCAAGGCCTTCGGGCCACCCAATGCCTTTGGGCCAGTAAGGCTTGCGAGACACCTCAAGCCCTTTACGCCACATGAAATTATGCTTAAATGGACCAGGAAGACTCTACAAGTAATAGTATCCATATGAGGATTCAAAGTAGGTTCATTTACCATAACAGAGCTAATATATTTGGAAGAATGAGAGGGTATGAAAATTGTCATCGGTACTAGATTGTGCATGCATGGGAAGCCTAGCTAAGCAGCAATGAAAAGGTAAGAGTTGATGTAATGACCTACTTATTCTCATTGTATTGAGAATACAATGAATCATTACTTGTCCTTAAGAGACATCTCTAAGATTCCTAAGTATGTAAATAAATTCCAAAGGGTTTCAAATGTAAGTGGGGGTGATTTACCCTTTAAGAACTCAAACCATTAACCCAACAAAACATTACCAAAAAACTCACTATATGATGCATGAATAAATGAAAGATAACTCAACCACTTTATTTATATCAAAACCACACCAAGGTGCACTATAGAAGAAGACAAAACAACTATCAAAGTAAACATTAAAAGATAACTACAAGAAATCCAAGGCAACCAAACTACTCTGTGCTCTACAATCTCCATGCTCCAATATCACCAAGAAGCCCAAGTATCACAAAGTGGTGCTAAATTATTGTGATACTTTACCTTTTCCCATGTCTCGGAAGATAGAATCTGCAAAAGAATCAAAGTTCCAAAGAATGGGTGAGTATAAAACTCAGTAATCTTTCACCAATGACTTCCCTACTCATGCCACTAGGATATAAAGGTTAGAAACATTTATATAAAATATTTTATATAAAACAATTTCCCAAAATAGTTTATAACTAAATATAAAAAAGTTCCAAAACCATTTGTAAACAAGAGTAAACAAATGCTATTTTAACCAATTTTACAGCAAGTCACATTTCCAAAAAAGAAACCAAACAAAGCCTTAAAACCATTTCTCAGTATTATTTTGGCATAACCATTCCATTGTTCACCACACACACACACATGCATGCTTGTTTGACAGCTCCATACTCATGAGCAGTATCTCTTCTAATTACCTTGTGTCCTACTGAAACACGCCCTCGATCCAGGGTCACTCACCTTATACCCCATTGGTACACTTCTCTTATTTAGGTTCATGTCGAACATGAACTCACACAACTAATATATTCCAAAACCATTTCAAATAACCACTTCAATAAAACCATTATTTTATTGAAGACCATTAAACAACTGATTCCAAGCCACCATTTCATTTCAAAAAAACATTCCTTTTATTTAAAAAACTTTATTCAAATCCATTTTCACAATTCCATAAAAATCCCATTTTAAAATCCTTATTTTAAAATCAAGAATCAAAGCACTTTATTTAAGAACACCAATTTTCTTAATTTCCACAAATCATCACTAAAGAGGGTTTATAAAAACCATCAAGTAACTAATTTAAAATAAAATCCACAAAAAGTAATCAATTTGAAACCATGTAATTCATTTCTACTAAGAGGAGTTGAGAGTAAAGACACCTACCTTATCTGTTTTAACGAAAACTGAAAACAGATGAAGAACGCTTAAGAAACCGGGTCGATTCTCCACAAAACCATCTTAGATCTCTTCCCCTAACATGATCAAGAGAAAATATCAACATGTTTGGAATTCACTATATTAGATCTACCTATAACGAATATATATCTAAGAAACCGATATGAGAGTAGAAGTATATCTAAATAGATCTAATAAATTGATCAAGAATGATGAAGAAAGATCACATAATTCAGGAATCTGGATTCAAATCTCCAAGGGAAGCCTTCATATTGCCTCTGAATCGATGGGATAACCTTTTTGGCCTTAGGAGAATAAAAATACTGATTTAGATCTGGTTTGGGAAAAAAAAGTGGATTAAAGGAAAGGAAAACCTAGATCCACTTGTTAAGGAGGTGGTTTTTAACCTGCGCACAGTTTAGTTGCACGGTTAGACAAATTGTGAGTTATATAATACCTCAAGAAAATCCTCGTATAGCCTCCTCACATGGTATCCCTAACTATGCTCCAACCGTGCAGAAGATACTACCTCAAATTTCCCAACCCAGAACCAAAATGCACAGTTTCTCCTAGGCTCCCGCGTGGTTTGGGAAAACCATACGTAGCCTGTGTGCATCCCCTTTAGCCCCAAAAACATTCCATAGGATCTCAAAACTCTCACATCATTCACCCTTATACTTTATAAAAAAAAGTAAACAAATAAAGGGTTACATTACAGAAACTGGGGGTGCTAAATTCTCCCCATCATTGGTAATTCTGTCCTCAAAATGTAGAAAACCATCCTTACCCTGAAAGAGTTATAGACATTGCTCTTTCATTTCCTTATCATTTTCCCAAGTCTCTTCCTAAATCTGACCATGTTTCCATAAAACGTATACTATACTGATTCTTTTTCTATTAAAGACTTTATCCTACCTATCCACAATTTTCACTAGGATATGTACCAACGAAGCATCTGGCTCTAGGTCAACATGATCCCATCTGATCACATGGCCAGGATTAGGCTAATACTTTTTCAACTGAGATACATTGAACATATTATGCACTGAACTGAACCATAGTGGCAATTACAGTTGATTTTCCACCTCTCCAACCTATTCCAATATCTCTAAATGGAAAATTTATCGAGGAGATAACTTTACCTGCTTCCCAAAATGATGATGTACAAGCCTTGGAGAGATCTTCAAGAACACATAATCACTCACTGCGAATGACAGAGGTCTTCAACGATGATATGAATATGATTTTTGACAACTATAAGTTGTCTTCATTCATTTATTGGTCAAATTAATCTTCTCCATTTTTTCTTGGACAAGGATCTACCCAACTAGTGAAGTCTCACTTGTTTCCTCCCAAAAAAGTGGAGAACGACAAGGATTCCCATACAATGCTTCAAAAGAAGCCATATGTATTGAGTCTTGATAGCTGTTATTATAAGAGAACTCAACCAATGGTACATTATCTTCCTATGAGCCACCAAAATCCATTATAGAAGCCCATAACATGTCTTACAACATCTTTATAGTCCATTCGGATTGGTCGTCCATCTAAGGATGATACGCTATACTCATATTCAATCGTGTGTCAAGATATTTCTATAAGGATTTCCAAAAATGAGACGTGAAACTCTGATCTCTATCTGAGACTATCAAAACTAGTACACCATTCCTTTTTACCACTTCTTGGATATAGATATTAGATAGATCATCCACCGAATAAGTTTCACGAATAGGGATGAAATGGGATGAATTTGTGAGATAATCCACAATCACCCATATATAATTGTGTTTCCGAACAATTATTGTGAGAAATGTAACAAAATCCATTATTATCTACTCCCATTTCCACACTAGAATAAGTAAATACTACAACATACCCATTTTTCATTGATGTTCTTCCTTAATTTTCTGAAAATTTAAGAACCATGAAATGAAATCATCCACTTTCAATTTCATATCAATCTACCAAAATTGTGCTTTTAATGCCTTATACATCTTCTGTATACCCTGATGTACAACCCATCTAGAATGGTGGTAAGCATGAAATTTTTTTTCTGGGAAATCCATATGTACAACCATCTGTTCTATGAACCACAAAACTGAACTCCCATCAAGTTTTCAGCCCTCAATGGTCTCCCCACCATTGAGTTTTGAACTTATAACCAGGAACTCTGTATCAGATGTTTGTGTATCTTTGACCATATTTACCAAATCAGGAACCACAAAGACTGAAAAGAAAACTGCAACACCACCTTGGTCTTCACATTCCACATGCATGTAGGGTAGGACAAACATTAACTACCACACATCTAAAGCTTATTTCTCTAGCTACGCATATAACATCGACCACTGAATTAACTTTTCCCGATGTATACATCAAGTCAAAGTCAAACATCTGAAGATACTTTATCCATCTCCTTTTCCTCATATTCAAATCTCATTGTGAGAAAATTTGTTTCAAGCTCTTATGATCCATAAACACCGTAAATTTCTCACAAAAGATATAATGACACCAAATATTCAAGACATGGACAACCACGACTAACTTCAAATCATGTGTTGGGTAATTATTATCATGCACTCTCAACTACCTTGAACCATAAGCAACCATATGGTCTCCTTGAATGATAACACATCCCAACCCATATCTTAAAGCATCACAGTACACCACATACCCTTGTCCTAATTCTAAAAAAATCAAGATAGGTGCTGATGTAAGATGAACTTTCAACTCTTTAAAAGACTTCTCGCATTCCTCAATCCATAGAAATGGAACTTTCTTCTTTTTCAAAGTTTTAATTGGTGAATCTAGTCATTATAATTCATGCAAAAGAAGTTGGTAATAATTATATAGACCAATAAAACTTCATATCTCAAAGAGATTCTTCAGGGGTTTCCAATAGATAATAGAATCTATCTTGTTAGGATCTACTGAAACATATTTTTCAGAAATTACATGCCCAAAAAAGTGTGCCTCATGTATCCAAAAACCACACTTTGATAATTTGGCATACAAATGATGGTCTCTCAATATTCCCAACAATGTCACTGAGTGTTTCTCATGTTCAGAATTTGTCCTTGAATACACCAATATGTCATCCATAAACACCACAATAAAATAATCTAGATATCTCTAAAATATCAAATTCATCAATTCCATAAATATTATTGGTACATTCTTAAGACCGAAAGGCATGACTATGTATTAATAGTGGTCTTATCTGCTTCTGAAAGTTGTCTTCAAAATATCCTCCTTCAGAACTCGCAATTGGTGATATCCTAATTGAAATTCAATTTTGGAGAACCATTGAGATCCCTTCAACTGATCGAATAGATCATTAATACATGGAAGTGGATACCTATTCTTGATCATAACTTATTTAAGATTATGATAATACACACATAGCCTTTGAGTTCCATCTGATTTCTTCACAAATAAGACTGCTACTTCCCATGGAGATGTACTTGTTCGAATGAAACCTTTACTTTATAGCTATTATAACTAAACTATTAATTCCTTTAATTATGTTGGTTCCATCCTATAAGACAGAAGGGAAATAGGACTGGTCCCCGGGAGGAGATCGATCGTAAAATACACTTCCCTTATATGTGGTAACCCTAACAAGTTCTTGGAAAAGACATTTAGAAATTTATTCATAACTATTGGAAAAATTCTATCCTCGATCTCTACTATCGATGATAAGGTCAATTCTATAAACTGGTAATAGTTTTTCCCCACTACTGGTGCCAACCAGCCTATTGCACCTATCTTTACAACCCTTTGTCCTCTGAAGAGATGCTCAATGTCCTCCTCATTTTTGAAACTGTCTGTTCTATTATAATAGTCGATGTGAGGCTTGAACATTTTCAACCAATCCATAACCAAGATTACATCATAGACATTCATCTCTAACATTGAGAAGTCCCATTTTAGATCAGCTCCATCAACGATTATAGAACATGCTCTACACACAAAGGCACAACATTCTATTTTACCAAGAGGAGTTTGAATTTTTAATAGGGAAGGCATCATCTCAAGTTTTAAACTTAGAAAATCAATATCATTTGAAGAAATGAAGGAATGAAATGCACCAGTATCAAATAACACTTACATAAGGGAAGAATTCAAAATAATCATACCTCTCACTATAGATGGTCCATCCTAATCATCTACAATCACCTGCTCAACTCCATAAAAATGTTCCATCAATGCACTCTGATCCTTGTTGATTTGCTGATATTGACCTTATTGAGGAGTCATTTTATTCCTTGAATCACCATGTCTAGATCTGTTCTACTAATGAGTCTAATTCTGCTGCCCTCATTTGGTCAAAGCATATGATGCTTGTGACTCCTGAGGAGTGTCTCGAGCACCTGACCTCAGAGAACTATGACAATAGTGCTGAATATTCCCCATATTCTTGAAGTTGTGACATGATCTAGGTTGTGTCGTACACTCTCTCTTTATGTGGTCAAGAAAGCTATATTAGAAATAGCTAGATTTTCTCTTAGGTCATGGAGGAAGATTCACCGATCCAATAATATAATTCTTTATCTTGCCCCCACCTTAGAAATAGGTGTCCCTCTTTTGCTTGCTTCTATAATTCGAGTTCCACCATTTCCCATAGGTATCATCATATTTCCTCCTCCCAATGATCCTAATATATCATGGTCGTCCACTGTTTCTCAGTTCACCATCTCTGTATAATCTGTAATACAGAGCACCGTAATCTTCAATTTAATATCCTAACTTAGCCCTGATTTGAGGATGTTCTCCTTCAAGGATGCATTATCTGCAACATCTGGTGAAAAGTGAACTAAATTCACAAATTTAGCGGCATACTCTGTGACAAAGAGATTCTCTTGCTTCAACATGAAGAAATCTATCATTTTATAGATCTTGAATGTGTGAGGATATAATTTTTTGTTGAAAAATTCTTCAAAATCCTCCCAACTCAAGCCTTTATCCCCTTTTTCATGTATCAAAAGTTCCCACCACTAACATACAAGATACTTGAGTATATACATGTCCATTTTAACCTTCAACTACGCTGGTGTGCTAATGAACTCGAAGATACGATTCATCCTATTCAACCACATCTCTTCCATTTCTGGTTTATAATCACCCCTGAACATGTGTGGATTCTACTTCATGAACTAGATGGAATGATCCATGTGTCTTGGCTCATCCCTCTGGTTTCCTATATCCACAATATGGAATGCTTGAATGATACTCTGAACCAACTCTTAGTTCACATGTGATTCAGGTGCAACCACATTCTCTGTAGCTTCTTCTAGTTGGTTTCTATGACATCTATCAGGTTCCATTTTCTAAAAAATAACACTCTTTAAGTCTCAATCTCTAGAAACTGATGTCATAGAATTTCAAATTATATCACATAAACTATCACAACATTGCTTTCCCAAAATCAACCATTTTTTAAAACTTCCATCTTTATTTTTGAAAATCAAACCATTTTCAAAATACATCAACCATACTATTTTCAAAGTCATTCATTTGAAAAGAATCTCATGATTTTCAAAAATAAACACAATGTGAAAAATCATAAATCATTTCTCTAAATAAAATATTCAATTCTAGTGGGAATTAATTCCTTTAAAATGCAGTTCATGCTCGTCTCATTGGCTAAACCCATGACAATGAGATTCTAATATCCTAGAAGTGTCTCTAAAACACTTATGTACCCAACTTCTTGGTAACTTGAATTTTAGCATAAAAAGGTTAGCTATGTCTTTTTATGCTCTACATTTAAAGTCCCAACAATCCTACCCCTTTATACGATTCCAACCCAAGTAAGAGATAAGGATGAATTAAACTCCAAGATCAAGAAACTGAAGACCACTTATTAGGCAAGGACCGAACAATATGATACCATTTGTAATAACCCACTTATTCTCATTGGCTTGAGAATACAATGAATCATTACTTTGCTTTAAGCGACATCCCAAAGATGTCAAAGGCTGGAAATAAATGCTAAGGGGTTTCAAATGCAAGTGGGGTATGATTTACCCTTTAAGAACTAAAACCATTAACCCAACAAACCATAACAAAACAACTCACTATATGATGCATGAATAAATGAAAGACAACTCAAACACTTCATTTATATCAAAACCACACCAAGGTTCACTACAATGGAAGATAAAACAACTATCAAAGTAAATAGTGGAAGATAACTGCAAGAACTCCAAGACAACCACAATACTTTATACTCCACAAGATCCATGATCAAACATCATCAAGAAGCCCATGTTTAACGAGGTGGTTCTAGATAAATCTGATACTTTACCTTTTCCCATGTCCCAGATGATAGAATCTATAAAATCACTGAAGTTCCAAAGCAGGGGTGAGTATAAAACTCAATAGTATTTCCCTAATGACTTCCCTACTCACACGACTAGGATAGAAAGGTTAGGAACATTTATATAAAATAGTTTTTAAAAACAATTTCCCAAAAGAGTGTATAACTAAATATAAACAAGTTTCAAAACCATTTGTAACCAAGAGTAAAAAAATGATATTTTAAGCAATTTTATAGAAAGTCACATTTCTAGAAAATCAACCAAACAAATCCTAAAAACCATTTCTCAATATTATTTTGGCATAACCATTCCATTGTTCACCACACATGCATGCTTGTTTGACAGTTCCATACTCATGAGCGGTCTCTCGCCCAATTACATTATGTCTCACTAACACACACCCCTGATCCATGTTCACGCACCTTGTACCCCACTGGTACACATCCCTTATTCATGGTCACGCCGAACGTGAACTAACATAACCCATATATTCCAAAACCATTTCAAATAACAATTTCAAACCACTTTAATAAAACTATTATTTTATTGAAAACCATTAAACAACTAATTACAAGATACCATTTCATTTCAATAGAACCATTACTTTTATTGAAAACACTTTAGTCAAATCATTTTTCATGATTCTAGAAAAATCCCATTTTAAAATCCTCATTTTAAAATCAAGAATCAAAGCACTTTATTCAAGAACACCAATTTTACAGATTTCCACAAACCATCACCAAAGAGGGTTTCTAAATATCATTAATTAACCAATTCACAATAAAATACATGAAAATTAATCAACTTGAAATAATTGAATTCAGTTCTATTAAGAGGATTCGAGAGTGAAGTCACCTACCTCAACCGTTTTGATGAAAACCGAAAATGGATGAAGAATGCTCAAGAAACCGGGTCGATTCTCCATGAAATGACCTTAGATATCTTCCCTAAACATGATCAAGACAAAATATCAACATATTTGGCATTAACTATCTTAGATCTACCCATAACATATGTATATCTAATAAAATTTTATGAGAGGATAAGTAGATATAAGTAGATCTAAGAAACTGATCAAGAACGATGAAGAACGATCACATACCTCAAGAATACGGCTTCGAATTTCCAAGGGAAGACTTTATATTTTCTATGGATCAATGGGAGAACCTTATTTGGCCTTAGAAGAATAAAAATACTAAGTTAGATCTAGTTTTGGGGAAAAAGAGTGGATTAAATGCAAGTTCAACCTAGATCAACTTTTTAAGGAGGTGGTTTTTAACCCTCACATGGTTTAATTGCATGGTTAGACAAACCATGTGTTAACCATGCATTAGATATTACCTCAAGAACATCCTCGCATGACCCCCCCCCCCCGCATGGTCTCCCTAACCGTGTTCCAACCGTGCATAAGCTACTACTTCAAATTTCCCAACCTAGAACCAAAATGTACAGTTTCTCCTATGCTCATGCACGGTTTGAGAAAACCGTGCGCAACGCATGCACATCCTTTTTGTCCCCAAAAACTTTCCACAAGATCTCAAAACTCTTCCATAATTCACCCTTATACTTTATAAAAAAAAGCACACAAATAAAGGGTTACATTCCAGAAACTGGTGGTGATACAGTTAACATCATGATATAGACACTAGGGAGGGGCAGTTTCAAGTAGTTACAGTCTGAATAAATTCCTCTAAGAACTTCAGGTCATGTAATGTCACAAATATTATGATCCATGTAATGGTTCCCCTTAAACTGTTGAAATGGGGATTATAAAAAATGAATAAAAAGAAGGCCTTTGGGACATTCAAATATAGGAGTACTTGTCTCAGCTTATATCCCCCATTTTCAATATAATTTTTTTTCACCATATATTCAAGGGAAATAAATATCTTATCATACCTTAAAAATTATAAAATAAGAGATTCTATGATCTCTAATCACATTCACTTAAAAATTCTATTAAAATCCACATGTTTAATATCATAAAAAACTTTGTGCTTCCCTTATTCTATCTTCATTGACACTTCTACTTCCAACACACTTTCATATTTCAGCTGATTCTTCTCAAAAAATTCCAACGATTGAATTTTACCTCTTGGAAATGATCTATAAAAAAATATTCTAAGACTATATAGTTGGAACTCGATGTAGTAAATAATATTCTCTGTTAATAATATCAATTTTTTCCATATCTATTTCTAATTTTCATAAACCACTTGTGGTAAATATAATTCCTTCAACAATATACTACCTGTGACTTTAATCATATTTTTTAAAAACTACCAATGTATAAATACTAAAGAAAAAGAGTGTAATACATTTCATAAGATAAATCAATTAAAACCACATGTTTTATATAATACAATTCCTTTTTATATCCCATTTAGTATCCTAAATACAAACATCAGATGATACTCAATTGATAGTTCAAAAGAAAATAAAACATATATTCCTTCATAATGGAGGATACTTCTCTGTCAGGATGTCTATTTATTAATTCAAGGACTTATTCCACTTTATAAGGACTTATTTCATTAAAAATATTCTAAAAATGGATTATAACCATTGAGAAAACTTGTATTTTTCTTTAACACTATTTTCAATTCAAATTTGGCTTAGTTTCAGCTATAATTCATCATTTCAGCATGTATAAATATATTCAGATAATATTATTTGAGTTGATTGCCTAATAGAACTTACTGGACATGTGGAATTATTTTTCACTTTTATCTCTTCATTCCATCATTCTATTCTAGATTCATTAAAGTAATTATTCTAATGCACAAGTAGTTCTTATAAATTCTCTATTAATGCATATATAGTGTATGTTCCCAATGGATCATATCCCCCACTTAAAATTAAATCTCTCTATTCATTAGAAATGTAAATAAAGTGCAGAAGGAATTGAGCACACAACTAAAGAATAAAAGTAGATGAATTTTCAATTTTTAACATCATATTTATTATAATATACTTGATTCATTATAGTGATACCCAATTCATTCCAATGATCTCATCCAATTCAATTTATCTATGAAAACAAAATAAAAATTATGCCTTATTTTAACAACATGATCTTAGTGTAATCCACTATTATCTAGATTGTTATAGCTCAAATACACCAAATTTCATTCCCTCTAGATCATCCACACATGTACTACAACACCAAAAATATTATTCTTTGATTCTCGGGTGATAGAAAAGAAAAAAAAGATCATATAATTCTCGTATGATCACTAGAAAATCACATGATTGATCCCAAAGATTGGATCAATTTTTTATTGATATTTGTCTCTATCTCTAGAAGCTTGAGAAAATGGATTATAGGATATAAACTCTCTACATTCATGAAAATGTCCACTATCACTATTCACGGATCAAAAATATGATTAAATGGTTCGGCTTTTCTTTCCAAAATTGCACTTATATCCTTGGATAAGTTAAAACTCTTAAATCAATCTAAAATGACATGGATAACTAGGTAAATGTATCATATATTTCATGAATATTTCACCACTAATTGGTGAAATTATTAAATGTCGCATGATAAACCTATAGACATTAACTCAAATTGTTCCTACCATAATTATTTAATTACCCTAGAATACATAACTTTCATTAAAAAAATAATACTTTTTCATATTCAGTTTATAGTTAAATAACTTTCAAATACCTTGAGATATAAATTCAATTCTCATCATTATAAACTGGAATAATATAATTGAATTAATTTACTTATGATCATTTACATGGATGTCCACTAGTTCCCACATGTGATGCCCATTTTATCTTGAACTCCAATTCATCGAAATTAGTGAACTCTATTAATACACTTTGTGTGTGACCCTCTAGGCACTCATCTTAATAGTTGTGACTATAACTCATATAACAAGAGTGGTATCTAGAAAAATATCATATCTCCTAAAGATATGAGGATAATTCATAGCTATAACTAACTCCTTTAAACACTTACTATGTAATATAATCGATTTGTCTTGATATCTCATCAAGTGAGTTGCATACTCATGTCATAAAACTATATACTCAATATATCTTTATTTGAATTTCTAGAAATGAACTTTTAAATAAACCACCATGGTCATGGACTTATAGGATAATTACATTTCTATAAAAGTGACAAAGATATCAATTTCTATTAACTTGAAACTGACAACCTCTTTCTTGGTGTATTCATTAATGTCATATCAGTCATGATGCACCCAACACGCCCAACTTTACTGTGAACATATGTCATCATAGTTTAGGTAAATACATCAAAGTATGTAAATCCTGATATGCATTAATAATAATATTTAGTCTAAGTAATAATACACATATTCACAAATATTAATATACAATAACACATAGAACATGTGGAATTCCTATAGGTGAGTTAGTTCTCATAACCTCCTCTCTTAGAGATTACCAAAGGTTAAATTCATGTAAAGAAGTCTCAATGTATTATGAAACCCCTAACCCTGATATCTTATATCATCTATGTTTAGTTAGATTATTTCATCTTTCTATTGAATGTATATTTAATAATATCATCATTTCACTTCAAGGTTATCATCATATCATGGAATTGTTATGATATTTTGATGTTATAGATACTCTAAAGACATTATAACATTAATTTTATATAGAAAAACACCCATTATATGATAATAAAGTTATCAATATTCAAGACTATGAATATACAATAAATTGAAAGTACATAGTAGTTGGTTCTATTTTACCAAATCCAATAGGCTACCACTTGAACTAGATCCAACTTTTAATGACTCTCAATCTACTATCTCTCACATGATGTTCATGAATCTATTGAGATAAGACTTTATTTTATGGGTCAACCACATTTTACTCCATGGAAACTCTGCTTACCATAACCTCATCCCTCTGAGAAAACCCCTTATTGGGTAATAATTATGAAGTATATTCTTCATTTGTTGATATAATAAGTCTCATTGGTGAGAACCGCTCCACTAGTATTATCACAATACAGTGTGATAACTTCTCTAGTTCTTGGTACTCCATCAAGTTCCAAGATGAATTTACATATCCAAAGTGATTATTTCACTACATCAAAATATTCAATATACTCAGAATATTCTGTATAATTTACAACCACTGGATATTTTTAACTCCTTCATCTCACATATCCTTTATTATGGTTGAATAAATAGACCGACTTTGATTTTAGATCATCTTAATCTATCTAGAAACAATATTATGTATAACCCTTAATGAATGGTTCCTCATATCCTCCATAATCTAGGAATATGTCCTTAGTATGCCTCAAAAACTTAAGGATATCCTTAGAAATAAGTCAAATGATGTTCTCCCGGTTCTAATTGATATATTTCTACCAATATTAAGGTGTATCCAACATCAAATATGGTATATAGCATGGAATAAATGATGGAACATACCATATAAGCATAAGTTATTCTACTCATCCTCTCTCTCCTATCCTATGTATGAGTACACATTTTATTAGAGATATGGATACCATGTGATACTATAACTATCCCCTCTTGGATTCCTCCATACTTAATCTCCTTAGTATCTAGTCAATATATATACCCTGAATTATTATAATAAGACTCTTAAATCTATCATAAATGATCTTCATCCCTAGAATTTATGTTTATTAACCTAATTACTTCATGGAGAATGATGATTGGTGTGTCATAGGGCCCTCATAAAATGAAATTTGCAAAGATAAGTTTAATGAAATGATATTGGGACTTGTTTTTTCTTCATAGAGGAGAGTTTTTTTGGTGTACTTTCCTATTTTTTTGGGTTCAGTGTGTGATAAAAATTGTGACCATATTTTCTAAAATTGAGTTGATTTTAAATTTAGTGTTAAATATAGTGGCCTAACCTTGGATATCCCCTTTCTTAAATGTTAAATCATTATTCTATTTTAACTCTAATGTTCTTTATCTAATAATTTGAAACCTCACTGATCACCCTCACCTAGTATTTTTATTTTAATCAAATAAATTAAATAATCACTACATTCCCTAATCTAACATATCCCAGAAATAGGTTATCTATAATCACCCTTAGATCAACCCACTACTCAAAGTCATGGTTTATTGGGATCAGAATATGGTTAATTAGATGGAAATTTCAATTGATTTGGATTATTTTTGTTGGTTGCATCCTTTGTCAAATTTTTATCATGGTTGATCAAATCTATTATTGCAATTGATTCAATATCATGGTTGATTAGTTTCCACATTCAATCCATCCTTACAATCAATAAAAATGAACATTCTTATGAAACCCCCCATTTAATGGTGTTTTTTATTTTTTTTATTTTAAGAATGTTATAAATGGTTTGATTTTCCCTGGAGTTTTGGCATGCAACTCGGAAATTTTTCAGGTCTTCCTTCTATATACAGTTACGATTCACAGTTAGAGATAAACCATGAAGACTCCCTTAATATGGGATCTTTTCAATTTATTTTGATCTATGCATGGTTTTTCAGCATGGTATGGACATGGTTTGGTCCAAAACATGCGACCTCAATGACAAATCGTGCAGGTTATTTGGTGTGTTAGGGGTGTGGTACATGGCCTGTGCACAATTAAGGAAACCATGTGGAAAGTGTATAGTTGCATATGAAATTTTTACGGTGTTGGATGGCATGGTTGGAGCATGGTTTGTCTAACTATGCAGCACCTAGGATTAACCATGATAAGGGGATTCCAATCCTAGGCAATGGCTAGTGAACACTTGGTGCACAATTTAGAAAAATATGCGACCTTTCCAGGTGTTTAATTTTTGGGTTATCCAAAAATTTCCCTCTTCAATTTTAAGGGGTTTTTACCCCCATTTCTCCCCTACTATATTTTTTGACCCTTGGGAGCTTGAGGAGGAGCTCCAACCTCCCCTACCTTGGATTATTTCCCTTTATTTTGATGATTTCCAAAAGGTTTGAGGTTATCCCTCTCTTTTCTCTTGCTTTTGGCTTCCCACATGAATCTTTGGTCTCTTGTTAATCCATTTTAGGGTTTTGGGTGGATATAATGTTGGATTTTTTGGTGTTTAGGGATTGTAGACGCTATTTCTTACCCCATGAGTGTGGTCATCATTGAACGTGACATGTTCCAAAGGGTTTATCTTTGATTCTCATCTATTTGAGGTAGGTTTTTCCATAAGATTATTTCATTTTTTAATTCAATATGTGCTTGTTCTTTAAAAAAAATAATGAAAGTATGAATATATATGACAGCTTTGAAGTGGTTTGAAACCATTTAATGGTGTTTTTAGCTTTTCATAGTTGGTTTTTCATGTAAATTCCATGTTTTCATGTTTGAAATGGATGTTTAAACGTGATAATATTTTTTGTGTAATTTTTTATGGATTTATAAAATAGTCCTCTTGGTGTGTAATGGGATTTGACCCAATTTTGGTTTTCAATGAGTGAAACTATGTTTTAAAGGTAATTTAGTTCTTAAAGTGAGGTTTTTACCTCTAAATGGCTTGTAAAGGGGTTCTTTAATGGATTAAAATGGTTATTTTAAATGTGTGTGTGGATAAAATCCCCCCACCCCTTATGAAAATTCCTTAGTGGATTTTTTTGAAATTTATTTGATGAAAATGGTTGGTCTTTGGACTTATTTTGGATTTTAAAAGAAGAAGACCCTTATTGAACGGTAGTTTGAAATTTTTTGAATGTGTGGGCCATTTACATAATTTTTCAAATGGTTTTTGGAATGGTATTTTATTAAATTTGAAAATTATTAGAATCCTGAGACATGTTTTGATGTTAAAGGATTGGTTGGCACTTTGGATTTTAAATGGTGGTTGTGAAAAACACCCCTTGATTTCCCCTTGCTTGTTTGCCCCTTGTGTGGGTTCTTCATTACTATATGATGCTTGTTTTTACCCCTTGTGTGGGAATTTTCTTGAGTAATACATGGTATATTTAATATGTGGTTTTTTCATTATTTGGTTTTAAGGATGAGGCTAGCTATGGTTATTCCTTATGTGTTAGATTTGGCTTGGTTGATCCTACACCTCACTTCCTTTTTTAGTAATTTGAAATAGGTTACTAAGTGGAAGACCTGTATTTTTATTCTAGTTGGTTCCCATGCCTATAGTTTCCCAACAATCATGATAAGCACAAGGGTTAGGTGGGTGTTGGTCATCGCATTGATGCTTGTGTGGGATAATTGAATGGCTGATCATTTAAAATTCAGTGCATGTCAGTAGATAGTTCATGAGTGGTATAATCTTATATAGTTATCCACTTCATACATTCGGAATCTCGAGTAAGATCATGGGACATTAGATTACTTTACTAGTCAATTATCAAGGGGGTTGATCTAGTGATTTTTTGTATCATTTCACCAACTTTCATTATTATGGAACCTTCATTTGTTTATGTTTGATATATTCTTTGTGATATATGGTGTGTTCTTAGTTGTTCTTGAATCGTGTGAGTGTTTTGGGTTATTTATTTTAAATAAATGAGTTTTCAAAGATATTAGAAAACTTATTTTAAATTTAAAGACTCTTGTTTGGGTTCTTTAAATTGTTTTTAAAATGGGTGTTTTGGATTAAAGGATAGCTTTTCCCAGTTGGATGTTTTAAAGTGACCATTTCCATTTTTATAAAACAAATGTGTTGTTTTGGAAAATTTAAATGGGTGTGTGGTTTAGAAATGACTTAGTCCATTGTTTAATTTTTGAATCATTATTCTTGGTTTTGGAAAACAAATGGAATTTTTTAAAATATGATTATGGAATTGTTTGGTTTTCCATAAGTTATATGTGAAAATATTAATTTTTAGTTATTTTAAAACTATCATTTATAGATTTACTTATGAAACATATTTCATAGATTCATATCATTATTGTGGCCTACTTGGACTTTTAGTTCACACCTATATATATTTTAGGTTACAAGTTCTCAGTGGGACCTATTATTTTTTCTTTGTGGTTGATGTAGAGTGTGTTGGGTGGTGGTGATAAACTAAAGGTTGTGTAGAGATGCTTTAGACTCGACTCAATTTGTTTTCATGTTTTTGTTTTTTCTTTTTTGTTAATTTTTCCTCTATTATACCTAGTTATATATTTATATTTCTAGATTATGTTTATGTATTCAAATGGGTTGGATCATGGTAGTTGGTTATGACCTGTTTGGTTTGATTATTTATTTTTTCTAATATACTTATTTATTATTATATTTTTTATCATTGATTTGGGATAAATCATTCCTAAAGGGATTCCTGAGATTTCCAAGAACTTTTTACTAGCCCGTGTGGATTGGGAACACCCTTTGGGCCTTATGAAAAATTGGTTTAGGTGTTAGTTTTTATGGTAGACCAAGCCAGTTTGTTAAAAAATTGTATCAGAGTATTAGGTTATTTGATAAGATCCTAATCCATTTTGTATCCCTTGTAATTTTTGGATACCCTCATAAAAGAGAGAATATGGTTGTTGAATCTTTATAGGTAAGGTTGTGAAGGTTCTAGCTAACTCTTTCTTATCCTGGGCCTCAAAATGATAGGGGAATTTGGCTTTTTAATTTTAAATTTGAGTTATGTTTTTATGATTTTTATGTGAATTGTTGTTTTGATCCCCTTTGAGTATGTGAATAATATTGAGGATCGATCTTTGGTTTTGGGGTGGAAAGGGAGTAAAAATTGAGTTCTGTTGTTATCACACATGGTGTGGGAAACCATGTGGTGATCGTGTGGTCGATTCTTCCTCCTTAGAATAATTTGATGCTTGGGTGGCACATGGTTTCTCAACTCATGTGGCTAAATCATGCACAACACCATTTCTTCCCCAGTTATCCTGTTTTGACTCATCTCAATTATGGATTATGCTAAAGTGGTTTCCACTTGTAGGAGGTGGATTGAGTAGTATTATGATGTCCTTTTTGGTGAGTCTTATATGAATTCTTGTGTAGTGATTTTTTTGCACTTGGTTTTTAAAACCCTGTTTTAGAAAATGAAAGGATTTTTTGAAAATCTTGTTCGAAAACTTGGTTTTATGTGATTTTTTACAAAATGGATACTTAGCTTGGGTAATTTTTTTTTGAAAAGTGAAATTATCTTCTGTGATAACTCTGTGGATGCATGGTATTAAACAAAAATATAATTTTGAAATGATTTTTTGTGGAATTCCTTGTTTAGGCGGTGTGTGTTTCACCAAGGCTATTTTGTTTTTAAATTTGGGTTGGCTTGGTTTTCAAGAATACACTTTATTTGAGTGTTATTTAAAAATTCCTTGGTCAAAATAAAAGTTTCAAAAGAATGGTTATTTTAGTGTGATTGATGTGTGCCTCACTTTTGGGCTTGTTTCTTTGGTTGATTCTCGGTTTATGAATTAATAGTTTGGTTCATACTTGAGACATGAATTGATGTGATTCATATTTTTTTTTGTCACCCAGAATAGTCAAAAATGTTTCTCTAGTTCAGGTGCCTACCCAAACTCCAAGTGGAGTGGTGGACATCGAACTTTTTCAAGATCAATCCTTGTTTTATACTTCTTGAATCAGTATTCGCCTTTATTCGGTGGTGTTTAAGGGTTAGTGGAAGTGGTGAGGTGGTTGGAAGAGATTAAGGTGACCCTCAATTCTATTAGAACACCTAAATCTTCTTGGGTGATAGATTTTTAGTGATTTCTTTCTTATTTTAGATGAATCTAGTGGGAGTCATTGGTACCTTCTCAACTATGTGATGGTATGTCTCAGGAGTTATTTGGGATGGATTTTGTTTAGTGGTTATTTCCTGAGGGTGTGAAAGTGAAGAAGGATCTTGAGCTTGTAATCCTTTTTCAAGGTGATTTATCAGTGGGGGAGTACATAGATCACTTTTCATGTTTGTTCATCTTTTCTCCAAATCTAGTGCTTAGTGATTCTGAGAAAGCTCATTTCTTTAGAGGTAGTATTCGCTCAAACCTTGGTTCATCTATATTTTCATTATGCCAAAAATTCCTTCAATAGGTTGTGAGTAGATCCATGTGAATAGAAGTTGACCAGTCTAGGATTTTTTTTTTGTGAAACCTTAGTTCCATCAAGTGCATAGTTTAAGAATAGTGGGAATAAGGATAACCCAGCAAGTAATGAGCAATATCTGAGCCAGATCTTGAAGTAAAGGGTCTTTCTCATGGAAATAAGAGGTCCCTCATGTGATTCCAATGTGGGGATTTGGGGAATTCTACTCCCCACTTCTTTAAGTCTCTTTGAATTTGCCTCCATTCATGTCATTTAGGAAATATTCAAATGTTTTGTAACTTAGGTTTTTGAAAGAGGTGTTGGGTTTAATCCTTTGTGTATGGGTTGTTTATTTAGGACATTTCCTTAAATGGTTGTAATATTGGTTTTTGGAGACTTGTCTATGGTTGATAGAATCTTGTGGATGGTTACTTTTTGGGAAAATTTCTTATAGATGATGTTTATGGAATTACTTATTTTTTGGTGGAATGACACCCCCACTCTCATTCCCTTATGGGTGTTTTATGGATGGATTTGGTTGCCATTTTTTGAGCCTCATTGTTTAGTTAGACCTTATTTAAGGGTTTTGGTTGCACCTGTTATTATGTTGATCTTTAAGGTAGTCGTTTTTTTGGAATAATAAAGACCTTTGGTGCATGATTGGACCACTAGGGTGTGTGACTTACCAGTTTAGTGAAGTATACTAGTTTATGATTGTTCAGGACCGTTCGGATGCACCATGTGAGGGTGATCCAGGTTTTGAACCAAGGTTATCTATGTGTATCACGACCCTAGTTAAGATATCATGTCATTTATTTGAGTATTTTTATGTTTGATCTCGTTTTCTTTGTGTTTGTAATTTCTTTGGGTTGAGAGTATGTTTCTCTCGTGGTTGCTTAGTTGTTCAAGGATATGCATTTCTTGGTAGCTCTTTTTTTTGTTCCACCATGTTAGAGGAACTCTAAATGGTGAGGGGACCATGTTAGGTCTCCCATTCTTTATAGTCCTTATTGTTTGAGGTTATTATTATGATTGATCATGGAGATGTTTGGGAATCTTGTGGTTGATTGATTTGATCGTTTTGAGGATCTTAGTTGTTGTCTTTGAGTATAGTTTATCATGAGTTATTCTTTTGGGTTGGGTCCTCCTTATATATCTCATTCTTTCTCACCTTTTCTTTTTTAACATGGAATTTCTAGGGGAAAGTTGGAATGGTGGGGAGTTTGTAACACCCCTTATTTTATAATGTTTTTTATTTTGTATTATTTTAAGAAGGTGAGGTTCAATTTGGGTTTTCATGGAGTTTTGTCTTGAAACTTGTAAATTTATAAGGTTTTATTTATATGAATGTTTAAGGTTCATGGTTAGAGGTAAACCATGAATACTCCCTTTATGTGGGACATTTTTAGTTCATTTTGAATAGAGCATGATTTTTCATCACGGGATGCACACAGTTTTGTCCAAATCATGCAACCCCTAAGAGAAGAAATGTGTGTTATTTAGTGTGTCAGGGGTGTGGCGTAGGACCTACACATGGTTAAGGAAGCTGGGTAGTAAGCGTGTGGTTGGATATTTAATTTTAAAAGTTCAAAATGGAATATTTTGGAACACATTTTTTCCAAACATGTGCAACCTAGGAGTAATCGTGCGAGGGGTGGCCGGCCTAGGTAGTGCCTAGTTCACAGTTTGGAAAATTTTGCAGCCAAACCATGTGACCTATCTAGGTATTTATTTTTTTATTTTTCAAAAAATCACCCTCTTTGATTTAAGGGTTTTTCACCCACATTTTTCACTCCTACATCAAATGAACCTTGGAAGATCAACATGGAGCTCCAACCTCCTTCACCTTGGATTCTTACCCTTACTTTGATGGTTTCCAAGAGGTTTGAGGTGAGTTCTTCCTCTTTTTCTCTCTTCATCTATATCCCTATATTATCAATTGGTTTTGTATTCCACTATGTACTCTAGGTCTCTTGTGGTTTTATTTTAGGGTTATGGGTGGTTTTAATGTTTGGGTTTTTGTGTCTAGGGGTTGTAGACATCATTTCTTCTCTCATGGGTGTGGTCTCCAATGAAGGAAACATTTTCCAAAGGGTTTCTCCTTGATTTTCATCTCTTTGAGGTCGGTGTTTCTATGATATTACTTAATTTTAGAATTCAATATGTGATTATGGTTCCTAAATTCCTTTTTAATGAATGTATGAATATTTGTGATAGCTTTGAAGTGATTTGAAACCATGTCATGATGTTTTGATCTTGGAATAGTTGGTTTTTCATGTAAATTCCTTGTTTTCATCTTTGAAGTAGAATTTTTAAAGGTGATAAGATTTTTTGTGTAATAGCGTATGGATTTTTGAAATAGTCACATGTTGTGTAATGTTTTTTGACCCAATTTTGGTTTTCAAATATCGAAAACTATGTTTTAAAGGGAATTTGGTTCTTGAAGTGATGTTTTGACCTATAAATGACTTGCAATGGGGTTTATTTTAATGGATTTCAAATGATGATTTGAAATGTGTCTATGGATGACCCCTGTTAAAATTCCTTAATGGATTGTTTTGAAACATATTTAATGTAAATGGTTAGAATTTGGAGTTATTTTGGATTTTCAAAGAAGAAGAACCTTATTTAAGGGTATATTTGAAATATTTTGAATGTGTGGGTCATTTAAATTATTTTAAAATGGTGTTTGGAATGTTATTGTATTAAATTTAAAATTTATTGGAATCCTGATCCATGTTTTGGTGTTAAAGTCATGGTTATCACTTTGGATTTTAAATTTTATTTTTGAAAGACACCCCTTGATTTCCCCTTGCTTGTTTACCCATTGTGTGGTTTCTTTATCACTATCTGATTCTTTTTTACTCCCCTTATTAGGAAATGTTCTTGAGTATGTTTTGGTGTATTTTATATGGGTTTTTTTCATCATTGGGTGTTAGGGTGATGTTATACATTGTTTTTACTTGTGTTTTATACTTGGATTGGTTGATACTATGGAACACTTCCATTATTGATCACAGGAAACTGGTTACTAAGTGGAATACCTATCATGTTCCTCTAGTTAGATCATAGGCCTCTAGTTTCCCACTATTTGTTATATGCATAAATACTAGGTGGGGTTAGGTAATCACAATGATTCTTGTGTGATCTAATTTAATTATTAGTTATTTGAAATTCAACACATGTTGGTAGCTGGTTCACAAGTAGTATACAGTTATATGGTTAGGTGCTTCACACGTTAGGGATCCTAGTGTATTAACATGACACATTTGATTACTTGGCTGGTCAGTGATTGAGGGGAGTTTTATCTTGTGATTATTTGTATCATTTCCCTCACTTTCATTATTATGTCACCTTTTTTTATGTTTGATATATTCCTTGTGATGTATGGTACATGATTTGTTGAGCTTGAATCATGTGATTGTGTTGGGTTGTTTATTTAGAAAATGAGTTTTAAAAGGTGTTGGAATTCCTATTTTTAATTTAAAGACTATTGTGTGGGTACTTTAAATTGTTTTTAAAATGTTTTTTTTTGGATTAAAGGATGTTTTTGACCAGTTAGATGTTTTAAAGTGATTGTTTTCATTTTGATAAAACAAATTTATTATCTTGGAAATTTTAAATGGGTGTGTGGTTTAGAAATGGCTTAGGATGGTGGTTTATTTTCAAAGAATTATTCTTAATTTTTGAAAAAATTGGAATATTTTGAAAGGTGATTATAGAATTTTTTGGTTTTCCATAAGTTATATGTGAAAATATTACTTTCTAGTTTATTTTCAAACTAGCATTGATGAATTTTCTTATGAAACATATTTCATATATTTGGTGGGTTGTGGTGACCTACTGATATTTTTAGCTCAGGCCTATATATTTTTCAGGTTCTAGGTTCTCAATGAGACTCATTATTTGTTCTTTATAGATGATGTGGGGTGATTTGGGTGGTGGTGAGAAACTAGAGGTTGTGCGGAGATGGTTTGGTCTTGGATTGATTTGGTTTCATGTTTTTTTTATTTGGTTAGATTTTCCTCTATTCTACCTATTTGTATCTTTATGTTCCTAGATTATGTTTATGTATAAAGATGGGTTGGATCGTGGTAGTTGGTTATGACTTGTTTGGTTCGTTTATTTATTTCGGCTTATTTATTTATTCTGCTATCGTTTATCTCTGACTTGGGTGAAATCATTCCCAAAGGTATTATTGTGATTCCCAAGAACTCGTTTCTAGCCTATGGGGATTGGTAATTCCCTTTGGTCCTTATAGAGAATCGGGTCGAGTTCTTGGCTCTGTGATAGCCCAGGTCGGTTCGTTATAATGCGATCACTTGAGGAGAGGCATAGTAGATTATAATGAATGTGCGGTAGCTTTACTCATGTGGTCAATCAAGACCCATGGTTGATCCAGGAGATATGGTCAATTGATAAGTCTTTTTTTATCCCCTTATCCAAATGAGGAAAAGTTCTATGAAACTCCAAGGTAAGTCATATAAAACTATCAAGTCATATGAAATTATTGGAAAAGACATACAAAACTTCCAATTCATATAAAATGAATGAAAATTTCATATGAAAATACCATATAAAAATTATTATAAAAGTCATATGAAACTTCCAAGTCATATGAAATTACTTTCAAAGTCATAAGAAATTTAACCTTGCTATTTTTTCAGATCAGACCTACAATTATGAAAATCATAATTGTTTTAATATAGTATTTATCTTATTCTTTCCAAAATCAAATAAAACAGTTAAAATTAGATTAAATAGCCTTTAAAAAATGTAATCCCAATCCTTCAAATCAATGTATGTTTTTTCCATTAAATATAAATATAAAAAAATATTAAAAACAAATATTTTATCCATTAAAAAATCAAGTTCCATATTTCCAAAAGTAAAAAAAATAAATGATTTCCCTAAGTTTTATCTAGATTATGGGATTAATTATCATTGAAAATCACTTCAAATTTAGGGAAATATTGGATCTCATTTCTCCTGTACACTTACATTATTTATCTATTGGGAAATACAAAAAATTCAACCAAAATTATTGTCCTTCCTATATTTAAATACATAATCCAAAAAATAATAAAATCACAAATTCATTCATCATTGAAAAATACCATGCCTCCTATATTAGTCATACTCATTGTACTCGCTTAAATTTAGCCAAAAGTTCTAGTTATAAGAGTGATAACTAAATAAAAATAAGTGAAATAAAGAATTTAACAAGTGGAACATTAATTTATCCCTCTCTCTTAAATCACTTATACCTAAATTTAAATTTCTACTTCCTTGATATAACTCAAATGAAATTTTTATAAGTCAATTTTTCCCTTATTCATCTAGGTTCAATATTACCCTTACCTAAATTAATTAATTTTTTACAAATAGGAAATTAATTTAATATTTCTAATTCATTATTTATTAAAATTACTTATTAGATATATATAATGGAATTATAAACTCACACACCCAATACCTAATGTCTCATATATTTATTATGGGATCTGAATTACTCATTTTAATCCAGTTTCTAAAGACTTATATAAATATATTTCGAGTTGGTTCCCTAGGGTGTTCTTTTTCAAAAAGTCCAAGTTACCTAGGTTCAAATTCAAAATTTCAATTTCCCCATGATATAATTTTAATTCCACTTAAATCTTTTCTATCAGACTCACTTTCCTAGTTCTTAAATAAAAATTCATGATAACAATGGAAAAATCACTCAAAAATCATTGAATTTCAATAATTTCAAAATCCATGGAATCCATCCATACTAGAATGATATTTTTTCTAGGTAAGATAGAATTAGGGATAAATTTATCCTATTCAGAAATAATCAAAAAATATAAAAATAAAAAAAAAATACTATTTATGTATAAACTCTAAAAAAAGTTTTTTCAAAAACACCTTTTTCTTTATTTAAAAACAAAAACACTTAGAAAAAGACAAAGAAAAGTTGAAAAGGGGAATTTGAATCCTAATTTACTTATCCCTTTCCCCCAAACTTATCTTAGACCTCACTTTTAATTTCATTAGAATTAATATTTCAGTGAAAAAAAACTTAAAAAATTTATTATCTAGAATAATATGGAGGAAAAAAGACAACATGGAGGTTTTTTATTTTCATTCAGCATGGACGAGTTTGAACTCCTCTATTAGTTCCTTCCAAAAGTATTCATGCAATTGGTTTAGATATTTTCCATTAAATTTAAATGGTCTTTGTGAGTTAGATCCCTTGATCTATACTGCACCAAATGGGAATGTGTTCATTATTATAAATGATCCCATTCATTTATAATAATGATTACTAGGAATGAGTTTCATCCTTGAAGAAAAAAATCAACACTTTATCTCCAACTTGAAAATATATTTTCGAGATGAGTTTATCGTGGAAATATCAAGACTTATCTTTCTATATTAGTGAATTCTTATAAGCTTCTCAACTCATATCCTTGGATTCCATAATTTAGAGCTTCTTTTTCTCTCTATCTTTTCTGAATTCTAGGTTCACCGTCTTCATATCCCAGTAATCCATATCTTGTAACTCAATATGTAGGTGGACATTTTTTCCATAAAAAATATGTAAGGGATCATACCTAAATGTATTTTTAAAGTATTACAATATTCCCATAATGTATCTTATAGCTTATTATTCTAGTCCTTATGGGTGGATTATACTGTCTTTTCTAGATCCATCTTGATCTCTCTATTAGAGACCTCAACATTCCAATTTGTTTATGGGTTATAGGAATTTTAGGTGAGGTGACCTAATAATTTCTTACATAAATATTATATCCATTTATATTAATATTCAATAAATCTAATAACATTACATACCCCATAACTATAAAGGTTTAGTGTATATATAGAATATATATATATAAACATCTTATTTAAGTATAATATTCCTCATCTATCATAATTTTTTTCTCACATTATACCCTTCTTGACATGTCCCGATTAAAACCTTTCTTTATAACTTATGGAAAAGAAACACAAGAAAGGTTTATCTTAAATTCTTAGTATGGTAAACATGGGAGATATCAATTGATGATCATATGCAAGCATAAGATAATTATAATGGTATGAGATCATGATTATAAATTATAAAGTTTATAACTAATATACCATGGATCATAATCATGAGTCGTGGCATAAAACCTTATAATTTAAAAAGACATTAATCATAAGAGAGAGGAATCATCATAAATCAATCATGAACCTCAAGTTTAAATCATAATCATAAAAACATGTCATAGGATTGTGGCGCCATCATAGGCATATAGATCATATCATATATCAAGGATAACTATATATACCATCATATCATAGTGTACCAACCATCAACACCTATTTCTCATATCATAATGGATCAATAATCACCATATTTTTCCCATATCATAGTGGATCTAGCATCCCTACCTGTTTATCATAGTAGATCGAGCACACCAACTTATTTCCTATAATTATATCATAATATATAATGCTTGACCCAATTCATTGGATTGATTTAATGGAACTACCCATCATATAATGAAAATCATACATATATATGTTCTATAATATCTTAAAACATTCAACATTTTATTATAGCATAACTCATGGGAAAAAATAGGTTTCATAAATATTTCATCATTTCATAACCCATGGAAAATGAATGGGTTTCATAAAAATAACATAATAATAATAATAAAGCATTCAAAGAAAGAATAAGGATAATATAATTTTTTATATCTATAGTAAAGCATAATCAACATCAATAGATGTTATCATAGATGAAAATTTCTTTAAAATATCACTGGAATATTTATTGAGGAAATTAACTGTTTCATTTTGAAATTAATTATTTAAAATCTAAAAAATTAAAAAATATTATGGAAAAAAAATTATTTTAAAATAACCATGAAAAATTTAAAATGAATATTCAAACCAGTTAATGGTCAGGATGGTGGGAAATTATATTCATGTTGTAATCCTTAAAATAAATATTCGGTTCACACCTTTGGTAAAAAAACCTCATTCAGAAAATGACAAGAAAATTATTTTTAAACCTTTTTGTAAAAAGTAAAAAATAGGTAAAAATGAATTAAAGAATCATTTTAAAATTTTCAAAAACGTTTTTAAAAACATTTTATAAATCATGGATATGGATGAAAAGGGTTTTCTAACCGAAATAGGAGAAATTAGGCTGGCTTTTCTTAAAAACATTTTCTGAACTATTTTGAGTACCAAATAGATAAAAATGGTAATAAATCTTTAATATTATAGAAATACACATAGTAGATGAAAAATTAATGTGTATTATTTGATAATAATCATATAATTTTTCTCAATTGAAATTAAAGCATAAAAAATCCTGATTAAAATAAGATTGAGACATAAATCTTTTACCTCAAGTCTCATCTTGCTTCATACGTGTTCAAAACTACTGTATAATAAATATATATTTATTATAAATATATATTTATTATAAATATATATTTATTATAAATATATTATAGATCCATAATCATATATATCATAACATATATGACTTACTTATTACATCTTATCACCCTTTTACTAACAATTCCTTATTAAAATTACTATTCTGAGTGATAATTGCTTCATTTTTCATGCATAGTTTGGTCTGTAAGTCTCGGTTATTATAATTTTATCATGGTTATATTATCTGCATAATTTTAATAAAGTAATTATTATCATATTTAATCATTATATACACTTTTATAACTATTTATATAAATTAGTGATGAAAAGTTAATTACATAACATCATAGAGATGGTAGTCCATACATACGCATGAGTGATGTTTCTACTTTTTGATGGATGAAATGAAAGAATAATAAATAATAATTTAACTTTATATAACTACAATAATATCATAAATATCATAGATATTCAGTAAATCCATCATTATAACCATCAATTTTAAGCAATGATGAAAAATGAAATGCTTCACTTCACGGAGGTGGTAGTCCACACTTACGCAATATCAATGTTTTTTTTCCCATGTGATGGAAAGAAATTTGATAATGGTTGTTCCATAATTATAATAAAAATTAAATATATTTAAGATACTAGATTCATTATTTTTATAATGTATATATGATGAATAAGAAGAAGAAATAAAATTGAAATTACTCAGTTAAGAGTTATGTCTCGTCATTGAGAAGCTTTCTTTGGCTTACAACTTAATCCATGAAAGGATGGTATTTTGGAAAGAACATAAGCTATATAACATGGGAAATTAATTTGGTATTATATTAATTAAGTTATTGTATGATCTATATGGATAAAACTTTGTGAATAATGGAGGACCTTTAATAAGTGATGGGAGGGCACCTTTGAAATTACCTAAAGTATTAAATTAATATAAATGAATTTTAAACTTAAATTGGATCCATATTTATATATTTTGAATAAAAGATGATTATATGTCTAAATAATCTCATAAAATAATATTTACATAAGTTTAGGTTATGTTTTAACCCTTATCTCTTAGTTGTAATCCCTATTAACCCTTTTTTATAATTACAATGATATCATAGTTTTTTACTCTTTAGGGGTCAATAATGTTACTATAAAAGTCCAAGTGACCCATAAGTAGAAAATGTTTTATATTATGGACCATATACAATTAACATGTATGAATATAATATTTTTATAAATTTTAATTCATTTAATAAATAATTATTTAACATAAGATGTCATTAAATTCATTTTTGGGACTATTTACATAGATTGGTTTTGAAGAAAACATCTTTTTTTTAAAGGGAATTCCCAGGAGTGGCCTTTTAGAACCCTCCACACCCAGAAACCCTCCTCCCCATGAAGAGATAAATAAAACGTGTTGTTGGGTAATGAGGTATTGGGGTGGCCTCCCCACCTACACGCTGCACGTCCCCAGCGAGGCCCAAGGTGGCCAACCCTTGGGCTTAGGCCAGTTCCCAACGGGGTAGAGGGGCCCACGAGAGTTTTGTTAGCATATAGTGTGCATTACCTTGTAAGGACTCAAACCCAGAACCTCGGGGTCAGGACGCCACTACCTTTAACCAACTCACCTGTGCCTCGCGGGCTTAGAAACGTGTTGTTGGGTAACGAGGTATTGGGGTGGCCTCCCCACCTACACGCCGCACATCCCCAGTAAGGCCCAAGGTGGACAACCCTTGGGCTTAGGCCAGTTCCCAATGGGGTAGAGGGGCCCATGAGAGGTTTTTTAGCATATAGTGCACATTGCCTTGTGAGGACTCGAACCCGAAACCTCGGGGTCAGGATGCCACCGCCTTTAACCAACTCACCTGTGCCCCACGGGAAAAACGTGTTGTTGGGTAATGAGGTATTGGGGTGGACTCCCCACCTATGTGCCACACGTCCCCAACGAGGCCCAAGGTGGCCAACCCTTGGGATTAGGCCAGTTCCCAATGGGGTAGAGGGTCCCACGAGAGGTTTGTTAGCATATAGTGCGCGTTGCCTTGCGAGGACTCGAACTCAGAACCTCGGGGTCAGGACGCCACCTACTTTAACCAACTCACTTGTGCCCCATGGGTAAATGTGTTGTTGGGTAATGAGGTATTGGGGTGGCTTCCCCACCTGCGTGCCGCAAGTCCCCAGTGAGGCCCAAGGTGGCCAACCCCTAGGCTTAGGCCAGTTCCCAATGGGGTAGAGGGGCCCACGAGAGGTTTGTTAGAATATAGTGTGTGTTGCCTTGCGAGGACTCAAACCCAGAACCTCAAGGTCAGGACACCACTGCCTTTAACCAACTCACCCGTGCCCCACGGGAAAAATGTGTTATTGGGTAACAAGGTATTGGGGTGGCCTCCCCACCTGCGCATTGTACGTCCCCAGCGAGGCCCAAGGTGGCCAACCCTTTGGATTAGGCCAATTCCCAACGGGGTATAGGGTCCCACGAGAGTTTTTTTAGCATATAGTGCGCGTTGCCTTGTGAGGACTCAAACCCGGAACCTCAGGGTCAGGACGCCACCACCTTTAACCAACTCACCTCGGGATCAGGATGTCACCGAACTGAAGACAACATGACTGAAATGGAATTAAAATAAAAACTATTGAAAAATCACTATTATATTATATTTATCTAAAACATTCATGAAAAATAATAATTCAACCAAATTATATTACTTTTAAAAAATTTAAAAATCATTTTTAATTACTTGAAAAAATATTATGTCGATGCTGCATAAGAATTTAAGGTAATTATTCCATCACTAAAAATTAAAAAAAATTAACATAATAAAAAAGTTAATTAATATTTCACATAAACATTTATAACTAAAAATAACCTCTTTTATGCTTAAGAAAAAATATTATAGATATTAAAACAAAGAGAGTTACATTTTGTATTTATCATTTTCTTAAATAATATAAAGGATTATCTCAGAGAAAAATGAAAACAAGTTTCCATATCATAAAATATTGGATGATTATAGTTGAAATAATCTCATCTAATATAAATATTTTCTTAAAATATTATCATATTATTTTTAACCTTAATTATCTGATTTACCCTTACCAAGGTGATAAATATTTACTATGGTTACTATTTATAATGACCAAAAATAGAAGGGTCCCACTTAACAAATTTTAAACAATTTATTCCAAATATGGAATCCAATTTTAAAGATTAAATTTATATAATTCATAGAAATCCATTTTAAAATATCTGTGCAAAATGCAACGAAATTTGTTTTTAGAAAAAAATTATTTTTAAGCATAAAAGTGGATTTATTCTTATCTCATGCCTAATTAGAACCATTAGATGAATGTTAAATAATTTTATTGAATATATAAAATATATATTTAATTAAAATAATTAATAAATAATGATTAATTTAATTTATTAAGATAAAAACACATTACATGAATAAAAACAGTGCTTCAAAATAAAAAAACATCTCTTTTAATTTCAAATTATTTTACTTTCATTTCTAAACAATTGATAACTAATAGATTAATTTTATACATGTGTGAATAATAATTTTTCATTATTTATTTATTCTTATTCATACCCTCAAATCCAATATCAAGGTGATAATTTTCATATTAAATAATAATATTTCAATAGTAAATCATAGTTCATTAAAACTTAATGTTACATGTAAAGAAATTTATCTAAGAAATTAAATTTGTTTAAAGAGAAATATATCATGAAATATTGGGGTGTTAAATTATACCCCCTTATAATAATATATCCCTATAAATTTTTTCACTCCAATACAAACAACTAAGGATACTTTTATCTTATCACATCCTTAGGATCCCACATAGCTTCCTCTAATTTATGGTTTCACCACAAAACTTTGACCAGGTGACTAGTATTATTTTCTAGAACTTTATCTATAAAATATAGAATCTACAATAGTTGTTCCTCATAAGATAGATCCGGTTTCATTGTTACAACCTCTGAGTTTAGTATATGTGAAGTATTGGATATGTACTTCCTCAAGAGAGATACATGGAACACATCGTGGAGTTGAGAGAGATTTAGTGGAAGCTCCAAGCGATAAGTTAACATCCTGACATGGTCAATAATTTCAAATGTATTGATATATCAAAGTCCTATATTTAACTTCTTTATAAATCTCATGACCCCATTCCAAAGATATGTTCATAGGAATATCTTACCACTAACTTCTAACTCTAGATCTCAATGATTATTATCATCATAACTTTTCTTTCAACTACGAACCTTCATTATGTGTTACAAAATGGATTTAAAATTTTCTACAATTTTTTCATCTATATTCGGTCATAATAGATTAATTTATCCAACTTAATCCAAACATGTTGGATTTATATGCTTCCTACCATAGATGACTTCATAAGGATCCATTTGAATACTTCAGTGAAAGTTATTATTGTAAGAAAATTCCACCAAAGGAAGTTGTTGATCCAAAACACCATTGAAATCTATAGTGAAATATCTCAATATGCCTTCTATATTTTGAATGGTCTTATCATATTCACCATTTTTTAAGGATGACATACAGTATTGAAACTCAACTTTGTATCTAGAGCCTATTGAAGAATTCTCCAAAACTTTGAGTTAAACCTAAAATATCAATCAAATATAATATGATGTGGTACTCCATTAAATCTTACAAATTCCTTAATATAAATCCTAGTAAGAATTTAAAGACCCGTAAATTTCAAGTAATTTTTTTTCTTAATTTTCTTTGGAATTTTACAAAAGCGCAGTCTCTGACGGCACCTGATTCCGAGGCCCGGTGTGCCCGGAATCATTTTTCGAAGTTTGGCTTGGGTACGTTCAGTGAACGGACGAGCGGGTTTTTCTAACTTTTGAACCGGTGCCCGGAATCGAATTCTGAGGGCTCCGATGAAATCGCAGCGCCGATATTCGCTTAGAAACACCTCTTCCGGAGTTGCGTTTTCTCGGGTGTGGTTTTTAATTTTCGGGCATAAAGTTAAGAAATAAAATAATTTTGCAACAACTTTATTTTATTTCACTTAAGCCACTTGGAAGCCACTTGAATCCACTTAATGACGGCTTGAACTGAGTTAAACCAGATAGGATGCTATCCAGAAATATCCTACCCCCTTGGTAGGATATTTCTGAGGTGGGGCCCGCACGAGCCCCATCGTTTCTTTCCGCTAAGAAACGCACCCGCGAAAGCCCATCTTAATGAGAGTCAACTGACGCGTTTCTTAAAACCTTAACAGACCATTTAATTGGGCGGTTTATTTCGTGAATTAAATGGGCAGTTTCTTTCGTCGAATTAATTCAACGAATTAATTCAATCATTTCTTAACAAGTTTTCAAATTCATTGGCGTAATAATAAAATAAGGCCAACGCACGACCTCTGGTTATTTGCGCGTTGAGAAGATTTGAGAAAACCCTTGTATCTTCTTCTCCCTTGCGAAGAACGCGAAGAACGTGAAGAACGTGAAGAACGCCGAACCCGGAAATCGACGATGCTCCCATCCGAGACGTTCTTCCCCGCCCCGATCTCCGATCACCAACCATTTGAGGTGAGTGATTTCGGGTTTCCTCTAAAGGTTCTTTTTGGTTTTAAATGAAACACAGATTTAATTATTTATAATTTAAATCTGTTGTTCTTGGTCCGTTGAGCTCGCCGACGCGACGCCTTCCCACGAAGACGCGACGATCCCCCTCTTCCGCGACGAGCTTTTCCGCGAAGAACGCCCGCGCACGACGACCAACGAGGTAGGGATTTATTTTGGGAATTACCCCCTTTTTATTATTCCCGTAAGTGTTTCTTTAAAAAGTTAAAGAACCGGATTGCGAACAATTTTAATTTTATTAAAATTTTTGTTTCCTGTGTGGAATAAAAATTCTCCCGTTGTTTATATCTAACGCGGAGGGTGCGGGCCAAACGAACACGGCCTGACAACCCTCCGCCGTTCTTCGTTTTTGTGCGGATTTGACGGGCGACGAGGGAACGTGCCGCAACGGAAGTTTGATGATCCCGCAGTGAAGAACGAGTCCTGGAAGGAGCAACGACGCAGACGGGAAGAAAAACGGGCCACCAGAGCGACTCCGGCGCCGGCGCGGGTCACCGGCACGGCGGCGCCCGGCGCGCCGCCGGATGAGACCGCCGCGGCACCGGCCGCGGTGGCGGTGCTCGCGGGACGCGACTGAAGCCGCGTCCGGTGCCAGGAGACACCCCGCGGGTGTCCCGCGGGTGTCACGCGGGTGTCACGCGGGGGCAGCGGCACCCCCCGCGTCACCCGGGACGCGGCTTCAGCCGCGTCCGGTTGGCCGGCCGACACCCCGTGTGTGTCGCAGGGGTGTCACGCGGGGCGGCGGCTCCCCCCGCGTCGGGCCGCTCGGCCGCTCGGCTAAGCCGAGCTGGACCGGCCCTGGCCGAGCCAGACCGGTCCGACCGGGTCGGACCGGGTCGGACCGGGTTCGGCCGACCCAGGGGGGGTCGGCCCGGGCCCGTACCCCCCGTCTTCGGACGGTCTTCGTTCAAACGCCCGTAACTTGAGCTACGTGCCTCCAAACGACTCTCCGTAAGAGGAAACGCGATCCTTGGATCGAGACGGTCGTTTCGGTATATCGCACTCAAGGTTTCGGAATACTTTTAGTTCGGCTGGGTTGGTTCGTACACGAAACCAACTGGGCCCTCGGAGCGGAAACGCTCATATCTTGAGCCACGGACGTCCGATTGACGTGCCGTCAGCTTTGTTGAATTCCTCTAAGTGAGACGGATCTTTTGGCATACTTCGACCGAGTTTTGGACGCAGGTGGAGTGCGGTCGAGTTGGTTTTGCCTTAAAAACCAACCGGTCCCCTAGGACGAAAATGCCAATAACTCTCAGACCGGGCGTCTGATTGACGCGCCGTCTGCGACGTTGAGTTCCTGTTGACGATACGGAACTTTTGGATACATCAACTTTGGACTTTGTGTCAGTTGATGTATCAGCATCTCGGCTCGTGGAGTGGACCCTCCCGAACGAGCTTGTTGTTTGTGGGAACCCTAGTGCTGGCTGCGACTGCTACTTCGACAGCGACGACTGTGCAGAGATCCTCCGTGGACTCCGACGACGATCGTGCAGAGATCCTCAGTGGACTGCGGCGACGACTGTGCAGAGATCCTCAGTGGACTGCGACGACTACTACACTCAGCGATCCTCCGTGGATCAGTGCTACAGGTCATGTGTGGGCCCGGTCCTGTGTGGGCCCGATCCTGTGTGGGTCTGATCCTGTGTGGGTCCGCGCTCAGCGGTTCTGTGTGAGCCAGCGCCTATAGGTCCTGTGTGGGCCCGATCCTGTGTGAGTCATTGCGGGGGTTAGTTACCTATTGATCCTTTGTGGGTTCGACGACTTAGATGGATCATTGATCATCTTTATCGTCATCCGAAGAAGTATACCTGTGTGAGATGAATCTTGTGTTTCTCTCATTTGTGGATTGTGTTGAGCCATCCTGTGTGGATTTACTGTTTACTCTCCTTTGTGGATTGTGTTGAGCTATCCTGTGTGGGTATACGTTTTTCTTTCCTGTGTGGACTGGGTTGTGGTTGGTCTCGGACGTTGGAGCCGAACGGGAATTGATGACTTAGGTATATGTATGGGCATATACCTAAGCCGTGTCAGACGTTACTTCGTGATTGTATCTTTCCTTTGTGGATTATCCTTTGTGGATTTCGGGAGACCTTCGGGGGTCTCGGGGTCCCTACTGAGTAGCTTATACTCACCCCTGCACGGGCTTTGCCCGCACTACGTTGTGTTGGTTGCAGACGACGGACAGTGCTGATCGTGGTGAAGGCGTGCGGAGCAGGACGGTACCTGGAGGTGGACCACTGGGCGGGACGTACTCGGAGCAGTCAGGTGGACCCGAGGAGCAGTGGAGGCTATCTGTACCCACCCTTCAGGTGGGACTTCCAGAGGACGGCTCGACGCTGCAGTTTTCCCTTTCAGTTGCTGTTTTTCCTTTCAGTTGTACTTTACAATTGGGCTTGTATTTCCGACCCCTTTTACTTTCAGCACAGCTTGTACCGTTTTTACCCAGTGTTTACTTTTCCGCTTGCTTACTCTATGGTGCTTGTTTACTTTTCAAAGGCAATTCCTTCCCTTTTTTTTGGGATTTACGCCTTGGTGCTAGTCGCCAGCCCCTGACCTATGGAAGGCGGGCTTGGGGTAGTCACGGCACGGGCCCCGAGGACGGGTCCTGACAAATTGGTATCAGAGCTGGTCGGTTCTACCGCAGACTCTGATCTTTATTCTATGTGAAGAAATAGTGTTTAGCGTATTGAGTGTGGTTATCAGTCCAGGGAGTCCAGTGTTGGTGCGGCGGCCGACGTATCCATACACCAGGACCCTGACTTCTGATTTCCGACGTAATGCACGAAAACATTGATTGCATGTGTGTTTCAAGTTTTCTTCGTGATTACTTGTGTCATCTCACCAGGTATACTGTTCTGACCGTGGCGCACATGTTTTTTTTTCAGGATGGCACGACGACAGCAGCCAGCTAGGGTTCCTAGAGTAGAGCGCGACGACAGCCCGCCGAGCGATGAGGCCTCGGTACAGGGCCCGTTGACAGCAGAGGCACCGGCGGTACATTTACCCGCCGAGCCCCCGATGCTTCCAGCACTGGCAGCTGACGACGCACGATGCCTCGGAGCTCTGCACGAGTTCCAGCGCCAGCGACCACCCATGTTCCGTGGGGAGTCGGACCCCCAGGCAGCCGAGGACTGGCTGGAGGCGATCGTCCGAGTTTTCAGGCTAGTGAGGACACCAGTAGACCTCATGGTGATCCTCGCGGCGAGCCTACTACACGCAGCAGCAGGGTGATGGTGGAGCCTGATGATCCAGGTACACGATGAGGCCACCCTCATCTGGACGGACTTCGAGATCCTCTTCCGCTCAGAGTTCGTCCCGGCCACCCTCCGTGCGGTGCGCATCCAGGAGCTTCTTCAGCTGCGGCAAAGCAGCTTGACGGTCGCCTAGTACGCGGCGAGGTTCACCGACCTTTCTCGCTACTCGACAGACATGGTACGGGACCCCTTCTTCTGGGCCCGGACCTTCGAGCAGAGATTGAGACACGAGATCCGGGCATCGCTGATCTCCCTCAGCATCCCGACCCAGGCAGGAGTGCTAGAGCGATCCCTTCTGATCGAGAGCTTCCTGGCTGAGTCCACAGCGAGACCTACCGCAGGGCGGCAGGTAGCGGAGTCTTCGGAAGCTGGTAGCCGACGGATGACTAAGGGTTCCAGGTAGACCAGACCTTCCGGCAGACGAACTCGGGACACTGGCTCAGCAGTGCGGGGCACACAGCACGGAGCCACTCTTCCGAGAGGCAGGCAGTGCTACGAGTGCGGCGGGCAGGGCCACATGGCTCATGACTGCCCGACCCGTCGTACCGAGGGGCAGCAGACGGTGGAGGGACCACCCAGGCAGAGGCAGATGGTCGATCGTGGCGGTCCGCAGGGAGGAGGCGGACGAGGCAGAGGAGCTGGCCGAGCAGCAGGTGGTGGGCGACGCTTTGAGGCTCTGCCACCACCACCACCAGGAGGCCCGCCCCGACCACAGGGGGCTGGCGGGCAGAGACAGGCTCAGCTCCAGGAAGCGGAGGCCTACGACCACGGTGCACCAGAGATGATTTGAGTTACGATCTGTGTCTATTCCACCCTTGCTGCAGTTCTGATAGACACAGGAGCGAGTCACTCTTTCATATCCACTGCCCTTGTTCAGAGCTCGGAGATTCCAACAGAGCCGTTGGCTCGATCCTTACGGCTAGAGACTCCTACGGGAGAAGACTTGACGATTACGCACTGGTTCCGGTAGTGTGAGCTTACTCTAGGAGGCGAGAGCTTCGGCTGGGATCTTCTTGTAGCGGCGTCGAGGCCTTACGACGTCATCTTGGGCATGGATTGGTTATCTACGGTCCATGCACAGATTGATTGCATTAGGCGCAAGGTGCGATGTGTGCGCACCGACGGGAGCAGGTTCACCTTCACCGGCGAGAAGGGAGCCTTAGCAGCACAGGATGGACTCACGCAGAGGAGAGGTCAGCCCATCACTCATCAGTTGGCTAGCCTCATCCTTGGAGCAGTTGACGTGCAGAGTCCAAGTTTTCCTGCAGTGGTGGATCAGTATGCAGACGTCTTCCCCGACAACGTTCTAGGGCTACCTCCTCGCAGAGAGGTAGACTTTTATATTGATCTGTACCCCGAGACAACCCCGATATCCACTCCAGCATATCGGATGGCCCCCGCCGAGCTTCGAGAGCTACGGGTACAGTTGGAGGACTTACAGGGCAAGGGGTTCATTCGAACCAGTTTTTCACCCTGGGCTTCCCCGATTTTGTTCGCCAAGAAGGCGGATGGGAGCTTGTGACTGTGTGTCGACTATCGTCGCCTGAACCAGGTGACTGTGAGGAACAAGTATCCGCTACCCAGGATTGATGATCTCTTGGACCAGCTCAAGGGAGCACGGTGGTTCTCAAAGATATACCTCAGGTCAGGCTATCATCAGCTCAGAGTTCGAGATGAGGATGTGCAGAAGACGGCCTTCAGGTGTCGGTATGGACACTATGAGTTCTTGGTTATGCCTTTCGGCGTAACCAATGCCCCAGCAGTGTTCATGAGCCTCATGAACAGGATATTCCAGCCATACCTCGATCGATTTGTCGTAATATTCATCGACGACATCTTGGTGTACTCGACCACCGAAGAGGAGCACGCCTACCACTTGCGTGTTGTACTAGACACACTCTGAGAGCACCAGCTTTATGGAAAGCTCTCGAAGTGTCAGTTCTGGTTACATGAGGTCCACTTCTTGGGGCACGTCATTTATGAGGCGGGAGTTGCAGTGGATCCCGCGAAGATCGAGGCAGTGCTAGCTTGGGAGCCACCCAAGAGCGTGATAGAGGTGCGGAGTTTATTGGGCCCAGCCGGATACTATCGGAGATTTGTGCCGGACTTCTCCAGAGTTGCGACCCCACTCTTAGCATTGACGAAGAAGGGGAAACCCTTCGCGTGGTCAGACAGATGTCATCAGAGCTTCCAGGAGCTGAGGCAGAGGTTGACCAGCACACCTATCTCGAGGTTGCCTGAGGAGGGATTTGGATACATAGTCTACTGCGATGTATCAGGGACCGGACTCGGGTGTGTCCTAATGTAGGAGCGGGCCGTGATTGCCTATGGATCACGTCAGTTGAGGCCGCATGAGTAGAACTACGCTACCCATGACCTGGAGTTAGCAGCAGTGGTCTTCGCTCTGAAGACATGGCAGCACTATCTAATGGGCGAGCGCTTTACAGTCTTTTCTGACAACCAGAGTCTCAGGTACATCTTCTCTCAGAAGGACCTGAACCTGAGACAGCGGCGATGGCTCGAGTTCCTCTAGGACTATGAATTTGAGATAGTCTATACTCCTGGGAAGGGGAACGTGGTAGCTGATGCCCTCAGCAGGAGGACGGGCATCCAGCTACTTGAGGAGGCGACATAGCAGCTAGCCGCCTTGCAGATATCCTTCGTGGATAGAGACGGAGCAGCCTTCCTTCAGTCTCTCACAGTCTCTCCTCCACTTCTACAGCAGGTCAGAGAGGCACATCATGGGGATGCTGATTGTGAGACACGGCGTGCACAGATATCCTCAGGACAGGCACCTGATGGTTTCTCCTTTGGAGAAGAGCACGACGTCATTTTCAGAGGATGTACCTTGGTACCAGTCGCTTTACGAGAGGAGGTGTTGAGAGAGTTTCACACTTCTCCTTTAGCAGTACATCCTGGAGTGGTGAAGATGTACCAGGATCTCAGACGACAACACTGGTGGCTGGGCATGAAGAAGGTTGTGGCAGAGTTCATTTCACAGTGCCTCACCTGCCAGTAGGTGAAGGCAGAGCACCAAGTACCAGCAGGCTTGGTACAGCCCTTGGAGGTCCCAGAGTGGAAGTGGGACGGGATATCTATGGACTTCGTGACTGGACTTCCACGCACTTCTAGAGGTCACGACTCCATTTGGGTTATTGTTGACCAACTCACCAAGTCGGCACACTTCTTACCCATTCGAGATCAGGGCTCAGTGGAGAGCTTGGGGCGTCTCTACGTTCAGGAGATTGTACGACTTCACGGTGTTCCATCGACTATCATCTCCGATCGGGACGCTCGCTTTACTTCCCGGCTTTGGAAGGGGTTGCAGGAGGCGTTCGGGACGCGGCTACGTCTGAGCACCGCCTTTCACCCTCAGACGGATGGTCAGACGGAGAGGACCATTCAGACCCTCGAGGACATGCTCTGTGCATGTGTCCTCGACTTTGGTCACAGCTGGGAGGACCACCTACCCTTGGTGGAGTTCGCGTACAACAACAGCTACCACTCCACCATCGGGATGGCACCCTATGAGGTGTTGTACGGCAGGCCTTGCAGATCTCCTTTGTGCTGGACAGACCCTGGGGAGTCATCACTTGTGGGACCAGAGATGGTCCGGGCCACGACAGAGAAGGTCCAGCTCATCTAGGAGCGGATGAGGACAGCACAGAGCCGGCATAAGTCATATGCTGACAGGAGGCGAAGGCCACTAGAGTTCGAGGATGGCGACCACGTCTTCTTGCGTGTCTCACCTCGACGTAGTTTGCGGAGATTTGGCCGATGCGGCAAGTTGTCTCCACACTTCATCGGGCCTTTCCAGGTCCTCAACAGGATTGGCGAGGTGGCTTATCACCTGGATCTACCACCTCAGTTGCACCGAGTGCACGATGTCTTCCACGTATCCCAGCTAAGGAGATACGTGCACGACCCGACACACATCATCGACTATGGGGAGCTAGACATGAATGATGGGGCGACTTTTGCGGAGGTCCCAGTGGAGATATAGGATCGACAGGAGTGGGTCCTACGTGGGCGATTGATTCCTCTTGTGCGCATCAGATGGCAGCACGAGAACCTCCAGGAGAGAACTTGGGAGCGGGAGGCTCAGATGCGTGCTCAGTACCCACATTTGTTTCCTTAGTTTTGATGTATCTTTACGGGGACGTAAATTCCTGAGGTGGGAGTAATGTAAAGACCCGTAAATTTCAATGAATTTTTTTTCTTAATTTTCTTTGGAATTTTACAAGAGCGCAGTCTCTGACGTCACCTGATTCCGAGGCCCGGTGTGCCCGAAATCATTTTTCGAAGTTTGGCTCGGGTACGTTCAGTGAACGGACGAGTGTGTTTTTCTAACTTTTGAACCGGTGCCCGGAATCGAATTCTGAGGGCTCCGATGAAATCACAGCGCTGGTATTCGCTTAGAAACGCCTCTTCTGGAGTTGCGTTTGCTCGGGTGTGGTTTTTAATTTTCGGGCTTAAAGTTAAGAAATAAAATAATTTTGCGACAACTTTATTTTATTTCACTTAAGCCACTTGGAAGCCACTTGAAGCCACTTAATGACGGCTTGAACTAAGTTAAACCGGATAGGATGCTATCCATAAATATACTACCCCCTTGGTAGGATATTTGTGAGGTGGGGCCCACACGAGCCCCGCCGTTTCTTTCCGCTAAGAAACGCACCCGCGAAAGCCCGTCTTAATGAGAGTCAACTGACGTGTTTCTTAAAACCTTAACAGACCATTTAATTGGATTGTTTATTTCGTGAATTAAATGGGCAGTTTCTTTCGTCGAATTAATTCAATCGTTTCTTAACCAGTTTTCAAATTCGTTGGCGTAATAATAAAATAAGGCCAATGCACGACCTCTGGTTATTTGCGCGTTGAGAAGATTTGAGAGGACCCTTGTATGTTCTTCTCCCTTGAGAAGAACGCGAAGAACGCGAAGAACGCGAAGAACACCGAACCCGGAAATCGACGACGCTCCCATCCGAGACGTTCTTCCCCGCCCCGATCTCCGATCACCAACCATTTGAGGTGAGTGATTTCGGGTTTCCTCTAAAGGTTCTTTTTGGTTTTAAACGAAACACAGATTTAATTATTTATAATTTAAATCTGTTATTCTTGGTCCGTTGAGCTCGCCGACGCGACGCCTTCCCGCGACGACGCGACGATCCCCCTCTTCCGCGACGAGCTTTTCCGCGAAGAACGCCCGCGCGCGACGACCAACGAGGTAGGGATTTATTTTGGGATTTACCCCCTTTTTATTATTCCTGTAAGTGTTTCTTTAAAAAGTTAAAGAACCGGATTGCGAACAATTTTAATTTTATTAAAATTGTTGTTTCCTGTGTGGAATAAAAATTCTCCCGTTGTTTATATCTAACGCGGAGGGTGCGGGCCAAACGAACACGGCCCGACAACCCTCCAACGTTCTTCGTTTTTGTGCGGATTTGACGGGCGATGACGGAACGTGCCGCAACGGAAGTTTGATTATCCCGCAGTGAAGAACGAGTCCCGGGAGGAGCAACGGCGCAGACGGGAAGAAAAACGGGCCACCGGAGCGACTCTAGCGGCCCGCGAAAGCCGGCGGCGGCGCGGGTCTCCGGCACGGCGGTGCCGGCACCCGGAGGCGGCGGCGCCCGGCGCGCCACAGGACGAGACCGCCGCGGCACCGGCCGCGGCGGCGGCGCTCGCGGGACGCGGCTGAAGCCGCGTCCGGCGCCAGGAGACACCCCGCGGGTGTCACGCGGGGGCGTCGGCACCCCCCGCGTCACCCGGGACGCGGCTTCAGCCGCGTCCGGTTGGCCGTCCGACACCCCGCGTGTGTCGCGGGGGTGTCACGCGGGGCGGCGGCTCCCCCCGCGTCGGGCCGCTCGGCCAAGCCGAGCTGGACCGGCCCTGGCCGAGCCAGACCGGTCCGACCGGGTTGGACCGGGTCGGACCGGTTCGGACCGGGTTCGGCCGACCCAAGGGGGGGGGGGGGGGGGTCGGGGCGGGTCGGCCCGGGCCCGTACCCCCCGTCTTCGGACGATCTTCGTTCAAACGCACGTAACTTGAGCTACGGGCCTCCAAATGACTCGCCGTCAACGGCAACGCGATCCTTGGATCGAGACGGTCGTTTCGGTATATTGCACTCAAAGTTTCGGAATACTTTGAGTTCGGCCGGGTTGGTTCGTACATGAAACCAACCGGGCCCTCGGAGCGGAAACGCTCATATCTTGATCCACGGACGTCTGATTGACGTGCCGTAAGCTTTGTTGAATTCCTCTAAGTGAGACGGATCTTTTGGCATACTCCGCCCGATGTTTGGATGCAGGTGGAGTGCTGTCGGGTTGGTTTTGCCTTAAAAACCAACCGGGCCCCTGGGACGAAAATGCCAATAACTCTCAGACCAGGCGTCCGATTGACGCGCCGTCTGCGACGTTGAGTTCCTGTTGACGATACGGAACTTTTGGATACATCAACTTCGGACTTTGTGTCAGTTGATGTATCAGCCTCTCGGCTCGTGGAGCGGACCCTCCTGAACGAGCTTGCTGTGTGCGGGAACCCTAGTGCTGGCTACAACTGCTACTTCGACAGCGACGACTGTGCAGAGATCCTCCGTGGACTCCGACGACGACCGTGCAGAGATCCTCAGTGGACTGCGGCGACGACTGTGCAGAGATCCTCAGTGGACTGCGACGACTACTGCACTCAGCGATCCTCCGTGGATCAGTACTACAGGTCCTGTGTGGGCCCGGTCCTATGTGGGCCCGGTCCTGTGTGGGCCCGGTCCTGTGTGGGCCCGATCCTGTGTGGGTCCGATCATGTGTGGGTCCGCGCTCAGCGGTTCTGTGTGAGCCAGCGCCTACAGGTCCTGTGTGGGCCCGATCCTGTGTGGGTCATTGCGGGGGTTAGTTACCTATTGATCCTTCGTGGGTCCGACGACTTAGATGGATCAGTGATCATCTTTATCGTCATCCGAAGAAGTATACCTGTGTGAGTCGAATCTTGTGTTTCTCTCCTTTGTGGATTGTGTTGAGCTATCCTGTGTGGATTGACTGTTTACTCTCCTTTGTGGATTGTGTTGAGCTATCCTGTGTGGATTTACTGTTTACTCTCCTTTGTGGATTGTGTTGAGCTATCCTGTGTGGGTATACGTTTTTCTTTCCTGTGTGTACTGGGTTGTGCTTGGGCTCGGACGTTGGAGCCGAACGGGAATTGATGACTTAGGTATATGTATGGTCATATACCAAAGTCGTGTCAGATGTTACTTCGTGATTGTATCTTTCCTTTGTGGATTATCCTTTATGGATTTTGGGAGACCTTCGGGGGTCTCGGGGTCCCTACTGAGTAGCTTATACTCACCCCTGCACGGGCTTTGCCCGCACTACGTTGTGTTGGTTGCAGACGACGGACAGCGCTGATCGTGGTGGAGGCGTGCGGAGCAGGACGGTACCTGGAGGTGGACCACTGGGCGGGACGTACTCAGAGTGTTCAGGTGGACCCGAGGAGCAGTGGAGGCTATCTGTACCCACCCTTAAGGTGGGACTTCCAGAGGACGGCTCGACGCTGCAGTTTTCCCTTTCAGTTGCTGTTTTTCCTTTCAGTTGTACTTTACAGTTGGGATTGTATTTCCGGCCCCTTTTACTTTCATCACAGCTTGTACCGTTTTTACCCAGTGTTTACTTTTCCGCTTGCTTACTCTGTGGTGCTTGTTTACTTTTCAAAGGAAATGCCTTCCCTTTTTGTTAGGATTTACGCCTTGGTGCTAGTCGCCAGCCCCTGGCCTATGGAAGGCAGGCTTGGGGTAGTCACGGCACGGGCCCCGAGGACGGGTCCTGACAAAGAAAATTTTTTCAAATATCATTATTCCCTTTAGATATTCTTGTTAGTCTAATGAAAAGTGTTGATTTCATTAGGCAATTAACTACAACTCAAATAGCATTATTCCCTTTAGATATTCTAGGGAATCCAATGATGAAATCCATGGTAATTTGTTCCCATTTCCATTCTAGTATGGGTAATTTTTGTAACATACACTTGTACTTATATCTCTCATCCTTAACCTTCTGACATACTAGGCATCGAGATATAAACTCTACAATATCTTTATTCATGTTATCTCATCAAAAATATTATTTCATATCTCTATACATTTCATACTTCTAATATGAATAGATAATGGTGAACTATGAGATTCATACAAAATATTATTTATGGGAAACATACATGATTCCTAAACCTTATCATTCCATAAAAATCATGGTAAAATTCATTAATATTAATCACTTTCTTCTATAGTTATATATCATCCTTCTATGCCTATTTAATCCTCACATGGATGTATGGTTAAACATTCTTATGGGAAAGATAGGATTTATCCCTATTTATCTAGATTTCAAGTTCCATATTCTATAAATCCATAAGTATTGGATCTCTTTCAATACTTATCTTGTAAAAACTAGAATGGTCCTTCAAACTCAAAGCATCAACCACCTTATTCGCCAACCTAGGGTGGTAATGTATTAAGCAGACATAATTTTTAATTATCACCAACCATATTCTCTAAAACATATTCAACTCTTTCTATGTGAATATATACTTAAAGATTTTATGATCCATATATATTTCACACCTTTCACCAGAAAGATAACACATCCATATTTTAAACGCAAAAAATTACACTAGTAGCTCCAAATCATGAGTCGGGTAATTTTTCTCATATATTTTCAATTGTAATGATGCATATACTATCACCATGTCATTCTGCATGAGGAAATATCCCAATTTCTTCTTCAATGCAACACTAAAGACCATAAACCATTCTCCACTATAGGGTAGTGTGAGTACAGTTTCATTGAACAACCTTCTCTTAAGGCCATTGAAATTATCTTTACAGTCATTTGTCTACAAGAACTTAACCCCCTTTCAAGTCAACTTGGTGAGTAGATTATATAGTAATGATAAATATCTCACAAACCATCATTAGTATCTAGTTATCCCAATAAAATTACAGATTTTGGTTACTGTGATTGGTCTAGGACATTACTCAATAATTTCCATATCTTAATGATCCACTTATATACCCTCAATTGAGATTATATGACCCAATAATGATAATTTTTTAATCCAAAATTCACACTTGGTAAATTTATCATACCACTTCTCCTTCCTCAGGTTCTTCATCATAATTCTTAAATAATCTCCATGTTCTTCCTTTATCTTTGAATATATAATAATATCATCTATAAAGACTACCAAAAACTAATCAAGTTAATATCTAATGGATCTATTTATTAAATACATGAATATAATAGGGTAATTAGTAAGTCTAAATACCATCACTGCAAATTCATAATGCCAATACCTCATACAGAAGGCTATTTTGGGTATATCCCCCTTATTAACCCTCAATTTATAATATCTATAATAAAGTTCCATATTGGAAAATTATTTATCTCCTCATAATTTATTAAAAAATCATAAATATGGGGTATAAGATAGTTATTGTTGACAGTGATCTTGTTAAGTTCCCAGTAATCAATGCAAAGATGCATTGACCCATCTTTTTTAATAACAAAAAGAATAGGTTCACCACATCATGATACAATAGGTCATATGGATATATTATCAAGATTATTATTGAGTTTTTTATTCAATTTATATAACTTAATCAAACCCATTCAATATGGAGTCTTTGAAATAGGCATAGCACTAGGTATGAGTTCTATTTAAAACTCAACATCACGATTTGGAGGAAGACTAGGAAAATATTTTGGAATGGCATCAAAAAACTCTCATACAATAGGTATATACTCAATTTTGAGTTTCTCTCAAACTATTTGAGATAAATATTTTTCATGAATAGGTAGTAATACTCATACAATGGAAGTAAATTATATTGGAAGTTCATATTCATCCTCATGCTAAAAGATGACCATAGTTTGATTAATAATATCAGATGTGACTTCCCTTCCTCAATAATTGATATGGTTTATATATATATATATCTAATTTATTCCTAAAATCACATCAAATTAATCTCTAGGGAGACTCACAAGATTTTTATGAATTACATTCCCACAAACTTCCATCATCGAGAAGCTATATACTTGAGATGTGATCATCGTATCATTAAAAGTTTTTACTCCTGTCTCAATATCTAATTATTGAGAATATGAATTAATATTCCTATATACTTTTATTATAATAATATAAAATAATATACTTTAATATTTTAGCATTCCTACCACCACCTTAACTTTATCATTCTATCTTTGTTTCCCTTCTAAAACCAAAATGGCTAGTGTGAACATCAAACAACATACTGAGAAATATTATAATCATGAAAAGATAATTCATATGATATCTAATTCATAATAAATTATTTTTAATTTATGACACCTTAGTTTTAACCTAGGACATCCATGGTGATTATCTATTAAAATCGTTTATAATAGTTTATAAAGAAAATGTGAATTAACCCAAGCATATCCCTTGAGAGTGTCAAACTAGGTGCGTGGTAAGGGCCCATTCATTGTATGATAGAATGATGGAAAATATATACTTGACCAACTCTTTTCAAGGAAATTACCCCTAGATACAGCTATACAAAAACCATTTCTACTTATAGTATCCATATAGGGATGTACTGTTAGGAAAACCACAAAGTCCTTACCTTTCTAAAACTATTGGAAGTTATCATATACTTAGGATTATCCCCAGGGTTTTCAATAAAGTTTTCTAATAATAATCTCTAAAAATAACTAAACTCTGCTCTAATGCCAACTGAGGCACCTAGTCATTTTATTCCAAAATATTTCATCCATTTAGATGATTATTCAATATATCTAATAACATTACATTCTCTATAACTGTAAAGGTTTGGTGTACTTAGATACAAGATATATGAACATCTTATTTAGGTAAAACCCTCATATTCTCTCATAAATTTATTCTAAAATTTTACCCTTTTTGAAAGACCCTACTTAAAACCTTTCTTCATAACCTAGGGAAAAGGAAATATAAGAAATGGTGAGCTAAGTCTCTTGTTAAGGGTAAACATGGGAGATATCAATCAATTATCATATATAATCATATGATAAGAATAAGGGTATGAGATCATGATCATGACTTAAAAAGTTCATAATCAATATATCATAGATCATAATCATGATTCATATCATAAAACCTTATAATTTCAAAATACATCAATCAAAAGAGTGAGGAATCATCATAAATCAATCATGAACTATGAGTTCAAATCATAAGCATAAAAACATATCATAAGAGTTTTGAACCATAATAGGCATATAAACCATATCATATGTCAAGTTTAACTACAAATTCCATTATATACTAGTTTATTAAGAATCAACACAAGTTTCCCACATCATAATGGATCATTCATCAACACATGTTTCCAATATCATAGTGGATCAGGCATCCCTACCAATTTCCCATAGTGGATCGAGCACATCAACTCATTTATCGTAATTATCTCATGATATATAAGTCTTTACCCAATTAATTAGAGGTATTTAATGGAACCACCCATAGTATAATGAAAATAATACATGTATGTGCCATAATATCATAAAATATATATCATTTTATCATAGTATAACTTATATTAAATAAATGGGTTTCAAAAACATTTCATTATTTCATCCTAGCATTGCCCATAGGAAATGAATGGGTTTTGTAAATATCTCATCATAATAATCATAAACCATCTGGAGAAAGAATAAGGATGTTATAATTATATCATATCCCCATTAAATTATAATTAATATCAATGTATGTTATCAGAAATAAAAATGTATTTAAAAGACCATTGGAATATTTCTTGAGAAAAATAACCTTTTTTATTTTGAAACCAGTTATTTAAAGTCTAAAAATTTATAAATTATTATGAAAAGTAATTTATTTAAAAAAACTATGAAAACTTGTAAAGTAAGGTTCAAATTATTTAGCAGTCATGATGGTGGGAAATTATGTTCATGTCGTAATCATTAAAATAAAAAAAATCGCACCTTTGGTAAAAAAATACCTCATTCAAAAAAATGAAAATAAGATAATTAAAAAAATTATAAAAAGTAAAAAATAGGTTAAAATTAATATAAAAATAATTTGATGAATTAAAAAACATTCTTGAAAACATTTTATAAAATTGGATATGCAAGAAAAGGGTTTTTTGACTAAAAGAGGAGAAATAAGATTGGCTTTTTTTAAAACATTTTCTGAACCATTTTGAGTACCAAAGAGAGTAAAATTATGATAAAACTTCAATATTTTAAAACTAAAAATTGGATAAAAAATAAAAAATTAATGGTTTTATCATATAAGGATATTATAGTTTCCCTCAATGTAAATTCAATCATAAACAATCCTGATTAAAATGATATTGAAACATAAATCCCTTACCTCAAGTCTCATCTTGCTTTATATGTGTTTAAAACTCCTTTATAATAAATATAGATTTGTTATATGTCGATTACATGTAAATAATAATATATATCATACCATATATGATTTAATTATGACATCTTATCACCCATTTAATAACAATTCTTTATTAAAAGTATTGTTTCATGTGATAAATGCTTCTTTTTTCATGCATGTTTCGGTCTGGTAGTTTTGGTCCTTATACTTTGATCATGGTTCCATAATCTAAAGAATTTCAATCATTTAATTATTACCATGTTTAATAATTATATATACTTTTATAAAAATTCATATACATTGGTGATGAAAAATTAATTGCATCACTTCGTGGAGACGGTAATCTGTATATATGCACGAGTGATGTTTCCACTTTTCGATGGATGGAACAAAAGAAAGTTAAATAATAATTAAACTTTAAAAAATATAATAATATAATAAATATCATATATATTCATTAAATATATCATTATAACCATAAATTTTAAGTGATGATGAAAAATGAAATGCATCGCTTCGTGGAGGTGGTAATCCACACGTACACATGAGCAATGATTTATTTTCCCATATAATGGAAAGGAGGTGGATAATGGATGTTACATAATTATAATAAAAATTAATTATATTTAAGATACTAAATTAATTATTTTTATAATGTATACCATATATTTTATATGAGGTGGAAGAATAAATAAAATTAAATGTACATGGTTAAGAGTTATACCTCTTCATTGAGAAACTTTATTTGGTTTGCACATTAAGCCTTAAAAGGATGGTATTTTGGAAATATAAGAAGATTTGGGACATGGGTAAGGAATATGTGATAATATTAGGGTGGGTATTATCTGATATATAAGGCTCAAACTTTTTTAATAAGGGAGGATATGTGGTTCCCTTTTATAAGTGAGGGGAGGGGCACCCATGGAATTACCTAAAGTATTAAATTAATATATATTAATTTTCAGGTTCTAGAGGAACTAAATTGATATATTTAAAATATAGGATGAGTATAATTATAAATACTATCATATAATAATATTTATAAAAGTTTAGGTGATTTTTTAACCCTTATCTATTAGTTTTAACCCCTTGTTAACTCTTTTAACAATTACTATGATATCAAAGTTATTTACTCTTTAGGGGTCAATAATGTTACTATAAAAGGACAAGTGACCTATAAGGGGAAAATTATTTAAATTATAGACCATATAACATTCACTTGGCTTAATATAATATTTTTATGAATTTTAATTCATTTAATAAAATATTATTTAACATAAGATACCATTAAAGTCATTTTTGGTACTATTCAGATAGTTTGCCTTTAAAGACAACATGATTGAAATGAAATTAAAATAAAAACTTTTAAAACATCACTATTATGTTATATTTATCTAAAAAATTCATGTAACATAATAATTCATCTAAATTATATTACTTTTAATATTTTTAAAAATCATTTATTTTATTTTTCTAGTACTTGAAAAAATATTATGTCAGCTTTTCATAAGCATTTAAGGTAATTATTACATCATTAAAAATTAAAAATAAATTACCATGATAAAAAAATTAATTCATATTTAAAATAATATTTTATAATTGAAAATAACTTATTTTATCCTTATGAAAAAATATCATATATATTAAAGAAAAGAGAGTGACATTTTGTATTTATCTTTTTCTTAAAATAATATAATGGTCGTTGTCACAGAAAAATGGCACAAAGTTTCTATATCTTAGGATATTTTATGATTATGTTAAAATTAAACTCATATAATAAAAATAATTCAGGTGTTAGATATATTTTTTTAAAGTTTTATCACATTATTTTTAACCATAATTACCCAATTTACCCTTATCAAGCTGACAAATATTTATCACATAAACTATTAATAATGACCAAAAATAGAAGGATCCTATTTACCAAATTTGAACCTTATAATTCCAAATATGGAATCCATTATTAAATATTAAATTTCTATAAGACTTTGAAATCCATTTTAAAATAAGAACACAAAATGCAATGAAAACTATTTTTATAAAAAAATAATAATTTTAAGCATAAAACTAGATTTATTCTTATATCATGCCTAGTAAACACTATTATATGAATGTTAAATAATAATATTGAATATTTAATCTGTATATTTAATTAAAATAATTCATTGATAATTATTAATTCAATTTATTAAGATAAAAACACATTATATAGATAAAAATAGCTTTTCATAAAAAAAACATCTCTTTTACTTTCAATTGATTTTATTTTTATTTCTAATCAATTTAAAAACGACGAATTAATTTTATACATGTGTAAAAAGTAATTTTTCATAATTTATTTATCCCTATTAATACCTTCCAATCCAACAACTAGGTGATAACTATCATATTAAATAATAATATATCTACAGTAAATTTTGGTTCATTAAAACTCAGTGTTGCATGTAAAGAAAGCTATCAAAGAAATTAAATTTATTTAAATATAAATATATCATAAAATATCTGTGTGTTACATTCTACCCCCTTATAATAATTTCACCCTTAAAATTTTATCACTTAAATATAAAAAACTAGGGATTATTCTTTCTCATCATATCCTCAGTTTTTCATGTAGCTTCCTCTAATTTATAGTTTCTATAAAAAACATTAACCAGGTAAGTGGTATTGTTTCATAGCACCTTCTCTCTACATTCCAAAATATCCATAGTTTGATCCTTATAATAGAGATCATGCTCTATTTTTATGATTTTTTATTTCATTACATGTGAAGAATCAGGTGCATACTTCCTCCAAAGAGATACATGGAACACATCATGTACTTGAGAGAGATTCAGTGGAAGTATTGAGTGATAATCTATAGTCTTGATATGATCAATAATTTCGAAGGAGTTGACATATCTAAGGCTCAGATTTAACTTCTTTCAAAATCCCATAACCTTATTCCAAGGGGATATTCATAAGAATACCTTATCACAAACTTCAAACTCTAGATCTCATCAATGATTGTCAACAAAACTTTTTTGTTGACTCTAAGTTTCCCTTATGTGTTACTAAATATCTATGGCCTTCTATAACATTTTTTTATCTAGATCAGGTCCTAATAGATTTATCTCTCTAACTTCATCCCAACACATTTGATTTTTTTACTTCCTTCCTAGAGGGTTTCATAAGGATCCATCTGAATACTTGAGTTAAATTTATTATTGTAAGAAAATTACAAAAAGAAAGTTATTGATCCAAAACAGATTTTAAATATATAGAGAAATATATAAAGATGTCTTATAGAGTTTGAATTTTCCACTCAAACTAACCATCTGTCTAAGTATGATATGCAGTACTAAAACTCAACTTTTTATCCAGATCCTGCTAAATACTTCTTCAAAACTTTGAGGTAAACCTTAGATCACAATCAGATACAAAAAAATGTGGTAATCCATCCAATATTACCACTTTCTTAATATATATATTATAAATCTTATCAAGAGAGAAATATTATCTAATTTTAATGAAATGTGCTAATTTTTTAAGTTGATTGACTATAACCTAAATAGAATTATCCCCTTTAGATGTTTTGGGGAGTCTGATGATGAAATACATGGTAATGTATTCCCATTTACATTATGGTATTATAGGTAATTGTTGTAACATCCCATTAGAATTATGTCTCTCAACCTTAACTTGTTGATATATTGGGCATAAAGATGCATACTCTTCAATATCTCTTTTCATGTTATCCCGCCAGAAATACTCCTTCATATCTCTATACATCTTTATACTTTAAGGATGAATAGAGAATGATGAGCTATGTGCTTCACCCAGCATCTCCTTCTTCAAGTATGGTATTGATGAGACACATACTCAGTTCTTGAACCTTATCATTTTATCACAATCATGGTTTAACTTAGTAATATTCCTCACATTCTTCTATAGTTATAAATCCTACTTATGTACCTCTTTAATCCTTTTATGGATGCATGGTTGAACATTTATCTAAGAAATATAGGACCTATCCAATTTCCTCAGAATTTTAAGTTCCATCTTCTAAAAAACAATAAGTATGAGATATATTTCAATCCTAATCATGGAAAAACTAGCATGGTCCTTATAATCTAGAGCACCATCCACATTAATCACCTTTACAGAGAGGTAATATATTGAGAAGTAATAATATTTAATCATATCCAACCATCTTATCAGGCACATATTCAACACATCCTATGTAAATATATACTTAAAGTTTTTATAATTCATATATATGTCACACCTTTCACCATGAAGATAATGTCTTCGTATCTTCACCACAAAAAATACCACTGCCAACTCCAAATCATGAATCGTGTGATTTTTCTCATCTATTTTCAATTGGTGTGAGTAATATGTTATCACTATATCATTATATAAGAGTTCATATACCATTCCATTCTTTAATGTATCACTAAAGATCATAAACCCTTATCTACAATAGGGTAGTGTGAACATAGGTACATTGACCAACCTTCTTGTTAGATCCTTGAAATTATCTTCACATTCATATGTCTACAAGAACTTAACCCCTTTATAAGTTAATTTGGTGAGTGAATTAGATAGTCATGAGAAATATCTCATAAAATGTAAGTGGTATCCAGCTAACCTAATAAAACTAGGTTTTCCAATTATCGTGGTTGGTCTTGAACATTACTAAACTAATTTTGTATTTTAAGTATCCACCAATATACCCTAACTTGAGATTATATGACCCAATAATGAGACTTTCTAAATCTAAAATTCACACTTGGTAAATTTAGCATACAAATTCTCCATCCTCAGGGTCTTCGGAATGATTATTAAATAATATTCATATTCTTCCATGTTATTTGAATATATTTCAATATCATCTATAAAGACTACCAAAAAATTATTAAGGTAATCTATCTAGACTCTATTAATTAAATCCATGAAGATGTCATGAGTATTAGTAATTCCAAATAGAATCACTAAAAATTAATAATGCTCATACCTCATATGGAAAGTTTTCATGGGTATATCCTCCTTCTTAACCCTCAATTTATGATATCCAGAATGAAGTTAAATCTTGTAAAATTATTTATCAAATCATGATTGATCAAACAAATCATCAATATGGGGTAAAGGATACTTTTTCATGATAGTGATCTTATTAAGTTATCAGTAATCAATGCAAAGACACATTGACCTGTCTTTTTTCATAAAAAAAAAGAAGAGGTTCACCCCATCATAATGCACTAGGGTGTGTAAATACTTTATCAATATTCTCTTGGATTTTCTTATTCGATTCCTATAACTCAATCAGATCTATTATATATAGATTATTTGAAATATTTGTATCACCAGGTATAATTTCTATTGAAAACTCTACTTCACAATTTAGAGTAAGACTAGTCAACTCTTCTATAAAGGTATCAAAAAAATATCATACAATAGGCATATACTCAATTTTGAGTTTCTCCCCAACTATTTTATAGAAATATTCCTCATTAATAGGCATTAAGACCCATATAATGGAAATAAATTCCATCGAAAGTTCATATTCATCCTCACATTGAAATACGATCATAGGTTGATTTATAATATCAAACATGTCTTACCTTCCTCAAAAATTGATATGGGATCCATATAGAGAGATTAAATACATTCCAAAAATTATATAAAATTCAACTAGAGGGATACTCACAAGATTTATAGGAAGTACATTCTCATAAACTACAATCAGAGATGAACTATAGACTTAAGATGAGATCATCATATCATTATGAGTTTTTACTTCTTACTCAACATATAATCATTGAGGATATTAATTAACATTACAATATAATTTTTATAATATTAAACTCACATAATATTAATCAATATTTTATCATTCTTATCACCACCTCAACTTCATAGTTCTATCTTCATTCCCTTACTAAACCCAAAAATGGGTAGCGTGATCATCAAACATCATAGTGAGCAATCATATAATCATGAAAAAATAATTCATAGGATTTTTAAATCATGAAACATTCTTTTCAATATATTAAACCTTACGTTTAACCTAGGTCATACATAGTCATTATCCATTTAAATCTTTCATAATGGATTATAAAGAAAATGTGAATTAGCCTAAGAGTATCCCTGAGGAGTGTCAAATCATGTGTGTAGTGAGGGATCATTAACCATGCACCAAAATTATGGCCTGAATATACTAAACCAACTATTTTTGGGGTTATTATCCCTAGATACATATCTTCAAAAATCACATCCACTTATAGTATCTAGATAGGGATGTATTTCTAGGAAAACTATATAATATCTAGCTTACCAAAACTATATAAATTTATCATATACTTAGGCTTATCCCTAGGTTTTTCACCAAAGTTATCTAATTATAATCTATAAAAATAACTAAAATATACTCTAATACCAACTGAGGAAACCCAAATATTTTATATATAAATATTACATCCATTTAGATGGATATTCAATAAATCTAATAACATTACACGCCCCAAAATCGTAAAGGTTTAGAGTAATTGGATACTAGAGACATAAAAATATTATTTAGGTAAAATATTCATCATCTATCATAAATTTATTCTCCCATTATACCCTTCTTAAAATTTTCTACTTAAAAACTTTCTTCATAACCTGGGTAAAGGAAACATAAGGAAGGGCGAGATCAGATTCTTATTAAGGCTAAACATGGTAGATATCAATAGATGATCATATGTAAGCATAATATAATCATAAGGTTATGATATAATGATCATAAATTATATAGTTCACACCAAATATATCATAAATCATCATCATGAGTCATAGTATAAAACTTTATCATTTCAAAAGATTTTAATCAAAAGAGTGAGGAATCATCATAAATCAATCATTAACCATGAGTTCAAATCATAAGAATAAAAACATTTCATAAGAGTGTGGCACCATAATAGGTATAGAAACTATATCATATGTTAAGGTTAACTACTAAGAACATCATATTATAGTGGATTGGGAATCAACACATGTTTCCTAAATCATAATAGATCATGCATTACCACTTATTTCCCATATAATAGTGGACTAGGCATCCCTACTCATTTCCCGTATGGATTGAGCACATCAACTCATTTCCCATAACTATATCATGAGATATAAGTATTTACCCAATGAATTGGAGGTATTTAATGGACCCGCCCATAAAATAATAAAAACTATACATATGTGTGTCGTAATATCTTAAAACATTCATCATTTCATCATAGTATAACCCATGGAAAATAAACGGGTTTCATAAACATTTCATTATTTCATCATAACATTAACCATGGGAAATGAATGGTTTCAAAAACATATCATCATTGAAATCATAAACCATAAAAAGAAAGAATAATGATGGTATAATTGGATCATATCCCTATTAAATCATAATAAACATCAATGGATGTTATCATGGATTAAAAATGTCTTTAAAATATTACTAGAATATTTCTTGAGGAAAATAAACTTTTCATTCTGAAAATAATAGTTTAAAATAAAAAAATAAAAAATATTATGAAACAAATTTCTTTGAAAAGATCTATGAAAACTTTTAAAGTAATATTCAAATCATTGAGTGGTCATGGTGGTAGAAAATTTTATTCAAGTTGTAATCATTAAAACAAAGATTTGGTTCACACCTTTGATAAAAAGTACCTTGTTCAGAAAATAAAAAAAAAGATTATTTTTAAAACCTTTTGTAAAAAGTAAAAAATGGGTAAAAATTAATTTAAAAATCATTTTAGAATTGTCAAAAAATGATTTAAAATATTTTATAAAACATGGATATGGAAGAAAAATTTTTCTAACTGAAAGAGGATAAAAAAGGTTAGCCTTTCTTAATAACATTTTACGAACCATTTTGAGTACCAAAGAAAGGTAAATGGTGCTAAAAATTAAATATTTTAAAAATAACCATAGGATAAAAAAATAATGGGTTTTATTAGATAAGGATCGTATAATTTCCCTCAATTGACATTTAATCATAAACAATCCTGATTAAAATGAGAATGAAATATAAATCCCTTAACTCTAGTCTCATCTTGCTTCATACATGTTCAAACCCCCTATATAATAAATATATATTTATTATACATCTATTATAAATCCATAATTATATATATTATACCATATATTATTTACTTATAACATCTTATCCCCTTTTAATAATATTTTTTTATTAAAATTACTATTCTGGGTGATAAATACTTTGTTTTTCATGCATGTTTTGGTTCGATGGTCCTAGTACTTATAATTTTATTAAGTTTTGATAATATCCAAAATATTAATAATTTCATTAGAATAATATTTAATCATTATATTCACTTTTAAAATTATTCATATAAAGTGGTGATGAAAAATTAATTACATCACTTCTTAGAGATGGTAATTTGTACATACGTACGAGTGAGGTTTCATCTTTTTGATGGAGTAAAAGAAAGGTAAATAATAATTCAAATTTAAAAATATATAATAACATCATAAATATCATATATATTCAGTAAATCCATCATTATAACCATCAATCTAAATTGGTGATGAAAAACAGAGCGCATTGCTTAGTAGTGGTGGTGGTCCTCACATACGCACAAGCGATGTTTTATTTTCCTATATGATGGAAAGAATATGGATATTACATAATTATAATAATTATTAATTATATTTAATATAAAAAATTAATTATTTTTATAATGGATAACATAGATTTTATAGGATTTATAATAATAAATAAAATTGAAGTACTTGGTTAAGAGTTATACATCTCTGTTGAAAAACTTTCTTTGGCTTACACCTTAAGCCTTGAAAAAATGGTATTTTGAAAATACCATAATATCTAAGAAGTGGGTAAGAAATATAGTTTCGAGATATAAGGCTAAAAAATTGTGAATAGGGGAGGATATGATGTGACCTTTTATAAGTGATGGGTGGGGCACCCTTGGAATTTCCAAAAGTATTAAATTAATATAAATTAATTTTCAGGTTTAAGTAAATAAAAATTGATATATTTATAATATTTTATGATTATAATTATAAATCCTCTCAAAAAATAATATTTATACAAGTTTAGGTGATTTTTTAACCCTTATGTCTTAGTTTTAACCCCCATTAACCCTTTTGACAATTACTGTGATATAAATGTTTTTTACTCTTTAGGGGTCAAGATTGTTACTATAAAAGTATAAATGGCCCATAAGTGGATAATTTTTTATATTATAGACCATATCACATTCACTTTTCCAAATATAATATTTTTATAAATTTTAATTCATTTAATAAAATATTATTTAACCTAAGATACCATTAAAGTCATTTTCGAGACTATTCACATAGTTTGACTTTAAATACGAAATTATTGAAATATAATTTGAATAAAAAAATAAAAACATCCATATTGTGTTATATTTATTTATAAATTAATGTAACATAATAATTCGTCCAAATTATATTGATTTTCATATTTTTAAAAATCATTTATTTTATTTTTCTATTACTTAAAAAAATACTGTTTCGGTGTTGCGTAAGAATTTAAGGTAATTATTCCTTCAATAAAAATTAAAAATTAATTACCATGATAAAAAAATAAATTAAATTTCAAATAAACATTTATAACCAAAAAATTTCTTTTTTATCCTTATGAAAATATATTAGAGATATTGAAACAAAGAGAGTAATATTTTGTATTTATCCTTTTCGTAAAATAATATAAAGGTCGTTGTGAATGAAAAATAGAACCAAGTTTCCATATAATTGAATATTGGGTGAGTATAGTCAAACTAATCTCATCCAATATAAAAAATCAAGTTTTAGATAAAATTTTTTAAAGCATTGTCATATTATTTTTAGCCTTAATTACCATATTTACCCTTATTATGGTGAAAAATATTTACCATGGTTATTATTCATATTGTCCATTCTATTGTATTTATTCACTATGGGTGTATCCATAGGTAATTATTATTTAGATTTCTTCTTTGGGATATATTTTTCATTTTTACCATACTATCCACTTCCATATTTGATCTTCAATGGTGATTCTTCATTACTTTTAAGCTACTTGATACTCTTTAAAGAAATAAAACTATCATTTCCTTTAGGGTTAAGAATTAACTGGGTAGTGAGTTTACCTTAAACTTGTTTTATCAAATGATTCATGGTAGACATAATTTGGTTGAATTGTCCTTTTAGTTCCTTCATCTCTGGTCTATATGTGTTGAGGGTAAATTGTTGAGTGGATTGAGACTCTATAAAAATTTTCAGCGGGTCTGTTATTATTTTTTCTTGAGATTGTCTTTGTTGGTAGCTCATTTAATGTTGTGAAATAGGTCTATGGAATGGTTTTGTATGGAAAGGTTATTGAAAACCCTCTTGTAATGGTGGTCTTGAGGTCTATTTATTTCCAGCTCCAAACAGGGTATTATAATACTCTCTGAAACCTTAATTATAGGTTTATTTTTGTTGGTGTTTCATCTGGAACATAGAATCATAGATTTATTAAACTCTTGGGAAACTATCAATTTAGATATTCAAGGATTGGTAAATCTGGAACACTCTCAAAGGTGTGATAGGTGATACTTCTTGGACTTTGTTCAAAGAAAACTATGTCACAATAGAGGTTAGTTATTCAATTTTATTTTCAATTAAAGGTAAGTTGGAACACTTTACCTTGTGTACTCCCATAGTTGTGGTTCTTATGAAAAATTGTTTGGAGTTTTAATATATCCTCTCTATAAGATCTATAACTTTAGTAGGGGAATTTTCTATTGTTTCTCCCCTAGAGAAAGCATCTGGAAGGTTCTGGTCATTTTCCATTAATCATTAGTGAAAGAATGCCAGGAAATGATGGCCTTTGAAGGGATAGTTTGGGCTAGATGTTGTTATATACTTGAATATCTTCCAATATTCATAAATTTTTTCTCCACTTTCTTGTTTTATTCCATATATTTTCTTTCTCAACTGATTACTCCATGAGTTAGGGAAGGATTTCTAGAGGGATAACTTTTATAGTTCATGCCAGTTGGTGACTTATCTAGTATTCAGTTTGTAGAGCCACTCCTTGGTCTATCCTTAAAGGGAAAGTGGAATATCCATATAGTTAACTTTATTTTATGAAATTTCTCTAGTTTTTAAATTACTACGAACATTATAAAACTCTCTCAAGTATCGATTAGGATCATCTCCTAATGATCCATTAAAGTTAGGTAAAAGTTAGATCATTACAGTTCTATGATCAAAATATTTTTGGTTTTTGGGTTGTTAAATATAAATATTATTGTTGAAATTAGGCTCCTATAACTCTCTCAAATTCCTATTTAGTTGATCTAGTTTTTCATCCATGTTTTCATTACCTAAAGTAACTTTGATGGAAAAATTATGATGAGGAAGGAGATTTGGTTAATGGAATTATGAAAAAATATCTCTCTACATTCTTAATGATTATTAGGATCCTAATTATTTCCAAAATAGTACTTTCAACCTTTGGATAAAAACCAAATATTTGAGTTACACTAGATCTGCTCATTAATAAAAATCATTTTAAATGAAAAAAATATAAAATCAGAAACATAGTCCTCCTCAAAAATGGAACCATGTTGATGAGTGGATTATTATGGAGCTCTCAGAAAACTTAATTTATGAACCAATGTTTAATACAGTGATATTGGGATTCAAGTTTTCTCTATAGAGGAGATTTTTTTGGGCACGCTTTCCCGTTTTTGTGGGTTCAGTGTGTGCTAAAAATGGTGAACAGATTTGATGAAATCAGGTTGATTTTAAATTTATTTTTAAATATAGTGTCCTAATATTGGATATACCCTTTCTTACCTATTAAATCATTATTCTATTTTAACTCTCATGTTCTTTCTATAATTAGTTAATACCTCATTGATCACCCTCACCTAGTAGTTTGAACTTAACCAGAGAAATGAAATAATCACTTCAATCCCTAATCTCGCCAATCATGGTGATCAGTTATCTCCAATAACCCCTAGATCAACTCATTACTCACAATCATAGATAGTGAAGAATCTTTAGGTGGATTATGTGTTCAAACTAGAATGGGAGAAAAATAATTTAAATGCAAAGAACAAATAAAATCACCTAATTTTTATGAAAATCAAATGATTATAGAGAAGTGAATAGAATATAATTAAATATGAAAATATGAACTCATTAATAGAGTAAGGTGAGTCTCCTTGTCTTATATACTAATGAATTAGTGATCCATCATTATATATATTATAGTAAAATGAAAATAAAAAAAGGGAATAAATTAGTAGGATAACTTAGCTCGATCAAACCTTCATAGTAGAAGACTCCCTCTTCGAGTGAATTTTCCTCTTTTTATCAAAGTGGTTTTGGGTTCCTTTCTTGGTATATCACTTTCCAAAAAAATCCTAAAATTTAGTGCCCAGATCCTTTTTCTATAATTTTTGTTATGTACCTCACTTTTGGGGTTGAGATTCATGAAGTCAGTTATCTCAAATCCTCCAACTCATTCTCGAGACTCTCCCACAATCTTCATTTTCTTCATTAGTTGGATGCACACTACGTGTATGCTTGAGAGTTTCTTCCCAATTTAGGTAGAAAACAAGAATGAAAATTGATTTGGATTTTAGGTCAAGTTTTTTCAATTTGAGAATTTTGTATTTTAATCCCCACATCCAAAAATTTTGTTCATTTATAGATTAATTATCCAAAGTAAAGTCATAGAAAATAATGGTCGACCTATAGTCGATCATATTGTATGGTTGATTCAGTTGGATTTTCATGGTCGGTTGAGTACTTTCATCCAGTTGAGTCCTTTTCAAAAAAAATAGCATGGTCAGTCATATCTCTTCTTATGGTTGATTCAGTTTTATGGTTGATTGGTTTCTATATCAAATTACAATAAACATGTGGTCACTTAAGGATAGGCATGATAGATTGGAATGAACATGTGGTAGCATCACTTATGCAGTGAATGCCCATGGTTGATCCATGAGACATGGTTAATTGAGAAGTCATGGTTAATTCTCTCATCCGAATCTAGAAAAGTCCTATAAAACTCTAGGAAAAGTGATACAAAACTTCTGAGTCATATGAAATGACTAGAAAATTTGTACAAAATTTTCAAGTCATGAAAAATGATTGGAAAAGAAAGTCATACGAAACTGAAAAATCATACAAAATGACCTGAAAAGGAAAATTAATTTTCCATTTTCCATTTTTTCAGCTTAGGCCTATAAATATGAAAAAAAAATATTTTAATGTGGTATTTTTACTGTTCTTTCTAGAATCAAATAAAAAAATTAAAATCATATTAAATAGCCTTTAAGAAATGTATTTTAAATCCTACAAATCAATTTATGTCTTTTTCATTAGATCTAAATATGAATAAAACATTAAAACCCAATAGTTGGTCCATTAATGAATTAAGAACTATATTTCAAAAAGTAGAAAAAATGAATGATCTGCTTAAGTTTTATCTAGATTGAGGGGTTAATTATCATTAAAAAGTAGTTCAAATTTAGGTAAATATTGGCTCTTATCATAGAATCATGTATTCAACCACATCTTAACTAACTATAAGACCGGTATCTTATTTCCAATTAATAATATAACATCAATATATACTACTAGAAAAATTAATACACTCCTAATAAACCAATTGTATACATTGGGCTCACATTCATTCTTTATGAAACCAAATTCCCTTATATCTTCATAAAAGTGAATGTTTAATGATCTAGTTTTTTGCTTTAATCCATAAACGGATATCTATAACTTTCATACCTTATTGGAATCCTTTTGTGTCACAAAATACTATGGTTGTTTCATATAGACAAATTTCATAAGTTTTTTATTAAGGAAATTTATGTTGAAATACATTTTCAAAATATCATTATTATAGTAAGATATTATGGTATGTAGAATTAAGATGTATTTTATTATAGAAACTAGTGAAAAGGATTCAGCATAGTTTATTCATTGACATTTCTTAAACCCTTTAGACACTATTCATACCTTATAGGTACTAACTTTAACTTCCATATCTAGTTTATTCTTGAATTCACATTTTCACCCAACGAACCTTACATCTACTAGAGGATCAACCAAAACCTAGGATAGGTTCTGATACATGTAATCTATCTCAAAATTCTTGTATTCTTTCCATCTTGTAACTTTTGAGATACTTATTTTCTCCTTATAGGACAGAGGTTCATCATTGTCAACTAATAATGAGTCACTTTTCTCATTTACTAGAAAAATATATCTCTATAGTTATCTAACCTTTTTTCTTTCTTATACAGTACTTATTTCTCTAAAATAACCTCTTCCATGGAGTTTTATAGAATTTATTCATATTCCAAATTCTATATATATTGAGTTTTAACTTAATTGAATTCAATATTTCTCCCACTATCTCTTCTAGATATGTGTTCCCTATCAAGGAATATGCAATGTTTTTTCACTATTACCTTTCTATCATAGGGTACATATAGTTGATATCCCCTTGTTTCCTTGGGTGCTAGTTTGTTTCCATAAGTGGCCTTAATAAATGCCTTGAAACCCCATACACATAAATTCGACAACACGTATTTATTATCATATAATAAATTGTATATAATTCTATTTACTTATTTAGTTGGAACCTAGTTTAGTGTGTATGTCACGGTCTATAATTCACACCCCCAAAATGATAATATAAGATATACATGACTCATCTTCGGCCTCGCCATATCCACCTCTAGCTTCTACTGGAAAGGATCTATAGAAATTTGTGTGTGCTAATTCTAAAAGCTATGTGAACCTTTTACTCTTACTAAAAAATGTTGTTTCAGTCATCTTACCTTATAAATAATAAATACAGTCAAGTGGTTTTAGTTAAAAAGAATCTAAATACCCATCTTGGTAGAGATTTTTCAAGCGCTTCTCAATTACATGGCTTGGTCAGTGATGTCACAATTGGGTTTGATATGAGTCATGAAAACCTAATTTCTTATCGATTTATAACACTTGGTCTTCATATGCTAGTATATACATACCATTTTGAGATATTTCATATTATAACATACACTATATTTATAAAATTAGTATCTTTTATTCTGAAACTTGAATACAAATCCAACCATGTCTAAACTAGACATGGATATAATGTTCTTGGTAATGCTATGAACATGGTAAAAATTATTTAAAACTAGAATCATTCATGTTGAAAATGTAAGGTGGTAATCCCTTATAGACAAGAAAACTATTCTTGCACTATTGGTAGATCAAAGATCCACCTCACCTGTGGAAACCTTCTTGAATCTACTTTGTTCCTATGTCTAGATATAAATGTAATCGCCATAATCTATTTTTAATACCCAATTGGTAGATATGTAAATGTTAAAATCAATAAAAAATACATCAAAATATTTCTCAATCTTCTTCAATAAGGTTAAAGTCTTATTATAGTGGTTCTTCTTGATACATTAAAAACATACTACATCTTGTTCCTTATCTTGCCTTTAGATCATCCTCTTATCAGTTGAGTGGTGCACAGAAGCCTTATAATTGAAACTAGTCTTAGTTGATTTTTCCTTTACCTTAATCTTTTTCACCATAAGGAATATAGGTTTTTCATGCCTTATGTATGTATATATAATTGTCTAATTAGGGTGAGGATTTCTGAGAGTGACTTCTCACTATTTTTCATATTAAAATTTGAATTGAAACTGCAGAAGATTTGAGGTAGTGAGGATAATATGTGATTTATGAATAACTCATCGGGTTATTGAAACCCAAGATGTAAAAATGAATAATATATCCAATCATATTGACTCTATATGAGGTTAGGATCCCCCCTTCAATATTTTACATGAAAAGTTACTTGGAGATCATATATTTATTTTATATCACCTTCTCTAGATAAAGATCCCAAAGATGGGAAAATATGTTGTATGCATCCATATCCCCACGAAGCTTCTAAATCTCACTCAACATGGAAGATAATATGAGAAAATAAACATCCAATGAATCATATACATGTTAACATTATATAGAAATATCCTCCTCATTGGCATCTTTAGATGAATCTTCCTTTGGAATAGGTGAATTTGACATGTAGAATATTTACTCTTGGAAAAGTATAATCCACAAGTGCCTCTAGTACTCCTAGAAATTCATGTTGGTGAGGATATTATATTTCTTCAATGTCAATCATAACTATAATATTGAGGCTATATTACTTAAAATTTTCTATAACAAAAATAAAAGCATATTTTAGTGCTTTATTTTGATTTCTAGATATGAAGTAATAAATTTTATTTATTAGTCTCCCACTATTTTATTAAATATCAAAATACCTCACCATTGGATTCAAAATATCTTATTATATAGATATATTAGTGACAAGGATCCATATTTACCTTATCATACCCTATAAAAGGTTATAGTATATTACTCAAAGGTATTTAGGCAGGTGGGTCTTTCCAACTATAGTAACTCACATCTCATTGATCCATTGAGTGGACTTTCCAGTCCTGAAATCCTGAACTTGATTTCTCTCAACAAATACCACCTAGTTTCACTAAGTATTGAGAAGACAATCAACCCTTTATTCCAACTTGGTTAACCCAACCCAAAACTTTCATTAGAAACACCCTATAAATGGAAGTTTCCTAATAATGGCTAGACCAACACTTTAATCTATGGTTTCATCCTAAATTAAGTAATAGAAAACAATATATGACTTAATATTTATTTTATTTATTTTTATACCTTATGTGTAAATATTCTTTATTTTATCATTTTACATGATTATTAATACTATATGGATTTTATATAAGTAATTAACCATGTATTGATAAAATAAGTTACACATAATACTTTTATTTTTTTAGAGACTAGAATATGATTCTATTTATCATGTTTGTTACTATGGGTTGGAACTAAAATATTTAACCATGAATAAGTATAAACATTTATCATACAATCATTTATTTTTAACTTCCCATTCTTTCAAACTATTCTATGTGATTATATAACACACACATAATGATATAATTAACCATGTAAGACAAAAATGAATAAATAATGACATGATCACAAGCTATAATATATTAGTTAATCCATCAATCGGGTAATGGATCAACCAATACCATAGGGTAATACCTTTATTTTTATCTTAACTCATATTACAGTTCCCATTAAACTCGTTTTCATTTCACTTGTTTGGTTTCACACTGATTCTCGACTCGAATAGAGTCATTGTAAAAAGCCTCTGATCTTTACAATGTATACTCACAACAAGGTGAGGGGAACTCAATATGTGAGAATTTCATTTTATCACTAAAATGTGTAAATTTAGGTCCTTATAGATTTAAATACGTAGGTATGATTTGTATATTGTCAAAACAATAAACAATTATTACATTTTAAAACTAAAATGTAGTAATTAAATTAAATAAATAAATACCCAAACATGGATGGGTCGGTCTAAACTCATGATCAGTCAACATGTAATAAAATTTCATAATAAAAATGAAAAATACTGAAATTAAACTTGAGGGGATTTTTAATTCATTAAAATTGAATTAAAATAATTTTAATTAATTATCATAACATCCCATATTACATGATTTTTTTTAATAAATTCTAGACTTTTAAAATAAGTTTTGGAATTTTTTAAAAAAATTACATTTCTGTTTGAAACCAAAATGGGTTATTGTGGTGAAACTAGAAATAGGGATGGCCTACAAAGTAGGAAAAGTTAGTTCTATCCCAAATCAGGTTAGGTTACCTCGGTGATTCCTAAGTCTCACACCTCACATGGGTGCACTTGGGCGGTGAGGTGGCGACACATGCCATCACATTAAAAAAACTTTTTAAAAAACCTTTTTTTATAAAATATGTAGGGTCCATATCATGTAATCATTTTAAAAATCACCAATCCCCCAATAAATGGGGAGGATCATAGTCAAAGCGTTCGTCATGTTACCTACTAATTTTTTGTTATATTAAAACTATTTTTTCTTATATCTACCTTGTAGGTGTGATGTGTACACCTTCTCAATGGTTTTCCTACCTGATGACCTGTGCCTCTGGCCACTTGCATTGACTACAACCCAGCTCACCGGAGACCCCCTCTCCCAGCATATATATATATGGGGTCATATCAAAGCCTTATTTTTTAATTCTATAAAGTTTAATCAAAATTTCAATTTAAATAATTGAATGTTCACTTTGATTCCATTGAAGGAACCAATCACACAATGTAATAATGAAATTATATGAATTTTAAATTTTTAACACTGAATCCATTATAAGATGCTTAATTCAACATAGTAATATCCAATTCATTCCAAGTATTTATTGTAATTCAATTTATGTATGAAAATGAAATAAAAAATGGTACATTGGAGGAATGACATGGTATCGGTTTAATATTCTATTGTTTGAATTACCCCTTTAGATAACCACACATGTAACATGACACCATTAACATCATTATTTGGTTCTTGAGTGTTATCATGAAAAAAAAAGACCTTAGTATTCTCATACTATTGGGAAAGAGGGAAAATTGAGGAACGCACAAACAATAGAAAAGTGAATGTGATGTGGAAATAAAATATTTCCCTCCAAAAAGAGGGTGCGCAGCGACAAAAATAAGTGTAGAAAATAAAGTTTAAACTGGAAATTTTTACGAGTAAAACCCAAAAAGGGAAAAACCATGGGACCTCGTCCAGAAAGAGGGATCCACTTAAATCAAGAGGTACATGGTAGAGACTCCTAAAAAATATAAGGGGTCTCAAAAGTAATAATAAATAATAAAAGTAGTAAATTAAAGACCGAGAGTAGGAAAAATGATCATCGAATAAATGAAATCACAAAATGGGATTTTCTCTCAATATTGTTGGTGTGTTGAAATACCTTGTAGTTTCCTCCTTATATAGGGAAAAAGAATACACGTCTGATTATATCTCCGCATAAAAAGTGTGTCCGTATGTAAAAAGTGTGTCATTGCGTGAATTAATTCATGTGGTCTTGATCCACATGGTGTGCAAATTGAGGAGGCACCCAACAAACTCCCCCTTTGACTCAAGTGGGGATCACTATCAACCCTGAAATTAGTCGGCAAGTCTCAAATTTTCCTCTGGGTAAACTCTTGGTCAATATGTCTAAACCATTGTCATTAGTGTGGATCTTCTCAAGATCTAATTGTCTTAAATCAAGGACATTTAAGATCCAATGATATCGAACATCAATATGTTTTGACATGACATGAAAATTGGAATTATTTCCCAAATAAATAGCACTCTAACTATCACAAAATAAAACATACTTTTCCTAATTTAAAATGAGCTCTCGAATAAAATTTTTCATCTCCAACAATTCTTTCAATGCCTCTATAGCTTCAATAAGCTCTTAATATGTGGTAGATAAAGTAAAAAATCTCTATAATATAGACTTCCAAGACACATATACCCCTGAAAAGGTGATCAAATATCCTAAAGTAAACTTCCTTGAATCGATATCTCCTACCATATCTGAATATATAAATATACAAAGCATAGGTTCCCCTTTACCAAAACATAGTCTTAGATAAAAAATACCATGAAGATAATTAAATATATAATTCATTGCTCTCGAACTCTATCTATGTGTATTAGATAAAAAACTAATGACCACACCAACTACATGAGCTATATCAGGTCTAGTACATACCATAGCATACATCAAGTAGACAACAACAGATGAATAAGGTATGTGTTACATCTCCTCTCTATCTCTTAATTAGTATAAGGTGATTGACTAGTACTGAGATTAAAATGTAAATTAAGAGGATTACTAACTAATTTCACTCTGTCCATCAAAAATCTCTGAAGAACCTTCTCAATATATCTCTCCTAAGATAAAAAAATTTCTTGGCCTTCCTGCCACGGGATATCTCCATGCTAAGAATCTGTCATACTGACCCTAAGTATTTCATTGCAAAATACTAACAAAGATCCTTCTTCAGTATATCAATTCTAGAAGCATCATGGTCAATAATGACCATATCATCTACATAAATCAACAGTATAATAAAATATTCATCAATAAATCTCTGAACAAAAACATAATGATCACAATATGTATTCCTAAAACCCTGATGAAAAATGACAGATTCAAACTTATTATACCACTTTCTAGGATATTACTTCAAACCATACAAACTCTTATTTAACCTACAAACATGATTTTCTTTACCTGTTTCAAAAAAAACCCTTTGGATGCTCTATATAAATATCTTCCTCTAAATATATATGGAGGAAAGTTGTCTTCGCATCCATATTCTCAATATACAGATCAAAAATAGTATCCAAACCAAGAATAACCTGAATGGAATACATTTTTATAATAGGTGAGAAAATATCATCCAAATCAATACCTTTCTTCTAATGTAAGACTTTAATAACTTAGATTTCCTTGTATCGTGGAACATAACTAGATTATTTATTTTTAATCTGATAAATCCACTAATTTTTCAAATCTCTCTTACCTATCAATTACTTCACTAGCTCAAAAGTATGGTTGTCATGAAATAAAGTCATCTCATCATCCATTAACACAACCCATTTGTCCTTATATTCAATTTCCATCCCCTAGTCAAAATATTATGGTTCTCCCCCTTCAATGAGGATCATAGACTCATCAGGTGAATACTGAGTAGAAACAGTATGATGTCGAGATGACCTACAGAGTGGAATTGTGGGTTCATTAATAACCCCTAGAACCGAATCATCAGAAACAAAAGGTTCATAGGAATCATCAAATACAACATGTTTACCTTGAGCATCATTCTATACATCAATGTGGTCATCATAATCAACAATATGAGGTAAATGTGAATCAGAACCTATATCAAGACTAAAAAAGACATCAAAATATGGAGAAGTAGATTTTTATCCCTTATCAATGTCTGCAATAGTTTGATCCTCTTTAAACACTACATCATGAATTATGACAAGTTTCTTCAAAGCATGATCATAGAACCTATACCCAAAATTATCATGTCCATAGCCAATAAAAATACATCGGTGTGTCTTACCATCCATATTGGATCTATCATATCTAGGCACATGAAGAAAAGCATTGCAACCAAAAACATGCAAGTGATCGTACCTGATATCTTTTCTATACCAAAACATTTTAGGAGTGTCTGTCTGTAAAGAAACCATAGGTGATAAATTGATAATATAAGAAACAGTAAGTAAAGACTCATCCCAAAAATATTTATGCAAATTTTCTTCTAAAAGCAAACAATAAACTCTTTCCAATAAATTCAAGTTCATCCGCTCAAATATACCATTCGGATGAGGTATATTGGGAGGTGTATTCTAATTATGAATTCCATCCTACCTACAATACTAATAAAAAGTACCACAATACTCTCCCCCATTTTCAGTATGAATTAATTTCAATTTCTTGCCTAATTCCCTCTCAGTAGAAAAATGAAATTTCTTAAAAACACTAAACACCTAACTTTTGGCATTCAAAACATAAACCCATAGATTACATGAGTATTAATCAATAAATTTCAAAAAATAAATACCAACAATAAAGGTATTAGATTTAAAAGAACCACAAACATCAGAATGTACTAATTCAAATACTTGTGACTTCCTGTGCAGAGGATGACAATTGAAACTCATTCTGCTCTGTTTTCCAGCCATGTAATGATCACATTTGACCAATTTGATACTCTTCAAGTCTAGAAGAATATTTATCTTGTCCAAAAAAACAAGACCTTTCTCATTGATGTGGATGAGCCTCTTATCCCATAACTTGGATGAAACACTGCACTCAATAACGCAAGCTGTATCACAAGAAATAGAAGTTCTAGTCTAGTAAAAATTTGACTACTTATTCCATTGATCTACAATCAAAGATACCATGGAAATATTCCATTGTAAATAACCAAAAGTATTGATAAACCCTTCATAATCAAGAATTCTAGTAGAAATAAGATTTAAGCGAACCTCAGGCGCATGTCGAACATTCTTCAAAATCAGCTTACTTCTGGTACTGGTCTCTAAACAAATAGTCTTGATACCTAGAACATCAGCATGACCATCATTACCCATATTCAAAATCCCAAAATTTCATGGGCTGTAATATGTAAAGAACTCCTTCTTTTATGTCATTTTAAAATAGGTGCCATTGTCAACAACCCAGAAAGAATCATCCTAAGTAATATTAATGGAGTCATAAACAATAACAAAATAACCCCTATAGCGGTGGTGAAATGATCATCTTCATCTCCATTTTTCTTCTGTAGATTTTACTTCATTCTATTATCTCTTTTCAGTAGATAAAAAAACTTCTTAACATTCCCATTCTTTCCACAATGATGACATTCAAAATATATCTGCTTCGATCTGGATTTTCTTCTACCTCTGCTCTTACCTCGACTACTTTATCCCTGTTCCTGACTTCTCCCCATATTCTCTGTGAATAAAATATCTGAAGAAGATTTATCCTGAGTATGTATCCTAACCTCTTTATTCAAAATATAATACTTAACAAAACTAAATATTACAGCACCATTAGGAGAATAACTGGTTAGAGTAACATGTAAATTCTCCCAATAATCAGGTAAAGTGTTCAGAAACAAAAGATCTAAAAACTCATCTTCAAAATTGATACCCATGCCAGAAAACTGATCAAAACATCCCTGATATTCACTTAAATAGTCAGAAATAGATGTACCGCAAATTCATCATTTGTTTGAGAAGAAATAATTTATTTTTTCCCGTATTAGAAGCGTAGGTCATCTCAAGTTTCTCCCACAAAGTTCTAGCATTAAAGATGTTGACAATGTGGTTTATCACGTTGTCTTTGACCCATTGGAGAATGAATCCATACACCATCTCATGCTCGAACACCCATTCTTCATCTAACATCCTTTCTAGCTTCTGGATACTAAACACCATAATATGCATTCACTTGACAAAAAGTAGACCCTTCATTTTAATTCGCCACATATGGTAGTTGGTATTATTCAACAAAATCATCTAACTATAATTGGCCTCCATAATAAATATGAAATAAAAACCAAACCCTCTAATACTAGATGTTGGGAAAGAGGTAAAAGAGATGAACACACAAACAATATAAAAGTGAACGTGTAACAGAAAGAAAATCTTTCCCTCTAAAAATCAGATGCGCAGTAAAAAAATAAGTGAAAAAAATAAATTTGACATCGGAAATTTTTACGTGGAAAACCCAAAAAGGGAAAAACCATGGGACCTATTTCAGAAAGATGGATCCAATAAAATAAATAGGTACATGATAGAGACTCCCCAAAAATTGAAGGAATCTCAAAAGTAATACGCAATAATAAAAATAGTGAATCAAAGACCGAGATCAAGAAAAATGATCATCGAACAAAGGCGATCACCAAATGGGATTTTATCTCGGTATTGTTGGTCTATTGAAATTCCTTGTCGCTGACTCATTATATAGGCAAAAAGAATCTACGTCAAATTATATCTCCACATCAAAAGAACGTCATCGTGTCAAAAGCATGTCACCACGTGAATTAATTCACGTGGCCTTGAACTGTGTGGTGCGCCAATTGAGGAGGATCCCAATACATATGATGACCAAAATATCACATGATCGATCCTCAACCATGGATCAATCCATTCTTGATATTTCTCTCTCTAAAATCTTGGGATAAGGGAGGAAAGAATATAAACTATCTAAATCCATGAAAATAGACACTCACACTATTCATAATTCAAAAATGAGCTTAAATAGTTAGGTTTAACTTTCTAAAAATGCACTTACACCCTTGTATAAGTTAAACATATTAAACTAGACCAAAAAAACATTAATAACTAAGTAAAAATGTTGTTCCAACCATGAATATTTCACCAGTCACTCATAAAAAAATTAAATGTCACATGATGAACCATGAGCCATTAACTTATCTCATTTCTATTATAATTATTTAATAATCCCATAATGAATAACATTCATTTGAAAATAATACTTTATCATATTCAATTTATAATTAAATAAACTGTGAATTACTTAAGAAACAAATTCAATTCTCATTATTCTAAACAAGAATAATATAATTGAATTAATTTACATGTGATTGTTCACTTTGATATCAATGTTCCTCGCATATGAGGCCCACTTCTTCCTGAACTCTAATTCATCTAAATTAGCGGAAACTATGAATGCACTTTTTGTGTGACCCTCTAGGCCCTCATATTAATAGTAGTGAGTCTAACTCATAGAATAAGTATGGAATATAGAAAAACATCATGACATCTAAAGATACAAGGTTAAGTCATGTTTATGATTACCTTTTATGAATTCTTATTGTGTAATATAATTCCTTTGTCTTAATATCTCATCAAATAGGTTCCATACTCATGTAATCAACCTATAAGTTCGATATATATTTATTTGACTTTGCACAAATGAACTCATCAATGAACCTCCATAAACATAGATTTATCCTAAAATTCCATTTCTATCAAAGGTTCATACATATAAAATTATTTTAACTCAAAAGGGATAAATCCTTTCTTGAATTATTTATTAATTTCATATCATTCATGATGGACCTAAGGAACCCAAATTCACTTCGTACATATGTAATCAAAGTTTACAACAATACATCAAAGTATGTGACTCATGATATGCATTAATAATAATCTCAAGTCTAATAACCAATACACATGTTTGCATATAGGAATATCCAATGAAACATAAAACATTTGGAATTCCTTTAGGTGAGTCTGTTCTCATAACCTCATCTATTAGAGATTTCTAGGGAAATATTCATGAGAAGAAGTCTTGATGTATTATGATCCCCCTACCCCTGATAGCATGTATCATCTTTGTTTGTTTAGGTGATTTCATCTAGTCATATAACATATACTTAAGAATATAATTATTTCACTTTAAAGTTATCATCACATCAGGGAACTTCTATGACCTTTAGATGTGATAAATACTCTAAGGAAATTATCAAATTAATGTGATGTGGAAGAAAAATCATCACATGATAATAAATTTATTAATATTAAAAAATATGAATATATTGGTAATCTAAAGTAAAAATTAGTTGGTTCTAGAGCACTAAATCCGATTAGTGTAAGGGGAGAGGGGTACTTCCAAACATACTTATGAAAAGGGATTTTTTTAGCCATGAAAATTTTTCCCTTTTCTTATAATATAATTTATATACTTTCTCTAGATAAAACCACTTATAAAAACTTCTATATGAATGTTTGAAAATGAATATTTCTTCATACACATTAGGTATTAATATCTTTAAATAGAATCATCGCACTAGTGTTGGTTTCCTTCTTTGGTGCATCATTAGTGCATTTTTTCATGTTTATTCCTCCATGATAGAACAAACCCACCAATCCTTCATTCATACTTTATAGTGGTGTGATTTAAACCACTTAAGTATGTCTCTTTCTTATATTCCATGACTTCCATCAAAATCACTTTAGATTTTTTTTTCTATGTAAAACCTTCCTTTGAACCTTTAGTCATCTTTTATTTGATGGTAACAGTCTCCTCTATCTTGGAAAGTGATATTTCTTCTTTAAAAATGTAACGCCCCGACCCCATCTACCCAGAGTCGGTGCATTACTTCGTAACATTGGCATGATCACAAAAGATCAAGTCTCGAAAGACCGATTAGTTTAGTAGCCTTGGAAACACTAGATACATTCATAAGTGTTTCATTACATCATAAAGTGAAAAACTACAATAACAAAGTCTCCATAGACCACACTCATATCCTCTTCTGACAATCCCTGCAGGTCATTCATAAAATACTTCTTCACATCCTGGAAAATATTAAAACATTGAAAGGGGTGAGCTCAGATGCTCAGTAAGGATAACAATATTGCGGAAGCTTTCATAAATAAACATAAAAATTTAAGGCAATGTATAACTAAAACAAAATCATTTTAAACTTGAACATCAACATAATATGGAAAAATTAAAATGAGATAATGTCATTTACTTCTTCACATGAATATTCTACTGGTCGAATAATCACATGCAATATCAATAACCACTTTCATAATGAGGGAATGTATAATGCCAGACATTCTGAAACATTTTGTCAAGGCCTCGACCAAGACGCCTAAAATGATTAAGGCCTCGGCCAAAACCATAAATCAAATTGGGAAAGGGCCTCGGCCAATTCCATGTCTAGTTGTCTCATGAGACCTACCGATGCATCGAGGAGCTATAGCGGGCTCCACCCGTCACTTATTAAGTCCAATACATTCCTCATATGAATAGGTTTAAACATATCATAAACCATAACATAATCGTATCACATAAAACATGCATAAAGGAAACATAACATTTCCACATTTCAATCACAAGATATCAATACAACACATTGATATAATAAAAAAGCTTTCAAAACCATTTTCAATACCAAAATAAAAGAAAGTTAAAACTTTGTATTTATTTTTCATTAAAAAAAATGATGGCTTGTAGAGGAAGCCGAAACTCAAATAATGGTCACGGCGGCAGAGAAGTCGTTGTCACCGCATAAGTACGGAAAGAAAAACATTACCTTTTGTCATTTATCAAAACGCTTCATATAAAAAAGATTCCTTTTGAATAAACGTAAAAGTCAAAGGGGTTTATACACCGTATAAAAGAAAGTTGTGTATAAAACCAAATATGCCTCAATGAAAGGGGATTGAGACGAAGTCCTTAAAAAGATCATTTTTTTTCAATAATGTACATATATAATGTGTATTCACTATAAGTACACATAAATAATGTAAAAATACAAGATAGGACATAATAATATCATGACATAATTTGAAAGTAGGAGATTAACCCAAAGAATAGAAATTGGGTTAAGAAGTTCCCTTACCTTGCGTCTTGTCCTGACTCAACCGTTCTTTAAACTCCTGAATAATAAACTAGAGTTAATTTCTATTTACTTAAGAACCTTTTTCATGTTCATTATTCCTTTTATATCACTTATTACCATGTTATGAACATTATGTAATTATTTAATTTAATAACGGTCGTTTTGTCGATCTTTGGTTCTTGAGTCAACAATAAACTTCTTATAATTACAAGTTGTTTATGTGGTATAATATCCATTATCTCCAGAATTATATTCATGATTTAAATGTCATATATATCTTATATATCCAGTATATACATTCATTTATAATATTACGTAACATTTAGAGGTAAGAAATGAAATGCACCGTTCATGGAGACGGTAAGCCGTACGTACGCATGAACGCTACTTTCATTTCAATTTCATATTTAATGGAACGAAATCATAATGATATAAATGTATAATATAATTCCAGTATAATATAGTGTATAATACCATTTACTCCATCCTTTATACATCCCACATATGGCATTAACGATTCAAATCACTTTGAGGGGGCGGTAGTCCGCACTTCCTAAAATGAAATTATCGCATTTTACCCATAATGGAAATCATAAAGTATGCCATAAATGAGAAATACAGAAGCATAAGTAAAACATAAACATATTATATATCATATATAAAAATAGTGACATCTTAATGGCCACCTTTGCAGGTGTTATATGAGTGTTGAACAATCATCGTTTCGTGAGGCAGAAATTCGCCATCCACAGAAACCGTATGTTCTTTAACCATTAGATGTAGGTGTGTATAAGTGTAGCTCGAATCCTTATTATAAAAACATCCTAGTATATTTAGTATACTGGTGTTTTTACAAAATAAATGAATAAAAAGAGTTTAGGGGGTTGGAGAAGAAAAATAAAACAAAACAACATTAGAGAAGACATTACCTCAAAATCGGGTAACTCTTTTTGATTTGATCCAAAGGCTTCCTTGGGAAGAGTTCTGCCCAAAGTGAGGCTTCTAGGAGTAATAGGGGGAAGTTGGGAGAGTATTTGGGCAGAGTTTGGCCAATCCAAATGGCTTGAAAGTGTAAATGAGGTGGGAGAGGTGGGGGCCTTTTATAAGTGGGGAGGAGGGGCACTCTTGGAAAGTAAAGAAAAGTCACTTTATTGTAAAATGAGTTTCGGATTTTAGAGGTCCCACACTTATTTAATTCCAGGATAAGATGATAAGGGTTCGAAATCTACTCATCCAATAGGTTTTTGACAGGTGTACGCTTTGGATTTTTCATTATCTTTCCATTTTATTTAAATCGTTAAATAATGAGGTCATCGCTGCATCATCATGATGTCATAATTAATTTAATTTATTTAATGTCTAAAAATTATAAAAAAATACTATGATGTATTAAATCTTTTTATCTTTCCAATGAATATTTATAGTCAAAATTTGGACTTGTGTAACCCTACTTAAAAACTGTTTTAGTAAAACAACTCATGTTTGTGTCAATTTAATTTTAACATTAAATAAATATATATTAATGTCATTTTCCAACTAAAGTGGCTCCATGGGGTCCCCAAGTTGACCCATGGGTTGTCTTGGTCGGACATGACTCATCCAATAGGAGTAGGACAAGTTTCAAGCTCATATCATATTATTAAAACATTGTTTTTACCTTAAACTACACTAATTACCTCTAATCGCGATTAAGAACTTAAAAGTTACTATTCACCAAAAAATTATTTTGATCTCATTGAACCACATTTTACTTCTTAATGACAACCATGTATGTTGGATTTTTGAAAATCAAATCACAGAAGTGTTAATATTTCATTTAAACGAAAAATCAGTTATTTGACTACCACTTAGTGGTTTCACTATTCATCAAAAATTGAAGTTTTTCAGAACAATGCCAAAATTTCACCCTAAGCTATAATTGATATTCCGAATTCAAAAATGATTTCTATTTTACAAAATTCCAAACATATAAGTTGCATTAATTAATTTTATAATTAATTCCCGCTGTCACAACAAATAGCGTGTTTTAAGAAACAATTTATATCAAAAGATTGACAATTGTTTATGTCCAATTTCAAAGTGAAATTAATTCTAATGAACACCATTGGATAAAATGGTAAAAATATATTCTAATTATACTTTAAAACCACTCAATAATATAACTTATCACTATAAATTATTTTTATTAAAAAAGTTGTTTTAATTATTTTTCACTATTCATAAAAATTTGGAAGTTCTCAGAAAATTACAAAAAATTCAACATAGGCTAATTTCAATATTAGGAATACAAAAATGAAGTCCATTTTGAAATATAAAATTTCTATAATTTTAAAAAGTCGTTATTACTATTCATAACGGCTACTATGATTAGTCGCGGTGTTTTAGAACTCGAAGTTGCGTACAATGCAAGCTATTGCATTATTGAATGAGAAGCGTATTGTGGAAGCTCGGGGTGTTACATTCTCCCCTCCGTCAATAAATTGCGTCCTCACAATTTGAAATTTTTCTTGGAAAATAAAAGGTTGAAAATAGAAAATACCTATGTGGAAAACCCACATCGGAAATAAGATTAATAAATATATAACATTAAAAGAAAGCAAGATAAGTACAAAGGTCACCCGATATAGCCCATTCTAGGATTCTATGAAAATATGGATATGTAGGAGAAACAAACCATCAAGGTCTGATGGAGATTTATAGAAAACAGGATTAGGAGAAAGTTTAACTACAAGAAAATCACAAACTTGTGATTGGTTAAACGGTCATTGAATCCCCAGTTGGAAAAGTTAACCGACAACATTTTTGTTTTAAGTTACCTTTTATAATGTTGAGGGATTTATTTAGGAGATTTACTAAGAACGTAAGGGAATATAGATACTTGTTATGTATACTTTCATTCGTTAATAAATTTTTACCACAAACCCAACATTTACTCCAAATGGTAACGGAACTCAAAAATATTCTATTTATCCTAATTGTATAAGGTTCCAAATGTTAACACATACCATTTAGATAAGTAAAATTATTTTGTAATAACCAGGGACTTCCTGTAGGCTAGTGGTAGGAAATAAAGGCATGTCGCACTTTGATTGTGGGTTCGATTCCTGCAGCTTTGTCCGACGCGACGGGTTATGCCCCACCCTGCAGGTTGTCCTTTTCCTAAAACTATAGTATTATAATATTCCAAAAATAATCTTCAGAAATGTTTTAACCTTAAACAACACTATCCAAAGTTCAACTTAATCCATTCCAACCTTTATAGTTATCCAAAATACCTCTGTCCAGACTTTCTCTAAAAGGTCTCTAAATTCCAAAATCAATTGTAACATCAGATTCCCCAAACAAATTAAAGTTTCTCTTTTGTCACATACTAAAAATATGATTACCTTCATCATATTAAAACCTTAGTTAAATCAAAAAGTACTGCAGTACAATCCTTATATATCACATTATTCTAATAACTAGAATATAATCCATGAGTCCAAAAGGACCAATACATTAATTATTCCGCTTCAACTGTAGTCACAGCATAAGATTGGCCTTGATCCCTTGGCCTTTTCTGAGGTAAGTTTCCCTGACGCTTAGAACATTCATTTGCATAATGCCCCATTTCCATATAATTGTAGCATTCAACATTGATAGCCTCTTTCTTTCCCTTGCAATCACGCGCCTGGTGACCTTTTTCTCCACATTTATAACAAACTCCCATTCCTTTTAGGCAATTTCCAGGGTGATTCTTCCCACAATTATCACATAATGGAAAATCCTTATTTCCCTTTTTCCCTTTATCTGTCTCTTGTTCCACCGTTCTCTTCTTCTCTTGCTTTACTTTGTTGTCATAAGACTTAGAGAATTCCTTTTCTGTCTTGATAGCACATGAGACAATATCTTCATATGTTGAGAAAGATTGTGATACTAAAGCTCGATGGAGAAATGGTTTTAACCCATCAAAGAAACGATCAATATTACTCCTTGGGTTACGTATATAATCGGCAGCATGCCTCGCTAACCTTGTAAAGTTAGCCTCATACTTTGCGACATTCTCATCCTCCTTCTGCCTCAAACTCAGAAATTGCCTTTCCATATCTGCTCGATGGTCACGAGGAAAGTATTTTTCTAAGAAAAGCTCTTTGAACTCCCTCCATTCCATATTCGATACGTCATCATCTTCCTTTGTGTTTTGAATCAGCGACCACCACTGATCGGCATCTCCAGTGAGGCGGTAAACTGCCATGACAACCTTCTCCCTTTCACTACTCCCCAAGGCATGGAATATTTTCTCTAAGGAATTTATCCATTGATCAGCTACTATAGGATTTGTACTCCCATTGAAGGTTGGTGGTTGTTGCCTCATGAAACGTTCTAGCATTGATCCTCCATGTTGCGGATTAGGGTGCTCCATACGAGTAAGGTTGTTATTCATAACCTGCGTGAGTTGTCCCAGTACGGTGAGAAGCTGATCGGCACCAGTTGTATCACTAGCTCCACCATAATTATCCTGAGCAGGAGGGCAATCCCTACACGGAGTGCGTGCATTGATACGGTTTCCATTCCTTCCACTAGGCGCCATTTCTAAATAATGGCATAAACTAGATTAGTTCATGAATCAAAATACATAATTCCATACTTGTAAAACACTTAACATAAATTGAACTAATTATGGATATAATCCATAATTATAAAAATGTTTTCTTTGAGGAAGTATATACTCGTAACCCTTCATAGTGGTTTGTAAAGAAAATGGGAATTATCCAAAGAATATCCCCCGGGAGTGTCGTAACCAAGAGTGCAGCAAGGCCCATTGTCGTGCACCAGTTCCCGTTCGAGTCTATCTCAAAGCGGTGTTTTCGGGTTTTACCCCTAGGTACATCTGTGCCAGAGCCGCCTCTACCTGCTCGTATCCAGATAGGGATGTATTGCTCGGAAAACTCACAACATCTCTACAATACCAAAATTCTAGGAAGTTCTTCTATACTAATCCTCAAAGTCTATCTTCGGGATATGTGCTCTAATAAGAGTTTATCTAAATCAAGCTTCCAAGGTTAGTACCAAACTGCCTCTGATACCAACTGTAACGCCCCGACCCCAGCTACCCAGAGTCGGTGCATTACTTCGTAACATTGGCATGATCACAAAAGATCAAGTCTCGAAAGACCGATTAGTTTAGTAGCCTTGGAAACACTAGATACATTCATAAGTGTTTCATTACATCATAAAGTGAAAAACTACAATAACAAAGTCTCCATAGACCACACTCATATCCTCTTCTGACAATCCCTACAGGTCATTCATAAAATACTTCTTCACATCCTGGAAAATATTAAAACATTGAAAGGGGTGAGCTCAGATGCTCAGTAAGGATAACAATATTGCGGAAGCTTTCATAAATAAACATAAAAATTTAAGGCAATATATAACTAAAATAAAAGCCTTTTAAACTTGAACATCAACATAATATGGCAAAATTAAAATGAGATAATGTCATTTACTTCTTCACATTAATATTCTACTAGTCGAATAATCACATGCAATATCAATAACCACTTTCATAATGAGGGAATGTATAATGCCAGACATTCTGAAACATTTTGTCAAGGCCTCGGCCAAGACGTCTAAAATGATTAAGGCCTCGGCCAAAACCATAAATCAAATTGGGAAAGGGCCTCGGCCAATTACATGTCTAGTTGTCTCATGAGACCTACCGATGCATCGAGGAGCTATAGCGGGCTCCACCCGTCACTTATTAAGTCCAATACATTCCTCATATGAATAGGTTTAAACATATCATAAACCATAACATAATCGTATCACATAAAACATGCATAAAGGAAACATAACATTTCCACATTTCTATCACAAGATATCAATACAACACATTGATATAATAAAAAAGCTTTCAAAACAATTTTCAATACCAAAATAAAAGAAAGTTAAAACTTTGTATTTATTTTTCATTAAAAAAAATGATGGCTTGTAGAGGAAGCCGAAACTCAAATAATGGTCACGGCGGCAGAGAAGTCGTTGTCGCCGCATAAGTACGGAAAGAAAAACATTCCCTTTTGTCATTTATCAAAACGCTTCGTATAAAAAAGATTCCTTTTGAATAAACGTAAAAGTCAAAGGGGTTTATACACCGTATAAAAGAAAGTTGTGTATAAAACCAAATATGCCTCAATGAAAGGGGATTGAGACGAAGTCCTTAAAAAGATCATTTTTTTTCAATAATGTACATCTATAATGTGTATTCACTATAAGTACACATAAATAATGTAAAAATACAAGATAGGACATAATAATATCATGACATAATTTGAAAGTAGGAGATTAACCCAAAGAATAGAAATTGGGTTAAGAAGTTCCCTTACCTTGCGTCTTGTCCTGACTCGACCGTTCTTTAAACTCCTGAATAATAAACTAGAGTTAATTTCTATTTACTTAAGAACATTTTTCATGTTCATTATTCCTTTTATATCACTTATTACCATGTTATGAACATTATGTAATTATTTAATTTAATAACGGTCGTTTTGTCGATCTTTGGTTCTTGAGTCAACAATAAACTTCTTATAATTACAAGTTGTTTATGTGGTAGAATATCCATTATCTCCAGATTTATATTCATGATTTAAATGTCATATATATCTTATATATCCAGTATATACATTCATTTATAATATTACGTAACATTTAGAGGTAAGAAATGAAATGCACCGTTCATGGAGACGGTAAGCCGTACGTACGCATGAACGCTACTTTCATTTCAATTTCATATTTAATGGAACGAAATCATAATTATATAAATTTATAATATAATTCCAGTATAATATAGTGTATAATAGCATTTACTCCATCCTTTATACATCCCACATATGGAATTAACTATTCAAATCACTTTGAGGGGGCGGTAGTCCGCACTTCTTAAAATGAAATTATCACGTTTTACCCATAATGGAAATCATAAAGTATGCCATAAATGAGAAATACAGAAGCATAAGTAAAACATAAACATATTATATATCATATATAAAAATAGTGACATCTTAATGGCCACCTTTGCAGGTGTTATATGAGTGTTGAACAATCATCGTTTCGTGAGGCAGAAATTCGCCATCCACAGAAACCGTATGTTATTTAACCATTAGATGTAGGTGTGTGTAAGTGTAGCTCTAATACTTCTTATAACAACATCCTAGTATATTTAGGATACTGTTGTTGTTACAAAAGAAATGAATAAAAAGAGTTTAGGGGGTTGGAGAAGAAAAATAAAACAAAACAACATTAGAGAAGACATTACCTCAAAATCGGGTAACTCTTTTTGATTTGATCCAAAGGCTTCCTTGGGAAGAGTTCTACCCAAAGTGAGGCTTATAGGAGTAAGAGGGGGAAGTTGGGAGAGTATTTGAGCAGATGTTGGCCGAGCCAAATGGCTTGAAAGTGTAAATGAGGTGGGAGAGGTGGGGGCCTTTTATAAGTGGGGAGGAGGGGCACTCTTGGAAAGTAAAGAAAAGTCACTTTATTATAAAATGAGTTTCGGATTTTAGAGGTCCCACACTTATATAATTCGAGTATAATATGATAAGGGTTCGAAATCGACTCATCCAATAGGTTTTTGACAAGTGTACGCTTTGGATGTTTCATTATCTTTCCATTTTATTTAAATCGTTAAATAATGAGGTCATCATTGCATCATCATGATGTCATAATTAATTTAATTTATTTAATGTCTAAAAATTATAAAAAAAATACTATGATGTAGGAAATCGTTTTATCTTTCCAATGAATATTTATAGTCAAAATTTGGACTTGTTTAACCCCACTTAAAAACTGTTTTAGTAAAACAACTCATGTTTGTGTCAATTTAATTTTAACATTAAATAAATATATATTAATGTCATTTTCCAACTAAAGTGGCTCCATGGGGTCACCAAGTTGACCCATGGGTTGTCTTGGTCGTCCATGACTCATCCAATAGGAGTAGGACAAGTGTCAAGCTCATATCATATTATTAAAACATTGTTTTTACCTTAAACTACACTAATTACCTCTAATCGCGATTAAGAACTTAAAAGTTACTATTCACCAAAAAATTATTTTGATCTCATTGAACCACATTTTACTTCTTAATGAAAACCATGTATGTTGGATTTTTGAAAATCAAATCACAGAAGTGTTAATATTTCATTTAAACGAAAAATCAGTTATTTAACTACCACTTAGTGGTTTCACTATTCATCAAAAATTGAAGTTTTTCAGAACAATGCCAAAATTTCACCCTAAGCTATAATTGATATTCCAAATTCAAAAATGATTTCTATTTTACAAAATTCCAAACATATAAGTTGCATTAATTAATTTTATAATTAATTCCCGTTGTCACAACAAATAGCGTGTTTTAAGAAACAATTTATATCAAAAGATTGGCAATTGTTTATGTCCAATTTCAAAGTGAAATTAATTATAATGAACACCATTGGATAAAATGGTAAAAATATATTCTAATTATACTTTAAAACCACTCAATAATATAACTTATCACTATAAATTATTTTTATTAAAAAAGTTGTTTTAATTATTTTTCACTATTCATAAAAATTTGGAAGTTCTCAGAAAATTACAAAAAATTCAACATAGGCTAATTTCAATATTAGGAATACAAAAATGAAGTCCATTTTGAAATGTAAAATTTCTATAATTTTAAAAAGTCGTTATTACTATTCATAACGGCTACTATGATTAGTCGCGGTGTTTTAGAACTCGAAGTTGCGTACAATGCAAGCTATTGCATTATTGAATGAGAAGCGTATTGTGGAAGCTCGGGGTGTTACAAACAATACCCTTGTTATCCATATAATCACTCTATTAATTCTTGTTTTCTCTCCAAAATTACTTCTTTTCTTTCCATTATGGTTTTTTTAAATAATCCATCGATTATGCTTGAAGCAATCTGATTTTCCTTTTCTCTTTAAGGTCATCCAATACCATAAATCAATTTTTAAGTGAAATAGAATTTTCTACATTCCATTTGGGTATTCTTCTTATTATATGAGTAGAGGATAAAATATTCTCACCTTTAATAATTTTATTTCTATAGTACCTTTCCTTATGACCAGGTTTAGAAAAAATATAAAATCTCTTAATAAAATAATACCATGTATAGTTTTGTCTCGGTTGAGATGTGATTGCAGTATATCTTCCCATTCTATTGAACCTTTTATACTTAATACACACACACATGGTGTGCCTAAATTTTCCACAAAAAAATATCACTATGATTCCATTATTCCTTGAGATCCATTTCCAATGGGTTCATTAAGAGTTTAATGACTTATCACAAACTCCAAATATCCACCTTTATAAACAATATGTATTGATTTTTCTCTAGAGGGTATATCCATCCCTTTTTTACTTTTGAAAATTTTATCTTTGTCTCAAGATCTTTGATCCCCACACATTTATCCTTTAATTGGACATCCATGTAATCCATTATAGATCCAATTTATCTCTTTAACCTTTGGTTTCCCAATACCAAGTCTTCTATTAATGTATAATCAACTATGTGTAAGATTTATAGTTCATCCACCTTATTATGTAAGCCTTGGATCACTTTTTGATCACTAATCGAACATATTTATAATGAAAACATGATGTAGTTATCATATTGTCGCCATAACAAATACTTCTCTCATTTAATATTGGGGAATTTATATTTCTTAATGTGAAACCATCTCTCATAATAGTACCAGCCTCAGATATAGTAATAGCAATAGGAATAATTATCTTGGGAGAAGTCTCCATTAAAGTTATCTCTTCTTTTATCACCTTTTTATTAGTTTCTTCCAAATATACAATATATATGAAATTTTTTCACCTTCAACCTTCAAAAAAGTACCTTCATTTTTTAAGTCAAAATTTTTTCTTATTTATTGTTCCAATAATATCTGGGTTTACCAAATGATATGGTTTCCTTATCTTTTAACCATTCAGGTGATGTATAACCTACATATTTAGGTTTATAATAAATATATTTTGGAAATTTTGATCCACATATATATAGAGAACCTATTTTTCTAACCTCCTTGGGAATACTCAACATCTTGGATACAATCCTCTTATTATTATTCTTATTTCTTCTAGACATATGATATTCTTATTAAATAGACTTCATACCCAAATTTCTGATTATTTTATATTTAATTTTAGTAGAAGAAATTTTTTTTACTTTTAACATCGATTAATCATTGTAAAACTCTTTCAATTTCATCCACATGTCCTTAGAAAACCTTTAGCGAGCAATCTTCTTAAATGAATCTTCTTTTAGATCATCCTTTAAGACCATAGCACAAACATCAATCTCCAGATTTCTTTAATCTATCTCAAACTCTATTCTATTCCAACTTCTCAATATAATCCCTTCTATTAAGACATGATAAGGGATTCTAACATGTATTTCAAAAAAATAACATAAATTATTTCTTTCATTTATAGAAATGATTTACATCAAAAACAATATCCTTAAAAAGATTTCATATATTGAATATTCTTTAAATATTCATATACCAAATATGAAAATTTGAAATAATAATATAAATTATTGGATTTGATACTAATTATAGGGGATCGATACCACCTATGAGGAGGGGTGAATCAAGTTATTTCCTAATTAAAAATTTTAATTTTTACTTGTTTATGTTTCTCCTTAATATCTTATTCCCATGTTAGTAGGAACTATGTTCAACCTATAATTTGATCACTCTTGAACACAGCCTCACAGAATGAAAAATAAATATTGAGAAATTAAAGCGCACAAAAAATGTGGGGATTTTACTTGGTTCAAAACAAAGGTATGATCTAAGGATAACACATCGATAATGTATTGATGTGCCAATATGTACTACTACTCACAGTATGTATTATAAATATTTAGGAAAGGAACACTACTAGTCCTAGAAACACTACCTCCTATTCATATCTACTCATTGATTCATTGAAGGTATTCAACAATTTATATACATGTGATTCTCACCATGATAATCAATATTTTCATAAATTTATGCATATTTAAGTCTAGGTATACGAGATGTTATCCTCCTCAATTTTTGCCTCTTCATTTTACAAAACTAGATGGTGTCAACACCTCAGTGTGAGGGATGAGTATCCTTTATCTTCTTATTCAGTGGCATAAAATTCTCTCTCCATAAGCTAAGAATAATTTTTCACTATAATTATTTAGTTGTGATCCTATTCAATATTCAAGTGTAGTAATGATACTCCCCTTTTATTCAAGCCTTATTTCTTCAGAAAATCTAGATATGATCACTAAAATTATTCAGTGACTCGTCATCTCCATCTTATTATTTTGTTGAACCAAATCTAATGATATGTTCTTCTCTCTAATTCTCTCTTTCTATATGAATATTTATCAAGGAATATTATCAACATCATCTCCCTCTTTCTTCAACACACATATATTCGATAATGGTTATTTTACCCTAGTCTCTTTATTCTTATCATCTTCTATTATTTTTTTATCATCTTCTATTCTTATTTTATAATCATTGGAATATTCACATGCGTTCACTTTCTATATTTTGAATATGTAATACTCCTACAATATCAGTCTTGTGGTCTCTTTATTTAAGTTTCTATAGATCGCCATCCAACCTTTTCACTATTATCTATATGAAATATATTTTCCATATTTTAGAATCTTGAAAACCTAATAATACAGCACTGAGAAATCCCTTTCCTATATTTTCAAGTGTGAAGTAGTTTATTTAAGTGATGCACCTTCCCATATCTTGAATATGAAAACTCTGTAAATATTATAGTAGTATCTTCTTCCAAATTCGAGTCAAAAGTGAACTATTAAATTCTCTATTCTTCTTGAAACTTTCTCAAATATCTCATCCTTATTCCTATATAAAAATATCATCATCCATTTATTTTAGTTTGACTAAGCTGTCAATAAAATATTATGACTGATAATCTGTATTGGGTTCTACATGGCTGATCATAACTGGTTTTCATGAATTTCAATACATCAAAGAAGAACCTCATAAAACTACACTAAAATATTATACTTGTTCTAGATACTAAGGGAATTCTCCTTAAAAACTCCTAATACACTTTACATAGATCATACATTCATCTGAAGAGGTATAAAAATCCACTTTACAGAGTCATAATATAAAAACATGATGTCAACATACAAAATCACCATTTCACCTTATAAAAACTTTTCCATTCATTGTTTAATAAGATACGTCAACCTCGACCCAAGGCTTCCACAACCAACTAACCTATTGCAACACAATAATATTACATGTTGTAAACATCATTGATCTTGTGGAACCACTAACATTACCTAAACTTACTTTATAGTGAAACCATATCACTCACAGTGAGGTATCTACTAGTTTCATATTAACCATGGATTACTCTATAGTGTGGCCACATTACTATAGGAATTTAATCAATTATGGCAGTCATAGTGTGAAGAAACTAGGTGTGTCTCAACCCTAGATTATGAAGATTAAAATAATCAGACGATATCATTAAAATTTCATGTGCATTTTTAAAATCTGAATAGTTCCCACATATGTGGCCCACAGTGAATTTGATCTTGGGCAGGTGTTGCTTCATTACCCACAATGATCCATTTCTCATGTTAAACTCCCATGGTATCACCCCATGCCATGACCACTGGTCCTCCGTTATAAGAATCACCCTATGTTTCTCATAGCACTATGACTAATTCCACCCCATACTAGTTTTCTAATCCTCCATTTCCTATACTAGCTATAGTTAAGCTTGGATACTACCTCATGATAGAAGAGCCTAAATCCTAAAACTGGATAAGACTGCCACCCTTTTCTTACTCTTATATATACATAGTTCTATTTTATAATTTATCAGATATCAAGTTTAGTTAAACAACCATAATTCCACTAAATTAATCATCTGGTATCTTTATAAAATAGAATACATCTCATCACTTACATATTTATTTTTCATAACTTCTTACCTTTGGATTATACATGTTCTAAAATATATTCCAATTATATCACTTATTACCATGTTATGAACATTATGTAATTATTTAATTTAATAACGGTCGTTTTGTCGATCTTTGGTTCTTGAGTCAACAATAAACTTCTTATAATTACAAGTTGTTTATGTGGTAGAATATCCATTATCTCCAGATTTATATTCATGATTTAAATGTCATATATATCTTATATATCCAGTATATACATTCATTTATAATATTACGTAACATTTAGAGGTAAGAAATGAAATGCACCGTTCATGGAGACGGTAAGCCGTACGTACGCATGAACGCTACTTTCATTTCAATTTCATATTTAATGGAACGAAATCATAATTATATAAATTTATAATATAATTCCAGTATAATATAGTGTATAATAGCATTTACTCCATCCTTTATACATCCCACATATGGAATTAACTATTCAAATCACTTTGAGGGGGCGGTAGTCTGCACTTCTTAAAATGAAATTATCGCGTTTTACCCATAATGGAAATCATAAAGTATGCCATAAATGAGAAATACAGAAGCATAAGTAAAACATAAACATATTATATATCATATATAAAAATAGTGACATCTTAATGGCCACCTTTGCAGGTGTTATATGAGTGTTGAACAATCATCGTTTCGTGAGGCAGAAATTCGCCATCCACAGAAACCGTATGTTATTTAACCATTAGATGTAGGTGTGTGTAAGTGTAGCTCTAATACTTCTTATAACAACATCCTAGTATATTTAGGATACTGGTGTTGTTACAAAAGAAATGAATAAAAAGAGTTTAGGGGGTTGGAGAAGAAAAATAAAACAAAACAACATTAGAGAAGACATTACCTCAAAATCGGGTAACTCTTTTTGATTTGATCCAAAGGCTTCCTTGGGAAGAGTTCTACCCAAAGTGAGGCTTATAGTAGTAAGAGGGGGAAGTTGGGAGAGTATTTGAGCAGATGTTGGCCGAGCCAAATGGCTTGAAAGTGTAAATGAGGTGGGAGAGGTGGGGGCCTTTTATAAGTGGGGAGGAGGGGCACTCTTGGAAAGTAAAGAAAAGTCACTTTATTATAAAATGAGTTTCGGATTTTAGAGGTCCCACACTTATATAATTCGAGTATAATATGATAAGGGTTCGAAATCGACTCATCCAATAGGTTTTTGACAAGTGTACGCTTTGGATGTTTCATTATCTTTCCATTTTATTTAAATCGTTAAATAATGAGGTCATCATTGCATCATCATGATGTCATAATTAATTTAATTTATTTAATGTATAAAAATTATAAAAAAAATACTTTGATGTAGGAAATCGTTTTATCTTTCCAATGAATATTTATAGTCAAAATTTGGACTTGTTTAACCCCACTTAAAAACTGTTTTAGTAAAACAACTCATGTTTGTGTCAATTTAATTTTAACATTAAATAAATATATATTAATGTCATTTTCCAACTAAAGTGGCTCCATGGGGTCACCAAGTTGACCCATGGGTTGTCTTGGTCGTCCATGACTCATCCAATAGGAGTAGGACAAGTGTCAAGCTCATATCATATTATTAAAACATTGTTTTTACCTTAAACTACACTAATTACCTCTAATCGCGATTAAGAACTTAAAAGTTACTATTCACCAAAAAATTATTTTGATCTCATTGAACCACATTTTACTTCTTAATGAAAACCATGTATGTTGGATTTTTGAAAATCAAATCACAGAAGTGTTAATATTTCATTTAAACGAAAAATCAGTTATTTAACTACCACTTAGTGGTTTCACTATTCATCAAAAATTGAAGTTTTTCAGAACAATGCCAAAATTTCACCCTAAGCTATAATTGATATTCCAAATTCAAAAATGATTTCTATTTTACAAAATTCCAAACATATAAGTTGCATTAATTAATTTTATAATTAATTCCCGTTGTCACAACAAATAGCGTGTTTTAAGAAACAATTTATATCAAAAGATTGGCAATTGTTTATGTCCAATTTCAAAGTGAAATTAATTATAATGAACACCATTGGATAAAATGGTAAAAATATATTCTAATTATACTTTAAAACCACTCAATAATATAACTTATCACTATAAATTATTTTTATTAAAAAAGTTGTTTTAATTATTTTTCACTATTCATAAAAATTTGGAAGTTCTCAGAAAATTACAAAAAATTCAACATAGGCTAATTTCAATATTAGGAATACAAAAATGAAGTCCATTTTGAAATGTAAAATTTCTATAATTTTAAAAAGTCGTTATTACTATTCATAACGGCTACTATGATTAGTCGCGGTGTTTTAGAACTCGAAGTTGCGTACAATGCAAGCTATTGCATTATTGAATGAGAAGCGTATTGTGGAAGCTCGGGGTGTTACAAACAATACCCTTGTTATCCATATAATCACTCTATTAATTCTTGTTTTCTCTCCAAAATTACTTCTTTTCTTTCCATTATGGTTTTTTTAAATAATCCATCGATGATGCTTGAAGCAATCTGATTTTCCTTTTCTCTTTAAGGTCATCCAATACCATAAATCAATTTTTAAGTGAAATAGAATTTTCTACATTCCATTTGGGTATTCTTCTTATTATATGAGTAGAGGATAAAATATTCTCACCTTTAATAATTTTATTTCTATAGTACCTTTCCTTATGACCAGGTTTAGAAAAAATATAAAATCTCTTAATAAAATAATACCATGTATAGTTTTGTCTCGGTTGAGATGTGATTGCAGTATATCTTCCCATTCTATTGAACCTTTTATACTTAATACACACACACATGGTGTGCCTAAATTTTCCACAAAAAAATATCACTATGATTCCATTATTCCTTGAGATCCATTTCCAATGGGTTCATTAAGAGTTTAATGACTTATCACAAACTCCAAATATCCACCTTTATAAACAATATGTATTGATTTTTCTCTAGAGGGTATATCCATCCCTTTTTTACTTTTGAAAATTTTATCTTTGTCTCAAGATCTTTGATCCCCACACATTTATCCTTTAATTGGACATCCATGTAATCCATTATAGATCCAATTTATCTCTTTAACCTTTGGTTTCCCAATACCAAGTCTTCTATTAATGTATAATCAACTATGTGTAAGATTTATAGTTCATCCACCTTATTATGTAAGCCTTGGATCACTTTTTGATCACTAATCGAACATATTTATAATGAAAACATGATGTAGTTATCATATTGTCGCCATAACAAATACTTCTCTCATTTAATATTGGGGAATTTATATTTCTTAATGTGAAACCATCTCTCATAATAGTACCAGCCTCAGATATAGTAATAGCAATAGGAATAATTATCTTGGGAGAAGTCTCCATTAAAGTTATCTCTTCTTTTATCACCTTTTTATTAGTTTCTTCCAAATATACAATATATATGAAATTTTTTCACCTTCAACCTTCAAAAAAGTACCTTCATTTTTTAAGTCAAAATTTTTTCTTATTTATTGTTCCAATAATATTTGGGTTTACCAAATGATATGGTTTCCTTATCTTTTAACCATTCAGGTGATGTATAACCTACATATTTAGGTTTATAATAAATATATTCTGAAAATTTTGATCCACATATATATAGAGAACCTATTTTTCTAACCTCCTTGGGAATACTCAACATCTTGGATACCATCCTCTTATTATTATTCTTATTTCTTCTAGACATATGATATTCTTATTAAATAGACTTCATACCCAAATTTCTGATTATTTTATATTTAATTTTAATAGAAGAAATTTTTTTTACTTTTAACATCGATTAATCATTGTAAAACTCTTTCAATTTCATCCACATGTCCTTAGAAAACCTTTAGAGAGCAATCTTCTTAAATGAATCTTCTTTTAGATCATCCTTTAAGACCATAGCACAAACATCAATCTCCAGATTTCTTTAATCTATCCCAAACTCTATTCTATTCCAACTTCTCAATATAATCCCATCTATTAAGACATGATAAGGGATTCTAACATGTATTTCAAAAAAATAACATAAATTATTTCTTTCATTTATAGAAATGATTTACATCAAAAACAATATCCTTAAAAAGATTTCATATATTTAATATTCTTTAAATATTCATAAACCAAATATGAAAATTTGAAATAATAATATAAATTATTGGATTTGATACTAATTATAGGGGATCGATACCACCTATGAGGAGGGGTGAATCAAGTTATTTCCTAATTAAAATTTTTAATTTTTACTTGTTTATGTTTCTCCTTAATATCTTATTCCCATGTTAGTAGGAACTATGTTCAACCTATAATTTGATCACTCTTGAACACAGCCTCACAGAATGAAAAATAAATATTGAGAAATTAAAGCGCACAAAAAATGTGGGGATTTTACTTGGTTCAAAACAAAGGTATGATCTAAGGATAACACATCGATAATGTATTGATGTGCCAATATGTACTACTACTCACGGTATGTGTTATAAATATTTAGGAAAGGAACACTACTAGTCCTAGAAACACTACCTCCTATTCATATCTACTCATTGATTCATTTAAGGTATTCAACAATTTATATACATGTGATTCTCACCATGATAATCAATATTTTCATAAATTTATGCATATTTAAGTCTAGGTATACGAGATGTTATATTCGATAATGGTCATTTTACCCTAGTCTCTTTATTCTTATCATCTTCTATTATTTTTTTATCATCTTCTATTGTTATTTTATAATCATTGGAATATTCACATGCGTTCACTTTCTATATTTTGAATATGTAATCCTCCTACAATATCAGTCTTGTGGTCTCTTTATTTAAGTTTCTATAGATCGTCATCCAACCTTTTCACTATTATCTATATGAAATATATTTTCCATATTTTAGAATCTTGAAAACCTAATAATACAGCACTGAGAAATCCCTTTCCTATATTTTCAAGAGTGAAGTAGTTTATTTAAGTGATACACCTTCCCATATCTTGAATATGAAAACTCTGTAAATATTATAGTAGTATCTTCTTCCAAATTCGAGTCAAAAGTGAACTATTAAATTCTCTATTCTTCTTGAAACTTTCTCAAATATCTCATCCTTATTCCTATATAAAAATATCATCATCCATTTATTTTAGTTTGACTAAGCTGTCAATAAAATATTATGACTGATAATCTGTATTGGGTTCTACATGGCTGATCATAACTGGTTTTCATGAATTTCAATACATCAAAGAAGAACCTCATAAAACTACACTAAAATATTATACTTGTTCTAGATACTAAGGGAATTCTCCTTAAAAACTCCTAATACACTTTACATAGATCATACATTCATCTGAAGAGGTATAAAAATCCACTTTACAGAGTCATAATATAAAAACATGATGTCAACATACAAAATCACCATTTCACCTTATAAAAACTTTTCCATTCATTGTTTAATAAGATACGTCAACCTCGACCCAAGGCTTCCACAACCAACTAACCTATTGCAACACAATAATATTACATGTTGTAAACATCATTGATCTTGTGGAACCACTAACATTACCTAAACTTACTTTATAGTGAAACCATATCACTCACAGTGAGGTATCTACTAGTTTCATATTAACCATGGATTCCTCTATAGTGTGGCCACATTACTATAGGAATTTAATAAATTATGGCAGTCATAGTGTGAAGAAACTAGGTGTGTCTCAACCCTAGATTATGAAGATTAAAATAATCAGACGATATCATTAAAATTTCATGTGCATTTTTAAAATCTGAATAGTTCCCACATATGTGGCCCACAGTGAATTTGATATTGGGCAGGTGTTGCTTCATTACCCACAATGATCCATTTCTCATGTTAAACTCCCATGGTATCACCCCATGCCATGACCACTGGTCCTCCGTTATAAGAATCACCCTATGTTTCTCATAGCACTATGACTAATTCCACCCCATACTAGTTTTCTAATCCTCCATTTCCTATACTAGCTATAGTTAAGCTTGGATACTACCTCATGATAGAAGAGCCTAAATCCTAAAACTGGATAAGACTGCCACCCTTTTCTTACTCTTATATATACATAGTTCTATTTTATACTTTATCAGATATCAAGTTTAGTTAAACAACCATAATTCCACTAAATTAATCATCTGGTATCTTTATAAAATAGAATACATATCATCACTTACATATTTATTTTTCATAACTTCTTACCTTTGGATTATACATGTTCTAAAATATATTCCAATTATATCACTTATTACCATGTTATGAACATTATGTAATTATTTAATTTAATAACGGTCGTTTTGTCGATCTTTGGTTCTTGAGTCAACAATAAACTTCTTATAATTACAAGTTGTTTATGTGGTAGAATATCAATTATCTCCAGAATTATATTCATGATTTAAATTTCATATATATCTTATATATCTAGTATATACATTCATTTATAATATTACGTAACATTTAGAGGTAAGAAATGAAATGCACCGTTCATGGAGACGGTAAGTCGTACGTACGCATGAACGCTACTTTCATTTCAATTTCATATTTAATGGAACGAAATCATAATTATATAAATTTATAATATAATTCCAGTATAATATAGTGTATAATAGCATTTACTCCATCCTTTATACATCCCACATATGGAATTAACTATTCAAATCACTTTGAGGGGGCGGTAGTCCGCACTTCTTAAAATGAAATTATCGCGTTTTACCCATAATGGAAATCATAAAGTATGCCATAAATGAGAAATACAGAAGCCTAAGTAAAACATAAACATATTATATATCATATATAAAAATAGTGACATCTTAATGGCCACCTTTTCAGGTGTTATATGAGTGTTGAACAATCATCGTTTCGTGAGGCAGAAATTCGCCATCCACAGAAACCGTATGTTCTTTAACCATTAGATGTAGGTGTGTGTAAGTGTAGCTCTAATCCTTCTTATAACAACATCCTAGTATATTTAGGATACTGGTGTTGTTACAAAAGAAATGAATAAAAAGAGTTTAGGGGGTTGGAGAAGAAAAATAAAACAAAACAACATTAGAGAAGACATTACCTCAAAATCGGGTAACTCTTTTTGATTTGATCCAAAGGCTTCCTTGGGAAGAGTTCTACCCAAAGTGAGGCTTCTAGGAGTAAGAGGGGGAAGTTGGGAGAGTATTTGATCAGAGGTTGGCCGAGCCAAATGGCTTGAAAGTGTAAATGAGGTGGGAGAGGTGGGGGCCTTTTATAAGTGGGGAGGAGGGGCACTCTTGGAAAGTAAAGAAAAGTCACTTTATTGTAAAATGAGTTTCGGATTTTAGAGGTCCCACACTTATATAATTCGAGTATAAGATGATAAGGGTTCGAAATCTACTCATCCAATAGGTTTTTGACAAGTGTACGCTTTGGATGTTTCATTATCTTTCCATTTTATTTAAATCGTTAAATAATGAGGTCATCACTGCATCATCATGATGTCATAATTAATTTAATTTATTTAATGTCTAAAAATTATAAAAAAAATACTATGATGTAGGAAATCGTTTTATCTTTCCAATGAATATTTATAGTCAAAATTTGGACTTGTTTAACCCCACTTAAAAACTGTTTTAGTAAAACAACTCATGTTTGTGTCAATTTAATTTTAACATTAAATAAATATATATTAATGTCATTTTCCAACTAAAGTGGCTCCATGGGGTCACCAAGTTGACCCATGGGTTGTCTTGGTCGTCCATTACTCATCCAATAGGAGTAGGACAAGTGTCAAGCTCATATCATATTATTAAAACATTGTTTTTACCTTAAACTACACTAATTACCTCTAATCGCGATTAAGAACTTAAAAGTTACTATTCACCAAAAAATTATTTTGATCTCATTGAAACACATTTTACTTCTTAATGAAAACCATGTATGTTGGATTTTTGAAAATCAAATCACAGAAGTGTTAATATTTCATTTAAACGAAAAATCAGTTATTTAACTACCACTTAGTGGTTTCACTATTCATCAAAAATTGAAGTTTTTCAGAACAATGCCAAAATTTCACCCTAAGCTATAATTGATATTCCGAATTCAAAAATGATTTCTATTTTACAAAATTCCAAACATATAAGTTGCATTAATTAATTTTATAATTAATTCCCGCTGTCACAACAAATAGCGTGTTTTAAGAAACAATTTATATCAAAAGATTGGCAATTGTTTATGTCCAATTTCAAAGTGAAATTAATTCTAATGAACACCATTGGATAAAATGGTAAAAATATATTCTAATTATACTTTAAAACCACTCAATAATATAACTTATCACTATAAATTATTTTTATTAAAAAAGTTGTTTTAATTATTTTTCACTATTCATAAAAATTTGGAAGTTCTCAGAAAATTACAAAAAATTCAACATAGGATAATTTCAATATTAGGAATACAAAAATGAAGTCCATTTTGAAATATAAAATTTCTATAATTTTAAAAAGTCGTTATTACTATTCATAACGGCTACTATGATTAGTCGCGGTGTTTTAGAACTCGAAGTTGCGTACAATGCAAGCTATTGCATTATTGAATGAGAAGCGTATTGTGGAAGCTCGGGGTGTTACAAACAATACCCTTGTTATCCATATAATCACTCTATTAATTCTTGTTTTCTCTCCAAAATTACTTCTTTTCTTTCCATTATGGTTTTTTTAAATAATCCATCGATGATGCTTGAAGCAATCTGATTTTCCTTTTCTCTTTAAGGTCATCCAATACCATAAATCAATTTTTAAGTGAAATAGAATTTTCTACATTCCATTTGGGTATTCTTCTTATTATATGAGTAGAGGATAAAATATTCTCACCTTTAATAATTTTATTTCTATAGTACCTTTCCTTATGACCAGGTTTAGAAAAAATATAAAATCTCTTAATAAAATAATACCATGTATAGTTTTGTCTCGGTTGAGATGTGATTGCAGTCTATCTTCCCATTCTATTGAACCTTTTATACTTAATACACACACACATGGTGTGCCTAAATTTTCCACAAAAAAATATCACTATGATTCCATTATTCCTTGAGATCCATTTCCAATGGGTTCATTAAGAGTTTAATGACTTATCACAAACTCCAAATATCCACCTTTATAAACAATATGTATTGATTTTTCTCTAGAGGGTATATCCATCCCTTTTTTACTTTTGAAAATTTTATCTTTGTCTCAAGATCTTTGATCCCCACACATTTATCCTTTAATTGGACATCCATGTAATCCATTATAGATCCAATTTATCTCTTTAACCTTTGGTTTCCCAATACCAAGTCTTCTATTAATGTATAATCAACTATGTGTAAGATTTATAGTTCATCCACCTTATTATGTAAGCCTTGGATCACTTTTTGATCACTAATCGAACATATTTATAATGAAAACATGATGTAGTTATCATATTGTCGCCATAACAAATACTTCTCTCATTTAATATTGGGGAATTTATATTTCTTAATGTGAAACCATCTCTCATAATAGTACCAGCCTCAGATATAGTAATAGCAATAGGAATAATTATCTTGGGAGAAGTCTCCATTAAAGTTATCTCTTCTTTTATCACCTTTTTATTAGTTTCTTCCAAATATACAATATATATGAAATTTTTTCACCTTCAACCTTCAAAAAAGTACCTTCATTTTTTAAGTCAAAATTTTTTCTTATTTATTGTTCCAATAATATCTGGGTTTACCAAATGATATGGTTTCCTTATCTTTTAACCATTCAGGTGATGTATAACCTACATATTTAGGTTTATAATAAATATATTCTGAAAATTTTGATCCACATATATATAGAGAACCTATTTTTCTAACCTCCTTGGGAATACTCAACATCTTGGATACCATCCTCTTATTATTATTCTTATTTCTTCTAGACATATGATATTCTTATTAAATAGACTTCATACCCAAATTTCTGATTATTTTATATTTAATTTTAATAGAAGAAATTTTTTTTACTTTTAACATCGATTAATCATTGTAAAACTCTTTCAATTTCATCCACATGTCCTTAGAAAACCTTTAGAGAGCAATCTTCTTAAATGAATCTTCTTTTAGATCATCCTTTAAGACCATAGCACAAACATCAATCTCCAGATTTCTTTAATCTATCCCAAACTCTATTCTATTCCAACTTCTCAATATAATCCCATCTATTAAGACATGATAAGGGATTCTAACATGTATTTCAAAAAAATAACATAAATTATTTCTTTCATTTATAGAAATGATTTACATCAAAAACAATATCCTTAAAAAGATTTCATATATTTAATATTCTTTAAATATTCATAAACCAAATATGAAAATTTGAAATAATAATATAAATTATTGGATTTGATACTAATTATAGGGGATCGATACCACCTATGAGGAGGGGTGAATCAAGTTATTTCCTAATTAAAAATTTTAATTTTTACTTGTTTATGTTTCTCCTTAATATCTTATTCCCATGTTAGTAGGAACTATGTTCAACCTATAATTTGATCACTCTTGAACACAGCCTCACAGAATGAAAAATAAATATTGAGAAATTAAAGCGCACAAAAAATGTGGGGATTTTACTTGGTTCAAAACAAAGGTATGATCTAAGGATAACACATCGATAATGTATTGATGTGCCAATATGTACTACTACTCACGGTATGTGTTATAAATATTTAGGAAAGGAACACTACTAGTCCTAGAAACACTACCTCCTATTCATATCTACTCATTGATTCATTTAAGGTATTCAACAATTTATATACATGTGATTCTCACCATGATAATCAATATTTTCATAAATTTATGCATATTTAAGTCTAGGTATACGAGATGTTATCCTCCTCAATTTTTGCCTCTTCATTTTACAAAACTAGATGGTGTCAACACCTCAGTGTGAGGGATGAGTATCCTTTATCTTCTTATTCAGTGGCATAAAATTCTCTCTCCATAAGCTAAGAATAATTTTTCACTATAATTATTTAGTTGTGATCCTCTTCAATATTCAAGTGTAGTAATGATACTCCCCTTTTATTCAAGCCTTATTTCTTTAGAAAATCTAGATATGATCACTAAAATTATTCAGTGACTCGTCATCTCCATATTAATATTTTGTTGAACCAAATCTAATGATATGTTCTTCTCTCTAATTCTCTCTTTCTATATGAATATTTATCAAGGAATATTATCAACATCATCTCCCTCTTTCTTCAACACACATATATTCGATAATGGTCATTTTACCCTAGTCTCTTTATTCTTATCATCTTCTATTATTTTTTTATCATCTTCTATTCTTATTTTATAATCATTGGAATATTCACATGCGTTCACTTTCTATATTTTGAATATGTAATCCTCCTACAATATCAGTCTTGTGGTCTCTTTATTTAAGTTTCCATAGATCGCCATCCAACCTTTTCACTATTATCTATATGAAATATATTTTCCATATTTTAGAATCTTGAAAACCTAATAATACAGCACTGAGAAATCCCTTTCCTATATTTTCAAGCGTGAAGTAGTTTATTTAAGTGATACACCTTCCCATATCTTGAATATGAAAACTCTGTAAATATTATAGTAGTATCTTCTTCCAAATTCGAGTCAAAAGTGAACTATTAAATTCTCTATTCTTCTTGAAACTTTCTCAAATATCTCATCCTTATTCCTATATAAAAATATCATCATCCATTTATTTTAGTTTGACTAAGTTGTCAATAAAATATTATGACTGATAATCTGTATTGGGTTCTACATAGCTGATCATAACTGGTTTTCATGAATTTCAATACATCAAAGAAGAACCTCATAAAAATACACTAAAATATTATACTTGTTCTAGATACTAAGGGAATTCTCCTTAAAAACTCCTAATACACTTTACATAGATCATACATTCATCTGAAGAGGTATAAAAATCCACTTTACAGAGTCATAATATAAAAACATGATGTCAACATACAAAATCACCATTTCACCTTATAAAAACTTTTCCATTCATTGTTTAATAAGATACGTCAACCTCGACCCAAGGCTTCCACAACCAACTAACCTATTGCAACACAATAATATTACATGTTGTAAACATCATTGATCTTGTGGAACCACTAACATTACCTAAACTTACTTTATAGTGAAACCATATCACTCACAGTGAGGTATCTACTAGTTTCATATTAACCATGGATTCCTCTATAGTGTGGCCACATTACTATAGGAATTTAATAAATTATGGCAGTCATAGTGTGAAGAAACTAGGTGTGGCTCAACCCTAGATTATGAAGATTAAAATAATCAGACGATATCATTAAAATTTCATTTGCATTTTTAAAATCTGAATAGTTCCCACATATGTGGCCCACAGTGAATTTGATATTGGGCAGGTGTTGCTTCATTACCCACAATGATCCATTTCTCATGTTAAACTCCCATGGTATCACCCCATGCCATGACCACTGGTCCTCCGTTATAAGAATCACCCTATGTTTCTCATAGCACTATGACTAATTCCACCCCATACTAGTTTTCTAATCCTCCATTTCCTATACTAGCTATAGTTAAGCTTGGATACTACCTCATGATAGAAGAGCCTAAATCCTAAAACTGGATAAGACTGCCACCCTTTTCTTACTCTTATATATACATAGTTCTATTTTATACTTTATCAGATATCAAGTTTAGTTAAACAACCATAATTCCACTAAATTAATCATCTGGTATCTTTATAAAATAGAATACATCTCATCACTTACATATTTATTTTTCATAACTTCTTACCTTTGGATTATACATGTTCTAAAATATATTCCAATTATATCACTTATTACCATGTTATGAACATTATGTAATTATTTAATTTAATAACGGTCGTTTTGTCGATCTTTGGTTCTTGAGTCAACAATAAACTTCTTATAATTACAAGTTGTTTATGTGGTAGAATATCCATTATCTCCAGAATTATATTCATGATTTAAATTTCATATATATCTTATATATCCAGTATATACATTCATTTATAATATTACGTAACATTTAGAGGTAAGAAATGAAATGCACCGTTCATGGAGACGGTAAGTCGTACGTACGCATGAACGCTACTTTCATTTCAATTTCATATTTAATGGAACGAAATCATAATTATATAAATTTATAATATAATTCCAGTATAATATAGTGTATAATAGCATTTACTCCATCCTTTATACATCCCACATATGGAATTAACTATTCAAATCACTTTGAGGGGGCGGTAGTCCGCACTTCTTAAAATGAAATTATCGCGTTTTACCCATAATGGAAATCATAAAGTATGCCATAAATGAGAAATACAGAAGCATAAGTAAAACATAAACATATTATATATCATATATAAAAATAGTGACATCTTAATGGCCACCTTTTCAGGTGTTATATGAGTGTTGAACAATCATCGTTTCGTGAGGCAGAAATTCGCCATCCACAGAAACCGTATGTTCTTTAACCATTAGATGTAGGTGTGTGTAAGTGTAGCTCTAATCCTTCTTATAACAACATCCTAGTATATTTAGGATACTGGTGTTGTTACAAAAGAAATGAATAAAAAGAGTTTAGGGGGTTGGAGAAGAAAAATAAAACAAAACAACATTAGAGAAGACATTACCTCAAAATCGGGTAACTCTTTTTGATTTGATCCAAAGGCTTCCTTGGGAAGAGTTCTACCCAAAGTGAGGCTTCTAGGAGTAAGAGGGGGAAGTTGGGAGAGTATTTGATCAGAGGTTGGCCGAGCCAAATGGCTTGAAAGTGTAAATGAGGTGGGAGAGGTGGGGGCCTTTTATAAGTGGGGAGGAGGGGCACTCTTGGAAAGTAAAGAAAAGTCACTTTATTGTAAAATGAGTTTCGGATTTTAGAGGTCCCACACTTATATAATTCGAGTATAAGATGATAAGGGTTCGAAATCTACTCATCCAATAGGTTTTTGACAAGTGTACGCTTTGGATGTTTCATTATCTTTCCATTTTATTTAAATCGTTAAATAATGAGGTCATCACTGCATCATCATGATGTCATAATTAATTTAATTTATTTAATGTCTAAAAATTATAAAAAAAATACTATGATGTAGGAAATCGTTTTATCTTTCCAATGAATATTTATAGTCAAAATTTGGACTTGTTTAACCCCACTTAAAAACTGTTTTAGTAAAACAACTCATGTTTGTGTCAATTTAATTTTAACATTAAATAAATATATATTAATGTCATTTTCCAACTAAAGTGGCTCCATGGGGTCACCAAGTTGACCCATGGGTTGTCTTGGTCGTCCATTACTCATCCAATAGGAGTAGGACAAGTTTCAAGCTCATATCATATTATTAAAACATTGTTTTTACCTTAAACTACACTAATTACCTCTAATCGCGATTAAGAACTTAAAAGTTACTATTCACCAAAAAATTATTTTGATCTCATTGAAACACATTTTACTTCTTAATGAAAACCATGTATGTTGGATTTTTGAAAATCAAATCACAGAAGTGTTAATATTTCATTTAAACGAAAAATCAGTTATTTAACTACCACTTAGTGGTTTCACTATTCATCAAAAATTGAAGTTTTTCAGAACAATGCCAAAATTTCACCCTAAGCTATAATTGATATTCCGAATTCAAAAATGATTTCTATTTTACAAAATTCCAAACATATAAGTTGCATTAATTAATTTTATAATTAATTCCCGTTGTCACAACAAATAGCGTGTTTTAAGAAACAATTTATATCAAAAGATTGGCAATTGTTTATGTCCAATTTCAAAGTGAAATTAATTATAATGAACACCATTGGATAAAATGGTAAAAATATATTCTAATTATACTTTAAAACCACTCAATAATATAACTTATCACTATAAATTATTTTTATTAAAAAAGTTGTTTTAATTATTTTTCACTATTCATAAAAATTTGGAAGTTCTCAGAAAATTACAAAAAATTCAACATAGGCTAATTTCAATATTAGGAATACAAAAATGAAGTCCATTTTGAAATGTAAAATTTCTATAATTTTAAAAAGTCGTTATTACTATTCATAACGGCTACTATGATTAGTCGCGGTGTTTTAGAACTCGAAGTTGCGTACAATGCAAGCTATTGCATTATTGAATGAGAAGCGTATTGTGGAAGCTCGGGGTGTTACAAACAATACCCTTGTTATCCATATAATCACTCTATTAATTCTTGTTTTCTCTCCAAAATTACTTCTTTTCTTTCCATTATGGTTTTTTTAAATAATCCATCGATGATGCTTGAAGCAATCGGATTTTCCTTTTCTCTTTAAGGTCATCCAATACCATAAATCAATTTTTAAGTGAAATAGAATTTTCTACATTCCATTTGGGTATTCTTCTTATTATATGAGTAGAGGATAAAATATTCTCACCTTTAATAATTTTATTTCTATAGTACCTTTCCTTATGACCAGGTTTAGAAAAAATATAAAATCTCTTAATAAAATAATACCATGTATAGTTTTGTCTCGGTTGAGATGTGATTGCAGTATATCTTCCCATTCTATTGAACCTTTTATACTTAATACACACACACATGGTGTGCCTAAATTTTCCACAAAAAAATATCACTATGATTCCATTATTCCTTGAGATCCATTTCCAATGGGTTCATTAAGAGTTTAATGACTTATCACAAACTCCAAATATCCACCTTTATAAACAATATGTATTGATTTTTCTCTAGAGGGTATATCCATCCCTTTTTTACTTTTGAAAATTTTATCTTTGTCTCAAGATCTTTGATCCCCACACATTTATCCTTTAATTGGACATCCATGTAATCCATTATAGATCCAATTTATCTCTTTAACCTTTGGTTTCCCAATACCAAGTCTTCTATTAATGTATAATCAACTATGTGTAAGATTTATAGTTCATCCACCTTATTATGTAAGCCTTGGATCACTTTTTGATCACTAATCGAACATATTTATAATGAAAACATGATGTAGTTATCATATTGTCGCCATAACAAATACTTCTCTCATTTAATATTGGGGAATTTATATTTCTTAATGTGAAACCATCTCTCATAATAGTACCAGCCTCAGATATAGTAATAGCAATAGGAATAATTATCTTGGGAGAAGTCTCCATTAAAGTTATCTCTTCTTTTATCACCTTTTTATTAGTTTCTTCCAAATATACAATATATATGAAATTTTTTCACCTTCAACCTTCAAAAAAGTACCTTCATTTTTTAAGTCAAAATTTTTTCTTATTTATTGTTCCAATAATATCTGGGTTTACCAAATGATATGGTTTCCTTATCTTTTAACCATTCAGGTGATGTATAACCTACATATTTAGGTTTATAATAAATATATTCTGAAAATTTTGATCCACATATATATAGAGAACCTATTTTTCTAACCTCCTTGGGAATACTCAACATCTTGGATACCATCCTCTTATTATTATTCTTATTTCTTCTAGACATATGATATTCTTATTAAATAGACTTCATACCCAAATTTCTGATTATTTTATATTTAATTTTAGTAGAAGAAATTTTTTTTACTTTTAACATCGATTAATCATTGTAAAACTCTTTCAATTTCATCCACATGTCCTTAGAAAACCTTTAGCGAGCAATCTTCTTAAATGAATCTTCTTTTAGATCATCCTTTAAGACCATAGCACAAACATCAATCTCCAGATTTCTTTAATCTATCTCAAACTCTATTCTATTCCAACTTCTCAATATAATCCCATCTATTAAGACATGATAAGGGATTCTAACATGTATTTCAAAAAAATAACATAAATTATTTCTTTCATTTATAGAAATGATTTACATCAAAAACAATATCCTTAAAAAGATTTCATATATTGAATATTCTTTAAATATTCATAAACCAAATATGAAAATTTGAAATAATAATATAAATTATTGTATTTGATACTAATTATAGGGGATCGATACCACCTATGAGGAGGGGTGAATCAAGTTATTTCCTAATTAAAAATTTTAATTTTTACTTGTTTATGTTTCTCCTTAATATCTTATTCCCATGTTAGTAGGAACTATGTTCAACCTATAATTTGATCACTCTTGAACACAGCCTCACAGAATGAAAAATAAATATTGAGAAATTAAAGCGCACAAAAAATGTGGGGATTTTACTTGGTTCAAAACAAAGGTATGATCTAAGGATAACACATCGATAATGTATTGATGTGCCAATATGTACTACTACTAACGGTATGTATTATAAATATTTAGGAAGGGAACACTACTAGTCCTAGAAACACTACCTCCTATTCATATCTACTCATTGATTCATTGAAGGTATTCAACAATTTATATACATGTGATTCTCACCATGATAATCAATATTTTCATAAATTTATGCATATTTAAGTCTAGGTATACGAGATGTTATCCTCCTCAATTTTTGCCTCTTCATTTTACAAAACTAGATGGTGTCAACACCTCAGTGTGAGGGATGAGTATCCTTTATCTTCTTATTCAGTGGCATAAAATTCTCTCTCCATAAGCTAAGAATAATTTTTCACTATAATTATTTAGTTTTGATCCTCTTCAATATTCAAGTGTAGTAATGATACTCCCCTTTTATTCAAGCCTTATTTCTTCAGAAAATCTAGATATGATCACTAAAATTATTCAGTGACTCGTCATCTCCATCTTATTATTTTGTTGAACCAAATCTAATGATATGTTCTTCTCTCTAATTCTCTCTTTCTATATGAATATTTATCAAGGAATATTATCAACATCATCTCCCTCTTTCTTCAACACACATATATTCGATAATGGTCATTTTACCCTAGTCTCTTTATTCTTATCATCTTCTATTATTTTTTTATCATCTTCTATTCTTATTTTATAATCATTGGAATATTCACATGCGTTCACTTTCTATATTTTGAATATGTAATCCTCCTACAATATCAGTCTTGTGGTCTCTTTATTTAAGTTTCCATAGATCGCCATCCAACCTTTTCACTATTATCTATATGAAATATATTTTCCATATTTTAGAATCTTGAAAACCTAATAATACAGCACTGAGAAATCCCTTTCCTATATTTTCAAGAGTGAAGTAGTTTATTTAAGTGATACACCTTCCCATATCTTGAATATGAAAACTCTGTAAATATTATAGTAGTATCTTCTTCCAAATTCGAGTCAAAAGTGAACTATTAAATTCTCTATTCTTCTTGAAACTTTCTCAAATATCTCATCCTTATTCCTATATAAAAATATTCTCATCCATTTATTTTAGTTTGACTAAGCTGTCAATAAAATATTATGACTGATAATCTGTATTGGGTTCTACATGGCTGATCATAACTGGTTTTCATGAATTTCAATACATCAAAGAAGAACCTCATAAAACTACACTAAAATATTATACTTGTTCTAGATACTAAGGGAATTCTCCTTAAAAAATCCTAATACACTTTACATAGATCATACATTCATCTGAAGAGGTATAAAAATCCACTTTACAGAGTCATAATATAAAAACATGATGTCAACATACAAAATCACCATTTCACCTTATAAAAACTTTTCCATTCATTGTTTAACCCAAGGCTTCCACAACCAACTAACCTATTGCAACACAATAATATTACATGTTGTAAACATCATTGATCTTGTGGAACCACTAACATTACCAAAACTTACTTTATAGTGAAACCATATCACTCACAGTGAGGTATCTACTAGTTTCATATTAACCATGGATTCCTCTATAGTGTAGCCACATTACTATAGGAATTTAATCAATTATGGCAGTCATAGTGTGAAGAAACTAGGTGTGGCTCAACCCTAGATTATGAAGATTAAAATAATCAGACGATATCATTAAAATTTCATGTGCATTTTTAAAATCTGAATAGTTCCCACATATGTGGCCCACAGTGAATTTGATCTTGGGCAGGTGTTGCTTCATTACCCCCAATGATCCATTTCTCATGTTAAACTCCCATGGTATCACCCCATGCCATGACCACTGGTCCTCCGTTATAAGAATCACCCTATGTTTCTCATAGCACTATGACTAATTCCACCCCATACTAGTTTTCTAATCCTCCATTTCCTATACTAGCTATAGTTAAGCTTGGATACTACCTCATGATAGAAGAGCCTAAATCCTAAAACTGGATAAGACTGCCACCCTTTTCTTACTCTTATATATACATAGTTCTATTTTATACTTTATCAGATATCAAGTTTAGTTAAACAACCATAATTCCACTAAATTAATCATCTGGTATCTTTATAAAATAGAATACATCTCATCACTTACATATTTATTTTTCATAACTTCTTACCTTTGGATTATACATGTTCTAAAATATATTCCAATTATATGAATTTATCCTCAATATATCCATGAAAATCATCTTGTAATTCAATCAATAATTTCATATATTATCCAAAAATCCAATATATAACCTTATGGTTGCAACACCTATGTATACTTAAATCAAACTCGACCTTCCTTGGTATGACCTAGGATCCTCTATAACCAATTCTCTTGTAAGAGTCAAGTCAAATATACTACTAATGACATCAAACACCACATTAAAAGGCTAAGTTAATATCGTCCTAACCCATGTGCAACTTACCATCAATGTAGAATTATTAAAGGCGTCATACAAGGTCCCCTATCTCAATACTTATAAAATAATTCCCCTTATAGTTTCTGATTACAAGGTATTTCACTAATTTCTGAAAACCACCTGGACATCGATGGTTATTTCATCAAATCATGAAATTTCTAGGACCTATCACTACATAGATTGTCCCTAACCACCACCCAAGGCATAATAAAGTCACATTTTGTTCCATTAGGGTATTCTGCATTCACTTTCCTATACCCACACATATCATATGTTACAAAAACTCATATAAAATAATAAAAATTTTCAAGGACCACCTACCTCATAGTAGAAGAATCTTCCTCTATTGGGGAATACAACCAACTTTAAATTGATATTTATGCTTCTGATAAGACCAACAGATCATTGCATGTCATATCTCTAAAATATCACACATAGGAGACTCTACGTAGTATAAAATTGATCTCTAGATGTTCACTTTCCCATGTATGAGTGTGTTGGAAGTTGGTAGTCACTAGACCCTACTCACCAGACAGATTTTTCCTCACACACACGCCTCAGTACAAAAAAAAGAACCAAAAATACATTCAATTGTAAAACATGCAATGTAAAAACATAAATCAAAGAAAGGGAAGAAAGTTTAACATGCTTAGGAATATGTCATATATGCACAGGGAAATCATATTGTTTCTACATTCATTATAATTGGAAGATTATAGGTGAAAAATAGGTTACAGAGACAAGTAATATTCACCAACTTCTTAGCTAACCAATAAATTCACAATTGAATCACACTTTCCATTGAAGGTCCTGCATACTTAAATACTTATCAAAATTAGTCAAACAACTTAAACCTGCTCCCATGAAAACACAAAAAAAGATATATGACTTCCTGAGATAGGTTACCAACCTAATGACCTTTCAAATTTGTTGAAATTTTATACTTCCCAACCCTCCACCATAGAACTATCAGTAGATGCAAACTTTTGACGGACCTACTGTCATTAGATAAGTTTTGTTGTCATTATTTTTACTTCACATTCAATGCATCATCTATCATATGAAATTCAGATGAATTTAATTTTAATGGATTAAGTTTTGGTAAATTGAAACATAATTCACCTACCAAAAATATCCCACTTGAAGTTTTTTCAGGGAACTTTGGAAACTTTCCAACACTTAGCATTCAACAACACTTCCCATCCCTTTCCTTACTTCACTTAATTCCTACTAAGGATAAATGTTTCCTCAGTATTTTCTGAACTACCACCTTGGTGAATATGTCTATCTATTTTTGTATTCCTATTATCTTATTTTGCTTCAACTTCTTTTCCCTCATCAATTTTATGATTAAAAGATAATTTATATAGATATTCTTCATCCCAGCATGGAACACCAAATTTTTAGCCAAGTTAATTTCAATTTAGCTATCATGTAAATGAATTTCTTATAATTATAACCATTATATATTCTTTAACAAATGTTTCATCCATATCATTTCTTTCCCAACTTCTACTATAGTTACATACTCTACTTATATTGAACTTAGAGTAAAAATATTTTGTAACTTTGATGACCAGATAATAGTATTTCCTCTAAAAGTAAACACAAAACTAGTTATTATTTTCCTTATATTTGAGTCACCCCTAAATTTTGAGCCCATAAATCTTAAAATTGATTCATCCATTCCATAGCATAGGTATTAAGATTCTAATCCTTTCAAATACCGAATAATCCACTTTACAAACTCCCAATATACTTTCCTTGGATTCTCTATATACTGAATCACAAATCTCACCACATGGGATATGTTTGGTCGAGGAAAAATCATTGCATACATAAAAATCATAACCACTGATGCATATAGAACTTGTTCTATGTACTTGGATTCAACTTTTATTTTTGGAACTTGTGACTTTGACAACATGAAGTGAGTAGTAAGAGGGGTTTATATTATATTACTTTTAGTCATCCTAAATATTTTAATAATCTTCTGAATATAATATTTATGATATAGAACCAAGGTCCTAGATTTCCTGTATCTATCAATCTATATCCCCAAAATCTTCCTTACCTATCCAAGATCTTTCATCTTAAGTTTTTTGAACAAATCTCAATTCAAATTTTATATTTCCTAAGCATTTAGTCCATCTATCAATATGTCATCCAATAAAATCAATATGACAAATGTCCCATTTTCCCATTACTTTTGATAATAGTAATGATCTATGTTCCTCCTATTAAAACCTTCTCCAAACATAAATTAATTGAATTTATGATACCATTATCGATGGGGTTACTTCTTCCCATAGATAATTTTCTTCAATCTATAAACGAAATTTGGTTCCCCAAATTCTAGTAAACATGTTGGTTGTTTCATATAGATATACCCTTCCAACTCACCATGAATAAAATCGGTCTTGAAATGCATCTACTCCAGATACATATCTTTTGATGCAACCATGCTTAGAACTATTTAGACAGTATATTATTTAACCACTAGTGAGAATATTTTTAATAAATCTACTCCTTCCTTATGTTGAAACCTCTTTACTACCAATTATGATTTGTATCACTTCTTTCCATCAATATTTTTCTTAATATGGTAAACCCACTTACTCTCAAGTGCCTTTTTACCCTCTGGATGTTCAGTCTCCTCCTAAGTTCTATTGAACTTTAATGGATCCATCACCTCATTCATGACTAACGCCCAATGCTTAGAATCTCTAAGAGAATCCACCCCTTTGGATTTTTAGGTTCTCCTCTATCCATCAGGAGTAGAAAATTTATAGAATCCTTATACCTATGAACTTGTATCCTAATTTTGGTTGATATCCTCAACTAAATCTGTTGAACTGAACTACTTGGATCCACTCTTTCTGCTGGTACCTAGAAATATATTACATGTATATCTGGGGTACATAAATTAGGTTCACCCACTTGATATTAATCTACTATTGAACTTTATGGTCATTCTGATGGCTATACTTTTTACTTTCGATTCCTTAAGAATCTACATATGAGTTTTATGATTATTTAAAATTACCAGCACTCTGATCAACCTAGACTTTTAAAGTTAATTATACTTCAACTTCATGCTCCAATAAGATATGATCCTTCTATAGAACCTTTTCACTAAAGATAACATCCCTTCTTCTGATGATTTGTTTTCTTTCACTATCCCATAAGTGATATCAAAAAAATCATCTTTATAACCAAGGAAAAAACATATTTTGGATTTAGAATCAAGTTTTTCCATATCCTTAGTATTTACATGTACATATGTTGATATACTAAAGAATATAAGCTGATGAACCTTTGGTCATTTTCTATACCACAACTCCTCTAGAAATTCCTGCACAACTGTCAATATTGGACTTCTATTGGAAAGATAAGTTTTTGTGCTAAGTTCATCCATGAAAATAACCTTAGGCATTCCTGAGTGCAGGATCATACTCCTAGATTTCTATATTAGAGTGTTATTAATCCTTTCATCCACTCCATTCTATTGTGGAGTTTTGGGAACCATATTCTCATTCCTTCTTCCTTACTTCTTATAGAAATTCCAAAAGTTGTGTCTGGTGTACTCGTCATTGTTGGTTGTTCAAATAGACTTTAACTTCTAAGAACACTCCTTTTTTACCAATGATTTCCACTAGATAAACACCTAAAATACATAATACTTATTCTTTAATAAGTAAATTAATAATTTTCTTATATAATATTCAATTAAAGTAAGAAATTAAATACAGCCACCGTAAGACTAGATAAGGGTAGATCCCCAAATTTCTGAATATACAAGCTAAAAATTCCAATCCTTGGTATTTTGACCATCTAAGTTGAAATAAACTATTTCTTATTTACCAACATACAACTTTCACACTTTATTATTTCCATCTGATCAAGATTTAGTATGAACTTAGCCTTTAGAACCTTCATGTTCTTATCACTAATGTGACCAAACCTACTGTTGACTTAAACTAAGAACATCCTTATTTTAATGATCAAAAATCATGTTTATTATGTTTCTAATGAATTTAATGTTTTATGAAAATCAACCATATTATATAAAGATTGTGAAAATCAGTAAATTCTTAATCTATTGTCACTATCTACCTTTAATTGAAATGAGTTACCATTGGTTGAAGTAAGATATCACTCCAAGATACCTTCAGGTCAAAATGTGACCACTAGTTCAATTATATGATATCCAGGATCTACCATAAGGTTATACTACAATTTAATGGACCTAATTTCACTTATAAGTACATATACTTCCAGAAGATGTTACCATCGCTTAGTGCTGCCTCCAGTTCAACAATGCTATCATAAAATTTTTCTACCGCTTATTAGAGCTACTAACAAGGAAAAATATCATTACCGCCAATTTTATATACTACTGAAGTGATGCTATGATCCAATGAAGTTACCACAAGTTCACTAAGTGGTTATACTGCCAGGCCATGATGCCTCTAAGTACTACCGTTAGAAACTAGAGATTCCTCCAAGGGCATTCTACCTCCAGAGATATACCATAGATATTTAGAATTAATTTCAAAATTAATTATCCAATGGTTAGTTTATGCATATAATTATAGATAGATAAATGTGGATTTAAGAATTATTATTCTTAAAAAATTCAACATAATTCTTAAAGACAAATTCAGACCTCACAAATTTATTACCTAGTATGAGGATCCATATTACTCTATTATTATCCTTTAATGGATAATTAGACCACATGGAATGATATAAATTCATAATATCTCCCTCATGTTCATAGAACACACATGCATGGATATATAAAGATGGAATATCATGCATTAGAACAAAATGAATCATTGATACACATGTGTATAGAAGAATGCTGAAAAATTGAATACTGAAAACATAAAACTTTTCTAAACTTTCATAACACTTTATTTTTCTGTATTTTTTGTACAGCCGTGTTTGAGCCTTGAAAAAAAAATTAGATACTTTTAGACAACCAAATCTATTTGTATTTATTTTCACCATATTTTATCTTAACTCATATTTTTTACTTTATATTTTATCATAATTTTGAGTAGTGTTTTTTTTACTATGTTTATCTATAAAGAAATAGTCTCATGTGATAAATTAGAGACTAATTGACACTCTCTCTTAATTATTTTCAATTTTATTCCCATGTAAAACTATGGAAGAGGTCATGTGTGACTTGGAACCTTTTTATCACATATATAACTATGGAAGAGGCTTTGTGCCTAGACATTCTTGTGTGTTTTTGTTTGAAAAAACCAATTTAGTTTGTGGATTGGTTAATTTTATAATAAACTACTTGATAGTGAATTATTTATAAGTGTAGGGGATTAAGTCTCAACTTGAGATTGAACGCCTTCTTTCAATTCCATTGTACCTTATTGGTTGTATTTTACTTATTTTATTTACTTTGTTTTAAATCAAACTAGTTTTTTTTTTCTAAATTATTAAGTAAAAATTTTATCTGATAGTTAACTTAAATTAGTGTTTTATATACAGTTTTTGATATGAATAAATTAGTTTCAAAATATAAATTATTTTCTAAATTATTTTAATTTAACTATGATTGATCTTTTGAAAAGATTTTTTAAAAAGAAAATTATATATTTATAATATTTTTTTAACTGATTGTTTTTATCAAATTATGGGATATAATTTTTAAAAAAAATTAACAGAGATTTAATTAGAAACTCAATTCACCCCCTTCCCCTCTTTAGTTGTCCACTATAACTAATATTTGGTATCAAAGTAATTTAAAAAAATTATGATATATTTTTTCCTAAAGATCTTAGATTTTTGTATTATCTAAATTTATATATTTATGGATAATACTAAGATTGAAGGAATTGACACTAATAGGACTCCTTATTTTAATGGAACTAACTATGATCAATGGATTTTTAAAATAAAAATTCATATAAAGAGAACGGGTTTGATATTTGGACTGTTATTGAGGATAAGTAGGAGATACCTAAATCTCTTAGAAAATATTTGAGTGATTCCACTAAAGTTTTCTATGATTATAAATTTAAATTTATGAATTATTCATATTATGCTTTAGGAGAAGATGGATTTAACATAATATCTATTTGTTCTACTCCTTTTGAAATATAGGATACAATTGTTATTTATCATGAAGGAACTTCAAATATTAATAAATGTATTTAAATACTTATACTATTAAATATGATACTTTTAATATGAAGCATGGTGAATCCATTTCTAACATGTATCCCAATTTTGATGAAATATTCAACACCATGCATGCACTGGGAAAACAAATTGCTGACAATGATCAAGTCATGCGACTCCTCATATGCTTACCTGATAGATGGAGACAAAACTATGTTTCAATCATAGAATCCAATGACATTAGTAATTTTCCATTAAAGGAACTCATCAGAAAACTCATAATCTATGAATAGAAAATTAAAGTAAATAAATAATAAGATGATAAACCCAAAATAAATTTAGTATCCTTCAAGACTTATAACTCAAAACTAAAAGATAATATTAAAGTTGAGAGTTCAAGTGATGGTGAATCATCATCTGAGAAAGATGGTGAAATGAATCATTTATCTAGACATTTCAAGAAATTATACAAGAATAATAATTTTTTAAAGAAATATAATTACATAGGTGAGTATGAAAATAGAGTAAATTGGAGAAAAGAGTGGAAAAGTGATTATTACACAAATAAAATAACCTAATATGAGTGTAAAATAAAAGGACACGTCAAAACAGATTGTCCCAAATTAAAATATAATAAAAAGTATGAGGAAAAAGGGAAAAGATATAAAAAGGATATGAAATCCACATGTAGTGCCTAGGAGGATAGTTCAAGTTATTTTGATTTTAACATAGAAGAAAAAAATGATAGGACCAATATGTGTTTTAAGAAATACACATCTGAGGTATCAAATATTTTTCTTGTATCTTCCAAACATATTTCTAATTTTTTTAAAATGAAAATGATGAAAAAATATATGAACAGTTATGATTTATTCTAATATTATAATATTCCAGAATATTCATTTAATGAATTGAAGGATAAGTACATAAGTTTCAAGAAGCAACATTCTATATTAGCTAACTTTAAAACTAATTTTTCTATATAAAAATATAAGAATTATCAAATACTAAAAGAAAATAATGAGTTGAAATTATCTAATGAGTAATTAAAGAATGATATAGAGAGATTTAATAATGGTAGAGAAACTCTCACTATAATTCTTGTAAATAAAAACATTAATAAATACACTAATAAAATTAGTTATCAACCTTGATAGAAAAGGATTTATAAAAATAATTTTTTCCTTAGTTCTAGTTCCACTAAATATGTAAATACCTCTTACTACTATGGATCTAAAAAAGTTTTTATTTCTAAAAGTGTAAGGACTAATTATAGTAAACTAGTAAAACATGTGTGGGTTTCTAAATCTCTTATTACTAACATCTCTAGACCTAAGAAAATATGGGTACCAAAATCATTTCTAGTTTAAATCTATTTTGTAGGAAACCTACTTGAAAAATTATAGTAATCACCTATAGTATCTAGAAAGTTTATATTCAATACATATGACTCGGTATTAATCGATCTTTAAGAACCTAATAAAATTGGATAGTGGACATGTCACTTTTAGTGAAAATGACAAAGTAAAAATAATTGGACTCAGTCAAATTGGTAACTCTAGTACTGTTTTAATTTCTAAAGTATTATTTATAGATGGATTAAAATATAATATACTTATAATTTTAAAATTGTGTGATGATGTTCACCATGTTAACTTTGAAAAAAATTCTTGAAAATTATTTGATTCCAAACATGCTTTAGTTTTTAGGGTTATGTGAAATGATAATGTTTATGCAGTTTATTTGAATTATTTATCTTCTCATAATGTTTATTATTTAAGTACCTTTAATAAATAACCTTGTATTTGGTATAAGAGACTAGACCATTGAAATATACACTCATTTATAAATCTAACTAAGAAAGTATTAGTCAAGTATCTTCCTAAATCAATATTCCTAATAGACAAAGACTGTAATCCTTATCAAAAAGGGAAGCAACAAAAAATCTCTTTCAATAAAAAGAAAGAATTTTCAAATTATCAGCCTTTAGAGTTGGTCCACATGGATTTTTTGTACCTTCTAGAATTTCTAGTTTAGAAGGAAAACATTATTCCTATGTTATAGTGGATGGTTATTTAATATATACATGGGTTTTTTTCCTTGCTCATAAAAGTGAATCTCTTTCATTTTTTTCTAAATATGCTAAATCTGTATAAAATATTAGTAGAATTAGAATTAATACTTTAATAATTAATCATGTTCATGAGTTTTAAAATCAATATTTTGAATCATTATTCTCACAATATGCCTACAGTCACAACTTTTCTACTCCTAGGACCACACAACATAAGGATCTAGTAGAAAAAATAAATAGAACCCTTTAAGAAATTGCTCAAACCATGCTCAATGAGTTTGAATTACCTACTTATTTTTTAGAAGAAGCTATGAATACATCTTTTTATATTGTTAATAAAGTCCTAATTAGACCAATTTTAAAGAAAACCCCTTGTGATGGTAGAAAACCAACATGTTAATTACTTTATAGTTTTTTTGGTAAATTATTTATACTAAATACAAAATTGGATTTAGATAAGTTTTCATCCAAAAGTGATAAATGAATTTTCCTTAGATATTATAAATCTAGTAAATCATATATGTTATTCAATAAAAGGACTAATATTGTGTAAAATTTTGTACATGTAAAATTTGATGAGACAGATCCATATGAACCTAAGACCCATTTAGAAAACCTTGAAGATGGAACTTATAATTCAGATATTAATTCTAAACCCAATGAAAATTCTGTTAAACCTATAAAAATCATCTAGTTCTGATGAATATTTTGAACCTAAACTAGTAGAAGAAATTGAAGTTACAAATACTTCAATTCCTAGATCTATTAGGACTCATAGAGACCATACCTTAGATGTAATTTTTGGTGACATAGATAGAGGAACTTGGACTAGAGATTATCTTAGAAACCAAGTTAAACATCAAACTTTCTTATCACTGCTTGAACCTAAGAACATCATAGAAGCAATTGGGGATGAATTCTAGGTAATGAAGATTCAATAAGAATTAAATAATTTTGAGAGGAATAGATTATAAGAACTAGTTTAAAGACCCAATGACTACCTAACCATTTTAACTAAATAGGTGTTTAGAAAAAATGTTGTTGAGTTAGGTATAGTAATTAGAAATAAAGTAATATTGGTTTCACAATGATATAGTCATGAAGAAGGTATTGATTACGAGGAAACTTTTTCTCCAGTATCAAGACTTGAATCCATTAGAATTTTTCTTGCCTATAAAATGCATTTGGATTTCAAATTATATAAAATGGATGTCAAGAGTGCATTCTTAAATGGTTATATATTTGAGGATATTTTTGTTGAACAACCCACTAGGTTTCAAAACCCTTACTTTCTAAATCATGTTTTAAATTAAAAAAAGCTTTATATGGTTTAAAAGAAGCTCTAAGATCTTGGTATGATAGGCCAAACTGATTTTTTATTTTAAAAGGTTTTACTAATGGAATAGATAGTACTTCTTTATTTATTAAAATAATTTAAAAAGATTTTTAATAATAAAAATCCATGTTGATGATATTATTTTTGGATCTATAAGAAATTATTTATGTAATAATTTTTCAAAAATGATATAAAATGAATTTTAAATGAGTTTAATGGGTGTGTTAAAATTATTACTTGGTTTTTAAATTCTTTTCAAATAAGAAATGAATTATTTTAAATCAATGAAAATACACTAAATAACTTATAAAACATTTTGATATGGATAGTAGTAAAGGTATTGATACTACCATGAGTACCAGTTGTAAACTCGATCTTGATGAAACTAGGAAACTAATTGATAAAACCACTTACAGATGTATGATTGGAAGCTTACTATACTTAACTACTAGTCAAACTGATATAATTTTTTAGTGTGTTTATGTGTTCCAATTTTCAATTAAACCTATAAGAATCACATTTACTTGATGTGAAAAGAATTTTTGAATACCTTTAAAGTACAACCAATTTAGGATTGTTCTATTCTAGAGGAAAAACATTTTATTTAGTTAGTTATTCATATGTTGATTTTGTATGTTTCAAGTTATATAGAAAAACCACCTATAAAACATGTCAATTTTTGGGAAATTCTCTAGCTTCATGGTGTAGTAATAAACAAAATTACATTGAATTATCTACTACTAAAGATGAGTACATTGTTGCAGGAAGTTGTTGTGTAGAAATTCTATGGATGAAACACACTTTACTAGACTATGGATATCAATTTAGACATGTCCCTATAAATTTTGATAATATAAGTGTTATTAACATTTCCAAGAATCATGTATCTCACTCTAGGATAAAACATATTGATATAAGACATCACTTTTTGAGAGACCATTTTCAAAAAGGTGATATAACTCTTGAATTCATTGGTAATAATCATCAACTTACTGATATATTCACAAAGACTTTGAATTTTGAGATAATGAGCTATACAATACATGGAATTGGAATGATAAATTTTTATTAGTATTTTATTATTATATTTTCTTTATTTTTTGTAGAGTAAAATCATAAGACCTATAATACCATGACCGATCTACCACTAGTATGCTACTGTTAAGATCAAACGTGAGTCATGCTACCATGATGATTAACTGTGAGTCATGCTACTGTGATTATTGATTATTGAATACTACCATTACTATGTTATCATGAAAATCTATTTTTTGGTCGGTAATGTGATGTGATACCATGACATAGTAGTATTACATGCTACTGTGACATGGTACCATAACTTGCTACTGTTCGGATGCTACGATGGTTTGTTGTTGTTTCATACTACTGTTAGGATGATACTATAGAACCTACCATTAAGTTGATACCATCCCTAGTTCTAGCAATCATTTTGTTTATAATTAAAAATATAATCATATTTAATTTTTATTATTCATATTATAGTTATTAAATTTTTATTTCTAAATCCATAAATGATAAAATTTACCTAAAATATAAGTCTGAGGGACCCTTTCTTATGAATGACTCCCTTGAAACCTTTCACCTCCTTTGAAACCTTTCATATTATCTCTCTCTCTCTCGTCCCTTTGTCTTTGTCCCTTGAACCAATGCAAAAAATTTGTGAGTGAAGTATCCTGATAAATCGCTTAATGATTCCACTACTAAAAATTTGGCCTATAGAGATTGCCATTGGAGGTCGCTATAGGCCTATAGATACCGCACAGTGACCAACAATGGCGGTCGCTTTAGTCCTGACGTTGTTCGCCTACAGCGACCGCCATTGGCGATCGCTAAATCTGGAAGAAATGTCGGCCTACAGCAACTGCCTGGCGGTCGTTGAAGCTGGTCGAATGTCAGCCTCTAGCAACCAACACTGGCGGTCTCTGCAGCCGGACGAATGTCAGCCTCCAGTGACCGCCACCAGCGGTCGCTGAAGCTGGCCGAAATGCCGGCCTACAGCGACCGCCAATGGCGGTCGCTAAACTGGAAATATTTTTAAAAAAAAAATCCTGGTACAAAATAAAAAAAAACAGAATATAAATCATATAAAATGGAAAACAAATCCAAACACAATAAACATCAAGATCATCATAAACAATAAATGATAGACGTGCTTCAACGATCCACAGCCATCTACTTTAGAAACCTACAATAAGATACAAAGAAAACAACTAAACAAAACAAACGTAAATTTGACATATTTATTCAGTTATTATATACATATAATAAAATGAAATCTGACATCTCTTGGGTGCTATAATAATTTAAAACCACCAATTTATGAATGTTATCATTTTTGAATTTGTTTTTCTTATTTTGGAGTCTTTACTTTAGTTTCTGAAAGTGTTTTGTTGTCTAAAAAGGAATGTTTTTCGTGTGTACCGCACGTCCAATGGACGTTCTGTCTCCTCTTGCATGTCAAGAATAATATTCCTATCGTTTTTGTGTGGTTTCAGGTCATTCGGAGCACATTTGCTCTGAATTCGATCGTGACACGCCGTTTTGGTCTTTTATGACTCCAGAAACACGTTTCCAGTCACCGCAGTCAAATTGAACCTCAGATTGATGTTCCATATACCCGAACATTTCACAATTCACACCATAGTTGTTGTCGTATGATTTCATACCATTCTGAGGTTGTTTGGATGGTTTTGACCACCCAACGCGCCCTTTTAGAGCATGCTGAATTGCTGAAAACGACACATTCAGTTGTACCGCGCGCACTGCACATCCGATGCATGTGTCGTCTCCTCCTGCATCTCACGAATAATATTTATATCATTATTGTGTGGTTTCAAGTCATTCAGAGCACGTTTGCTCTGAATTCGACCGTGACACGCCATTTTGGTCTTTTATGACTCCGGAAACGCGTTTCCGGTCACCGCGGTCAAATTTCACCTATGATTGATGTTTAGTCTGCCTGATCATTTCACAATTCACACCGCGGTTATTGTCGTATGATTTCATGGCATTCTGAGGTCGTTCGGGTGGTTTTGACCACCTAACGCACCCTTTTAAGCGCGCCGAACTGCTGAAAACGACACATTCGGTCGTACCGTGCGCACCGCATGTTTGATGGATGTTTCATCTACTCCTACATGTCACGAATAATATTCCTATTGTTCTCATGTGGTTTTAGTTCATTCGGAGCACGTTTTCTCTGAATTCGATCGTGACATGCCGTTTTGGTCTTTTATGACTCTGGAAACGCGTTTCCGGTCACCGCGGTCAAACGGCACATATGATTGGCATTCCGTCTGCCCAACCATTTCAAAATTCACACCTCGATTATTGTTGTATGATTTAATGGAATTCTGAGGTCATTTGGGTGGTTTTGACCACCCAGCGCCCTTTTAGAGTGCGCCGAACTACTGAAAACGACACATTCAGACCTAGTCCATGAAACTTGAATACAAATCCAACCATGTCTAAACTATACATGGATATAATGTTCTTGGTAATGCTATGAACATGGTAAAAATTCTTTAAAACTAGAATCATTCATGTTGAAAATGTAAGGTGGTAATCCCTTATAGACAGGAAAACTAGTCTTGCACTATTGGTAGATCAAAGATCCACCTCACCTGTGGAAACCTTCTTGAATCTACTTTGTTCCTATGTCTAGATATAAATGTGATCACCATAATCTATTTTTAATACCCAATTGGTAGATATGTAAATGTTAAAATCAATAAAAAATACATCAAAATATTTCTCAATCTTCTTGAATAAGGTTAAAGTCTTATTATAGTGGTTCTTCTTGATACATTAAAAACATACTACATCTTGTTCCTTATATTGACTTTAGATCATCCTCTTAACAGTTGAGTGGTGCACAGAAGCCTTATAATTGAAACTAGTCTTAGGTGATTTTTCCTTTAACTTACTCTTTTTCACCATAAGGAATCTAGGTTTTTCATGCCTTATGTATGTATATATAATTGTCTAATTAGGGTGAGGATTTCTGAGAGTGACTTCTCACTATTTTTCATATTAAAATTTGAATTGAAACTGCAGAAGATTTGAGGTAGTGAGGATAATATGTGATTTATGAATAACTCATCGGGTTATTGAAACCCAATATGTAAAAATGAATAATATATCCAATCATATTGACTCTATATGAGGTTAGGATCCCCCCTTCAAGATTTTACATGAAAAGTTACTTGGAGATCATATATTTATTTTATATCACCTTCTCTAGATAAAGATCCCAAAGATGGGAAAATATGTTGTATGCATCCATATCCCCACGAAGCTTCTAAATCTCACTCAACATGGAAGATAATATGAGAAAATAAAAATCCAATGAATCATATACATGTTTACATTATATAGAAATATCCTCCTCATTGGCATCTTTAGATGAATCTTCCTTTGGAACAGGTGAATTTGACATGTAGCATATTTACTCTTGGAAAAGTATAATCCACAAGTGCCTCTAGTACTCCTAGAAATTCATGTTGGTGAGGATATTATATTTCTTCAATGTCAATCATAATGATAATATTGAGGCTATATTACTTAAAATTTTCTATAACAAAAATAAAAGCATATTTTAGTGCTTTATTTTGATTTCTAGATATGAAGTAATAAATTTTATTTATTAGTCTCCCACTATTTTATTAAATATCAAAATCCCTCACCATTGGATTAAAAATATCTTATTATATAGATATATTAGTGACAAGGATCCATATTTACCTTATCATACCCTAGAAAATGTTATAGTATATTACTCAAAGGTATTTAGGCAGGCGGGTCTTTCCAACTATAGTAACTCACATCTCATTGATCCATTGAGTGGACTTTCCAGTCTTGAAATACTGAACTCGATTTCTCTCAACAAATACCACCTAATTTCACTAAGTATTGAGAAGACAATCAACCCTTTATTCCAACTTGGTTAACCCAACCCAAAACTTTCATTAGAAGCACCCTATAAATGGAAGTTTCCTAACAATGGCTAGACCAACACTTCAATCTATGGTTTCATCCTAAATTAAGTAATGGAAAACAATATATGACTTAATATTTATTTTATTTATTTTTATACCTTATGTGTAAATATTCTTTATTTTATCATTTTACATGATTATTAATACTATATGGATTTTATATAAGTAATTAACCATGTATTGATAAAATAAGTTACACATAATAATTTTATTTTTTTTAGAGACTAGAATATGATTCTATTTATCATGTTTGTTACTATGTGTTGGAACTAAAATATTTAACCATGAATAAGTATAAACATTTATTATACAATCATTTATTTTTACCTTCCCATTCTTTCAAACTATTCTATGTGATTGTATAACACACACATAATGATATAATTAACCATGTAAGACAAAAATGAATAAATAATGACATGATCACAAGCTATAATATATTGGATAATCCATCAATCGGGTAATGGATCAACCAATACCATAGGGTAATACCTTTATTTTTATCTTAACTCATATTAGAGTTCCCATTAAACTCGTTTTCATTTCACTTGTTTGGTTTCACACTGATTCTCGACTCGAATAGAGTCATTGAAAAAAGCCTCTGATCTTTACAATGTATACTCACAATAAGGTGAGGGGAACTCAATATGTGAGAATTTCATTTTATCACTAAAATGTGTAAATTTAGGTCCTTATAGATTTAAATAGGTAGGTATGATTTGTATATTGTCAAAACAATAAACAATTATTACATTTTAAAACTAAAATGTAGTAATTAAATTAAATAAATAAATACCCAAACATAGATGGGTCGGTCTAAACTCATGATCAGTCAACATGTAATAAAATTGCATAATAAAAATGAAAAATACTGAAATTAAACTTGAGGGGATTTTTAATTCATTAAAATTGAATTAAAATAATTTTAATTAATTATCATAACATCCCATATTACATGAATTTTTTTAATAAATTCTAGACTTTTAAAATAAGTTTTGGAATTTTTTAAAAAAATTACATGTCTGTTTGAACCCAAAATGGGTTATTGTAGTGAAACTAGAAATGGGGATGGCCTACAAAGTAGGAAAAGTTAGTTATATCCCAAATCAGGTTAGGTTACCTCGGTGATTCCTAAGTCTCACACCTCACATGGGTGCACATGGGCGGTGAGGTGGCGACACATGCCATCACATTAAAAAAACTTTTTAAAAAACATTTTTTTATAAAATATGTAGGGTCCATATCATGTGATCATTTTAAAAATCACCACTCCCCCAATAAATGGGGAGGATCATAGTCAAAGCGGTCGGCATGTTACCTACTAATTTTTTGTTATATTAAAACTATTTTTTCTTATATCTACCTTGTAGGTGTGATGTGTACACCTTCTCAATGGTTTTCCTACCTGATGACCTGTGCCTCTGGCCACTTACATTGACTACAACCCAGCTCACCGGAGACCCCCTCTCCCAGCATATATATATGGGGTCGTATCAAAGCCTTATTTTTTAATTCTAGAAAGTTTAATCAAAATTTCAATTTAAATAATTGAATGTTCACTTTGATTCCATTGAAGGAACCAATCACACAATGTAATAATGAAATTATATGAATTTTAAATTTTTAACACTGAATCCATTATAAGATGCTTAATTCAACATAGTAATATCCAATTCATTCCAAGTATTTATTGTAATTCAATTTAAGTATGAAAATGAAATAAAAAATGGTACATTGGAGGAATGACATGGTATCGGTTTAATATTCTATTGTTTGAATTACCCCTTTAGATAACCACACATGTAACATGACACCATGAAAATCATTATTTGGTTCTTGAGTGTTATCATGAAAAAAAAAGACCTTAGTATTCTCATACTATTGGGAAAGAGGGAAAATTGAGGAACGCGCAAACAATAGAAAAGTGAATGTGATGTGGAAATAAAATATTTCCCTCCAAAAAGAGGGTGCGCAGCGACAAAAATAAGTGTAGAAAATAAAGTTTAAACTGGAAATTTTTACGAGGAAAACCCCAAAAGGGAAAAACGATGGGACCTAGTCCAGAAAGAGGGATCCACTTAAATCAAGAGGTACATGGTAGAGACTCCCAAAAAATATAAGGGGTCTCAAAAGTAATAATAAATAATAAAAGTAGTAAATTAAAGACCGAGAGTAGGAAAAATGATCATCGAACAAATGCAATCACAAAATGGGATTTTCTCTCAGTATTTTTGGTGTGTTAAAATACCTTGTAGTTTCCTCCTTATATAGGGAAAAAGAATACATGTCTGATTATATCTCCGCATAAAAAGTGTGTCCGTATGTAAAAAGTGTGTCATCGCGTGAATTAATTCATGTGGTCTTGATCCACATGGTGTGCAAATTGAGGAGGCACCCAACAAACTCCCCCTTTGACCCAAGTGGGGATCACTATCAACCCTGAAATTAGTCGGCAAGTCTCAAATTTTCCTCTGGGTAAACTCTTGGTCAATATGTCTAAACCATTGTCATTAGTGTGGATATTCTCAAGATCTAATTGTCTTAAATCAAGGACATTTAAGATCCAATGATATCGAACATCAATATGTTTTGACATGACATGAAAATTGGAATTATTTCCCAAACAAATAGCACTCTAACTATCACAAAATAAAACATACTTTTCCTAATTTAAAATGAACTCTCGAATAAAATTTTTCATCTCCAACAATTCTTTCAATGCCTCTATAGCTTCAATAAACTCTTAATATGTGGTAGATAAAGTAAAAAATCTCTATAATATAGACTTCCAAGACACATCTACCCCTGAAAAGGTGATCAAATATCCTAAAGTAAACTTCCTTGAATCGATATCTCCTACCATATCTGAATATATAAATATACAAAGCATAGGTTCCCCTTTACCAAAACATAGTCTTAGATCAAAAATACCATGAAGATAATTAAATATATAATTCATTGCTCTCCAACTCTATCTATGTGTATTAGATAAAAAACTAATGACCACACCAACTACATGAGCTATATCAGGTCTAGTACATACCATAGAATACATCAAGTAGACAACAACAGATGAATAAGGTATGTGTTGCATCTCCTCTCTATCTCTTAATTAGTATAAGGTGATTGTCTAGTACTGAGATTAAAATGTAAATTAAGAGGATTACTAACTACTTTCACTCTGTCCACCAAAAATCTCTGAAGAACCTTCTCAATATATCTCTCCTAAGATAAAAAAAATTCTTGGCCTTCCTGCCACGGGATATCTCCATGCTAAGAATCTGTCATACTGACCCTAAGTATTTCATTTCAAAATACTAACAAAGATCCTTCTTCAGTATATCAATTCTAGAAGCATCATGGTCAACAATGACCATATCATCGACATAAATCAACAGTATAATAAAATATTCATCAATAAATCTCTGAACAAAAACATAATGATCACAAGATGTATTCCTAAAACCCTGATGAAAAATGACAGATTCAAACTTATTATACCACTGTCTGGGATATTACTTCAAATCATACAAACTCTTATTTAACCTATAAACATGATTTTCTTTACCTGTTTCAAAAAAACCCTTTGGATGCTCTATATAAATATCTTCCTCTAAATATATATGGAGGAAAGTTGTCTTCACATCCATATTCTCAATATACAGATCAAAAATAGTATCCAAACCAAGAATAATCTGAATGGAATACATTTTTATAATAGGTGAGAAAATATCATCCAAATCAATACCTTTCTTCTAATGTAAGACTTTAATAACTTAGATTTCCTTGTATCGTGGAACAGAACTAGATTATTTATTTTTAATCTGATAAATCCACTAATTTTTCAAATCTCTCTTACCTATCAATAACTTCACTAGCTCAAAAGTATGGTTGTCATGAAATAAAGTCATCTCATCATCCATTAACACAACCCATTTGTCCTTCTATTCAATTTCCATCCCCTCATCAAAATATTATGGTTCTCCCCCTTCAATGAGGATCACAGACTAATCAGGTGAATACTGAGTAGAAACAGTATGATGTCGAGATGACCTGCAGAGTGGAATTGTGGGTTCATTAATAACCCCTAAAACCGAATCATCAGAAACAAAAGGTTCATAGGAAGCATCAAATCCAACATGTTTACCTTGAGCATCATTCTATACATCAATGTGGTCATCATAATCAACAATATGAGGTAAATGTGAATCAGAACCTATATCAAGACTAAAAAGACATCAAAATATGGAGAAGTATATTTTTCTCCCTTATCAATGTCTGCAATAGTTTGATCCTCTCTAAACACTACATCATGAATTATGAAAAGTTTCTTCAAAGCATGATCATAGAACCTATACCCAAACTTATCATGTCCATATCCAATAAAAATACATCGGTGTGTCTTACCATCCATATTGGATCTATCATATCTAGGCACATGAAGAAAAGAATTGCAACCAAAAACATGCAAGTGATCGTACCTGATCTCTTTTCTATACCAAAACATTTTAGGAGTGTCTGTCTGCAAAGAAACCATAGGTGATAAATTGATAATATAAGAAACAATAAGTAAAGACTCATCCCAAAAATATTTATGCAAATTTTCTTCTAAAAGCAAACAATAAACTCTTTCCAATAAATTCAAGTTCATCCGCTCAAATATACCATTCGGATGAGGTATATTGGGAGGTGTATTCTAATTATGAATACCTTCCTACCTACAATACTAATCAAAAGTACCACAATACTCTCCCCCATTTTCAGTATGAATTAATTACAATTTCTTGCCTAATTCCCTCTCAGTAGAAACATGAAATTTCTTAAAAACACTAAACACCTAACTTTTGGCATTCAAAACATAAACCCATAGATTACATGAGTATTCATCAATAAATTTCAAAAAAAAAATACCAACAATAAAGGTATTAGATTTAAAAGAACCACAAACATCAGAATGTACTAATTCAAATACTTGTGACTTCCTGTGCAGAGGATGACAATTGAAACTCATTCTGCTCTATTTTCCAGCCATGTAATGATCACATTTGACCAATTTGATACTCTTAAAGTCTAGAAGAATATTTCTCTTGTCCAAAAAAACAAGACCTTTCTCATTGATGTGGATGAGCCTCTTATCCCATAACTTGGATGAAACACTGCACTCAATAACTCAAGTTGTATCACAAGAAATAGAAGTTCTAGTCTAGTACAAATTTGACTACTTATTCCATTGATCTACAATCAAAGATACCATGGAAATATTCCATTGGAAATAACCAAAAGTATTGATAAACCCTTCATCATCAAGAATTCTAGTAGAAATAATATTTAAGCGAACCTCAGGCGCATGTCGAACATTCTTCAAAATCAGCTTACTTCTGGTACTGGTCTCTAAACAAATAGTCTTGATACCTAGAACATCAGCATGACCATCATTAACCATATTCAAAATCCCAAAATTTCATGGGCTGTAAGATGTAAAGAACTCCTTTGATGTCATTTTAAAATAGGTGCCATTGTCAACAACCCAGAAAGAATCATCCTAAGTAATATTAATGGAGTCATAAACAATAACAAAATAACCCCTATAGCGGTGGTGAAATGATCATCTTCATCTCCATTTTTCTTCTTTATATTTTACTTCATTCTATTATCTCTTTTCAGTTGATAAAAAAACTTCTTAACATTCCCATTCTTTCCAGAATGATGACATTCAAAATATATCTGCTTCGATCTGGATTTTCTTCTACCTCTGCTCTTACCTCGACTACTTTATCCCTGGTCCTGACTTCTCCCCATATTCTCCGTGAATAAAATATCTGAAGAAGATTTATCATGAGTATGTCTCCTAACCTCTTTATTCAAAATATAATACTTAACAAAACTAAATATTACAGCACCATTAGGAGAATAACCGGTTAGAGTAACATGTAAATTCTCCCAATAATCAGGTAAAGTGTTCAGAAACAAAAGATCTAAAACCTCATCTTCAAAATTGATACCCATGCCAGAAAACTGATCAAAACATCCCTGATATTCACTTAAATAGTCAGAAATAGATGTACCGCAAATTCATCATTTGTTTGAGAAGAAACAATTTATTTTTTCCCGTATTAGAAGCGTAGGTCATCTCAAGTTTCTCCCACAAAGTTCTAGCATTAAAGATGTTGACAATGTGGTTTATCACGTTGTCTTTGACCCATTGGAGAATGAATCCATACACCATCTCATGCTCGAACACCCATTCTTCATCTAACATCCTTTCTAGCTTCTAGATACTAAACACCATAATATGCATTCACTTGACAAAAAGTAGACCCTTCATTTTAATTCGCCACATATGGTAGTTGGTATTATTCAACAAAATCATCTAACTATAATTGGCCTCCATAATAAATATGAAATAAAAACCAAACCCTCTAATACTAGATGTTGGGAAAGAGGTAAAAGCGATGAACACACAAACAATATAAAAGTGAACGTGTAACAGAAATAAAATCTTTCCCTCCAAAAATCAGATGCGCAGCAAAAAAATAAGTGAAAAAAATAAAGTTGACATCGGAAATTTTTACGTGGAAAACCCAAAAAGGGAAAAACCATGGGACCTATTTCAGAAAGATGGATCCAATAAAATAAAGAGGTACATGATAGAGACTCCCCAAAAATTGAAGGGATCTCAAAAGTAATACGCAATAATAAAAATAGTGAATCAAAGACCGAGATCAAGAAAAATGATCATCGAACAAAGGAGATCACCAAATGGGATTTTCTCTCGGTATTGTTGGTCTATTGAAATTCCTTGTCGCTGACTCATTATATAGGCAAAAATAATCTACGTCAAATTATATCTCCACATCAAAAGCAGGTCATCGTGTCAAAAGCATGTCACCATGTGAATTAATTCACGTGGCCTTGACCTGTGTGGTGCGCCAACTGAGGAGGATCCCAACACATATGATGACCAAAATATCACATGATAGATCCTCAACCATGGATCAATCCATTCTTGATATTTCTCTCTCTAAAATCTTGGGATAAGGGAGGAAAGAATAGAAACTGTCTAAATCCATGAAAATAGACACTCACACTATTCATAATTCAAAAATGAGCTTAAATAGTTAGGTTTAACTTTCAAAAAATGCACTTACACCCTTTTATAAGTTAAACATATTAAACTAGACCAAAAAAACATTAATAACTAAGTAAAAATGTTGTTCCAACCATGAATATTTCACCAGTCACTCATAAAAAAATTAAATGTCACATGATGAACCATGAGCCATTAACTTAGCTCATTTCTATTATAATTATTTAATAATCCCATAATGAATAACATTCATTTGAAAATAATACTTTATCATATTCAATTTATAATTAAATAAACTGTGAATTCCTTAAGAAAAAAATTCAATTCTCATTATTCTAAACAAGAATAATATAATTGAATTAATTTACATGTGATTGTTCACTTTGATATCAATGTTCCTCGCATATGAGTCCCACTTCTTCCTGAACTCTAATTCATCTAAATTAGCGGAAACTATGAATGCACTTTTTGTGTGACCCTCTAGGCCCTCATATTAATAGTAGTGAGTCTAACTCATAGAATAAGGATGGAATATAGAAAAACATCATGACATCTAAAGATACAAGGTTAAGTCATGTTTATGATTACCTTTTATGAATTCTTATTGTGTAATATAATTCCGTTGTCTTAATATCTCATCAAATAGGTTCCATACTCATGTAATCAACCTATAAGTTCGATATATATTTATTTGACTTTGCACAAATGAACTCATCGATGAACCTCCATAAACATAGATTTATCAGAAAATTCCATTTCTATCAAAGGTTCATACATATAAAATTATTTTAACTCAAAAGGGATAAATCCTTTCTTGACTTATTTATTAATTTCATATCATTCATGATGGACCTAAGGAACCCAAATTCACTGCGTACATATGTCATCAAAGTTTACAACAATACATCAAAGTATGTGACTCATGATATGCATTAATAATAATCTCAAGTCTAATAACCAATACACATGTTTGCATATAGGAATATCCAATGAAACATAAAACATTTGGAATTCCTTTAGGTGAGTCTGTTCTCATAACCTCATCTATTAGAGATTTCTAGGGAAATATTCATGATAATAAGTCTTGATGTATTATGATCCCCCTACCCCTGATAGCATGTATCATCTTTGTTTGTTTAGGTGATTTCATCTAGTCATAGAACATATACTTAAGAATATAATTATTTCACTTTAAAGTTATCATCACATCAGGGAACTTCTATGACCTTTAGATGTGATAAATACTCTAAGGAAATTATCACATTAATGTGATGTGGAAGAAAAATCATCACATGATAATAAATTTATTAATATTAAAAAATATGAATATATTGGTAATCTAAAGTAAAAATTAGTTGGTTCTAGAGCACTAAATCCGATTAGTGTAAGGGGAGAGGGGTACTTCCAAACATACTTATGAAAAGGGATTTTTTTAGCCATGAAATTTTTTCCCTTTTCTTATAATATAATTTATATACTTTCTCTAGATAAAACAACTTATACAAACTTCTATATGAATGTTTGAAAATGAATATTTCTTCATACACATTTGGTATTAATATCTATAAATAGAATCATCGCACTAGTGTTGGTTTCCTTCTTTGGTGCATCATTAGTGCATTTTTTCATGTTTATTCCTCCATGATAGAACAAACCCACCAATCCTTCATTCATACTTTATAGTGGTGTGATTTAAACCACTTAAGTATGTCTCTTTCTTATATTCCATGACTTCCATAAAAATCACTTTAGGTTTTTTTTCTATGTAAAACCTTACTTTGAACCTTTAGTCATCTTTTATTTGATGGTAACAGTCTCCTCTATCTTGGAAAGTGATATTTCTTCTTTAACAATACCCTTGTTATCCATATAATCACTCTATTAATTCTTGTTTTCTCTCCAAAATTACTTCTTTTCTTTCCATTATGGTTTTTTTAAATAATCCATCGATGATGCTTGAAGCAATCTGATTTTCCTTTTCTCTTTAAGGTCATCCAATACCATAAATCAATTTTTAAGTGAAATAGAATTTTCTACATTCCATTTGGGTATTCTTCTTATTATATGAGTAGAGGATAAAATATTCTCACCTTTAATAATTTTATTTCTATAGTACCTTTCCTTATGACCAAGTTTAGAAAAAAATATAAAATCTCTTAATAAAATAATACCATGTATAGTGTTGTCTCAGTTGAGATGTGATTGCAGTATATCTTCCCATTCTATTAAACCTTTTATACTTAATACACACACACATGGTGTGCCTAAATTTTCCACAAAAAAAATATCACTATGATTCCATTATTCCTTGAGATCCATTTCCAATGGGTTCATTAAGAGTTTAATGACTTATCACAAACTCCAAATATCCACCTTTATAAACAATATGTATTGATTTTTCTCTAGAGGGTATATCCATCCCTTTTTTACTTTTGAAAATTTTATCTTTGTCTCAATATCTTTGATCCCCACACATTTATCCTTTAATTGGACATCCATGTAATCCATTATAGATCCAATTTATCTCTTTAACCTTTGGTTTCCCAATACCAAGTCTTCTATTAATGTATAATCAACTATGTGTAAGATTTATAGTTCATCCACCTTATTGTGTAAGCCTTGGATCACTTTTTGATCACTAATCGAACATATTTATAATGAAAACATGATGTAGTTATCATATTGTCGCCATAACAAATACTTCTCTCATTTCATATTGGGGAATTTATATTTCTTAATGTGAAACCATCTCTCATAATAGTACCAGCCTCAGATATAGTAATAGCAATAGGAATAATTATCTTGGGAGAAGTCTCCATTAAAGTTATCTCTTCTTTTATCACCTTTTTATTAGTTTCTTCCAAATATACAATATATATGAAATTTTTTCACCTTCAACCTTCAAAAAAGTACCTTCATTTTTTAAGTCAAAATTTTTTCTTATTTATTGTTCCAATAATCTCTGGGTTTACCAAATGATATGGTTTCCTTATCTTTTAACCATTCAGGTGATGTATAACCTGCATATTTAGGTTTATAATAAATATATTCTGGAAATTTTGATCCACATATATATAGAGAACCTATTTTTCTAACCTCCTTGGGAATACTCAACATCTTGGATACCATCCTCTTATTATTATTCCTATTTCTTCTAGACATATGATATTCTTATTAAATAGACTTCATACCCAAATTTCTGATTATTTTATATTTAATTTTAGTAGAAGAAATTTTTTTTACTTTTAACATCGATTAATCATTGTAAAACTCTTTCAATTTCATCCACATGTCCTTAGAAAACCTTTAGTGAGAAATCTTCTTGAATGAATCTTCTTTTAGATCATCCTTTAAGACCATAGCACAAACATCAATCTCCAGATTTCTTTAATCTATCTCAAACTCTATTCTATTCCAACTTCTCAATATAATCCCATCTATTAAGACATGATACGGGATTCTAACATGTATTTCAAAAAAATAACATAAATTATTTCTTTCATTTATAGAAATTATTTACATCAAAAACAATATCCTTAAAAAGATTTCATATATTGAATATTCTTTAAATATTCATAAACCAAATATGAAAATTTGAAATAATAATATAAATTATTGGATTTGATACTAATTATAGGGGATCGATACCACCTATGCGGAGGGGTGAATCAAGTTATTTCCTAATTAAAACTTTTAATTTTTTACTTGTTTATGTTTCTCCTTAATATCTTATTCCCATGTTAGTAGGAACTATGTTCAACCTATAATTTGATCACTCTCGAACACAGCCTCACAGAATGAAAAATAAATATTGAGAAATTAAAGTGCACAAAAAATGTGGGGATTTTACTTGGTTCAAAACAAAGGGATGATCTAAGGATAACACATCGATAATGTATTGATGTGCCAATATGTACTACTACTCACGGTATGTATTATAAATATTTAGGAAAGGAATACTACTAGTCCTAGAAACACTACCTCCTATTCATATCTACTCATTGATTCATTGAAGGTATTCAACAATTTATATACATGTGATTCTCACCATGATAATCAATATTTTCATAAATTTATGCATATTTAAGTCTAGGTATACGAGATGTTATCCTCCTCAATTTTTGCCTCTTCATTTTACAAAACTAGATGGTGTCAACACCTCAGTGTGAGGGATGAGTATCCTTTATCTTCTTATTCAGTGGCATAAAATTCTCTCTCCATAATCTAAGAATAATTTTTCACTATAATTATTTAGTTGTGATCCTCTTCAATATTCAAGTGTAGTAATGATACTCCCCTTTTATTCAAGCCTTATTTCTTCAGAAAATCTAGATATGATCACTAAAATTATTCAGTGACTCGTCATCTCCATCTTATTATTTTGTTGAACCAAATCTAATGATATGTTCTTCTCTCTAATTCTCTCTTTCTATATGAATATTTATCAAGGAATATTATCAACATCATCTCCCTCTTTCTTCAACACACATATATTCGACAATGGTCATTTTACCCTAGTCTATTTATTCTTATCATCTTCTATTATTTTTTTATCATCTTCTATTCTTATTTTATAATCATTGGAATATTCACATGTGTTCACTTTCTATATTTTGAATATGTAATCCTCCTACAATATCAGTCTTGTGGTCTCTTTATTTAAGTTTCCATAGATCGCCATCCAACCTTTTCACTATTATCTATATGAAATATATTTTCCATATTTTAGAATCTTGAAAACCTAATAATACAGCACTGAGAAATCCCTTTCCTATATTTTCAAGAGTGAATTAGTTTATTTAAGTGATACCCCTTCCCATATCTTGAATATGAAAACTCTGTAAATATTATAGTAGTATATTCTTCCAAATTCGAGTCAAAAGTGAACTATTAAATTCTCTATTCTTCTTGAAACTTTCTCAAATATCTCATCCTTATTCCTATATAAAAATATCATCATCCATTTATTTTAGTTTGACTAAGCTGTCAATAAAATATTATGACTGATAATCTGTATTGGGTTCTACATGGCTGATCATAACTGGTTTTCATGAATTTCAATACATCAAAGAAGAACCTCATAAAACTACACTAAAATATTATACTTGTTCTAGATACTAAGGGAATTCTCCTTAAAAACTCCTAATACACTTTACATAGATCATACATTCATCTGAAGAGGTATAAAAATCCACTTTACAGAGTCATAATATAAAAACATGATGTCAACATACAAAATCACCATTTCACCTTATAAAAACTTTTCCATTCATTGTTTAATAAGATACGTCAACCTCGACCCAAGGCTTCCACAACCAACTAACCTATTGCAACACAATAATATTACATGTTGTAAACATCATTGATCTTGGGGAACCACTAACATTACCTAAACTTACTTTATAGTGCAACCATATGACTCACAGTGAGGTATCTACTAGTTTCATATTAACCATGGATTCCTCTATAGTGTGGCCACATTACTATAAGAATTTAATCAATTATGGCAGTCATAGTGTGAAGAAACTAGGTGTGGCTCAACCCTAGATTATGAAGATTAAAATAATCAGACGATATCATTAAAATTTCATGTGCATTTTTAAAATCTGAATAGTTCCCACATATGTGGCCCACAGTGAATTTGATCTTGGGTAGGTGTTGCTTCATTACCCACAATGATCCATTTCTCATGTTAAACTCCCATGGTATCACCCCATTCCATGACCACTGGTCCTCCGTTATAAGAATCACCCTATGTTTCTCATAGCACTATGACTAATGCCACCCCATACTAGTTATCTAATCCTCCATTTCCTATACTAGCTATAGTTAAGCTTGGATACTACCTCATGATAGAAGAGCCTAAATCCTAAAACTGGATAAGACTGCCACCCTTTTCTTACTCTTATATATACATAGTTCTATTTTATACTTTATCAGATATCAAGTTTAGTTAAACAACCATAATTCCACTAAATTAATCATCTGTTATCTTTATAAAATAGAATACATCTCATCAATTACATATTTATTTTTCATAACTTCTTACCTTTGGATTATACATGTTCTAAAATATATTCCAATTATATGAATTTATCCTCGATATATCCATGAAAATCATCTTGTAATTCAATCAATAATTTCATATATTATCCAAAAATCCAATATACAACCTTATGGTTGCAACACCTATGTATACTTAAATCAAACTCGACCTTCCTTGGTATGACCTAGGATCCTCTATAACCAATTCTCTTGTAAGAGTCAAGTCAAATATACTACTAATGACATCAAACACCACATTAAAAGGCTAAGTTAATATCATCCTAACCCATGTGAAACTTCCCATCAATGTAGAATTATTAAAGGCGTCATACAAGGTCCCCTAACTCAATACTTATAAAATAATTCCCCTTATAGTTTCTGATTACAAGGTATTTCACTAATTTCTGAAAACCACCTGGACATCGATGGTTATTTCATCAAATCATGAAATTTGTAGGACCTATCACTAGATAGATTGTCCCTAACCACCACCCAAGGAATAATAAAGTCACATTTTGTTCCATCAGGGTATTCTGCATTCACTTTCCTATACCCACACATATCATATGTTACAAAAACTCATATAAAATAATAAAAATTTTCAAGGACCACCTACCTCATAGTAGAAGAATCTTCCTCTATTGGGGAATACAACCAACTTTAAATTGATATTTACGCTTCTGATAAGACCAACAGATCATTGCATGTCATCTCTCTAAAATATAACACATAGGAGACTCTACGTAGTATAAAATTGATCTCTAGATGTTCACTTCCCCATGGATGAGTGTGTTGGAAGTTGGTAGTCACTAGACCCTACTCACCACATAGATTTTTCCTCACACACACGCCTCAGTACAAAAAAAAGAACCAAAAATACATTCAATTGTAAAACATGCAATGTAAAAACATAAATCAAAGAAAGGGAACAAAGTTTAACATGCTTAGGAATATGTCATATGTGCACAGGGGAATCATATTATTTCTACATTCATTATAATTGGAAGATTATAGGTGAAAAATAGGTTACAGAGACAAGTAATATTCACCAACTTCTTAGCTAACCAATAAATTCACAATTGAATCACACTTTTCATTGAAGGTCCTGCATACTTAAATACTTATCAAAATTAGTCAAACAACTTAAACCTGCTCCCATGAAAACACAAAAAAAGATATATGACTTCCTGAGATAGGTTACCAACCTAATAACCTATCAAATTTGTTGAAATTTTATACTTCCCATCCCTCCACCATAGAACTATCAGTAGATGCAAACTTTTGACGGACCTACTGTCATTAGATAAGTTTTGTTGTCATTATTTTTACTTCACATTAAATGCATCATCTATCATATGAAATTCAGATGAATTTAATTTTAATGGATTAAGTTTTGGTAAATTGAAACATAATTCACCTACCAAAAATATCCCACTTGAAGTTTTTTCAGGGAACTTTGGAAACTTTCCAACACTTAGCATTCAACAACACTTCCCATCCCTTTCCTTACTTCACTTAATTCCTACTAAGGATAAATGTTTCCTCAGTATTTTCTGAACTACCACCTTGGTGAATATGTCTATCTATTTTTGTATTCCTATTATCTTATGTTGCTTCAACTTCTTTTCCCTCATCAATTTTATGATTAAAAGATAATTCAGCTAGATATGCTTCATCCTATCATGGAACACCAAATTTTTAGCCAAGTTAATTTCAATTTAGCTATCATGGAAATGAATTTCTTATAATTATACCCTTTATATATTCTTTAACAAATGTTTCATCCATATCATTTCTTTCCCAACTTCTACTATAGTTACATACTCTACTTATATTGAACTTAGAGTAAAAATATTTTGTAACTTTGATGACCAGATAATAGTATTTCCTCTAAAAGTAAACACAAAACTAGTTATTATTTTCCTTATATTTGAGTCACCCATAAATTTTGAGCCCATAAATCTTAAAATTGATTCATCCATTCCATAGCATAGGTATTAAGATTCTAATCCTTTCAAATACCGAATAATCCACTTTACAAACTCCCAATATACTTTCCTTGGATTCTCTATATACTGAATCACAAATCTCACCACATGGGATATGTTTGGTCGAGGAAAAATCATTGCATACATAAAAATCATAACCACTGATGCATATAGAAATTGTTCCATGTACTTGGATTCAACTTTTATTTTTGGTACTTGTGACTTTGACAACATGAAGTGAGTAGTAAGAGGGGTTTATATTATATTACTTTTAGTCATCCTAAATATTTTAATAATCTTCTGAATATAATATTTATGATATAGAACCAAGGTCCTAGATTTCCTGTATCTATCAATCTATATCCCCAAAATCTTCCTTACCTATCCAAGATCTTTCATCTTAAGTTTTTTGAACAAATCTCAATTCAAATTTTAGATTTCCTAAGCATTTAGTCCATCTATCAATATGTCATCCAATAAAATCAATATGATAAATTTCCCATTTTCCCATTACTTTTGATAATATTAATGATCTATGTTCCACCTATTAAAACCTTCTCCAAACATAAATTAATTGAATTTATGATACCATTATCGATGGGGTTACTTCTTCCCATAGATAATTTTCTTCAATCTATAAAACAAATTTGGTTCCCCAAATTCTAGTAAACATGTTGGTTGTTTCATATAGATATACCCTTCCAACTCACCATGAATAAAATCGGTCTTGAAATGCATCTACTCCAGATACACATCTTTTGATGCAACCATGCTTAGAACTATTTAAACAGTATATTATTTAACCACTGGTGAGAATATTTTTAATAAATCTACTCCTTCCTTATGTTGAAACCTCTTTACTACCAATTATGATTTGTATCACTTCTTTCCATCAATATTTTTCTTAATATGGTAAACCCACTTACTCTCAAGTGCCTTTTTACCCTCTGGATGTTCAGTCTCCTCCCAAGTTCTATTGAACTTTAATGGATCCATCACCTCATTCATGACTAACGCCCAATGCTTAGAATCTCTAAGAGAATCCACCCCCTCTGGATTTTTAGGTTCTCCTCTATCCATCATGAGTAGAAAATTTATAGAATCCTTATACCTATGAACTAGTATCCTAATTTTGGTTGATATCCTCAACTAAATCTGTTGAACTGAACTACTTGGATCCACTCTTTCTGCTGGTACCTAGAAATATATTACCTGTATATCTGGGGTACATAAATTAGGTTCACCCACTTGATATTAATCTACTATTGAACTTTATGCTCATTCTGATGGCTATACTTTTTACTTTCGATTCCTTGAGAATCTACATATGAGTTTTATGATTATTTAAAATTACCAGCACTCTGATCAACCTAGACTTTGAAAGTTTATTATACTTCAACTTCATGCTCCAATAAGATATGATCCTTCTATAGAACCTTTTCACTAAAGATAACATCCCTTCTTCTGATGATTTGTTTTCTTTCACTATCCCATAAATGATATCAAAAAAATCATCTTTATAACCAAGGAAAAAACATATTTTGGATTTAGAATCAAGTTTTTCCATATCCTTAGTATTTACATGTACATATGTTGATATACTAAAGAATATAATCTGATGAACCTTTGGTCATTTTCTAGACCACAACTCCTCTAGAAATTCCTGCACAACTGTCAATATTGGACTTCTATTGGAAAGATAAGTTTTTGTGCTAAGTTCATCCATGAAAATAACCTTGGGCATTCCCGAGTGCAGGTTCATACTCCTAGATTTCTCTATTAGAGTGTTATTAATCCTTTCATCCACTCTATTCTATTGTGGAGTTTTGGGAACCATATTCTCATTCCTTCTTCCTTACTTCTTATAGAAATTCCAAAAGTTGTGTCTGGTGTACTCGTCATTGTTGGTTGTTCAAATAGACTTTAACTTCTAAGAACACTCCCTTTTTACCAATGATTTCCACTAGATAAACACCTAAAATACATAATACTTATTCTTTAATAAGTAAATTAATAATTTTCTTATATAATATTCAATTAAAGTAAGAAATTAAATACAGCCACCGTAAGACTAGATAAGGGTAGATCCCCAAATTTCTGAATATACAAGCTAAAAATTCCAATCCTTGGTATTTTGACCATATAAGTTGAAAGAAACTCTTTCTTATTTCCCAACATACAACTTTCACACTTTATTGTTTCCATCTGATCAAGATTTAGTATGAACTTAGCCTTTAGAACCTTCATGTTCTTATCACTAATGTGACCAAACCTACTGTTGACTTAATCTAAGAACATCCTTATTTTAATGATCACAACTCATGTTTATTATGTTTCTAATGAATTTAATGTTTTATGACAATCAACCATATTATATAAAGATTGTGAAAATCAGTAAATTTTTAATCTATTGTCACTATCTACCTTTAATTGAAATGATTTACCATTGGTTGAAGTAAGATATCACTCCAAGATACCTTCAGGTCAAAATGTGACCACTAGTTCAATTATATGATATCCAGGATCTACCATAAGGTTATACTACAATTTAATGGACCGAATTTCACTTATAAGTACATATACTTCCAGAAGATGTTACCATCGCTTAGTGCTGCCTCCAGTTCAACAATGCTATCATAATATTTTTCTACCGCTTATTAGAGCTACTAACAAGGAAAAATATCATTACCGCCAATTTTATATACTACTGAAGTGATGCTATGATCCAATGAAGTTACCACAAGTTCACTAAGTGGTTCTACTGCCAGGCCATGATGCCTCTAAGTACTACCGTTAGAAACTAGAGATGCCTCCAAGGGAATTCTACCTCTAGAGATATACCATAGATATTTAGAATTAATTTCAAAATTAATTATCCAATGGTTAGTTTATGCATATAATTATAGATAGATAAATGTGGATTTAAGAATGATTATTCTTAAAAAATTCCACATAATTCTTAAAGACAAATTCAGACCTCACAAATTTATTACCTAGTATGAGGATCCATATTATTCTATTATTATCCTTTAATGGATAATTGGACCACATGGAATGATATAAATTCATAATATCTCCCTCATGTTCATAGAACACACATGCATGGATATATAAAGATGGAATCTCATGCATTAGAACAAAATGAATCATTGATACACATGTGTATAGAAGAATACTGAAAAATTGAATACTGAAAACATAAAACTTTTCTAAACTTTCATAACACTTTATTTTTCTGTATTTTTTGTACAGCCATGTTTGAGCCTTGAAAAAAAATAATTTAGATACTTTTAGACAACCAAATCTATTTGTATTTATTTTCACCATATTTTATCTTAACTCATATTTTTTACTTTATATTTTATCATAATTTTGAGTAGTGTTTTTTTTACTATGTTTATCAATAAAGAAATAGTCTCATGTGATAAATTAGAGACTAATTGACACTCTCTCTTAATTATTTTCAATTTTATTCCCATGTAAAACTATGGAATAGGTCATGTGTGACTTGGAAACTTTTTATCACATATATAACTATGGAAGAGGCTTTGTGCCTGGACATTCTTGTGTGTTTTTGTTTGAAAAACCCAATTTAGTTTGTGGATTGGTTAATTTTATAATAAACTACTTGATAGTGAATTATTTATAAGTGTAGGGGATTAAGTCTCAACATGAGATTGAACGCCTTCTTTCAATTCCATTGTACCTTATTTGTTGTATTTTACTTATTTTATTTACTTTGTTTTAAATCAAACTAGTTTTTTTTCTAAATTATTAAGCAAAAATTTTATCTGATAGTTAACTTAAATTAGTGTTTTATATACATTTTTTGATATGAATAAATTAGTTTCAAAATATAAATTATTTTCTAAATTATTTTAATTTAACTATGATTGGTATTTTGAAAAGATTTTTTAAAAATAAAATTATATATTTATAATATTTTTTTAACTGATTGTTTTTATCAAATTATGGGATATAATTTTTAAAAAAAATTAACAGAGATTTAATTAGAAACTCAATTCACCCCCTTCCCCTCTTTAGTTGTCCACTATAACTAATATTTGGTATCAAAGTAATTTAAAAAAATTATGATATATTTTTTCCTAAAGATCTTAGATTTTTGTATTATCTAAATTTATATATTTATGGATAATACTAAGATTGAAGGAATTGACACTAATAGGACTCCTTATTTTAATGGAACTAAATATGATCAATGGATTTTTAAAATAAAAATTCATATAAAGAGAACGAGTTTGATATTTGGACTGTTATTGAGGATAAGTAGGAGATACCTAAATCTCTTAGAAAATATTTGAGTGATTCCACTAAAGTTTTCTATGATTATAAATTTAAATTTATGAATTATTCATATTATGCTTTAGGAGAAGATGGATTTAACATAATATCTATTTGTTCTACTCCTTTTGAAATATAGGATACACTTGTTATTTATCATGAAGGAACTTCAAATATTAATAAATGTATTTAAATACTTATACTATTAAATATGATACTTTTAATATGAAGCATGATGAATCCATTTCTAACATGTATCCCAATTTTGATGAAATATTCAACACCATGCATGCACTAGGAAAACAAATTGCTGACAAAGATCAAGTCATGCGACTCCCCATATGCTTACATGATAGATGGAGACAAACCTATGTTTCAATCATAGAATCCAATGACATTAGTAATTTTCCATTAAAGGAAATCATCAGAAAACTCATAATCTATGAATAGAAAATTAAAGTAAATAAATAATAAGATGATAAACCCAAAATAAATTTAGTATCCTTCAAGACTTATAACTCAAAACTAAAAGATAAGATTAAAGTTGAGAGTTCAAGTGATGGTGAATCATCATCTGAGAAAGATGGTGAAATGACTCATTTATCTACACATTTCAAGAAATTATACAAGAATAATAATTTTTTCAAGAAATATAATTACATAGGTGAGTATGAAAATAGAGTAAATTGGAGAAAAGAGTGGAAAAGTGATTATTACACAAATAAAATAACCTAATATGAGTGTAAAATAAAAGGACACGTCAAAACAGACTGTCCCAAATTAAAATATAATAAAAAGTATGAGGAAAAAGGAAAAAGATATAAAAAGGATATGAAATCCACATGTAGTTCCTAGGAGGATAGTTCAAGTTATTTTGATTTTAACATAGAAGAAAAAAATGATAGGACCAATATGTGTTTTAAGAAATACACATCTGAGGTATCAAATATTTTTCTTGTATCTTCCAAACATATTTCTAATTTTTTTACAATGAAAATGATGAAAAAATATATAAACAGTTATGATTTATTCTAATATTATAATATTCCAGAATATTCATTTAATGAATTGAAGGATAAGTACATAAGTTTCAAGAAGCAACATTCTATATTAGCTAACTTTAAAACTAATTTTTCTATATAAAAATATAAGAATTATCAAATACTAAAAGAAAATAATGAGTTAAAATTATCTAATGAGTAATTAAAGAATTATATAGAGAGATTTAATAATGGTAGAGAAACTCTCACTATAATTCTTGTAAATAAAAACATTAATAAATACACTAATAAAATTAGTTATCAACCTTGATAGAAAAGGATTTATAAAAATAATTTTTTCCTTAGTTATAGTTCCACTAAATATGTAAATACCTCTTACTACTATGGATCTAAAAAAGTTTTTATTTATAAAAGTGTAAGGACTAATTATAGGAAACTAGTAAAACATGTGTGGTTTTCTAAATCTCTTATTACTAACATCTCTGGACCTAAGAAAATATGGGTACCAAAATCATTTCTAGTTTAAATCTATTTTGTAGGAAACCTACTTGAAAAATTATAGTAATCACCTATAGTATCTAGAAAGTTTATATTCAATAAATATGACTCGGTATTAATCGATCTTTAATAACTTAATAAAATTGGATAGTGGACATGTCACTTTTAGTGAAAATGACAAAGTAAAAATAATTGGACTCAGTCAAATTGGTAACTCTAGTACTGTTTTAATTTCTAAAGTATTATTTATAGATGGATTAAAATATAATATACTTATAATTTTAAAATTGTGTGATGATGTTCACCATGTTAACTTTGAAAAAAATTCTTGAAAATTATTTGATTCCAAACATGCTTTAGTTTTTAGGGTTATGTGAAATGATAATGTTTATGCAGTTTATTTGAATTATTTATCTTCTCATAATGTTTATTATTTAAGTACCTTTAATAAATAACCTTGTATTTGGTATAAGAGACTAGACCATTGAAATATACACTCATTTATAAATCTAACTAAGAAATTATTAGTCAAGGATCTTCCTAAATCAGTATTCCTAATAGACAAAGATTTTAATCCTTATCAAAAAGGGAAGCAACAAAAAATCTCTTTCAATACAAAGAAAGAATTTTCAAATTATCAGCCTTTAGAGTTGGTCCACATGGATTTTTTGTACCTTCTAGAATTTCTAGTTTAGAAGGAAAACATTATTCCTATGTTATAGTGGATGGTTATTTAATATATACATGGGTGTTTTTCCTTGCTCATAAAAGTGAATCTCTTTCATTTTTTTCTAAATATGCTAAATCTGTATAAAATATTAGTAGAATTAGAATTAATACTTTAATAATTAATCATGTTCATGAGTTTTAAAATCAATATTTTTAATCATTATGCTCACAATATGCCTAGAGTCACAACTTTTCTACTCCTAGGACCACACAACATAAGGATCTAGTAGAAAAAATAAATAGAACCCTTTAAGAAATTGCTCAAACCATGCCCAATGAGTTTGAATTACCTACTTATTTTTTAGAAGAAGCTATTAATACATATTGTTATATTGTTAATAAAGTCCTAATTAGACCAATTTTAAAGAAAACCCCTTGTGATGGTAGAAAACCAACATGTTAATTACTTTATAGTTTTTTTGGTAAATTATTTATACTAAATACAAAATTGGATTTAGATAAGTTTTCATCCAAAAGTGATAAATGAATTTTCCTTAGATATTATAAATCTAGTAAATCATATATGTTATTCAATAAAAGGACTAATATTGTGTAAAATTTTGTACATGTAAAATTTGATGAGACAGATCCATATGAACCTAAGACCCATTTAGAAAACCTTGAAGATGGAACTTATAATTCAGATATTAATTCTAAACCCAATGAAAATTCTGTTAAAACTATAAAAATCATCTAGTTCTGATGAATATTTTGAACCTAAACTAGTAGAAGAAATTGAAGTTACAAATACTTCAATTCCTAGATCTATTAGGACTCATAGAGACCATACCTTAGATGTAATTTTTGGTGAGATAGATAGAGGAACTTGGACTAGAGATTATCTTAGAAACCAAGTTAAACATCAAACTTTCTTATCACTTCTTGAACCTAATAACATCATAGAAGCAATTGGGGATGAATTCTAGGTAATGAAGATTTAAGAAGAATTAAATAATTTTGAGAGGAATAGATTATAAGAACTAGTTTAAAGACCCAATGACTACCTAACCATTTTAACTAAATAGGTGTTTAGAAAAAATGTTGTTGAGTTAGGTATAGTAATTAGAAATAAAGTAATATTGGTTGCACAATGATATAGTCATGAAGACGGTATTGATTACGAGGAAACTTTTTCTCTAGTATCAAGACTTGAATCCCTTAGAATTTTTCTTGCCTATAAAATGCATTTGGATTTCAAATTATATAAAATGGATGTCAAGAGTGCATTCTTAAATGGTTATATATTTGAGGATATTTTTGTTGAACAACCCACTAGGTTTAAAAACCCTTACTTTCTAAATCATGTTTTAAATTAAAAAAATCTTTATATGGTTTAAAAGAAGCTCTAAGATCTTGGTATGATAGGCCAAACTCATTTTTTATTTTAAAAGGTTTTACTAATGGAATAGATAGTCCTTCTTTATTTATTAAAATAATTTAAAAATATTTTTAATAATAAAAATCCATGTTGATGATATTATTTTTGGATCTATAAGAAATTATTTATGTAATAATTTTTCAAAAATGATATAAAATGAATTTTAAATGAGTTTAATGGGTGTGTTAAAATTATTCCTTGGTTTTTAAATTCTTTTCAAATAAGAAATGAATTATTTTAAATCAATGAAAATACACTAAATAACTTATAAAACATTTTGATATGGATAGTAGTAAAGGTATTGATACTACCATGAGTACCAGTTGTAAACTCGATCTTGATGAAACTAGGAAACTAATTGATAAAACCACTTACAGATGTATGATTGGAAGCTTACTATACTTAACTACTAGTCAAACTGATATAATTTTTTAGTGTGTTTATGTGTTCCAATTTTCAATTAAACCTATAAGAATCACATTTACTTGATGTGAAAAGAATTTTTGAATACCTTTAAAGTACAACCAATTTAGGATTGTTCTATTCTAGAGGAAAAACATTTTATTTAGTTAGTTATTCATATGTTGATTTTGTATGTTTCAAGTTATATAGAAAAACCACCTATAAAACATGTCAATTTTTTGGAAAGTCTCTAGCTTCATGGTGTAGTAATAAACAAAATTACATTGAATTATCTACTACTAAAGATGAGTAAATTGTTGCAGGAAGTTGTTGTGTAGAAATTCTATGGATGAAACACACTTTACTAGACTATGGATATCAATTTATACATGTCCCTATAAATTTTGATAATATAAGTGTTATTAACATTTCCAAGAATCATGTATCTCACTCTAGGATAAAACATATTGATATAAGACATCACTTTTTGAGAGACCATTTTCAAAAAGGTGATATAACTCTTGAATTCATTGGTAATAATCATCAACTTACTGATATATTCACAAAGACTTTGAATTTTGAGATAATGAGCTATACAATACATGGAATTGGAATGATAAATTTTTATTAGTATTTTATTCTTATATTTTCTTTATTTTTTGTAGAGTAAAATCATAAGACCTATAATACCATGACCGATCTACCACTAGTATGCTACTATTAAGATCAAACGTGAGTCATGCTACCATGATGATTAACTGTGAGTCATGCTACTGTGATTATTGATTATTGAATACTACCATAAATATGTTATCATGAAAATCTATTTTTTGGTCGGTACTGTGATGTGATACCATGACATAGTAGTATTACATGCTACTGTGACATGGTACCATAACTTGCTACTGTTCGGATGCTACGATGGTTTGTTGTTGTTGCATACTACTGTTAGGATGATACTATAGAACCTACCATTAAGTTGATACCATCCCTAGTTCTAGCAATCATTTTGTTTATAATTAAAAATATAATCATATTTAATTTTTATTATTCATATTATAGTTATTAAATTTTTATTTCTAAATCCATAAATGATAAAATTTACCTAAAATATAAGTCTGAGGGACCCTTTCTTATGAATGACTCCCTTGAAACCTTTCACCTCCTTTGAAACCTTTCATATTATCTCTCTCTCTCTCGGCCCTTTGTCTTTGTCCCTTGAACCAATGCAAAAAATTTGTGAGTGAAGTATCCTGCTAAATCGCTTAATGAGTCCACTACTAAAAATTTGGCCTATAGCGATTGCCATTGGAGGTCGCTATAGGCCTATAGATACCGCACAGTGACCAACAATGGCGGTCGCTTTAGGCCTGACGTTGTTCGCCTACAGCGACCGCCATTGGCGGTCGCTAAAGCTGGCAGAAATTTCGGCCTACAGCAACTGCCTAGCGGTCGCTGAAGCTGGTCGAATGTCAGCCTCTAGCGACCAACACTGGCGGTCGCTGCAGCCGGACGAATGTCAGCCTCCAGTGACCGCCACCAGCGGTCGCTGAAGCTGGCCGAAATGCCGGCCTACAGCGACCGCCAATGGCGGTCGCTAAACTGGAAATATTTTTAAAAAAAATCCTGGTACAAAATAAAAAAATCAGCATATAAATCATATAAAATGGAAAAAAAATCCAAACACAATAAACATCAAGATCATCATAAACAATAAATGATAGACGTGCTTCAACGATCCACAGCCATCTACTTTAGAAACCTACAATAAGATATAAAGAAAACAACTAAACAAAACAAACGTAAATTTGACATATTTATTCAGTTATTATATACATATAATAAAATTAAATCTGACATCTCATGGGTGCTATAATAATTTAAAACCACCAATTTAAGAATGTTATCATTTTTGAATTTGTTTTTCTTATTTTGGAGTCTTTACTTTAGTTTCTGAAAGTGTTTTGTTGTCTAAAAAGGAATGTTTTTCGTGTGTACCGCACGTCCAATGGACATTCCGTCTCCTCTTGCATGTCAAGAATAATATTCCTATCGTTTTTGTGTGCTTTCAGGTCATTCGGAGCACGTTTGCTCTGAATTCGACCGTGACACGCCGTTTTCGTCTTTTATGACTCCAGAAACACGTTTCCAGTCACCGCAGTCAAATTGAACCTCAGATTGATGTTCCATATACCCGACCATTTCACAATTCACACCATAGTTGTTGTCGTATGATTTCATACCATTCCGAGGTTGTTTGGGTGGTTTTGACCACCCAACCCGCCCTTTTAGAGCATGCTGAATTGCTGAAAACGACAAATTCAGTTGTACCGCGCGCACTGCACATCCGATGCATGTGTCGTCTCCTCCTACATCTCACGAATAATATTTATATCATTATCGTGTGGTTTCAAGTCATTCAGAGCACGTTTGATCTGAATTCGACCGTGACACGCCATTTTGGTCTTTTATGACTCCGGAAACGCGTTTCCGGTCACCGCGGTCAAATTCCACCTCTGATTAATGTTTAGTCTACCTGATCATTTCACAATTCACACCGCGGTTATTGTCGTATGATTTCATGGCATTCTGAGGTCGTTCGGGTGGTTTTGACCACCTAACGCGCCCTTTTAAGCGCGTCGAACTGCTGAAAACGACACATTCGGTCGTACCATGCGCACCGCATGTCCGATGGATGTGTCATATACTCCTACATGTCACGAATAATATTCCTATTGTTCTCGTGTGGTTTTAGTTCATTCGGAGCACGTTTTCTCTGAATTCGACCGTGACATGCCGTTTTGGTCTTTTATGACTCTGGAAACGTGTTTCCGGTCACCGCGGTCAAACGGCACATATGATTGGCGTTCCGTTTGCCCAACCATTTCACAATTCACACCGCGATTATTATTGTATGATTTAATGGCATTCTGAGGTCATTTGGGTGGTTTTGACCACCCAGCGCCCTTTTAGAGTGCACCGAACTACTGAAAACGACACATTTGGTCGTACCACGTGCACCGCACATCCGATGTATGTGTCGTCTCCTCCTACATCTCAAGAATAAAATTCCTATCATTTTAGTATGGTTTCAGGTCATTCAGAACACTTTTTCTCTGAATTCGACCGTGACACGCCATTTTGGTCTTTTATGACTCCGGAAACGCGTTTCCGGTCAGCGCGGTCAAACGGTACCTACGATTGACGTGTTTTCTACCCGACCATTTCAAAATTCACACAGCAATTTTTTTTGTATGATTTCATGACATTCTGAGGTTGTTCGGGTTGTTTTGACCACCCACCTCGCCCTTTTAGAGCGCGTGGAACTGTTGAAAACAACACATTTGGTCATACCATGCGCACCGCACATCCGATGGATGTGGCGTATCCTCCTTCATGTCCCGAATAATATTCCTATCTTTCTCGTGTGGTTTTAGGTCATTCGGATCACGTTTTCTCTGAATTCGACCGTGACACGCCGTTTTGGTCTTTTATGACTCTGGAAACGTGTTTCCGATCACCGCGGTCAAACGACACCTCTGATTGACATGTCGTCTGCCTGACCATTTCACAATTCACACCACAGTTGTTTTCGTATTATTTCATGGCATTCTGAGGTCGTTTGAGTGGTTTTGACCACCCAATGCGCCCTTTTAGAGCACGCCGAACTGCTGAAAACGACACATTCAGTCGTACCGCGTGCACCACACGTCCGATGTATGTGTCGTCTCCTCATACATGTCACGAATAATATTCATATCATTCTCATGTGTTTTTAGGACATTCGGAGCACGTTTTCTTTGAATTCGACCGTGACACGCAGTTTTGGTCTTTTATGACTCCGGAAACATGTTTCTGGTCACCACGGTCAAACGGAACCTCTGATTGATGTGTTGTCTACCCTAACATTTCACAATTTACACTGTAGTTGTTGTCGTATGATTTCATGGCATTCTAAGGTCATTCGGGTGGTTTTGACCACCCAGTGCCCTTTTAGAGCGCACCGAACTGCTGAAAATGACACATTCGATCGTACCGCACGCACCGCACGTCTTATGTATGTGACATCTCCTCCTGCATCTCAAGAATAATATTCCTATCGTTTTTGTGTGGTTTCAGGTCATTCGGTGCATGTTTTCTCAAAATTCGACCGTGACACGCCATTTTGGTCTTTTATGACTCTGGAAAAGTGTTTCCAGTCACCGCGGTCAAACGGAACCTATGATTGATGTTCTGTCTACCTGACCATTTTACAATTCACATTGCGGTTGTTTTCGTATGATTTCATGGCATTCCAAGGTCATTCGGGTGGTTTTGACCACCCACTGTACCCTTTTAGAGCGCGTCGAACTGCTGAAAACAACACATTTGGTCGTCCTGTGCGCACTGCACGTCTGATGGATGTGTCATCTCCTCCTGCATGTCAAAAATAATATTCCTATCATTCTCGTATGGTTTTAGGTCATTCGGAGCATGTTTGCTCTGAATTCGACCGTGAAATGCCGTTTTGGTCTTTTATGACTCTTGAAACGTGTTTCCAGTCACCGCGGTCAAACAGCACCTCCGATTGACGTGTTGTCTACTCAACCATTTTAAAATTCACAACACAGTTGTTTTCATATGATTTAATGTCATTTTGAGGGCGTTCGGGTGGTTTTGACCACCCACCGCGCCCTTTTAGAGCGCACCAAACTGCTGAAAACAACACATTCGACCGTACTGCGCGCACCGAATGTCCGATGGACGTTCTGTCTCCTTCTGTATGTCACAAATAATATTTGTATCATTCTCGTGTGTTTTCACATCATTCGGAGCATGTTTGCTCTGAATTCAACCATGACATGCCGTTTTGGTCTTTTATGACTCTGGAAACACGTTTTCGGTCACCGCGGTCAAACGGCACCTTTGATTGATGGGTCGTCTGCCCGACCATTTCACAATTCACACCGCGGTTGTTTTCGTATACTTGGCATTCCGAGGTATTTCAGGTGTTTTTGACTACCCATCGCGCCTTTTTAGAGTGCGTCGAACTTCTAAAAACGACACATTCAGTCATACCGCGCGCACCACACATCTAATGTATGTTCCATCTCCTCCTACATGTCACAAATAATATTCTTATAGTTCTCGTCTAGTTTTAGGTCATTCGTTACATGTTTGCTCTGAATTTGACTGTGACATGCCGTTTTGGTCTTTTATGACTCCGAAAACACGTTTTCGATCACCGCGGTCAAATAGAACCTCCGATTGACTTGTCGTCTGCCTGACCATTTCACAATTCACACCGTGGTTGTTGTCGTATGATTTCATCACATTCTGAGGTCATTCGGGTTGTTTTGACCACCCACCACGCCCTTTTAAAGCGCACCGAACTGCTAAAAAGGACACATTTGGTCGTACCGCATGCATCACACATTCGATGGAGGTCTCATCTCCTCCTTAATGTCACGAATAATATTCTTATCTTTCTCATGTGGTTTCAGGTCATTCGGAGCACGTTTGCTCTGAATTCGACTGTGACACACCGTTTTGGTCTTTTATGACTCCGGAAACGTGTTTCCGGTCACTACGGTCAAATGGCAGCTCCATTGATGTGTCGTCTACCCAAACATTTCACAATTTACACTACGGTTATTGTCCTATGATTTCGTGGCATTCTGAGGTCGTCCGGTTGGTTTTGACCACCCAGCGCACCCTTTTAGAGCACGCCGAACTGCTGAAAGCGATACATTCGGTTGTACCGCATGAAACGCACGTCCAATGGATGTTCCGTCTCCTCCTTTATGTCACGAATTATATTCCTATCATTTTAGTATGGTTTCAGGTCATTCGGAGCAAGTTTGCTCTGAATTTGACCGTGACACGCCGTTTTGGTCTTTTATGACTCCGGAAACGCGTTTCTGGTCACCGCGGTCAAATGGCACCTCTGATTGATGTGTCGTCTACCCGACCATTTTACAATTCAAACTGCGGTTGTTGTCGTATGATTTCATGTCATTCCAAGGTCATTCAGGTGGTTTTGACCACCCATCGTGCCCTTTTAGAGCGCGCCGAACTGCTGAAAACGACACATTCGGTCGTACCGCGCGCACCGCACCTCCGATGTACATTCCGTCTCCTCCTACATATCATGAATAATATTCCTATAATTTTCGTGTGGTTTCAGGTCATTCAGATCACTTTTTCTTTGAATTCGACCGTGACACACCGTTTTAGTCTTTTATGACTCCGGAAAAGCGTTTCCAATCACCGCGGTCAAAAGGAACCTCCGATTGACGTTCTGTCTGCCCGACCATTTCACAATTCACACCGCAGTTGTTGTCGTATGATTTCATGGAATTTTGAGGTCGTTCGGGTGGTTTTGACCACCCATTGTGCCCTTTTAGAGCATGTCGAACTGCTGAAAACGACACATTCGGTCGTACCGCCCGCACATCACGTCCTATGGATGTGTCGTCTCCTCCTGTATGTCATGAATAATATTCCTATTATTATCATGTGGTTTCAGATCATTAGGATCATGTTTGCTCTGAATTCGGTCTTGATATGCCGTTTTGGTCTTTTATAACTTCGGAAACGCGTTTCTGGTCACCACGGTCAAACGGCACCTCCGATAGATATGTTGTCTACCCGAAAATTTCACAATTCACACCACAGTTGTTGTCGTATAATTTTATAGAATTCCGAGGTCGTTCGGTTGGTTTTGACCACCCAACGCATCCTTTTAGAGCGCGCTGAACTGCTGAAAACAACACATTCGGTCGTACCGCACGCACCGCACGTCCTATGGACGTGCCCTCTCCTCCTGCATGTCACGAATAATATCCCTATCGTTTTCGTGTGCTTTCAGGTCATTCGAAGCACGTTTTCTCTGAATTCGACCATGACATGCCGTTTTGGTCTTTTATGACTCTGTAAACGTGTTTCTGATCACCGCGGTCAAAAGGTACCTCTGATTGACATTAATTTTGCCCGACCATTTCACAATTCACACCACGGTTGTTGTCGTATGATTTCATGGCATTCTGATGTCGTTCGGGTGGTTTTGACCACCCACCGCGACCTTTTAGAGCACGCTGAACTGCTGAAAATGACACATCCAGTCATACCGCGCGCACCACACATCCTATGTACGTGTCGTCTCCTCCTGCATCTCACGAATAATATTCCTATCATTTTCCTGTGGTTTCAGGTCATTCGGAGCACATTTTCTCTGAATTCGACTGTGACACGCCGTTTTGGTCTTTTATGACTCCAGAAACGCGTTTCCAGTCACCATGGTCAAACAGCACCTCCGATTGACATGTCGTCTACCCGGACATTTCACAATTCACACCATGTTTGTTGTCCTATGATTTCATGACATTCTGAGATCATTTGGGTGGTTTTGACCACCCACCGCGCCCTTATAGAGCGCACCGAACTGCTGAAAATGACATATTCGGTCGTACTGCATACACCACACTCCTTATGGACATTTCGTCTCCTCCTACATGTCACGAATAATATTCCTATCATTCTCGTGTGGTTTTAGGTCATTCGGAGCACGTTTTCTCTGAATTTGACCGTGACACACCGTTTTGGTCTTTTATGACTCCGGAAACGCGTTTCTGGTCACCGCGATCAAACAGCACCTCTGATTGACGTGGCGTCTGCCTAACCATTTTATAATTCACACTGTGGTTGTTATCGTATGATTTCATGGCATTCTGAGGTCGTTCGGGTGGTTTTGACCACCCAGCACGCCCTTTTAGAGCGCGCCGAACTGCCGAAAACGACACATTTGGTCGTACCGCGCGTACCGCACATCTGATGTATGTGTAGTCTCCTCCTGCATCTCATGAATAATATTTCTATCATTATCATGTGTTTTTAGGTCATTCAGAGCACGTTTGCTCTGAATTCGACCGTGACATGCTGTTTTGGTCTTTTATGACTCCAGAAACGCGTTTCCAGTCACCGCGTTCAAATAAAACCTCTGATTGACGTTCCGTATACCCAAACATTTCAAAATTCACACTTCGGTTGTTGTCATATGATTTCATGGCATTCTGATGTCGTTCGTGTGGTTTTGACCACCCATCGCGCCCTTTTAGAGCGCGCCGAACTGCTGAAAATGACACATTTGTTCATACCACACATACCACACATCCGATGGACGTTTTGTCTCCTCCTTCATGTCACGAATAATATTCATATCATTCTCATGTGGTTTCAGGTCATTTGGAGCACGTTTTCTCTGAATTCGACTGTGACACGCCGTTTTGGTCTTTTATGACTCTGGAAACGCATTTCCTGTCACCGCGGTCAAACGGAACCTTCGATTGACGTGTCGTCTACCTGACCATTTCACAATTCACACTGCGGTTATTTTCGTATGATTTCATGGCATTACGAGGTCATTCGGGTGGTTTTGACCACCCATCGCGCCCTTTTAGAGTGCGCTGAACTGCTGAAAACGACACATTTGGTTGTACAACGCGCACTGCATGTCTGATGGACATGTCGTCTCCTCTTTCATGTCACGAATAATATTCTTATCATTCTTGTGTGGTTTCAGGTTATTCGGAGCATGTTTTCTCTGAATTCAACTGTGACACGCCGTTTTGGTCATTTATGACTCCGGAAACGTGTTTCCGGTCACCGCGGTCAAAAGGAACCTATTATTGGCATGTCGTCTGCCCGATCATTTCACAATTCACACCGCGGTTGTTTTCGTATGATTTCATGGCATTCTGAGGTCGTTCATGTGGTTTTGACCACCCAACGCGCCCTTTTAGAGCGCGTCGAACTGCTAAAAATGACATATTCGGTCGTACCGCATGCACCGCATGTCTGATGGACGTGTCATCTCCTCCTTCATTTCACGAATAATATTCCTATCATTATCGTGTGGTTTCAAGTCATTCAGAGAATGTTTGCTATTAATTCGACTGTGACACTCCGTTTTGGTATTTATGACTCTAAAAATGCGTTTCCAGTCACCGCAGTAAAATGGAACCTCTGATTGACATGTCATCTGCCTGAACATTTCACAATTCACACCGTGGTTGTTGTCGTATGATTTCATGGCATTCTGAGGTCGTTCGGATAGTTTTGACCACCCAGCGTGCCCTTTTAGAGCGCACTGAACTGCTGAAAATGACACATTCAGTCGTACCACGCGCACCGCACATCCGATGGACATGTCGTCTCCTTCTGCATGTCACGAATAATATTCCTATCATTCTCGTGTGGTTTCAGGTCATTCGGAGCATGTTTTCTCGGAATTCGACCGTGACACGCCGTTTTGGTCTTTTATGACTCTGGAAATGCGTTTCTGGTCACCGCGGTCAAATGGCACCTCCGATTGATGTGTCGTCTGCCCGACCATTTCACAATTCACACCGCGGTTGTTGTCGTATGATTTCATGGAATTTTGAGGTCGTTCGGGTGGTTTTGACCACCCAACGCGCCCTTTTAGGATTCCATGAGGGATTTCTCAACTATCGTACTATTTCTGAGGATCCCAATAGGAATGCATCTCCATACATATAGAAACTAAGGACTCGAGTGGGTAACCTATTGATAGAATGATCCTGAGTGGGTGTGTGTGTTTGGGTAGTGATGCTTGTGAGTGTTACATTATAATCTGAATTGATGTGGAATCCTGGTTTGGGATAAGATGTTGAGGTCAGCTATGGATGATTCTACAACCATTGTTTTATTTTTATTTCTTTTCATGCATGATGCTTGAGATTCACCAGGATTCCAGGGGTGGGGCGGGCGGTTCGGGGGGTGCGGGGGGGCTGTCCAGGGGTGCGGGGGGGCTGTCCGGGGTGGGGGGGTTGTCCGGGGTGGGGGGTTTTGTTAGGGGGTGGGGGTGGGGGGCTGTCTTGGGGTGGGGCGGGCTGTCCGGGGGGTGCGGGGGGGCTGTCCGGGGGTGCGGGGGGGCTGTCAAGGGTGGGGGCTGTCCGGGGTGGGGGGTGTTGTCCGGGGTGGGGGGTGCTGTCCGGGTGTGGGGCAGGTTGTCCAAGGGGTGCGGGGGGCTGTTTGGGGGTGCGGGGGGGCTGTCCGGGGGTGGGGGGTTGTCCGGGGTGGGGGTGTTGTCCAGGGGTGGGGGCTCTCCGGGGGTGGGGCGAGTGTCCGGGGGTGCGGGGGGACTGTCTGGGGGTGCAGGGGTGTTGTCCGGGGTGGGGTGGGCTATCCGGGGTGGGGTGCTGTCTGGGGGGGGGGCTGTCCGGGGGGGGGCGGGCTATCCGGGGGTGCAGGAGGGCTGTCCGGGGGTGCGGGGGGCTTTCCGGAGGTGCGGGGGGGCTGTCCGGGGTGTGGGGTGCTGTCCGGGGGTGGGGGGTTGTCCGGGGGTGTGGCGGTTTTTTCGGGGTGCGGGGGTGGGGGGCTGTCTGGGGTGGGCATGTATGGGGGTGCGGGGGGGAGGGGGGCTGTCCGGGGACCACAAAGAGGGAACCTGAGCTCAGTCATCAAAAACAAGTTTCATGGTTTATATTAGGAATCACATGGTTTTTTCAAAACTGTTACAGAACATGCAATTTAAAACATTAAAGAATTAAATGAACAAAAAATATCCAAATCATTAATCAGTTTCATGGTTACTTCTCAATTCGTGAACACAAACATTGTGTCAGGCCAAAACACACATGATACCCCCAAATCACAAAAAATCTCACTAGAAACCCAACCTATACATTAATAACAACCCCACAAGTAAAAACAGAAACACACCTCGTGAATATGATGCGTCATGCGTGGTCATCACTGCTACCTCCATCCGGTGGGCCAGGGGCCTACAACAAATAAACATTATGAATATTTTCATAACAAAAATAATATAAATTAAATAAATAAATACAGTATAAACCTGTGTCGTATGATCCCCTGCACCATCACCTAGACGCACATATTCCCGTAGTACTCTAACCTCAGCGGTCAATTGCGCATTTACCTCCTCGGAAGCGCGCAGCCGTGCCTCGAAATCTGACAACTGTTGTGTCATCTTAGAAACAGCAGGACCAACAACTGCAATGCATGACACTACAGAACGAGGAATCCCTATTCTATAGGTCAAACTATATCCTTGCCCGTCCCGACCAATAATACGATGAAAGATCTCATCCCTTCTCATGGGAAGCTGTCGCTAGTCCTCTGGCAGATGTTCTAACTCAGATTCAAATTGAGCCTACGAAATATTTAAATATATATACATATATACATGTTAATATACAGATTTTTGTAAGTATTGGTAAGTACAAGCACTTACTATCAATGCTGCAGCCTCTGGATCATTGTGATCATGAGTCCTCATCCACACCGACATTTTATCAGTCGGTGCACTTTGCTCCTGAAACTGTATATAAATAGAATATAAACACAAAACCATATTAATTAATAAATTAAAAAATGAATAATAAATACCTCATGTTGGATCTGAGGCATGTGACGAGTCCTGAACCTATGAGGTGGTCCCTGCAATGCTCGATTCTCAGAATGGCATGCTGACACCTCCTACATTCAATTCATTCAAATTTCAAAAAAATCACACATTATTGAAAATATATATACACCAAAATAAATATACAAACCAAAACACCCTCAGTAGACCAATATACAACTAAGTCACGCCACTGAGCTGGGAGGACACCTCTCGGGACTTTTTCCAGAATGTCTGGGGAACCCACATTTTGTACCCAGTGGTCCCTCTTCAATTTTCCTTTATAGTCTTTCCACAGCTTATGGCATTTTCTCATACACACAGGCCGAAACTCATCGAGGCATACTTTCAAATTTTTCTATTAAAAAAAATCACACATATTAGTATTGTTTATACATAGAGAATAAATTAAAATGGTCTTCTTACCTGAACCTCCCTCCAAAGACGATCTAATGTGTCCTGAGGGATAGAAGCCCAGTCACGCATGGTCAATGAAAATCGATGTGGGTTATGTATGATATGACCCAGCTGATGAATAAATCCAGGGGAATTTGGTCCCACAGGATGAAATACCTCATCAAAGAAAACATCAATTGTCGTGTTAGAATTCCATGATAAAATGCCACGACCGGGGCCTCTCTTGCGAGAGGAAGAAGCAATCGAGTCTGATCCTGTTGAAATTTTATATATAATTTGATAGATGTTATAAATATATATATGTGTGTGTGTGTGTGTGTGTGTGTGTTTATCAATTACATAAAAAATAGAGACAATGAAATTTAAACATACCTCGACCCTGAGACATAGATGCCTCAGATGGATGATGTGGATCTGTTGCCTCTTCCCCTGACATGCCTGCAGTCATAGAAAACATTAGTAAGGGGACTATCCAAAGTGTCTAAAAGATAAATTGGATTGTTCTTAAAAAAATAAAACTTGTACAATTATTAATCAAACAAAAATTGATTGAATAATTAGTTGTGAATGAAATTTAAAAAATTTGAAAGTTAACAAAACAGATATACAAATTATGTACAAAACCAATCAATGCATAGCCAAATTTCAGATTGAATTAATAAAAATTCAAGCAGCACATGAACCAGATGAAGAATACCTCAAAGGGAAGATACACTAACAATAACATCAATATACCAAGAGTAAAATTACCCTAAATATTTATAACTAAATAAAATTCCAAAAGTGAGGATTAAAACTTACAAGGATTTATAAAATGGTTAGATAATTTATGATATCCTAGGACATTCAATACTGAATAGCAGGAAAACAATTATACCTTTCATTAAGCATGCAAATCGACCGTTTCTCCTTCAACAGCTGCTCCGACCCAATAAATATATTCTTCATGTTGAACTACAGTATGTTGATCAAGCTATTGGGAAACAAACGGAACATTCTCGGGTTCATCTTATTCAAATAAAAACACTCCTCGCCGAGACATTTTGACAACAACTTGCCAACTTGGATTCAAAGGCAAAGTAACGAGAATACTTTTTCCACTTGTGATGTCAAAATGAAAGGTTCATTCTCAACTCATTCATTTTTGTATAAAATATATTTAAAATTCACCAATGAAAACTGATATTGATCGACTTTACATCCATGCACTGGATCAACCCAATTACACTTTAACAATATGTACTTCAAACCATGTGTGTATACAAATTCAATGATGTTTATCAATTGACCATGGTAATAACCAGAATCGACAAATGGACAACCGATTTCATTGTTTTGTGTTGCTCTTTTGTCATAAACATCTTTAATGTGAAATCGAAAACCATTAGCATCAATAGCTTTATAACAACAAATCGTTATAGATGGACCCTCCGCCAATTGGATAAATTCTTCAGTTAGCTTGGGGTCCCCTAACTCCCTCAGCTTATGAACCTACATAATTTATAAAATTCAATACTGATATATGTAGAAAGAAATTAGTATAATACTTCACTCATAATGAAAATAAATTTATACGTACATAATTCTTGAACCAATCATGAAATAATGCATAATGATATTGTTGAATTTGAAACTCATTCGCACGATACATCCCTTCTTTTATCTCATTAATGTGTTTCCTGAAAATGATAAAACGATGTTTAAATGATCAACTTATGCAAACAAAACATGTAAAAGTTATACAAGAACATTGATAAGATACTTACTGCATTAATGGTGCAACTAATGGAGTATTGAACAAGATATATCGATGTGCTTGTATCCACTCGATGTTTTCCATATCAAATGTGGTTCCTTATCCAACTGGACCGTCCTGAATCTGAGAGGGATTATCTAATTTTGTTTCAACATTCATAAGATATTCTGCACAAAAAGTAGTACACTCATCCATCAAATAACCATTGGCTATTGATGCCTCCGGATGAGCTCTGTTGCGTACAAATCTTTTCAATGTACTAAAATACCACTCAATAGGATACATCCACCTGAATTTCACTGGACCAGCAGCCATTACTTCATCAGTTAGGTGCACTGTCAAGTGGACCATAACATCAAAAAATGAGGGGGGGGAGTTTCTCAAAGTGACAAAGCGTAAGTACAATTCGGTCCTGCAAACTTTTTAAATCACTCATTCGTTGATTTCTTAAACAAAGCTGTCTAAAAAAATTACTCATCTCAATCAACGGCTAAACAACATTGGAGGATAAACAATCACAATTTGTGATTGGAATCAACTAATGAAGTAGTATATGATTGTCATGAATTTTCAACCCTTGCAATGTCTTGATCATCAGATTCACACACTTTGAAATATTATAAGAGTAACCATCAGGAACCTTTAGCATCTTCAAAATTGAAATAAATGTCTCTTTCTCCTTTGTAGTCATTGTATACTGTGCAGAAGGCATATATTCCTTGTTTCCCTCAGCTAACTGTAAATGAAACTATTTCCTTAAACCCATTTCTTCCAAATCACGGCATGCATTAACATGGTCCTTTGATTTTCCACTGACACCTAAAATGGTCCACAATATGTCATCACAAACATTTTTTTCAATGTGCATGATGTCCAAATTATTCCTTAGCATGTTAGTTTTCCAATATGGAAGACTATAAAAAATACTTTTCTTTTTCCAATTGTGACTACGCTGCCTACCCGCAGCACGAATATTACGTACTGGAGGAGACACCAAATCCTAAATTTCATATACCGTGTAGATGTTTTCTTCCTCAATATGCGATAAAATTTCGACTCTTGTCATGATCTTTGGTGCTGGGATGAACTCTCTAGAACCATCAAATTCCACTCTATCCTTTCTGAACCTGTGCTGAGGGGGGAGAAAACGTCTGTGACCCATGTATGCTCATTTTTTGGAATGTTTAAGCCATACAGATTTTTTACTTTTATTGCAACAAGGGAAAGAAAATTCCCCTTTCGTACTTCAGCCTGATAAATTTGCATAAGCTGAGAAGTCATTGATTTTCCACAATAAATTAGTCTGCAGTTTGAACATTTCATTCATTCCACAGTCATAAGTCATCACACCATCGCCCCAAAATTCATTCAACTCATCAATCAATGGCTGAAGGTAAACGTCAATCTTATCCCCCAGACTTTTAGGTCCATCAATAAGAGTGGAAAGCAATATAAATTGTTTCTTCATACAAAGCCATAGAGGAATATTATACGGAACCAACACCATGGGCCATGTGCTATGGGTTGCACCAACCATAGACTTGAATGGATTGAAACCATCTGCTGCCAATCCCAACCAGACATTACGAACATCTTTAGCAAAGTAGGGATGTCTCTTATCAAAATCCTTCCATGCATGAGAGTCTGCTGGGTGGGTTAACATATCACTTTCATGAACTCTTTATTCATGCCATCTCATTAAATTAGAAACATTAGATGACATAAAAAAATCTTTTCAACCTCAGTTTAAGGGGAAAGTAACGCATTTGCTTTATAGAAATCGGTTTCCCCTGTATCGCAATCTGACTTTGATGAGTCTTATTTCCCCTGTTCTCTTTCCACCTGGAAGCACCACAAACCGTACAAATATCCAAATGGGCAGTTTCCTTTCTAAACAACATAAAGTTTTTTGCACATGCATCTATGGTCTCGTATGTAAAACCTAAGTTCTCTATCAACTTACGATCATGGTAATACAACTCGGGAATCTTAGCATCGACAGGAAGAACCTTTTTTAATAAAACCAAAATCATGTCGAATGATGTGTCTGACCAATTATTCAAAGTCTAAAAATTCAACAACTCCACAATAAATGACAGTTTATTGTAATAAGTATATCTAGGATATAATTCTGTTTTCACATCATCAAGTGCTTCATAAAACTTCCTTGAATCACGATCTGCACCAGAGCGAAGATTTATCTCACCAGTCTCAAGATTCTGGATGTCAATGCCTTCAAGATCAAACCCACGTACCATTTCAGTAAGAATTTAATGCATTGGATCATTCATCCTTGCATCAACATCCATCTGAACTGCATCTGTATTTTGAAAACAAACATATTCTTCTCCATGACGAGTCCAACTCTTATAATTTTTCAGAAATCTATTAAATAATAGGTGCTCCCTCATAGTATATCGTGTGAATTGATATCTATTATCACATTTTCTATATGGATAACTAATATAGTCACTTTCAAATCCTCTGGTGAAGTCAATAAACTGCATAATTCCATTGAAATATTCTCTAGATGTTCAATTTGGAAGATCAATCCAACTCTTATCCATAATAATATCTGTATCACAAACATTTACACAATACTTATTACATTTGCATTTTTCAAATCAACTATATTTAAAATAAATACTAATCAATTGTTTATGAACCATTGATAAAATAATAATGTAAGTGAAATCCCATGTCATACCTGATTACGCTACAAACCTGGAAGGGAGGGGAGCTGAAGGTGGTGCTACGAGGGAGAGGAGACGCAGCGAAGGGGAGCTGGAGACAAAGGTGGTGCGGTGAGGGAGGGGATGGGCGGTGGCGGTGGCGGTGGTGGGGATATGGAGAAGAGGAGGCGATGAGGGGATGGGGGATGGGCAGTGAGGGGGGGATGTCCGAGGTGGGGGGGTTGTCTGGGGTACGGGGAGGGCTGTCCGAGGTGCGGGGGGGCCTATCCGGGGTACGGGGGGGCTGTCTGGGGTGGGGGCTATCCGGGGGGGTTGTCCGGGGTGCGGGGGGGGGGGGTGTCTGGGGTGTGGGGGGAGGGGATGTCCGGGGTGCGGGGGGGATGTCCGGGGTGGGGGGGTCGTCCAAGGTGGGGGCCGAGGGGGCAGAGGGCCGAGGGCCGAGGCCGGAGGCCAGAGGGCAGAGGGGTAGGAGATAGAGGGGGCGGAGGCCAGAGGGAGGAGGGACGCCATAGAGGACGGAGGGAAGGGTGGAGGATGGCCGGAGGGAGGAGGGCAGCTAGAGCCGGAGGGCAGAGGGTGGAGGACGCGCGGAGGGTGGAGGCCGACGAGGGCGGAGGGTGGAGGGCGGCAAGGAAGGCGAGCAGTGGAGGGCGGTGAGGGTGCACGGTGAGGCGAAGGGGGAGGGATCGCGGGGAGGGAAGAGGAGGGTGGCGACGGGGGGGGTGCGTGGCTAGGTCAAGGGCGGGGGAGGAGGTGGGGGGTGCCGAAGCCCTTTTTTTGGAAAAGTGCAGTGACTGACAAAGGCGGTCGCCCGTGTCAAGGGGCTTCAAAGCCCAAAATTGTAGTAATGGTCACATCCTTTTAAGAAAGAAAGAGGAAAATGAGTTATCCTACAGAAACAAATAATACCAAGCTCACATATCATGTTGTTTTCACTCATAAGGAAGTCTATTTTGTGTGGTTATATTTAAGAAAGTCACTCATTTGTAATGTGATCTAGGACTAGGGATGGGATGAAATGTTTTCAAGGAATGATCATCCATTATACCCTAATTTAGTTCACAATTTCTATTTACATGTCAAATATGAGTTTGAATACAAGAAGAATGTTATTAAAATTGTGATAGATGTAAAATAACTCATTTTCTCTTTGATACAGTGGGATAAATGTCTAGGAGTTCCTCAAAAATGTTTATATGAGGATTATCAAGGCTCTCTTCCCATAAACTGTGAGAAATTTGTGATTGAGGATTCTTTACTTGAGTTGATTAGGAATGAAACTATTCATAGACCTACTAAAGTGGAGCTTTATGGAGAATTTTGATTTCTATTTAAGATCATCTAGTACATGTTATGTCCAAGGGAGGGGGATTTCACTATAATGAGTCATTAGAAAATCTTCTTCTTGTTTCTTATTAAAAGAGGAGACAAGATAAATTTTTTGTAGATATTTAATGGTTTATATGATGGAATTATGCAATCCTTACTCTAGATCAAACTCTCTATACTATCTGAAATTTATTTATTATCTTTAAAAAAAGAGGCCTTATTCATGTTAGAGAATAAAAGGTGGTCAAATGTAATGGTTTTTGCCTAAGTCAAGTAACTTGTAAAATGAAAAAAGTAATCTAGAACCCATTGTTAAAAATGTGGGTGGTGGATAATGATAAAATTTACAAAAAAAATAATCCAGTAAAGAATCCTTCTAGACCAAGAGATATGGTTGAACCTAGCTTGGAGCCAGATGAGGTTGTAGAGTATTCTTCAGATGAAGAAGTTGAGAATGAGGTTTAAGATGATGATGCTAAAGATGATATGGAAGTGTAGTTACCTTCTTTAGTAGAAGTGGAGAGTGAAATTGATGTGTCTTAGATTCCTAATGTATATTATGGTTCTCCTAGTATACCTATTTCCCTTCCTCCTAGAGAGATTTTTCTAAAATAAGATGATAAAATAGAAGATATTGAAGTCTCTAATGGTGATTAGTTTGAGAGATATTCTTCAGAGAGTCCACAAGATGTGGTTGTTCTTATTGAAGATTCATAGCAAGATGTTGATGGTGGGGATAAGGATGATAAGTCTAACCACTATCAGTCTATTACAGATTATAGAAGTTTTACTAGTGGAGAATGTTAAGGAATATCTCTATCTTCTTCAAAAAGTTGGGAATCTGGTGAGAGAGATAAACAAGCTACTTTAGAAGGTCGGGCTTCTAGAATCCATGTTGATCCAGTTCTCTAAGATAGATATGAGGATAGAGAACCATATAAGGGGGGAAATTCATAGGATCTAGTAATCTTGGATTGGATTATTATGAATCAGATGGTGATGATGGAAGTGATGATGATGGTGGTGATCATGGAATTCTACAAGATCATGGTGGACTTTCCATCTTGGTTTCTCTAAGAGGTCCTAAGGGATCCCTAGTAGATAGGATTGATCCTGTAGATATTTTAGAAGGATTTTCTTTTAAGGTGCCTATTGTGAATATTGTACATGAATATGATGCAGTGCCTATCCAAGAGAGGACTTTACCTCCTCCTCCTTCATCTCCTCTTTATTCCATATTTTTGAAAAAGTGTGATTTGGAAGGCTTTGTGGTAGTTTTTTTGATAGATCTAAGTGGAATATTTTGATCCTAATTGGTTTAGTAAACTAAGCCTAGTGAAGCTGATAATAGAATGATTATTTCCTTATTCATTTATTATATCCAGGAAAAATGTTCTTAAATATAGAAAATCTGGAAATGGATAATAAGAGGCTAGTAGAATAGATGGATTTCATTCCATCTTGTATAAAAAAAATGAGTGCCAGTTTCATAAATAGAGAGATATCTCTTTTAGAGAGGTTGGATTCTTTCTCTACTTCTAGATTTTCTTCTTCCAAAGATTCACCTCCTTCTAATCCTTCTAGAGTTGATGTTTATTTGATTTAATCCATAGTTAAAGAATAGATATAAGCTATGATGGGTGATCTCTCAACTTCTCATCAGGATGAGATTTTCTAGATTAATTCTCATGGTTAGCACATTTATAAGTTGGTTGTAGAGTGATTAAATGAAGATAGAAGTGATATGGAAACAATCACTAAAGCTATTAAGTATTATCTTTCAAGGATTTCTATCAAGCATAAGCTTAATTTACACTTTAAGTTATTATCTAAGAATTTGAAAATTCCTCATATGACCAGGGACTTCAAGGATCATGTGACCTAGTTAGAGATTTTAGTACCTCTGGTAAAGTTGTCCGTGTAATATAAGGATTAATTTTTCAAGGCTATAGAGCATGGTGGACAAGTGATTACTTAGTTTGTGGAGTTAATGGAACTATTTTTATATACCACCAGGATTTATTTCATTATACCTCCTTCCATTCCTATGACCACATCCCTTTATGCACCTTTATTTGTACCCTTATAGACAACCTCCATTATGATTAGTCCTTTTGGACTTACCCCTACTAAAGTTATGAGGAAGTTCATGATGATTGTATCTTCTATATTATTTCATCCACCTACTCCTCCTACACTTCCTATTTCTATAAAAGGAAAGGATCTTGAAGATCTTATTTTTAGTTAGGATGCGGATGTTTCATCAAAATCTGATTAGGATTTGATAGGAATTTTTTTTTTCCCTCTACTGGTGTAATATCTTGGTATTAATATATAATGAAAATCCTATTTTTCTTCATAATTTTGTCTTTTATTTTCTTTATGATTCTTTTTATCTTTTTGATAATACCAAAAGGGGGAGTAATTGTATAGAATTTCACTTGATTACTTGTATGGAATATCACATAACTTTGATTAACTAAGCAGATTGTATTCATCATTTACTATATACATATGTTAAAATGTTTTTGTATGGTTATGAATGCCATGATTTGAGATCATCAAAAAGGTGTAGATTGTTGGATTAGTTAAAGATTATTCTTATTTTAATGATCACAAATCATGTTTGTTGTGTTTTTAATGAAATTAATGTTTTATGATAGTCAACCATATTTCTGGATAGACTATGAAAATTGGATAAGTCTTGATCTATTATTTCCATTTGTAGTTAGTTGAAATGGACTACCATTAGTTGAAGAAAGATACCTCTCCAAGTGACCATCAGGTCAGGATGCTACCGCTAGTTCAATTTTTTAGCTTCCAGGATCTACTGTTGGGTTGTGATTCCATTGAATGGATCTACCACCAGTTTCAAGCACATCTACTGCTAGAAGCTGCTATCATCTCTTGATGCTATCTCTAGTTAAATGGTGATATCGTAAGATGTTGCTACCACTTGGTAGAGATACCATCAAGGAAAAGATACCATTATCACCAAGAGCATCTACCACTGAAGTGATGTAATTGTCTGATGAAGCTACCACTAGTTCACTAAGTGATGTTACCACTAGGTTGTGCTACTGTCAGAAGCTAGAGATACCACCCAGGGTATTCTACTGCCATAGAAAAACCATAGTTATCCAAAATTAATTTCAAAATTACTTCTCCAATGACCATTTTATACATTTAATTCTAGATAGAACCATATATATTTAAGAATTATTATTCTTAAAAAACTCTATAGAAGTCTTAAAGACAAAATTAGAACTACTATATCTGTTTATCAATATGAGGATCTAGATTATTCTATTATTATCCTAAAATGGATAATTGGACCACCTATAATTATATAAATTCAGAATAGATCCCTTGTGAATATAGAACACACATGCATGGATATAGAAATGTCGACTCTCATGTGCTAGAACAAAAGGAATCATTGATACACATGTGTGTGGAAGAACACTAGATAATTACAGCCTGAAAACAGAAATATTTTCCTGATTTTCATGATACTCTATTTTCATATATTTTCTATGCAACCATGATTGATCCTTGGCAAGGAATAATTCAAATAATTATGGAAAAATGAAGCTATTCGTATTGATCTGCACCATATTTTCTCTTATCACATCATTTTCTCTTTCTATTTTAGCATAATTTTGAGCTTTGTTTTGGTTTTACTATGTTTATCTATAAAACATAGACTCCTTCGCTAAACTAGAGACTGATTGACATGATCTATTGATTTTTTTCATTTTTATTCCCACATATAACTATGTAAGAGGTCATGTGTGACCTAGAACCTTTTTATTGCACGTATATCTATGGAAGAGGTTTTTCCCCTAGACAACCTTATGTGTTGTTGTTTGTAAAACCTAATCCAAGTTGTAAATCAGTATATTTTATAATAAACTTATTGGTGGTAGGTGATTTCCATGTGTATGGGATTAAGTCTTGGCTTGAGATAGAACCCCTTTTTAAAATTCCAATATTCCTTATTTGTTATGCTTCACTTATTTTTTTTACATTGTTTTAAATCAAACTAGTTTTTATTTTCTAAATTATTAAACAAAACTTTACTCTAATAGTTAACTTGAATTAGTGTTTTATATATAGTGTTTAATATGATTAAATTAAAAAGTTAAAGTATTTTTACTGATCTTTGATCAATATTTTGAGAAGTTTTTTCAAAGGTCAAATTTTATAATTCTATTGTTTTTTAACTGCACATTTTTATCAAATTGAGGGATATGAGTTTTATAACTATTTTCAACAAAAAATTAATTGGAAAATTATTTCACCCCCTCTTGATTTTTCTACTGGTACCAACACCTATGGTGCCATAGATCTGGATCATAGGAAGTTGGACTTCCAACCATCACAATTTTATCATAATTCTTGGTCAAGTAAAGAATATCATCTTTTTCTCCTTTTGCAATAAGCATAGATACCCAAGTCACTTTACAGACCTAATTTTAAAAGGTACTTCTAAAACCTTCATCATCCAATTGTTTTATAGAGATAATATTCTTTCATAGACTAACAATGTGGATTACTTTTAATTGATTCAAGAATACTTCATTTTTTAATCAGATGTTAACCTATCCTTTTCCAATAACTTCCAGAGCTTCATTGTCTACCATATGGACCTTCCAAAACTTTCATGATACATAATTACCAATACATCATCGATAACCAATTGAATGATAATAGTCTAAAGAGTCAATCACCCAAGATTCTACCAAAGTAGTGGTTCTTAGTGAGTAAGACTTTTTATCTTTCATTATATTAACAGAATCTGAACTACTATTCATTGATATTTTTCTAGTGTTCTCGTTGAAAAATTTTCAATCTTTATTGATATGTATTTTCATTAAATATTTAAAATAGGTTAGACTGGTAATATTCAGCTTACATTGGTTCTTATCCCATTTCTTTTCTTGAGAGTTATCTATCAATCACTACTGGAAAAGAAGGTTATACCAACGGTTTTAAACCATTGGTATAGGTTGGAAAATCATTGGTATATCCTATACCAATGATTTTCCAAACCGTAGGGTAGTAAGCTGTGAGGAAATCCCTATACCAACGGTTTGATCTAAACCGTTGGTATAGCCCACTGTATTTATTGATATACCAACGGTTGTAGGCTAACTTTTGGTATATGTTTGTATAAAATTTTTACCAACGGTTTCCAGAAACCATTGGTATATATTGAATACTAAACACTATACCAACAGTTTTAAAACTGTTGGTATAGTTTTTAAATTTCTATCAAAGTATACCAACGTTTTAAAACCGTTGGTATTGTGTTTTTCTAAAACTATTATACCAGCAGTTTAAAACTGTTGGTATTGGGTTTTTCCAGAACTGTTGCATAGCAGCCCTCCAGTAGCCCCTCCAGTATACACCTGTATAAAAAATATCACAAAAACCACATATAGACTTAAAACAGCATAAAAACACCTAAAATAGCACAAAAAAACACATAAAACCATAAAACTCTTCCAACCATGTCATGTAATACAATTCCCTATTTCAATCTTCATATGACAACAATTATCCAGTAGAGTTAATAACAGTTTCAATAACTCAAACATTATTTACACCCATTTCAATCTTCAAATGACAACCAATCTTCCAGTAGTAATTCACCTCACCCCTACACAACCCCCCCAACCAGCACAGCCCCCCCACCTCCCCATCAAATTCTAATAGGTAGAATAGTCTGAGAAATACTTATTAGAGTTGAATAAGAGTTTGAAATTGGCACAAATCCCTTTTTTTCTGATCCTAGATTTGGGTATGTAATGATTTGTGATGCATTTTTCATTGAACTTGTATTTTTTATAATATATGGTGAAAAGGTATTTTATTAGGAGTCTCTTCACTTATGAACCCATCATTGAAACTACCCAACTCATGAAAAAGAGTTTGCAACTATCATTGATGAGTGTAAATTTCAGTTGTTGTATTCCCTTAAAATGATGTCCTTTTGAAACAAAAGAGAGACACTTTGAGTGGTGTCGGCCACACCTCACCTTGGATTGAGGCGGGGTTGACTCGTACATGTCAAAAATGACCCATGGATTGTTTTCCTAAAGTATCAACACAATCCAAATGCATTTGGTTGGTTTTCTATATGCCGGTTGTTTTTACTTAAAAGTGTATCCATTTTAAACAAAAGAAAGACACTTTGAGTGGCACCGGACACACTGTGCCTTGAATTGAGGCGGGGTTGACTCATACATGTCAAAAATGACCAATGGATCCTTTTCCTAAAGTATCAACCTAATCTGAATGCGTTTGGTCCATTTTTTGTATGTCAGTTGTTGTTTTCACTTAAAATGGTGTCCATTTCAAAGAAAAGTGAGACACTTTGAGTAGTTCCGGCCACACCGCACCTCGTATTGAGGCGGGATTGACTCTTACACATAAAAAATGACCCATGGATATTTTTCCTAAAGTTTCAATAGAATCCTAATGCATTTGGTCAGTTTTTCGTATGTCAGTTGTTCTTTTCACTTAAAATGATGTCCATTTTAAATAAAAGAGAGACAGTTTGAGTGGTGTCAGCCACACCACACCTCGTATTGAGGCAGGGTTGACTCATACACATTAAAAATGACCCATGGATCATTTTCCTAAAATATCAACACAATCCGAATGCGTTTGGTCAGTTTTAAGTTTTCCAGTTGTTGTTTTCACTTAAAATCTTGTCTATTTCAAACAAAAGAGAAACACTTTGAGTGGTTCCAGCCACACCGGACCTCAGATTGAGGTGGGGTTGACTCTTAAATGTCACATATGACCCATGAACCGTTTTCCTAAAGTTTCAATAGAATCTGAATGCCTTTGGTCAGTTTTTTGTATGTCGGTTGTTGTATTCACTTAAAATGATGTCCTTTTGAAACAAAAGAGAGACACTTTGAGTGGTTCCGACCACACCGTGCCTTGGATTGAGGTTGGTTTTACTCTTACATATCACAAATGACCCATAGATCGTTTTCCTAAAGTATCAACACAATCTGAATCCGTTTGGTCAGTTTTTCGCATATCGGTTGTTTTTACTTAAAAGCGTATCCATTTTAAATAAAAGAAAGACACTTTGAGTGGTACTGTCCACACTGGACCTCAGATTAAGGATGGGTTGACTTTTACACGTCACATATGACCCATGTATTGTTTTCCTAAAGTTTCAACAGAATATGAATGCATTTGGTCAGTTTTTCATATGCCAGTTGTTGTTTTCACTTAAAATCATGTCCATTTCAAATAAAAGTGAGACACTTCGAGTGATATCGGACACACTGTGACTCAGATTGAGGTGGGGTTGACTCGTAAACATCACATATTACCCATGTATCTTTTTCCTAAAGTTTCAATATAATTAGAATGCCTTTGGTAGGTTTTCCATATGTCAGTTGTTGTATTCACTTAAAATGATGCCCTTTTGAAACAAAAGAGAGACACTTTGAGTGGTTCCAGCCGCAACATGCCTCGTATTGAGGAAAGGTTGACTTTTACATGTCACAAATGACCCATGGATCATTTTCCTAAAATATCAACACAATCTGAATGCGTTTGGTCGGTTTAAAGTATGTTAGTTGTTGTTTTCACTTAAAATCTTGTCCATTTCAAACAAAAGAGAAACACTTTGAGTTGTGTCGGCTACACTGACCCTCAGATTGAGGTGGGGTTTACTCGTACACATCACATATGACCCATGGATCATTTTCCTAAAGTTTCAATATAATTGGAATGACTTTGGTCAGTTTTCCGTATGTTAGTTGTTGTATTCTCTTAAAATGATGTCCTTTTGAAACAAAAGAGAGACACTTTGAGTGGTGTCGGCCACACCGTGCCTTGGATTGAGGATAGGTTGACTCGTACATGTCAAAAATGACCCATGTATCATTTTCCTAAAGTATCAACACAATCCTAATGCATTTGTTTGATTTTCCGTATGCCGGTCGTTTTTACTTAAAAGTGTATCCATTTTAAACAAAAGAAAGACACTTTGAGTGGTATCGGCCACACCGTGCCTCTGATTGAGGTGGGGTTGACTCTTACACTTCACAAATGACCCATGTATCCTTTTTCTAAAGTATCAACAGAACCCGAATGCGTTTGATTAGTTTTCTATATGCCAGTTGTTGTTTTCACTTAAAATGTTGTCCATTTCAAAGAAAAGTGAGACACTTAGAGTGGTGTCGGCCACACCATGCCTCGGATTGAGGCGAGGTTGACTCTTACACATCAAAAATGACCCATAGATCGTTGTGTTTCAGTATCAGCACAATCCAAATGTGTTTGGTCAGTTTTCCATATGCCAGTTGTTGTTTTCACTTAAAATCCTGTCCATTTCAAAGAAAAGTGAGACATTTCGAGTAGTGCCGGCCACACCGGCCCTCAAATTGAGGCATGGTTGACTCTTACACATTACATATGACCCATGGATAGTTTTCCTAAAGTTTCAACATAATATGAATGCGTTTGGTGGGTTTTCTGTATGCCAGTTGTTGTTTTTACTTAAAATTCTGTCAATTTCAAATAAAAGTGAGACACTTCAAGTGATACCGGCCACACCGTGTCTCAGATTAAGGTGGGGTTGATACATACACGTCACATATGACTCATGGATCTTTTTCCTAAAGTTTAAACATAATTATAATTCCTTTGGTTGTTTTTCCGTATGTCAGTTGTTGTATTCACTTAAAATGATGTCCTTTTGAAACAAAAGAGAGACACTTTGAGTGGTGTTGGCCACACCGCACCTCAGATTGAGGCAGGGTTGACTATTACAAGTCAAAAATGACCTATGGATTATTTTCCTAAAATATCAACATAATCCGAATGAGTTTGGTCGGTTTTAAGTATGTCAGTTGTTGTTTTCACATAAAATCATGTCCATTTCAAACAAAAGAGAAACACTTTGAGTGGTGCCAGCCACACCAGCCCTCGGATTGAGGCGGGGTTGACTCATACATGTCACATATGACCCATGGATCTTTTTCCTAAAGTTTCGATAGAATATTAATTCCTTTGTTTGGTTTTATGTATGTCAGTTGTTGTATTCACTTAAAATGATGTCCTTTTGAAACAAAAGAGAGACACTTTGAGTGGTGATGGCCACACTTCACCTCGGATTGAGGAAAGGTTGACTCTTACACGTCAAAAATGACCCATGTATCATTTTCCTAAAGTATCAACACAATTTTAATGTGTTTGGTCGGTTTTCCATATGCCGGTTGTTTTTACTTAAAAGTGTATCCATTTTAAACAAAAGAAAGACACTTTGAGTGGTACCGGACACACCGGGTCTTGGATTGAGGAGGAATTGACTCTTACACATCACAAATGACCCATGTATCCTTTTCCTAAAGTATCAATAGAATCTGAATGCGTTTAGTCATTTTTCTGTATGCCAGTTGTTGTTTTCACTTAAAATGTTGTCCATTTCAAAGAAAAGTGAGACACTTAGAGTGGTTTCGGCCACACCGTGCCTCAGATTGAGGCAAGTTTGACTCTTACACATCAAAAATGACCCATGTATAGTTTTTTTGCAGTATCATCACAATCCGAATTCATTTGGTTGGTTTTTCATATGTTAGTTGTTGTTTTCACTTAAAATCATGTCCATTTCAAATAAAAGTGAGACATTTTGAGTATTGTCAGCCACATTGGCCCTCATATTGAGTCGGGGTTGACTCATACACATCAAATATGACTCATGGATCGTTTTCCTAAAGGTTAAACAGAATATGAATGCGTTTGGTTAGTTTTCCATATGACAGTTGTTGTTTTTACTTAAATTTTGTCCATTTCAAATAAAAGTGAGGTACTTCGAGTGATACCAGCCACACCATGCCTCGAATTGAGTCAGGGTTGACTTTTACAAGTCACATATGACCCATGGATATTTTTCCTAAAGTTTCAATAGAATTTGAATGCCTTTGGTTGGTTTTTTGTATGTCAGTTGTTGTATTCACTTAAAATTATGTCCTTTTAAAACAAAAGAGAGACACTTTTAGTGGTTCCATCCACACCATGCCTCATATTTAGGTGGGGTTGAATTTTACACATCACAAATGACCCATGGATTGTTGTCCTAAAATATCAACACAATCCGAATGCGTTTGGTTAGTTTTAAGTATGCCAGTTATTGTTTTCACTTAAAATCCTATCCATTTCAAACAAAAGAGAAACACTTTGAGTGGTGCCGGCCACACCGGCCCTCATATTGAGGCGGGGTTGACTCTTACACTTCACATATGACCCATGGATCGTTTTCCTAAAGTTTCAATAGAATATGAATGCCTTTGGTCGGTTTTCTGTATGTCAGTTGTTTTATTCACTTAAAATGATGTCCTTTTGAAACAAAAGAGAGACATTTTGAGTGGTGTCGGCCACACCGTGCCTCATATTGAGGCGGGGTTGACTCCTACACGTCACAAATGATCCATGGATCATTTTCCTAAAGTATCAACACAATATGAATGTGTTTGGTCGGTTTTCCGTATGCCAGTTGTTTTTACTTAAAAGCGTATCCATTTTAAGAGAGATTAGATTGGGATTCGGGGTCCAGGGAGGAGGGTTGGGGGGGCTATCTGGGGGGCTGTCCGGGGGGTTTTCCGGGGTCTAGGGAGGATGGGGGGGGCTATCCAGGGGGCTGACCGGGAGTAGGTCCAAATCACGGCATTACTGCGACGTGACCGTGGCGAGACCACGGCGTGACCGCGGCGTGACCGCGGCGTGACCGCGGCGTGACCGCGGCGTGACCGCGGCGTGACCGCGGCGTGACCGCAGCGTGACCGCGGCATGACCGCGGCGTGACCGCAGCATGACTGTGTCATGACCGCGGCTTGACCGCGGTGTGTTGGCCCGGTCCAGTGACATCCATAGGGCAGCATCTTCTGGCCAAGATTCTAAATAAATCCTATGTAGTTGTCCTTTACATTATAGAAACTAATCTTATGTTATAAAAAACAGACTCTTGACTCGGGATTATGGTATGATAAAGATATATATTTTATATTCTTTGTTTTTAAAAGTGGTACTAGGTAGTTGAAACTACTGATTGAGAGTCAAATTATCACACCCTAAACTATCGCTGTGAGTTTTCATAGACAGCGCACATCCATTGGAGGGGTTTTATTATAAAAACATGACTTTATTTATCAAATGAAACAATTATATTAAAGAAAACTTATTCAAGATATGCAATTCAATATAATTAGTCAAAATTAAGAAAGAAGATAAATTCAATTTAAATTATTCTTAAATTAAAGAGGCTACGAGAGGGACTCTACCTCAAGGGGTGTCTCCCATGGTTGTCTTATGGTGTGTAGTGTCTATCTATGATTTTTGTGGTGCTTCCGTATTGTGGGAAATGTGTATTTAATGGTCATCTTAAAATGTAATGGATCAATCTACCCCTAATCACCATCACTATCACCACTTTCATCATTGGCCTCATCCTTACCACCATCTCTTTCCTCGTCGTCATCCTCATCATCGTCCCCATGCTCATCATCGGCCCCATCCTATCCCTCGGCCCCATCCTCACCCTCGGCCCCATCCTCGCCCCCGTCCTCATCCTCATCCTCTCCCTCATCCTCTTCAGTATCCTTGTCATCACCAGGAACATCATCATCTCGACCGCCACTAGAACTGCTTCCTGGTTCATTAGATAATTCACCCATCGACGACATAAATGTCGGACAAGCCGCACTAGCCTCTGGTGGAAGTGATGAAGATAAAGCTTTCATCAGTTTCATAAATTCTTTGTCCCTCGTTTGAACTTGTACTTCCAACTCTGTGACCCTTTTATCATACTGTCTTGTATGCTCCTTGACCTGTTCCAAATCGGTGGTACTAGAATGGATACCTAGAGAGTACCAATACCTCTTCGGTACTATATTCTTACCAGGTCGGTAGCGTACTTGGCCAGAGTGCTCATCTCCCAAAACCTAATATAAATGATTGTGTGGCCCAAAATTTTCAGGCTCCTAGGTATCAAGGGACTCTAAAGTATCCTGTTAAAAATATTAACAGATTATTAAATTTCAAAATAGATATTAAACTTTTAAATAAATTAATTAAAACTTACAATCTTTTCTTGTGTCGGTTCATTAACCGCAGTTCCATCTTTTTTCCTTTTACTCGAGAAAAACAATTTTACTCGAGGGATACGTCCTTCAATATTCAATTTTTGCTTCTGTAATGATATTGAAACAATATAAAGTGCAAGTATAATCATATATTCAATATTCAATAAATCACATAATTTAAGTAGAAACAATAAAAAGGTAAATTCCTAAAGAAAAATTATAAACAACTATATCGTACTAGCTACCTCTCAAGATATGACATAGTCGTGTGCCCCAAAGTGTGGAGGTATTTCTTTGAATCATTTTTTTCAGAAGATTCCTAAATAATTTTTAATAATAAATTAGATAATATTAATGTAAAATATGAAAAATGTCATTTAAATACCTAAAATGGGATTAATACCTTAAATTTGGCAGTCACCCAATGGGTAATCATTTGGAGATATTGCTCTATTAGGCAGTCATCCACGATAGGTAATGTCTCCAACTCTGCGCCCACTCTATCACACCAGCCAACATACAGCTCATGCTTATAATCTCTTCAAAGCTCTCCTAGCTCCTTTGAACGCGCCGGGCGTGCACCATCACCATCAGGGAAGTTATACCGAAGCTAACACAAAATAGATTATTTCATATAAATACAAAAAAAAATACTACATTAAATTCAATAGATTTTTTACCCATATTTGTGCCCACGCATTATCCTTGACTTCATGTGGCAGATATCTTCAAGAGAGAGGGCTGACCGGAATGATGTCGAAGTATTTGGATAGCGTCACCAAAAAACCTAGACATTACTGCCCAGATTTATCAATAATCTATCCATCATCATTGTATTAAACCATCAATTGTGTCTAGTGGTTCCATACCACATGCAACCGAGTACGCACCCTCCCCCACCTCCTATTAGTATATGAATCTATTATTAAATAAAAAAATATCAGTACAAGTTATAATAAAAATAAATTTTGGTATAAAAATTTGTTAGAGTTATATAAATATACATGTGGTAGTCAGATCAATGGGCATCACTGGATGTGCAGAAGCCAAAGGAATATCTTGTACAGGTGGAGTGTCCCTCAGTGTACGCTCCTTAGCCACATACTGTGTCGGAGCAAGAGTTGAAGAGGGTGTAATATAATAGCCCAGAGATAATGAACCAAAAGAAAAAGATGATGGCACAGATGTCTGGCCAACTGGTAGTGTAAACATCGGAGGCCTAAATATCTCATGTTTCCCTAAAGACACATCAGTATCAAAATGGGGCGTAGAAGATACGTCTGTGGTAGGGGCATAATCCAATCGGGTACGACCAGTGGATCGTCTAACTCTCTCACCACGAGCCCTCGTACCATCGGCCTCAGTACTGGGACCACCATATGGTCATCTAACTCTAGCACCACCCCCCCCCCCCTCCTACCACCAGCCTCTGTATTGGGAGCAATATCATGCTCCTCATCAGATATATCTCGTCTAGGGGGTGGATCCTGAAAAAAAAAAGTTTAAAACAAAAGTAAACACATGATATTATAAGTTATTGAAATATATATATTTGAAATAAAATACTCACAATAGGGATGAGTGGATGAATTCCCATCTGTGTCATGCGACGATTATTTTCTGTCATCTTTTTCCACTACCTCTCTTTAATGGGTGTCATTTCCTGTAATGAAAACAAATATGGAAGTAATTAGAAACAGATAACTAATGTGTAACCCAAAAAACAAAATATAGAAAAACCATTCTGATAAAAAAACATAAATAAACAGAATATTTATGGTGGTTTGAAGGTAAGTACTAGGATACACACTCTTAATGATGAAGGTGAAACTCGTAGGTGATAACACGGCTGTATGATTCTATATATTTCCCACTACAACTTCAGGTTCACAATCAACTCTGACAATTGAGCTATTGGAGTCATCATAAGTAATAAACAGATTTCTTCCAATTGCAGTAGGGATAGTGTCAAATTCATCATCACTATCATCAAAAACATGTCTGGGATTTACTTCAATAATTACACTGAATTTAGGATAACTATGATCTTTGACATAAAAAACTTGTTTCACCATTGATGCCAATACATATGGCTCATCAGTGGCAAGAGTGCGAGTCATGTCAATAACTCGAAATCCACAATCATCAATAAAGGTGCCTTGCCTCATCATTGAATCAAACCATTGACATTTCATCATCGTGAATCGACCATGCGAGTAATAATCCAAAATTATTATTTTCTCCACAACTCTATAATAAACTCCATTTTCAGAATGAGGTCTATTATCCAATGAACTGGCATAATAGTCTTTTGTGGCAGTTAGCATAACACCATCATGTTGTGTTCTCGTGTTTCTTGCTCGTTCATTGATAATAAATTTATATCCATTGATCACAAGTGATTTACAAGAACGAACCATGGTATTATGACCAAAATCCAAAGCTCTTATTTCCTCAGAAACAGATTCTACAGGCAAACTCGATACCTGAAATATAAACAAATAGTAAACTTAATTAAATATTATTTTTATTTAGTTATTACAGATATATTTTTACCTTCAATTTCAACCAAGAAAAAAACCATTTGCTATGCAAAGTCTCTTTCCTTCTCAAAGATAAAGAACGATGCTTTCTATATATCAATTCTTTATGTTCCCTATAGATAAAAATAATAATAGTTTAACAAATATTTAAAATTACAAGAGATAATATAAGAGATACATGTACAATTTACTTACTTGATATACTCATAGAACAAATCACAATTGAACAACACTGTGCGATGTTCCATCTCTCGCTCTTCAAGGCTTAATGTCGTCAATGTATATAATCCCAGAATTCCTCCTGTCTGAGGAAGTGATGGAAAACTGGGTTCAATTTTCCCATACTGTTCTTCTTCATTTCTCATTGGTCTGTTTATTCTCGTAGTAAGATCAGACAAATACATTGAGCAGAAATCCATACATTCTTGAGCCAAGTAACCATTTACAATAGAACCTTCAGGATAATTCTTGTTCCAAACATATGATTTCAATGTGCACATGTTTCTTTCAGTTGGATACATCCAACAGAAATCAACGGGTCCTCCAAGAAGTATTTCGGTCGGAAGATGGACAGTCAGATGCAACATGAATGTAAAAAATGATAGAGGGAATATTTTCTCTAACTCACACAAAATTAATGGTGTCTCTTCCAACAGTTTTTGCAAGAAGGATTTTGACAAACTCTTAGCACAAAGATCTCTAAACAAATAGCACAAACAAATAACTGAGACTCTTACATTATTGGACAAGAGATGATGGATTACTATTGGAATCAACTCATGCAAAAGGACGTGATAATCATGATTCTTCAAAGATTTCAACTTCAACTCTTTGATGTTGACCCATTTTGATATATTGATTGAATAGCCATCAGGAACTTTAATAGTCTCTAGAACTTCCAGAAATTGATTTTTTTCAATAGGTGTCATCACATAAGAAGCACATGGAAGTTGCCATTTATTTTCACTGATACAGAAAGGATGCAATTTTGGTCTGATCCCCCAATATACCAAGTCATGCCAAGATCGTAAATCATCTTTTGTCTTCCCCTTGACATTTATAAGAATTGAAAGCAACATTTCACATATATTATTTTCAATGTGCATTACGTCTAAGCAATGACGTAACAAGTTGGTTGACCAATACGACAACTCAAAGAATATACTATTCTTCTTCCAATTATAACAGGTATCATTCGAAACATTTTTCTTCTTTCTAGATTTCATTACACCCTTCCAAAATGAATAACTGAAATATTTCAATTCATTAAGTACATCAGTTATAGACATACACTGAGGTGGATCGTCAGTCTCCATGGTATTGTCAAATCTTCGACGATTGTTTCTATATGGATGGTTCATTGGCAAGAATTTTCGATGTCCCATAAAACTAAAACTATGAAGATATTTAAGTCTTCTCGATCGAGTATTCTTCATACAAACAGGACATGACAATTTTCCTTTTTTGCTCCATCCAAATATCATTGCATAAGTAGAAAAATCATTGATCGTCCACATAAGCGCATCACGCATCTGAAATATGTCTTTCGAACATGCATCGTATGTTGGCACACCCACATCCCAAAGAAGTTTCAACTCTTTTATTAAAGGTTGAATGTATACATATATATCATTACCAGGATCAGAAGGGACAGATATCAGTATACTCAAGAAAGTGTAAGGCTTTTTCATACACAACCATGGGGGGAGGTTATAAATGTGTATGAAAACCAACCATGTGTTGTGCGAAGTAAGAATCTGCCCAAATGGATTAAAACCATCACATGAAAGACCTAGTATCACATTACACATGTCGGCTGAAAATTCAGGATATCGAGCATCAAATCTCTACCATGAAAATCCATCTGCAGGGTGAACCAACTCTTCATTATTCTTTTTTCTCTCGGTGTCATGTCATCTCATTTTTACTGATATTTCATCAGACATGAAAAGGTTATGTAATCTAGGGATCAATGTAAAGTGCCACATTACTTTTTTTGGCACACAAGATGGTGTTCCATCATCTTTTGGCTTCCATCGGGAGGTTCCACATTTTATACAATCATTTCTTTCAGCAGTTTTCTCCTAAAATAAGCTACAATCATTCGGGCAAGCATGAATTTTTTTTTTTGAGAATCCAAGTTCATCAACTAACTTCCATGCCATATAGTGGTTTGAGGGAATATCTGCATCATCTGGAACTAAGTCCTTCAAGAGGTAATAATGTAATCAATTACAGTATTTGAAATCCCATACATAGTTTTCCCATGAAATAATCGGATTAAAAATTCCAACTTTTTTCATTTTACCACATTGCTGATATATTGGAGTCGTCGCAGCATCATTCAATTTTTTCACCCTATCAATATCATCATTTTCATTGGATGAATCATGTGTGCATGTATCAAAATCATGTTGGCTGGACATCCTTTCCTTCTCATGATGCCGAATAAATGGAAACTGATCATATATCAAACTCTCCAATTCAGTCCTATCATTTGGATCATCAACATTTTGAGATTCCATTTTCTCTCCATTATGATACCATATATAATAGTTTGTTTGGAAACCATATTTGGTTATATGATAGCTAACTGCTTTACGACTCAAACAAGGTCTTCCAACACAATTAGAACATGGGCAGTGTATGTGACCACTATCTGAAGCCTTGTCAAATGAAAAATCTAGAAATATGTCCAAATTATTTTGAAAATCGGTTGAAATATGATCAGTTTCGTACATCCAACTTCTATCCATTCTGTAAAAAAAATTGAAATAATTCATTTCAAAGAAATTCAATAATATTGAAGTTAAATCAAAAAAATATTTAGGTAAATGACAATTGTTTACTTTAAATAAAAGCATAACTGACACATTACTCTATATGAGAATCATATTAAGAAATAAAACAAAATACAGTGTATATAAGAAAATAAGATATAGAATTTCTAATGCCTATATTCAAGGATTTCCCAGTAAGATATTTGAAGTGGATCAAGGAATACATAATCCTTAAGGGTCTTGTTGGGAGTACATTAGTTTTATACTTTAACTTATTCAGGGAGATCAGGATGAGGAGTAAGATGAGGATCAGGGGAGTGGTGGGGCTGTCCAAGGGGGGTGTGGGGTGTCCAGGGGGTGCAGGGTGTCCAGGGGGTGGTGGGGCCATTTGGGGGGTCGGAGGTGTCTAGAGGGTGAGGGGCTGTCTAGGGGGGTTAGGGTGTCCAGGTGGGTGGGCTGTCCACGGGGGTGGTCAGGCTGTTCAAGGGGGTAGGGCGAGTCTAAGGGGGTAGGCGGGCTATCTAAGGAGGTGAGTGGGGTGTCCAGGGGGTGGGTGGGGTTGTCCGGGGGGTACGGGGTGTCCAGGGGTGGGTGGGCTGCCCATGGCGGGGCGGGGCTATCCAGGGGGTCTGGGGTGTCCAGGGGGGTGGGCGGGCTGTCCAGGGGAGGTGGGCGGGCTGTCCATGGGGGTGGTCGGGCTGTCTACAGGGGTGGCAGCACTGTCCAGTGGGGTCGGGGTGTTAAGAGGGTGGGGGGGCTTTCCAGGGGGTGGGGCGTCTGGGGGGATGGGGGTGTCCGGGGGGTGGTGGGCGGGTGTCCGGGGTGGGGTGGGCGGGCTGTCAACAAGGGTGAGGGGCTGTCCAGGGGGGCACGGGCTGTCCAGGGGGATGGGTGGGCGGTCCACGGGGGTGGGGGGGATTTCCAGGGGGTGGGGAATCATCACAAAATGTTTTTTAGTGGTGTTTTTGGTTTTAGCGACGGTTTCACCTGCCAAAAAATGGAAAGGATATAGTAGTGGTTTGAACTTCCATTATATCCTCGCCATTTTTTGTCATGGAAAACAACTACTGAAACAAAAAACAGTAAACAAATATTGACCTTAAATAGTGGTGGTTTAAACCACTAATAAACAACCATTAGGCATATATAGAAGGGGTTTAAAATGTTTCTATATATCTCTTTAAAAAAAACCCAACTGTAGAATTTTCAACCCAGGAAGATAAAAACAAAATTCAATGCATATGTTTAAAATTATATCCATATTCACCACACCCACCTATGAGATCATATAATCATGAAGGTTATCAACATGGTTTACTAGAATGTAAAAATTAATTGACTATTCTAGGAATACATTACATTATTTAAGCAAGGAAAAACATTCAAGTGGATATTAGATTTCTAAGACATCCTTGGAAGACATTAATAAAGGAAGAAGTGAACTCATTAAAAAATCTAATGATATATACAAAATCTAAAAATGGTATTAAGTTATGGGATATTAGTGGTAATGCTCAAACATGGATCCAAACTTATAAAGGATTCACTAAGTATAAATATGTTTAATGAGATTTTAGAATATAATAAAAATGGGATCTGTCTTTGTACAGTTCCAAATAAACCACTTAGAAAACATTTTACCTATTTTATAAACATATATTTAAAAACCACTCATTTATATCATTAAAATATAAAGAGGTTTCATTATTAAAAAAATCAAACATTGGCATCATAAAAACATAACCAAATAGTCACTCAGTGAGTCGAAACCACCTACAAAAAAATTAAGCACACTTTATGAATACAATGATCTCTAAGAAGAACTTAAGAATAACTCACCCAAAATTCATGACCAAAGGAACCCAATACATAATCACTATAAATCCATAAGAAAATAAAATACATTAAAAACCAAAACTACAAACTCTATAGAACCCTAGGAAAATTCCACCATTCTTAGGTGGAATCACCATATTAGTGGTAGTATGTCGTATGTTTAGTTACAAATGATATATGAAACCAAAGTCAACCCTAGTCATAGACATCTACTAATCATGTATTAGTCATTGATTCAATATCAAATAGTGTGAATCATAAATTTTTCCAAAATCCCTAAAATAGGAAAAAATGATGTGATCTTTCTAGATATTGAAATAAATGTAGAAATTGGAGGAAGAGGGTTTCTATGTTTGTATTTGGGAAGAGGTTTAAAGAGTCTAACCCGGATGGGGGAGTTGTAGCCGATTGGATGGAAGAACTCGGGTTAGGGTTCACCTGCGCTTTGGGGCTTCTATAAATTGGGGGAAACGACTTATGTGCTGTGCTGCGGGGGATTTTGGAAATCGGGATTATTTGAGGAGACCTTTCCCAATGGTTTGTAAAAACCGTTGGAAAAAATGGCATTTACCAACGGTTTTCTACAAATTTTTGGTAAAGGGTGAAAACATTTTGGATTTCCCAACGTTTTCTTAGAACCATTGGGAAAGCCTTCACGAAACCAAGATTTACCAATGGTTTGTAAAAACTGTTGGTAAAAAACACTTATACCAATGGTTCTAGAGAACCGTTGGTATACAAGTATTAGAAAAACACAACTTTCCAGTAGTGAATGTCTTCTTCTAGTATATTTGATTCTATTGAGGTGAATGTACTCTTCCACCAGTATTAAGGACACTACTGGTTGGCACCTAAACTTCCCTTTTCTAAAGTTCCTTATTGATATCATATTTTTAATATCATAAAACCCCAATTATTCTTTTCCACTAGAGTTACTAACTATAATAAACATTGCATCCCAACTCTCCAGAAGTAAAGATAATATTAGTAATTCCCATACATCATCAGAAAAAGTTACCTTTACTGATTAGAGCTACCCACAAATAATATTGAATTCATTAACATGAAATTTTTTTATCTTCCTTCCATCAACATTAATCAGAATAATTGTTGCAACATGAAGACTGTGTTGAGGTTTTTTAGTTTTTTGTACATATCTACCAATGTTTTCATAATATCTATTGTAGTCTTATTATCTCAAATATTGAAAGAAACATTCCTTTCCAAATACATTCTAACTAGTGTTAGTGCTTTCGTATCCAAGCACTCCCATTCATATTTGTCCATTAGCACTAGTTTTATCCCATATAATGGGACTTCCAAATATTTCTGAATTAGATATTCTTCACTCTATATTCACTAAAATCCAAAATCAAATCCATTAAATTTATCAATATACGCCTTCCCTTAATATTATGTCATGTATGAACTACTACCGTTGTATAGAATCTACGAATGTTGAACCTCCTTTGATACCACTTGTTGGGGAAAATATATGACTTGAAACCAATCTTTGTACTTCCGATAAGACCATTGGATCTTCACACATCAGTTCTCTAGAAGATCGAACACAGGATCCCCTACACAACGAAAAACCAATATCTGGATATTCACTTCCCCACAATTGAGTGTGTCAAAAGTAGTTAGTCATTTCTCCCTACTCATCGCATGAATCTATCATCTCATACACACCTCAGTATAAACAAATGAAGTATAGAAAATATATTCAATAGTAAAACATACAATGTAAAAACATAATGTAGAGAACAAACATAAATTTTAACATTCTTTATATTATGTCCTACATAAATGGGGGAATCAAATTGCTTCTACTGTTATTATAAGTGGAATATTAGAGGTGGAAAACAAATTATAAAGAAAAGTAATCTTCACTAACTTCTAAACTTTCTAATAAATGCTCATTTGAACTGCACTTTACACTGAAGGTTCCACATACTTAAATACTAAGCACAACTAGTCAAAAAAGTTAAACTTACTCCCCTAAAAACTCAGATCAAGAGACATAAATGCCTAAGCTATATTACTAACCTGGTGATCCATCGACTTTGTTGAACTTATGGACTACCCAATGCTTCACCATAGAACCATATAGAGATGAAAACTTTTGATGGACCTAATATCATTAGAAAAGTTTCAATGTTGCTATTTAAGCCTCACGTTCATAACATCATCCATCACATGATATTCCATTGAATGTAATTATGATGGATGAAGTTCTGGTGAACTGAAATAGGATTCACCCCCTAACATCCTCATCGAATATTATTATAAGAATAAACCTCAATCGATGGAAATCCTAAAAGAACCCCCCCCCCCTTAATTTAGAGATTTTAGACAAAGAATGGTGAAACAATATAAGAAATATAAATATAAATAAAGAGGAGAAGAGACTCACCAATGGTGACCCAACCTTATAAAAAAATACTTGAATTGTAGCTCATATATGGGAGGAATCAAGCATAGAAAAGATAAAAACAAGGGAGAGGGAAGTTATGGTTGAGTGATTAGAAAAATGAGGGAGTAGGGATGTTATAGACAATTTTAACATTTAATTTAAATCAAAAAGATTAAAAAAATAGTTTTGAGGATATTAGGAAAATTGGTCCTGCCAAATGTTAACCATTTAGAAGCTCTAATGCCTTAGGGGTAGGGGTGTAATTTTTCCCCGATAGTCCGATTAGCCCAGCCCAAAAGCTCAAGCGGCCTAGCCCGCTAAAGCCTAACTCAAGCTGGGATGGGCTTGGGCCAATGATGCACCAGGTTGGGCCTGGGCTAACATTGGTCATTCCACAGGTCGGCCTAGGCCAGCCCACCAGTTGGCCCATAGAAAGATCGCCCGAGATCAGCATGTAAAAATCCCATCTAGTCTTAAAAAATATTTGGGAAATTGTTAGTAGGGAGACTCGAACCCCCTACCTCATGCTTCTAAGGTTGCGTGTGGACCAACTGGTCCAGGCGGTGCACCTGTTTTAAAATTATAGAGGCTGGATATATATACATATATAAATCAATTAACAAAAAATAACACTCATCAACTATCATTCATATGCATCGTCACCCCCTACCATTCCATATTAATTTTTTTAGGAAAAAAATGTTCAAATTCCATATTAATTTTTTAAAATTGATTTTTATTCAATTATTTATTTAAAATAACCTGAAATTAATTATTTTATGATTTATAATTTTTATGAATATTATTTATTACGATACTTGATATTTATTTAGAGGTCAGGTATGCGTACATATATAAATCGATTAACATAAAAAATTAACACTCATCCACTACCATTCGTGCACGCCGTCACCCCCCACTCATTCCATATAAATCTTTTTAGGAAAAAAATGGTCAAATGCCAAATTATTTTTTAAAAATTTATTTTCATTCAATTATTTGTTTAAAATAACCAGAAATTAATTATTTTATGATTTATAATTATTATGAATATTATTTATTAAAATTATTAATATTTATTTAGAGGCCAGATATACATACATATATAAACCAATTAACACTCATCCACTACCATTCCCGGACTCCGTCACCCCCTCTCATTCCAGATAAACTTTTTTAGGAAAAAATCAGTCAAATCACATACTAATTTTTTTAGGAAAAAACACTCAAATGTCATATTTATTTTTTAGAATTTATTATCATTTAATTATTTATTTAAAATAACCGTGAATTAATTATTTTATAATTTTTAATTATTATTAATATTATTTATTACGATGCTTGCTATTTATTTAGAGGCTATATATATACATATATAAATTGACTAAAAAAAATTAACACTTATCAACTACCATTCATGCATGGTGTCACCCCCTCCCATTCCATATTATTTTTTAGAAAAGAATGGTAAAATAAGATATTGATTTTTTAAATTTATTTTCATTCAATTATTTATTTAAAATAGACTAAAATGATACATTGGAGAGACTATTCCCTTGAATCAAAGTAAAATAATAGTGGAAATAAACCAAACACATAAAAACCCATGAACATCAGAGTACGCGTAAACAAATTACAAAAATAGAAGAATGCAATAATAAATGGAATACAGCATACAGACTCACATTCATTCTAGAAAACAATAATGGGTTATCCATTGGGTCTACCACACATAAAAAATAAAATAAAAATAAAATAAGGCTCTACTTCCATATATGATCCAAACCACACACACAATCTATATGACTGTTGAACTACTCCAGTTCAATCCATAGACTCCACATGAGCAGTTCCACTCAATCATGAAACACTAAGTCTCATCCCAATCCATTGTGTGAAATTTTCTCAACTTAAAAGAAGACATAAAGTATGTATGAGCACTGAGGTACCCATATAAGTGGTGAGAAATAGATCTCAGTAGGCCACCCCCAATAGTGGACCTAACATATTATGTCATAACAAGTGTATGACACACATGATATGCCTAGCCTAGATGAAAAATAATTGGCATAAAATAAAATAAACAAATTAAATAAACAAAAAAAATAAAAATAAGAAGAAACCATAATTGACCCTTAGGTTTTAATGGCACCCGAAGTCGACTAAACCCACTCTGGCCAAAATAGGGGGCCTTATAATACACTGATCACCGAGCCATAAAACATTAGGTATATTATCTAGACTAAAAAGGAGATATATAATGTTTAACATACCAACATGCATGAATTCCTAACTTTGAGATCTCATCCTAGGCATCCAACACTACAACACATACCTCTACCAAGAAATAGGACTCCAATAGTATGATATAAACCAGTGATAGGGACCTCTAGGTAGACATAACTAGAAAACTTTTCATGTCTCGAAAGTCCTATAGAACTATACAGGATCATATCTGAACTCACCATCAGTGCCTATCACCTGACTTATTTCCCTTGGGAGCCTATAAATACTAGGAAAACATAACCCAATCTATGAGTTCCTCGGCACCTCATGATTCTAAAGCCCCTCTATCTAGGGTGTAACACTCAAATATAAGGGAGGTGAACTCATCCAGGTCATCCATTGTCTCCCTAGACCCACATAACACTAGCCAACCAACAGAGGAGATCATTTGATCAATATTAGGGCCCACACCTGATCCATCAATATTCCAATGGTCTCATCCTGCATTCAAAAGCTAAACATGAATATCCTTAATCATACCAAGCCACAGAAAAAAGTTCAATGGTTTACCTATCACTGAACCCATAATTACTAATGTTTTTGAGACCAAAATCATCCCTCCTAGGGGAAATGACTCATGAGGAACCCTCATCCATCCTCAAAACCTTAGAAAGAATGGGACGCCCTACTAGAGACTCCTATCACACAAGTAGAACCTTGGTCCAAGATCATTATAAGAAACCTTAGTCATCCCCCAACACAAAACATGTCCCCAAAAAAAACTAATACCAAAATGTAATTATTCAATATATTACTCAAACTTATCTCAAGATATACTCAATGGAACCCAGTCATAACCAATACCCTATGAAAACACCCTATCCCAAAGGCTCTATGAGAACTAAACCTCAAGCAAGTGTTTAGTGAAACTCGTCTAAGAAACCACTCAATATTTCCTTTCAGGAATTATCTAAAAGATATCAAGCAAAATTAATTAGAATACTCGAGCTAAGTGATCCAATAAGCTCGCAACACTTACCTAGGCTCAAATCCCATTTCACTACCCTCAGAAGGATTTTAGAATAAAATTTCAAAGGAAAATCCTTTTAAACCACACACTAACCAAAACACCACTTAAATGGCCTCTAAATGCCATGAGTTCTTCACCATGACATTATTCATGAAAAAAACCTCGAAATAGACTATCTTAAAGTCCAATTTCATCCCTGAGGGGGAAAAGGTGAAACACCTCCAAGGAGGGAGTACACAACATGTACCTATAATGAGCATCCCTGGTTGTATATCACCACCCGACCTGGTGTGTACTTTCCAAAGTACATGGTGTGCCTCCCTCGTACATGGTGCGTACCCTACATTGGGTACTAGGATGAGTACCACAACCTCACTCAACATTCACTAACCCTAAAAACACATAATGTAATGAACACACATGGCGTGCATCTTGCACAGATTACCTAACCATAAACCCCACATGACGTCAAGCAAAATACCCCACATAGACTCTAGATATATACTACACATGGGATTTGGGCATGTAACTTACACAACCATGTTTCTTTAAACAAGGTGTATGGTCATGCCATTGGCCACACCCCAAGTAGCACTACACAACATATCTCAATCACACACGTCGTGTAACCCTCATCTTCATCCTTATACCCAAAAATAAGAACACACGGTGTGTGACTCAAGAACACACACTGCATGATCAAGTTTTCCCAAATAGAAAACCCTCAAAATATTATAAAACCCCTAAATCTCCCAAAAACACTCAAATACTTCCCTCAAGTTACCCCCAACAACATAAAAACAAGATTAAAACTAAAAAACAACTACATTATGGGGATTTATAGAAAAACAAAACAAATATACTATATCTGGGTGTAAAACATTGAATCTTAACTCATGGATCCTCATCATGTAGCCATTGCAACCCAATCTACCTCTAGATGAGTTCCTTGATGTGTGATCCCTCTCCCTATCCCTCTTCTCTCTCGACTGAAGGTAATAAGGGGGAGATCCCCTTGTATTTTTGCATGAAACCAAGTGGGGAAGGAGGAAAAGAAAATAAAAAGAAAGAAAGAAAAAAAAAGTAAAGAAAAATAAAGGAAACAGGATTCTGGGCCTAGATCTAGGACTTGGGGCGAGTTTATAACTCGCATAGGTAAAAATCCTCATTCTAAACTCAACTGCATAGTCAAAATCTTAATATAAAACTCCATTAAAAATATATCACCATATGAATACACCCAAATAATTAATATTCAATTAATTAAATATTAAATATTCCACAAAAAATGAACAACTTGAAATTCCACCAAACTTCTATCTTAGGGTAAACACCCAATTTCAGGACCAACAAAGTGGTCTAAAATTTATCTGAGATCATCTGATGATATAAATTACTGTTTTCCCATCAAAACTACTTGATCATAAAAATTCAAATTTCTCTTAATTTTCTCAAACCATCATGACATGGTTTGTGAATCTCCTCACTATGATGCTTCTCATCCCTAAGAATTCTTGATGATCAACCTGTTATTATGCTTCACCCCAAGAACAAGTGCATCCAACAGCAACTCGACCATCCACCAACTGGTCTCACAAGACCCATGACTTTCCCGATATAAGGTACATTACTCTAAAACCAATGCGATGCACCCCACCATTGGAGTATCCTAATCATCTTCTTATGACCAAAATACCAAACTCCATGGCCCACATTCCATCCACTACTGAATGCAATGACTGGTCATGGTCGAATCTGCATGAAACACAAACTTTGGACCATTCCTTAGTCACTTGTAATGACACTATCTATGCTAAAAAAACACTTAAAATAAGGACTACCTCCCCCAACAACCTATGGTTCACTCTGCACCATAAGGTTTCCCTTCCACTGCTCTTCGAGAATTGACCTCAACAAGTATACCTCGACTATACCATTGAATAATAGACTAACCATCATCGCACACACAATATTAATGTCGTAATAAGCCTAGGATAACATTCTTAAACAACTGATCATGCTCCTCACACATGTCAAATACAGTAATCCATAACACCCAAGGTACTACTTTTAAGAAACAAGGCATATACCTCATTCCAAGACTAACCACATAACCACCCACTTATTGGTAGTTTCTATAGAACCATGAGAACCTAAACACACTCACATTGTTCCACCAAAAGTGCAACCATAAATATCATAACCAATTGGTATAGAAAACTAACCAAACTATCCCTCTCAGGCCAACATCAAAACTAGAAGCACTATCACTACTCCACTTCACAATCCCAAAGAAGCCTCATGCATAACCATAGAACTTATCAGGGAAGCCCAAACTACAAGGAAACTTGAGACTAATCCAAACACCTCTCAGGCATCCTTTCCCTCATCAAACCACCACTACAGCACCTAAATCTCACATCGACCCACTAGGTCATCCATACATTCCTTGATGAAAAAACTATACTTCCATCACCGAAAACATCTCACTATGAGATTCACATGACCTGTCATCAGAATAAAATACCCACAATTCAATTGAGTATAATGACACCAAGAAACAATATAGGAAAAATCTATATAGGTTGTTACTGATACTTTAAATAACTAAACATCTATTATTAGTAAAATCACACACGGACATGAACATGTCATGTGAATCCTACATTTCTAGAATGATTCATGCACATAGTCCTCTTGCTAATGGGAAAAGAGCCAAACCCTTATAAATCATAAATCCAAAAATCTAAGTGCATCACCCAAGGTGAAAATCATACAAGCATAACATCAAAAACCAAGAACATAAATCCCATTCCTTGTTAACCTAGACTTCCTATTAGAAAAGGTGTTCATGATGCACTAGCACAATATCTGTCACAAGCTCTAACACATTCCTAGACCTTCTATCTACCATCCCCTAAATAGTAATACAAATAAAAATAATTCTCTCGTACCATTTTATCAGGAACCATCCTAGGTCACCTGACCTTCCACCTGATCCAACATATGATAAGGCCTCAAGCGCGCCTCCTTATACGCTAGAGGCTAAAAACTAGTGGCGAGGGCCTAAAAGGATATGGTGGGGAGAATATGACCTTATATTAGAGTGAAATAATAGTGGAAATAAACTAAAATTTACACATCCATGAACATCATAGTATCATAAAGAAATAAAAAACAAAATCATGTTATAAGAAATGGAATGCAACATACGGACTCACGATCATGATAGAATAAAACAACCAGTTACCCATTGGGCTGAACATGCATATATAATAAAATAAAAATAAAACAAGGCTCTACTTCCATCCCCAAGACAAACTATGTACCTAATATCCATGACTACAAAACTACTCAAGCTTTATCCATAGACTCCACATGAGATGCTCCACTTGATCATGAAACCATCAGACACTACCTGATACACTGTGTAACATGTGCTCAACCTAAAACTGAACATAAGGTATACATGAGCACTGAGATTCCCATATAGGGGGTGATAAATAAATATCAGTAGGCCACCACCAATGGTGGTCTTAACATCTGTTGTCAGGACAAGTGTGTGAAACACATGATATATCCAACCTAGCCAAAAAATAACTGGAATAAAAGAAAATAAACAACTAAAATAAAAAATAAGAAAAACTCATTGTCAAAACTTGGGTTTTAACAGCACCCAAAGTTGAACAAACCCACTTTGATAAATGATGGAGGCCTTAGAACATGCTTCTCACTGATCCAAAAAACACTAGGCATGTTCGTAGGACTAAAAAGGAGCTCCACTATGTCTAAAACGTCAACAGGAATGAATGTATGACTCTAGGGTCTAATCTGAAGCATCCAAAAAACAACATGAACCTATAACAAGAACTAGTAATTTAATTTTACAATCTAAATTAGTGACATAAACCTCTAGGTCAACACAACTAGATAACCTTTCAAGTCCCTGAAGTCCTACAGAACTATCCGGGCTAATATTTTGACCTGTCATCAGTGCCTATCACCTGATTGAGTTTCCTATGGAGCCTCAACATCCCAGGAAAACATAACCCACTCTATGAGTTCCTAGACACCTCATAAGACTTAATACCCTCTAGTTAAGGTGTAATACTCAACTAAAATGGGGTGTAATCATCCAAATCATCTAATAGCTCCTAAGACCCACATAACTATTGGAGTTGGTGGACTAGAACCAACTAATTTGTACTTTATTCATTAATAAATACCTTATCACATCTTGATTATTCTTCTATGTGAAAATTTATGTGATAATGTCTTAAGGATAGCTGTTTCATTAAAGGGTCATAGCGTATCCCTACTATAATGAGAACCCAGAAGTGTCATAACATTGTTCTTGAATATATGTTATATGGCTGGATGATGTTATTTGAGGGACACAAATAATACAGGCCATTAGGGGTGAGGAATCATAAAACTTTGAGGAACCTTCTCATGGTGTTCACCCTTGGTAATATCCAGGAGGATATTATGAGAACAAAACCCACCGGTAGGAAATCCACATTTCATAGTGTCATTGGATGTTCCTATATTCAGACATGTGTATTGGTCCTTAGACTTTAATATTTTTATTAATGGGTATTACAACTCGCGCACTTAGATGTATTGATGAAAAGTATGATGACACATTGTTTGCAGCGAGGTAGGATATGTTGGGTGCATCACAAATGATACTATATTAATATATAATGTGAGAAAGTATTTGTCCCTTATGTTCCATAACGAAATTAGATATCTTAGGCCCTTTAATGGAATTTATACAGCCTAAATAAATCCATGGCCATGGTGAGGAATGGGAAAGTTCAATTCCGGAAAGTCAAAGAAAGAATAATCGAGCACATGGGTTGATGGCACTAGCATGAAACCTGTTTGATTCGAGATATCGAGACAAATGGACTATATTACACGGTAAGCATTCATAGGAGGTGACACATCATTGCAGCGTTAACTTCTTTCTCTATGGGTGCCTTGGCGTGTTGCTAGACGCTAACCTTGGACTTTAGGTAGGCTCTGCCTAATGTCACTGAGAAAGAGGCCTAAAGGGTCACACACTAAGTGTGTCCAAGTATATTAGTTAAATATTAATTTAAAAGGTTGAATAAATATTATTCTCAACTGTGGTTTAATAATTATTCAAGAATGCCTGATCGCATTTATTTCAACACTAGTTATTTGAGATAATATACTGTGGGAAAAATAATATATTTATTAGTGAGTAATGCAGTGATATTTATTTTGGAAATAAATAACCATTATTCAAGTTCTAATAAATGTGGTGGAGGAAATAAAGAAAAATGGAAAAATAAAAGTACACGCCGTGTATATTAAATATACACGCCATGTATTTTTTCTAGGAATTTATGAGAAATAATATTATTTATTTAATTAAATAATATTAAGTATAATCCACTGGGTTCATGTCAATTAATAATAATAGTCAACTGTTATTATTAAGGCATGGGGTATTACTAATAATTAAATGAAATGAATAAATGATTTCGGGTAATTAATTCATTTTATTATTATATGTAATTAAAATCCCAATTATATAATTCGCATTATCCTAGCCATTTTTTGGGGATTGTGTGCACAACGGACTTGAAAAAGCTCTCAAGCCAAGAGAGAATTCATTTTCCACTAAGAACACTCTCAAGCTACGAGAGAGAGATCCACCTCCACCAGATCAAGGCGGTCGAAGGTGGGCATCGCAAGCGGAGGCTCTTCTGTGCTAGCACCTGGAGATCCCTTCAGCAACATCCAAAGATATGTGGAGCACGTGTGGATCACCTCTAGAGGAATCCTATACTTGGATTCTACGGCACAACGACGGATCACATCGGATCGTGACCGGAAACATCAACAAAGAAAGAATTCCATCAAGGTAATTCTTGTCAATTAATTAAATTAATTATAACCAACATATGATGATCATCTCTATGGTTCTAGGACTCTCTCTTTCTTTTTTGTTCTTCGTTCTATTCCGAAGAACTGGTGTTTTATTATCATGACAGATCTCAGATTGATCATTGTTAACGCTAAAATTAAAGTTGGGTACACCCTCCAAAGTGCTTCAGCAGCACCCGGAACCTACAAGTGGTGTCAGAGCGGTCATATCGTTGATTATAATTATTTAGTTTTTCGTTGGTGATTTACGCATTTAATAATTTATTTGTTTCAATTCAAGTTAATTGTTCTTTAAAATCTGAATCTCGATATCTGTTCCTCCTTTCTCATTTCTCGTTCACCTTACAGAAATGAATTTTTCTTTTAATTTTTTATTAAAATAAAATAGAGGATCTCATTCGGAGGTGCCAAAAATTCTTGACCATACAACACCAGAATGCACAACATGTATTCGTAAGTACACACTGTGTAATCTAGGTTCAATGCATCGAACTGGTCCACCAAATCAGGTTGTGTGTTGGAGTATTCCTAAGTTATAAATGACATCGTGTGTTGACCAGGAATAGGTGGCACACGGTTTTTTGATTACACATCGTGTGGTCCACTGAACACAGCATGTAGTCCCTTCGGGCTAGGGTTGGACCGTGTACCCCGTACACGGCTTGCCCGGCTGGAAACCATGTAACACAGATATTACATGGCATGTGTCCCAGTGAACACAATGTGTACTCCGAAAATTTCCAAAATACATCTACACATAATGTCCCCAGGCGTGTACTTTGGATGGACAATGAACAAAAGTACACACCGTGTAGTCAGAACTACATGTCGTGTACTCATCCAAATTACACAGATTTATTAAAATTTATTATTATATTATACAAACCCTTGATATGTGTACCATAGTGTAGGCGTAAAGCTGAGGAACAACACATGATAGGTGTTTTATATATATGTGTTTAATTTAACAATTTGCGTAATGTTCATTTCTACTCATTGGGTAGTTGTTAATGGGAATTAACCGGGTTTCCTCCAAGGTACAAGTTATGTACAAATATAATTGTAAATGAATTTATTTGTTTAAAATTATGATGGATAAGAATCTCAAGGAAATTCAGAAAAGGATTTAAGATAAAATGATTGATTAATTAAAGATAATTAATTGATTCGAGTGTGATTTATCTTAAACAATAACGATTAAAGAATTAAATGCTAGTTTTATTTATTCGTAAATATCATTGCATGCATGGATGATCATGAGCTAGACCAAGACCTTTGTATGCGAATGGTTTCTTTTAATTTATTTATTTATTTAAATTAAATTTGTTGGCATGAGAGCCTTCTCCTCATTAATATGTAGGGCCTATGCACCCAAGGTTTATTTTATGTAAAACCCCCTTTTTACCCCCTCACCTGAGTGTGAGATAAATGCATATGTAATGGATAGATCTCCCAAGCTAGTGAAGGCGGCTCAAGTCAGGAGCCAAGGTGAAACCAATCCAAGGAGATAAAAAGGTGGACAGGTGGAAAGTTGTAAACAAAAACCTGAAAAGTTCAAGGTGTTTCTTCCCTAGGTCTTGGGTTAGTTTATCAACCACTAGATAAACTAACCAATAAAACAAGCTCATGATCATACCATTTATTTTATTTCTGTCAGTTCCATGGTTTATTTATTGTGGGTGTGTTGTTATGATCACACAATTAATGAATTAAACAAGCATGCAAGATGGAACTAAAATAAGACCGGCTTATGCGTAAAATATTATCTTAGACATGGTTAATCACTTAAGTATATCCTTCTTAATATTAACAAGCATGTAATCAAAGATAATAAAATGGAAATTTATGTATAAGTATAAAATCCCTCAAATAAATATTAAGTCGGTATAGCCTTCCATAATCTTGGTTAGAATCGAACCATAGTTCAAAGTTCTTGACCAACCCTAGTTGGGGTGATTTCAATTATAGGGGAATTATAATTCAAGGTTTTGGCTTGAAATGACTTGGTTTTCATCAAAGGTTTACTGCTACAGCAGGACTTAGTGTCACCAAGAGGCAAACGTTGAGGAAATCCAAAATAAAAGGGTTTTAGGATTGGGGAGTCCACTCAGCGGATCAAGGAGCTGTGAGTTAATGCAGTTGGCATTTGGAATGCCTACCTAAAACCCTTCAAGTTGCTTGAACAACCCTATTTGGGGTAATACGAAGGGAAATGTTGATCCTTTACACTAGAATATTTAGGCAACATAATATTCCAAAGTCAATGGTGATAGCTATTGGATTTCGATAAAATAGTGGGAGACTAATAAGTATTAATTTATTTATTTGTCTCAGTTTTATCATGATAAATTAATAAACCTTTACTCATTTTAATTTGTAGAAACGGAAAGAAAAATGACTTCAAACATATCATTGTGAACTATACTCAAGAAGGAAAACCTTCTCACCGGCACCAATTTCCAAGAGTGGTAGAGGTGTTTACGCGTCATCCTTCGCCATGAGAGGAATTGTATGTGCTGGAAGAGCCTATTCCAGTTGCACCTGGAAAAGATTCCAGTGATGAGAAAATATCTCTCTATATGAAACACATGGATGATTCAACAGATGTCTAGTGTTTCATGTTTTCGGCCATGTCTAATGATCTCTTGAAGCATCATGAAAATATGGACGCGTATAGCATGATGTCTCACCTCAAGGATCTCTATCAAGAGAAGGCGAGACAGGAGAGATATGATATCTCTAACACTTTTTTTACAACTAAGCTTGGATATTCTGTGCTAGTTAGGCCTCATGTATTCAAGATTATTGGCTACATTGAATGATTGGACATCTTAGAGATTAAGTTCCCAGATGAGTTGCGTACAGATCTCATCCTATCATCACTGCCCAAGACCTTCTCTAGCTTTATTTTTAACTATAACATGAGTAACAATGAGAAGATTCTATCAGAACTTCTAACCTTAATTCTCTAGGTAGATAAGGACATGGGTCATGACAAAACCATAGTCCTTATGGTGAATAAGAAAAGGAAGGACAAGGAAAAGGGGCCAAAGACTTATAAATGGTCTAAAGCCCCCAGGTGTCGTCCCTCCAAGAAGGGGAAGATTCAGAGGTAGGGCAAGGAATGGGAGGTGGTATGTTTTTCATGTGGAAAGCAAGGTCACTAGAAGAGGAACTGCACCCAAAAGCATGGGGATAATAAAGGTGCGTTCGTCATTGAGTTTAATCTTTCCATTTCTACACATTGGGTATTATATATAGCTTGTGGGGCTCATATCTGTATTCAAATGCAGGAACCAAGTAGATTTAGAAAGATTTCCAGGGGAGAGGTGGATCTTCGAGCTACCAATGGTGCGAGGCTGGCTATGTTAACCATTGGCGATTACCACCTGTCATTTCCAACTGGGATGATTTTGGTTTTACATAACTGTTATTATGTGCCTAGTGTTACCAAAAACATAATTTTTGTATCTTGTTTGGATATAGATGGATTTATTTTTAAGTTTTGAAATAAGGGTTGCTTATTTTATAAGAACAACGTATGTTATGGTATGACGCATTTAAATAATGGTTTGTATGTATTAAATTACAAAAAACAAGTGTTGGAAATCGATAACGAAACAAACTCACTTGACTCATACATCACCCAGTTGTGGCATCACCATCTTAGTCATGTAAACGAGAAGCGCTTGACAAAGTTCTGCCAAGATGGCTATTTAGACTCTACTGAGCTAAAATCACTTGATAGATGTCACGCTTGTTTACAAGATAAAATGACCAAGCCGCCTTTCGGTGGACAGGGTTAAAGGGCCACAGAGCTTCTAGGATTGGTACACATGGATGTGTGTGGACCATTTCTAGTAGAAGCTAGATGTGGATATTCTTACTTAATTGCTTTTACTGATGATTTGGGTAGATATGGATATGTATACTTAATGAGGTATAAGTCAGAAGCCTTAGAGAAATTTAAGGAATTCAAGAATGAAGTAGAGAATCATCTTGGTAAGAAGATAAAGAAGCTTCGATCAGATCTAGGTGGAGAATATCTGAACCAAGAGTTCATCGATCTTCTATGGGAGTCTAGGAGTTTATCTCAACTCACTCCTCCTTATATACCACAGTGTAATGGTGTTAGTGAAAGGAGGAACTGCACCTTGTTGGACATAGTGAGGTCGATGATGAGTCATGCAGATCTTCCATTATCCTTTTGGGGATATGCATTACAAACTACATCATACACATTAAACCGAGTACCAACTAAGGTGGAAAATGGAATTACCTCCAATTTATGGAATGAAAAGAAACCCATTTTTGTCGCACACACATGTATGGGGATGCGAGGTGTTTGTTAAGGCCTTATCAAGCAACAAACTAGCACCCCGGGGCATGAGTTGTATTTTTATAGGATATCCCAAGGAAACGAAAGGATATTACCTATATAACCCTTCAGACAAGAAATTGATTGTCGTCAGACAATAAGTATTTCTTGAGAGGGAGCACATCCTCAAAAAGGATAGTGGGAGAAAGATTCACTTCAACAAAGTAGATGTTCAAGATACACAGGAGTTGGTGCAGGAACAAGTTCCACAGGTCCCCATGGAAGAGGTTCCAGAAACACAAGTACTACGTAGGATCTCAAGAGAGGTAAGGGAACCAGAGAGATTTGGTTTTCTAGTCACCGATGATGGTGAATCATTATTGTTGGACAATGATGAACATATCTCCTACAAGGAAGTAGTAGAAAGCTCAGAAGCTACAAGATGGATAGAATCTATGAATTCTGAGATGGATTCCATGTATCATAACCAAGTCTGTGTTCTGGTCAATGAGCCAGTTGATGTAAATCATGTTGGATGCAAATGGGTATTCAAGAGAAAAATGGACATGGAAGGTCAAGTTAGCACCTATAAAGCAAGGCTAGTGGCTAAAGGATTCAGACAGCGTCATGGAATTGACTATGATGAAACCTTATTGCTAGTTTCTATGTTTAAATCCATAAGAATCATACTTTCCATAGCAGCTTACCATGTCTACGAGATTTGGAAAATGGACGTCAAAATAGAATTCCTTAATGGGAACCTTCAGGAATATGTCTATATGACACAACCAGAAGGGTTTGTGACACCAGGTGAAGCCAAATGGGTTTTTAAGTTGTAGAAATCCATTTATGGATTAAAGAAAGCATCCAAGTCATGGAACATTCGATTTGATGAATCCATAAAGGAATTTTGTTTCATTGAAAATGAATGTGAGCCATGTATTTATAAGAAGTTTAATGAGAATGAGATCGTTATCCTAGTAGTATATGTTGATGACATATTACTTATTGGAAATATTGTACCAGTCTTATATTCAGTTAAAGACTAGTTGAACAAGTGTTTCTCCATAAAGGACTTGGGTGAAGCAACCTAAATTCTAGGGATCAATATCATTCTTGATATATCCAAGATAATGCTTGGACTAAGTCAGGGTACATACATTGACCATATACTAAATAGATTTAGTATAGAACAATCCAACAGGGGATTGGTTATAGTGTCACATGGCCTACATCTTTCTAAGAAAATGTGTCCTCATACAAAACAAGAGAAAGATATAATGAGTAAGATCTCATACGCTTCGGCTATAGGATCCATAATGTATGCCATGTTATGTACCAGGATTGATGTTGCCTATGCACTGAGCATGGTAGGCATATATCAAGCAGATCCAGGAGAACAACATTGGACTACTGTTAAGACAATCTTTAAGTATCTGAGAAAAACTAAGGATATGTTCTTGGTTTATGGAGGAGACGAGGAGCTTGTCATCAGAGGGTATTCTGATGCTGGTTTTCAAACAGATCAGAATGATCTGAAGTCACAATCTGGATATGTTTTCTGTCTCAATGGAGGAGCTGTGAGCTGGAAGAGTTCAAAGCAACTATTTGTCACCGATTCTATAGTAGAGTCCGAATATATAGAAGCTTCTAATATAGGCAAGGAAGTCGTCTGGATTAGGAAATTTGTCTAGGATCTTGATGTGGTTCCTAGCAGTAAAGATCATATCACGTTGTATTGTGATAATATTGTAGCTGTGACCCTTGGAAAAGAACCAAGGTCACATCAATGGACAAATAACATACTCTAGAATTATCACCTCTTTAGGGATTTATATCAAAGGGGTGAAGTTGTAGTGAGAATAATGTATACGGAAGAGAATGTGGCAGACCCCATGACTAAAGGCCTATCTCAGAAGAAGCATGAATATCATGTGAGAGTTAGCGGGTTAAAAGTTGTTATTAGTTGGCTCTAGTCCAAGTGGGAGTCTATTGGATTTGGTGGCCTAGAACCAACTACTTTGTACTTTATTCGTTAATAAATACCTTATCACATCTTGATTATTCTTTTGTGTGAAAATGTATGTGATAATGTCCTAAGGATAGTTGTTTCATTAAAGGTTCATAATGGATCCCTACTATGATGAGAACCCAGAAGTTCCATAACACTGTTCTTGAATATATGTTCTATAGCTGGTTGATGTTATTTGAGAGAAAAAATAATACAGGCCGTTAGGGGTGAGTACTCATAAAACTTTGAGGCACCTTCTCATGGTGTGCGCCCTTAGTAATATACAGGAGGATATTATGAGAACAAGATCTGTCGGTAGGAAATCCATATTTCATAGTGTCATTGGATGTTCTTATCTGTGGATGTGTGTATTGGTCCTTAGACTTTAATATTATTATTAATAGATATTACAACTCACGCACTTATATGTATTGATGAAAACTATGATGACACGTTGTTCGCAGTGAGGTAGGATATGTTGGGTGCATCATGGGTGATATTGTATTAATAGATAATATGAGAAAGGATTTTTCCCTTCCGTTCCATAATGAAAGTAGATATATTAGGCCCTTTGATGGAATTGATATAGCTTAAATAAATCCATGGCCATGGTGAGGAATGGGAAAGTTCAATTCCAGAAAGTCAAAGAAAGAATAATCGAGCACATGGGTTGATGGCACTAGCATGCAACCCGCTTGATTCGAGATATCGAGACAAAGGGGCTATATTACACAGTAAGCGTTCATAGGAGGTGACACATCATTGAGGCATTAAATTCTTTCTCTATGGGTGTCTTGGCATGTTTCTATATGCTAACCTTGGACTTTAGGTAGGCTCCTCCTAATTCCACTGAGAAAGAGGCCTAGAGGGTCACACACTAAGTGTGTCCAAGTATCTCAGTTAAATATTAATTTAACAAGTTGAATAAATATTATTCCCGACTGTGGTTTAATAATTATTAAAGAATGTATAATCACATTTATTTCGACACTAGTTATTCGAGAGAATATATTGTGGGAAAAATAATATATTTATTAATAAGTAATGCAGTGATATTTATTTTGGAAATAAATAGCCATTATTCAAGGTCTAATAAATGTGGTGGAGGAAATAAAGAAAAATGTAAAAATAAAAGTACACACCGTGTATATTAAATATACACACCGTGTATTTTTTCTGGGAATTTATGAGAAATAATATTATTTATTTGATTAAATAATATTAATTATAATTCACTGGGTGCATATTAATTAATAATAATAGTCAACTGTTATTATTAAGACATGGGGTATTACTAAGAATTAAATGAAATGAATAAATGCTTTCAGGTAATTAATTAATTTTATTATTCTATGTAATTAAAATCCCAATTATATAATTCTCATTATCCTATCCATTTTTGGGGGTTGTGTGCACAACAAATTTGAAAAATCTCTCAATCCAAGAGAGAATTCATTTTCCACCAAGAACGCTCTCAAGCTACGAGAGAGAGATCCACCTCCACCGGATCAAGGTGATTGAAGGTGAACATCGCAAGCAAAGGCTATTCCATGCTATCACCCAAAGATCCCTTTGGTGATGTCCAGAGATATGTGGAGCACGTGTGGATCACCAATATAGGAATCCTACATTTGGATTCTACGACGCAATGATGGATCACATCGAATCGTGACTAGAAACATCAAAGAAGAAAGACATGAGCACTGAGGTTCCCATATAGGGGGTGATAAATAAATATCAGTAGGCTACCATAAATGGTGATCTTAACATCTGTTGTCATGACAATTTTTTGAAACACATGATATATCCAACCTAGCTGAAAAATAACTGGAATAAAAGAAAATAAATAACTGAAAAAAAAATAAGAAAAAACCATTGTCAAACCTTGGGTTTTAACAGCACCCAAAGTTGACCAAACCCACTTTGATCAAAGATGGAGGCCTTATAACATGCTTATTACTAATCCAAAAAACACCAAGCATGTTCGTAGGACTAAAAAGGAGCTCCACTATGTCTAACACGTCAACAGGCATGAATATATGACTCTAGGATCTAATCTGAAGCATCTGAAAAAACAACATGCACCTATAACAAGAACTATGACTTTAATTGTACAATCTAAATTTGTGACATAAACTTCTAGTTCAACACAACTAGATAACCTTTCAAGTCCCTAAAGTCTTACAGAACTATTCGGGCTAATATTTTGACCTGTCATCAGTTCCTATCACCTCACCAAGTTTTCTATGGAGCCTCAACATCCCAGGAAAACATAACCCACTCTATGAGTGCCTAGACACCTCATAAGACTGAATACCCTATAGTTAGGGTGTACTACTCAACTAAAAGGGGGTGTACTCATTCAAATCATCCAATAGATCTTAAGACCCACCTAACACCATACAAATAATTGAGGATAGGATCCATAAATATCAGTGACCACATCCAATCCATTAGTATCCTAATTGTCTCATATTATATCCAAATCCAAAACAATAATAGCCTCAAACATCCCAAACCATATAAATAATATCAAGGGTTGGCCTAGTGTTGAACCCATCACTACTAATGTCATTGAGACCATCACCAAACCCATTAAGTCTAAAATCTCACAAGGAACGCTCAGTGGTCCTCTAAACCTCAGTAAGAATAAGACACCCTATTGGGGTCTCCTCTTGCATAATCAAAACCTCAAGCTAAGACCATTGTAAGAAAACTTATTCAACCTCCTAGAACAAAACCTATCCTAAAACAACACTGATCCCACAAGGGAATTATTCAATAGGTCCCTCAGACCTATCTCAAGCTCTAATCAATGGAACCCAACTGTAAGCAACTCCCCATAGAATCATCCATCCCAAAGGCTCTAATAGAACTAAACCTTGAGCAACTAACTAGAAAAACTCATCCAAGAAACCACTCGATATCAACTTCCATGAAATTTCCCAATGGTCTCAAGAAATAATACTTGGAATCCTCAATCCAAGTGATCAACCAATATTACAACACTTACCTAGGCTCATAGCCCATCTCACTGTCCTCAAGAGGGTTCTAGAACAAATCCTCAAAGGAAACCTCCTAAACCTCACACTAATAAAAAACCTCTTAAACGACCTCTAAAGGTCATAGGGTTCTCACCATGGTGTTATATGTGGAAAAAACACTCAAAATAGACTATTTATAAGTCCAATTATACCTCCATGGTAAAAAAAGTGGATCTCCTCCATAGAGGGAGTACACAACATGTACCTCAAGTATACGATTTGTACCTCTAAAAAACCTATTTGGTCTTATACCACTACTTAACCTAATATGTACTTTCCAAATTACATGGCGTGCCTCCCTCATACACAATGTGTACCCTATATGGGGTACCTTATCGTGTACCATAGCCCTACTTAGTGTGCACTAACCCCAACTACACACCATGTACCAAACACACATGACATGCATCCCACATGGCGTACCTAGCCATGTACCCCATATGGGGTCTAGCCAAATACCCCATATGGCCTTTAGTCTTGTACTACACATGGGTTATGGATGTGTAACTTAAATATCCATGTTCCCCACACAATGTGTTTGGTCATGCCCCAAGCCACTCCCCGAGTGGCACTACATGTTCTGTATTGAACACACATGACATTCAACCCTTATCTTCAACATTATAACCAAAAGGAAGAATACACACTGTGTGATTGGGTTTTCCCAAATAAAAAACCCTCTAAACACCCTGAAATTCATGAATCTCTCAAAAACACTCAAACACATCCCTTAAGGGACCCCCGAAAAAACAAAAACAATATTAAAACATAAAAAGGGCCACACTATGTGGATTTTTTTATAGAAAAAAATAGAAAACCTACCTCTAGGTGTAAAATTCCAAATCATTACTCCTGGATCTGCACTACACATTCATTGTAACCTGGTCTACCTTCAGATGAGCTCCTGGTGCATGATCCCCTCTCAGTATCCTTATTTTATCTTGTATGAATGCAACAAGGGGAGATCCCCTAAGGTGTGTGTGATAATCCCAGGGGAGAAATGAATAAAATAAAATAAAAATAAAGAAAAAAAAGAAAGTAAAAGGGGCCCAATCTTGGGTCTAGGGCCTGAGAAAATATTATACCCCACCTAGGAAAAACCCCTCATTCTGGACTCAATCATGGATTTTGGTTCTCAATTTGACACTTTGTTCAAAAGATATCATCATATGAACACATGTGAATAATTAATATTTAATTAAATAAATATTAAATATTCCATGAAAAGAAAGCGGCACAAAATTATACCAAACTCCTACCCTAGGGTAAACACCTTATTTTGAGACAAATAGCATGGTCAAAAAAATTATCCTAGATATTATGATAAGAGAAATTTACATTTTTTCCATCAAAAACCACCTAAGATAAAAAAAATTCAAATTTATCTTGATTTTCTCAAATTATCATGGGGGTCATGACACTTCTAGTTGAACTATATTTTGATATCTATAGAGAGAATTCCCTCTAAATCTGATCTTCATGGGAATTCCTCCACTCTGTCAAAGGAATCCACCACCTCAATTAATATTTTTGGTGGATAGTGTGTGCTTATAAAAACTCTATGAGTATAACCTTACATGTCCATAAAAGAATATTTACATATCCTTCTAAAAAAACTTATGCAAGTCCTTTGTTTCTTCGTACTTCCATCATCACCTTGAAAAAAATGTTGCAAACATTCTCACTTTCTCTAGAAATTTTATACCTCGTATAGAACTAACCTTACATATGAATCACTCAATCCCTTGGAATGTGGTTTCTCCCTAAGTTTATACATCTAGATATTCCTCCTTCCACATCTCCACACTTGAACACCGTAGTTTTTTTCACTATCCTACTTATGCTAACCTGAATCTAGACATCCATGGTTAAGGTGATCCTATTTCCATTTGGTACTACAAAGTGTAATTTCAAGAACATGACTTCTAGAAATCCTATCACTTAAATAGAAAAAATTTCTCACACCAAAACCCTATAATGTTCAACTTGAGAATAATTTTCCTAGTTTAATCCTAAAAATCTCCCACTTAAAGACTATTCTCTTAGATTTTTCTAAAATCCACCAATAAACTTTTGAATAGAACCTTCCATTATTTCACCCTTTTTAGTGTCATTATTCTTACCTATTGGAAATTAATGTGAAAAAAAGTAATCACCAATAGTTTTTACTACTAGTCCTCTAGTAAAACGGGACTTCAAACATTGAAAGAATATAAGCTTCCAATATTCCATACCTCATGACTTTGAAGACTGAAACTAGGAGGACATCACACCCTAGCCAATGCATCGAGTCATCATTCATCTTGATTCCTTTGGTATCGATCACTTCATGATCCTCATTCTAAAAAATGAACATGCGATCAATCACACAAAAAACACACACACGCAATCATAAATTACAAACACAATGCACATAAGGTATTTTGTGGTTCGGAATTTCATCCTACATCTGTGGGAAAACAATAGCATCTATTCCATTCCATCAGAAGTACATATAAGTTACAAGGGATGTTAAACATCCAAAAACCTTACCCATATCACCAAAATAATTCTCACCAATGCTATTTATAGTTTCATATTCTGATGCTCCTCCTCTTGGTCCTCAATCTTCATTATTTCAACCTCCGACACCAGGATGTGCCTAGGTGAACTCCTTTATAATCCACCTCAGCCTTCAAGAATGGACTTGTTAGCCTTTTTCAGTCACTTTGATATTTTTTTCATACAATTTTCATAGGTAGGAAAATGTCCTTATTATATAGGGCCTCGTTCGGTCATATATTCAACACTGCTATCTGATAGATGTGGGCATCCCTCCATTGCACCATGAAACATATGATTGCCTATAGAAATGAATGTATTGACCATTGTCTTATAGTGAATAGTTCATTCCATATTTCTATCCACACTAAATACTTTGATGACCATTTCATTTTATGTATCTATGAGGAATGCTTCCATGTACTACCATCAATTACTTCATGCAAGTCATGAACTCTTTCACTTGCTTCACTGGTCTTCCAGATTGTTGTTTAGATACAAGTAGTTTCCCCTACTGTTTACCTCACTATATCCTCTGATCCATGACCAACTCCCTGAGTACATGCCTCAATAGATATTCATCCTTATCATTCATATATCTAGCCTCCACTATTCTCCAACCACTGAACTCATTCATCAAGCTATTTTTATTGAACTTACGATGACCACACACCATCCAACGTATATGCATTGACCGGAAATCTTGAGGCTCTCATCGAAATTTTGTTCAACTAACATGTTTGTTCTGATGAACTGAATCATCCACCTCCTAAACTTCTGATGAATTGACTTCAACTGCCTGAACCCTAAATTCCATGGTGTTAGTGTATTGCCTCCATCTGGATCCTCCTAAGTGTTAATTTCAGTGAATTGAACATTTAAAGCTTTGAAACTTGACCTAGAAAATAATTTTAGCACCATAGATAACAATATCTATTTTAAGAATTATTTTCAAAGGCTGAGTCCTATAATATTCCACTTAAATACCATTCTCATGCTCACACCAAAGTCTTATCATCCATCTTCTATTCACTTTCCTTCCATAAAAACTACATGGTTTTTGATACCATACTCCTTCTAATCATTTAGGATTCCACCAAATAAACTTTTCAAACCTTTGAAGCCATAATCTGTTGTTCCACTACATCTGTGAAACTCATCTAAATACCTCCATAGAGTTACTCTAATTCATACAAGAATCAAGTTTTCATCCTATAACTTTTTTGAACTTCTATCAACAAGTTGTGTTGTGTACTAGATCCATATCCATGATCTTCCATAAATCTTATTTCAATATTATTATTGTGTTCATGTAACCTGATACATTTTGATACACTAAACTCCAAAAACACCATCAGAACTATCCTCTATTTGGTACTACTGGAAAGTATGATGTCATCAGCATGGAGAAATCCCACTAAAAATATTTTTCAGTACAACTGAGGCCTTTTTTGTTGTTACAGAAATTTTGTGAGTAAAAATGATGAAATATTTCAGAAACAATAGTAAAAGGGAAAATAAAATAACAAGAAGAAGATCATAATATATAGAGATCTTCATGGTTTAGAAAATGGTCCCTATGTATAAGGAGAGGAAAAACACTTCAAAAATTGGGATCAGGATTACAATTTGATTTTTTGAGGATCATGTACACCCAAAATACTTACTTGAATGATCTCATAAATAAGATAGTGAAACTATTCCTCTGACCATATAGTAAGTCTATTATGAAATAGTGACTGGTGGATGGAAGTTTATGGGGCTATAGTACCATTGTCACCAAAGTATAAGCTACTATAGTTCCATGTTGACAAATTTGTCACTACTATAGTGCCTTGTTCGTATCTCTTGTCAGATCTTCTACAGTAATTCAACATTTCTATAGTGATATATAATTAGGGTTGGGGGACTTTGTCCCCCAGACCCCAGAGTAAGGGTGTGTTTCCCCCTACAAACCCCATTGACCTCACCATATAGGTAAAACTATGGGAGTTACATCCTGGTGTGTGGTATGGGTTTCTTGTAATTAGCCAAAATTCAACCAAGGATTAGGCTACACTTGTCCAATAACAGTCTTTTTCTTCCACTACTCTACCTAGTTCTGGTCCTTTGAGGATCCCACTTTCATTCTATAGGTTCTTACATATCTCTAATAATCTTCTAATGATTGTTTTCATAGAGATAAAAACATGAAAAAGAGATGTGTTTTAGGACTTGGGGTTGTATTTTCTCTACCTTGAGTGTGGCATTAGTCCATATCTATCATAGAAAAACTAATGAGAGAAAAAAATTCCTATTTATGGACATATGAATAATCCTCTGAAACTTCAAATCTATCTCTTCACTCTCATCCCCTAGACCAACTTCCATTCTATATTCATCATGGTTTTTTTCCTTTCATCAAATTCACTTTGAAGTAAAATGTATTTTCATGCGAGAAACCACTAGAACTTAAACTTTCAATACAACCACTGAAGATTTCACTCTTTTTCATCGAGTTCCAATAATAATTTGCACAACTTAAAAATTCACATCATTACTCCTATCTCACTCTAGTGTTCTCATGATTACCATGCTTCGGATTAAATATTCCAATCATCTGATTCCTGGAATGTTAGCACTCTTTATGGAGATTTTAACCCTGTCCACACTTGTCATGACCATGAATCCCCCAGCGTGAATTCCCCAATGCTCTTCCGCATTTATACTAATTTCCAGCTTTTCATATTTTGTTGAACATAGAAACCATGTCACATTGTATATTATTATTGGGATAGGATCAAGTAAACACTTCAGATATTTTCAATAACCATCTCTAGTTGCAGGTTGTTGAACCTCCAAAATTTGAAATTTTTGGAAACAAACATTTTGATCTTCCGCCAATTGTCCTTGGCCTGACTGACATCAGCTCTAAAGAATTATTTCAGGAACATGAATCATCTCTAATTACAATCTATAGAAAAATCATTGTTCTTTTTTTAATAGCCTTCTAGTTCTTTATACTTCCGGATTAATTCTTCATCAAACTAAACTAAAAACCCTCCAGGAGTAGCATAACATGTATTCTAAAATATCTACATCTTCCACCATTATATTATCAAATTATCCTTATAAATAAAAAATATATGGTTTGGGGTGGGGTAGGCCAATCCCACACAGAGTGTACCCTTTTCAGGCTTGAGATCGCAAAATATTTCTTATTATGCATGTGGATTTATAAGGTCCTCTTTACCCCACAACAGATGCGGGAAGGCCCATGAGAAACCCATATTATTTATTATATATACATATATATATTAATATAATGTAAATGTTATGATATTTTGATATATATATATATGTGTGATAAAAATATAATAAAATAGGAAAAAAATTAAAACAACGGTGCATATGTGATAAAAATATAAAAAAATATAAAACAATAAAAAAGTAGTAAAAATGAAATGGTGAAGTGAAGAATCCCTACATTAGATAAAGTTATTACATAGGGACTATAACATCCCAATTCTGTCCCAGTTCTGGGAGCCGCCTAGAGGTTCCCTGTACCTGGTTGGTCACATGGCCTCAAGCTCATTTCCACGAACGCCAGAGGCTGCCAACTAGCAACGAGGGCCTTGGGTGTGATAGTGGGGAAGCTATGCCCTCATTAGCAGAGTAACATAGTGGAAGTAAAATAGATAATAATAGATAAAGTAGTAAAACATGCAATAAGTAAAAAAACAGAAGTAATAAACAACTGGAGCACACATATATATAAATGATGCATGATATATATGTCTAGGAAAGCAGAAAAACAAATCACAATGCTATAATACAGTACTAAACCAAAGTACAAAAGAAAAGCAAGTAAACAGCTCTACAACATCTTAGCTTAGTCTTGTGCTCCCCAGATCTGCATCAATCAAGTACCTGAAGTAGAAGGGTGCTTGTCCTTATCTATACCTATAGCAATATAATATGTTTGGTACCAAAATCATGACCCAAACAGGGTGTGAGACTAATCCCAGTAGGCAACCACCCAACGATCTATGCCTAACAGTCAGTGAATATATATGGCAATCAATAAAAAAAAGTGAACATAAAAGTACTCAAAAGTAAATGGTCATATAGTTTTATTTACAAATATTTACTTTTAAGTATTTAATCAACCAAAAAAATACAAGCAACCCTCTGGGTAGTTCTCATATCCTAACCCCTCTGGTTCACAATACAAAAGAAGATGTAACAAATACTCTTTGAGGAAACACTCAATGTAAATTTCCGCTATAGCCATGTGTGATCAAAGACTCTCTGAGGAAGCACTTACCATCAATTCCCCCTATAGTCTTTTAATGGTAACCTACAGACACTCTAAGGAAGCACTCAACGTCAATTACTCATGTGGACTCGTAACGTAACTATAGACACTCTGAGGGAGCACTCAACGTTAATCCCCCCCTATGGTCTCACAGTGTGATAATTATAACACACTCTGGGAAAGCCCTCAACGTCAATTTCCACTATAGTCTCACTACACCAGGTTCCCGAAGCCCTGTGTAAAGCATTCATGCACAAACGATAATCAGTAGCCAAAGTAAACCTCAAGAAATACTTGGATAAACAAACTATAGAATATCATAGCATGTTAGATAATAATCACTCAACCCTAACAATACTAGGCATGGAAAGCAAGGAGGAAGCCTAACAGGCAAGGCTAGACCAAATGGTCAAAAATAAGAAAACATGGGCAAAACATTCATATCTTGGAAAAGATAACCCTATTCTCAAAAAATTAACCTCTATCCAATCAAACAAGGCATAGCAGGCAAATAAAAGGGCTAAAACCATAAACACACAATACCCCAAACAAGGGTATTGGGAACTTTTTCACATATAACTCAAATACTAACTACAGAAAGACATAAACCACCTACCTCGGTGTCATGAGATCGATATACATGAAACTCAGACCTTGAATCACCCTATAACTTCGTAGATCTACAAAAACACTAAAAACTTTCAACCGAGGATATCTCGTGAAAGAGGAGAAATCAGGAGATGAAGTTATAGAAGAAAGGATAACTCACCTATGTGATTCCAATGCAACCAACGAAGGTTGAATTGGAGGAAGGACGATGAGTCAGGGTCTCGGAGAAGATCTGTGGTTGTACGGATGCTCTTGGATGAGATAAGTTGAGAAGAAGTGTGTTATGTCCATTAGACGTGACCCCGATCCATTTAATGAAATAAAAATAAAGTACATAGTGTGTTCTTTAAAAGTACATAGCGTGTACTTGCCTTTTCCGACCTCCGCTTTAGGTGGTCTCCAGGTCACCACACACGGCCATGTACTTGGCTACTACTCGGCCAGTACACAGTCACCAGCGGCAACCGAGTACACAGAGTGTACTTAAAGTACATGGCGTGTACTCATGAAATTTATAAAAACTCCAATTTTTCTCAAAAACAACCTAAAATCAAGATTTATACCTAAAAAGAAGATATGGGTTCTTACAAACTTCTCCCCCTTAAAGAAATTTGTCCCTGAATTTCCCTAGCAAGGCAGCATAGAAGAAGAATTCTTGAACAGCTCCGGGCACTGCGATCATACATCGTCCTCTCTCTCCCAGGTCTCATCCTATACTCGCCTGTACTGCCATAGCACTCGTACCATATGGCTAGTCCGAGCATGCAATTCAGGTTCTGGAGGACATGCTTTGAGCATGCATCCTGGATTTTGGAGGTTCTTGGGAGAAGCACATACCTCTTGTGGAGTTTTCCTACAATAATAGTTTTCAAGAAACTATTCAAATGGAACCTTAAGAGGATTTTTATGGTAGGCCATGCTGATATTGTAACACTTACAAATGATAAAGGGTTAAATGACTAAATGATACGACTCATGTCAACAAGGTGCACATTCCTTTTCGAGAGCCTACTTGATTATAACTCCATAGTTAAGCGTGTTTGGCCTAGAGTAGTGGTCAGGATGGGTGAACTTCTGGGAAGTTTATCATGGTGTGTGTGAGTGAGGACAAAGCATGCTAGAAAGGACATGTATTGTCCTGGGGGGACAGTCATTAGTCAAATGACCCGTTCGGGCACGTGGGTGGGCCCTAGGGTGGGGACCACGTGTCTGCGAGGCAACTGGTGGTACCCGGTGGGTTAGGAACTGACAACCATGTTAAGGCGGGGTGTATATGTTGTCACTAGGACCCGATTGTTAAATTTGGTATCAGAGAAGGAGCCCAGCCTTAAGTGTGGTGCACTGCCTGGGTTAAGATATAGGGCCCACAATGAGGACGTTGTGCTCTAAAGGGGGTGATTGTAACACTTCCAAATGATAAAGGGTTAAATGAATAAATGATATGACTCAAGTCAACAAGGTGCACCTTCCTTTTCGAAAGCCTACCTGATTAGAACTCCATAGTTAAGCGTGCTTGGCCTGGAGTAGTGATCAGGATCGGTGACCTTTTGGGAAGTTTCTCAGGGTGTGTGTGAGTGAGGAAAAAGCACACTAGAAAGGACATGTGTTGGCCTGAGGGGACAGTCATTAGTCAGATGACCTGTTTAGGCACATGGGTGGGCCCCAGGGTGGGTATCACATGTCTGTGGGGAAATTGGTGGTGCCTGGCGGGCTAGGACCCAATGGCTATATTAAGGCAGGGTGTATGTGCTGTCACCGGGACCCAGTTGTCACAGGGACTTGGTAGGGGACTCATATTTATGAGTGTAAGGGAGTTTGAATGTAGATGGATACCTGTATCAAGTCTTAGTGGGGTGGCTATCCAGATAAGATTTGAATAGGGAATAAGACAATGGGTTGGTGTTAGGACATAACAATGATGGTGTTGGGACTCAGTGAATCTGAAAATAAATTAAAAAAATTAACCTTTCACTTTATATTTATAATTAAACATCTTTTTATTATTCAATTCATAGTGAGAAGGTCTAATTTTGATCATCATAATGGTGTCCCTCTCCTTGTGTATGATATTGGGTAAGCCTATGTGGGTGCAGGAAAGCCCACGAGTGGGGTGGTTGGAGCAATCTAGGTGGTTGGCATGATAGTGGTGCATGTCATGGAAGGTGTATGACATGATTAGGAGGATGAACAAGCTGGTTTTTCAGCATTGATATTTCCGACATAGAGGAAGGGCATATGGCATATCCATCATGGCGATCACAAGAGGGTGTCCATGGGGGAGGGATTGGTTAACAGGGGAGAGGGGGAAACAAAAGAGAAAGAATAAAAAAATATATTTATATCTATATCTATTATAAAATATTTTACATCAAAATAATGGTCTTGCAGGCTAGCCCGCACCCACATGATCTTACCCACTTAGGCCTGTATCTACATAGGCTTGGCTCAGATAGGACCGCACTCTAAACAATAAAAAAATTAGGCCTATCCCACCCTGTATCTGCCCCATATTTGTAAAAACCGCGGGTTGTGGGACTATTTTTCAATGATAACCATCCTATATAATTTTAGTGATCTTCTACCAAGCTCTATAATTCCACCCAATTAATAGAATACATTGCATGAATCCTACAGCCAAGAATACTTTCTATATATAGACAAAGCACTGGTAACATCACCATCTTTCGATTACATCCTTCTGGTAACCTGATAGACCACCTAAATGTGAGGAAACTTACAGTCTTACATCCATGCTCATTTGGATTCCTTGAAAAACTACTCCACTAGAAACGATATGATATCACTTATTGGGGATAAATGCACAAAAAACCAATCACTAGTAATTCGTATTATCATTTCTCCCGCACAGTGTAACTTTAAACACCATAAGAAAAAAATCTGATCATTCATCCCCTGCTACTTAAAAAAATAAATGGGGAAGACCTTCTACCCCAACCACCATATCAAGTCATCCATTATCTTGGATTCATCTGGTACTGATCACTTCATGTTTCTCCTTCTAAAAAACTCACACGCAATCAAGCACATGAAAAACACACACACATATAAGAACAAAGTAAAAACATGATACACATAAGGGATTTCATGGTTCAGACTTTTTTCCAACATCTATAGGACAACAGAAGCATATCTTTCATTCCATAGGAAGTGCATATGAGTTACAAGTGATTTTCAATATTTGATAAACCTATACAGATCACCATAAAAAGTCTCACCAAAACCATCTGCGGTTACATATTTTGGTTCTCCACCTCTTGGTCCTCAGTCTTCGACATTTCATCCTCCTATACCTAGATACTCCTAGGTTCATTCCTTCCAAAGCCACATAAATCTTCAAGTATATCATCATTATCCTTTTTCAGTCATATTGGTAATTTTTCATATATTTTTCACAAGTGGTCCAATGGAATTCTTATAAAGGGCCCCAATTAGTCATACAATCAACACTGTCATCCGATAGATGTGGTTGTCCCTATATTACATTGTGCAACCTATGATTTCTTATAGAAAAGGATTCATCGACCACTGACTCCAGATGAACAATGTATTCCATATTATACTCCACACTAAAGACTTTGATGAATATTTCCTTGCTCACATTCATGAGGAAATATTCCACATATTAACATCAGTGACTTCACACAAGTCGTGAACTCTTGCACTTGCTTCACTGGTCCTCTAAACTTCCATTCATCTATTGATAGATACTTCTACCATTTTCTTCATGACATCATCTATATCCATGACCAATTCCCCAAGTACGTGCATTGCTAGATATTCCTCCTCAGCGTTCCCATACTTGGCCTCTACTATGATCCATCCACTGAACTCATCCATCCAGCTACCATCACCGAACTTACAATGATCACACTTCATCCATCATATATCTATTGACATCACATCCTAAGTATACTTTTTAACTTCCATTCGAGTAACACTACTACTTCTCATGAACTGAATCTTCTACCTCCTGAACTTTCGATGAACTAACAACAACTTCCTGAACCCATATTTTCGTGGTTTTTGTGCATTGTCTCCATCTAGATCCACCCAAGTGTTACATCTAGTGAACTAAACATCTGAATATTTTACACTTGACCCAGAGAACACTTTTCACAAAAAACCTGAAACTCCCCACCATGGTCGTGATCATCCAATACCTACCAAGTAAAAGCCACCAAAGTCTTCCAAACTTTTACCACATGTTTTTTTAAACCATGAAACCTACTAAATGCCTTCACTAATTTCTTCTAAAGAAAACAGGCCCAAGTTTCATTTGGATTTTTTGAGGTCCCATCAATAAGATTTTTTCATATACCATTTCTATGACCTCCCTCCTTCTAAAATCCTATGTTTCTACAACTTTACCACTTATCTTTCTCAATCTTAGATTTTTTATGGTATAAAAAATTCTAGCAATACCACTAGAACTAACCTCCATATGAAATGTAACTTTAGGAAATTCTAGTATCCTTAAATTAAAAATTTACCACTAAAAAATACCAAAACCTTTTGATATCCATTACTTAGTAAAACTAATACAAAATGTTTTCTTTTTTTTGACTTCACCCTTTCTAGGTTCCAAACCATCCAAGGTTCACCCCCATTATAGAGTACCTTCTAAAACTAGGATTTTTGGTCGGAGTAGAGTACTCAAGAGGGGGGGGATTGAGTATCTATAAAAATTTCTATTTTCAAAGTTTACTTAAAAGGTTCCCCAATATAAATAAATACATCCCAGTTAATCAAAGTAATACGATTATGAAAGTTTGAGTGTTTAAATAATTTATCAAAATATTGAATAATTATCAGTAATCTTAATATCAATTATTAATATTACTTTTGAAGCTATTATAATAAGTCAAAACAATTATAACTTCTTTCCAAGATTAACTATCAAAGTAAATCTAGTGATTTCAAAATTATATAGTAAAACAGAGAAAACTAAATTAAAAAACATAGCGGATATAAAACAAGTGGTTCAGTCTCAAGCCAAGACCTAATCCACTCCACTTGGTGATCACCTACCACCAAGCATTTTATATTAATAAACTTGATCCACACCCTGGATCGGGGTAAAAAACAGTGCATAGGACTGTCCAGGTCACACAACCTCTTCCATAGTTTTACGTGGCTATAAAATATCAGGTCACACAGGGACCTCTTATACACTTATCTGTGAGAATAAACAAGTGTAAAAAGATATGAGAGGAAGTATATCTTGTATCCTTCATTCTAGTGTAAGAGACAGTGTGTGTTTTAATACAGACACACACACAATGATTGAAAGCTAAAAACATTACACAACATAGAAAAGATGATGATATGGGGTTAGAAGTGCTCTGAGTGTTATTCTATGCAACTCTGGAATTCTAGGATGAAGCAGATGTAAGAATCGGGTCCTCTTGCGAGAAACAGAGTATCGCAAGTCTGGTGCTCTGGTTTCCAGTTAGATCTGGATCTTATTCTTCGTGGAGTTGGTATTGCGAATATATTCTTGATTGTGATCTATGGTATCCTAGATTTTGGATTCGTGAATTCTTTGTGTGTTCTTTAGATGTATCTTGTTGCATTTGTCGGTTATTTTTGCAAGAATGCTCACACTTCTGCTACTCTACCACGCTTGTCATTTCAGGGCCACACTTTTCTTTTTATTCTTTGATTTCATGTGTTGGAACCGATAGGATTCATGTATTATACACCTAGTACCTTGTACTATCAGGTGACATGTCTACAAAGAAATATTAATTATTTCAGTGCATTTAAAAGACTCAAATATGACCATTAGAAATTAAATTGAAAACAACAAAACAGATTAAGGAACGGTGTCACAGTCTGTCTGGAAACAGTGTAACTTGGAAATGGTTTCACCAAAAAATGGTGTCTCCTTCTTTTCCATTGATCGGTGAGATAGTTATAATGGCATGGTTGTGTAGAGATCAGGAACCAATAGCATAGATGTGGTGTTAGGATCACGGTGTCTGGTCACAGTGTATGGTCATGGTGTTTGGGTCATGGTGTCTGGGTCATGGTGTTTGGGTCACAGTGTCTGGGTCATGGTGTCTGGGTCACGGTGTCTGGTTCATGGTGTCTGGTTCACGGTATCTGGGTCACGGTGTCTGGTTCACGGTGTCTGGGTCCTTTTCCAGAAAAACAGAACCGGTGGCAGACTCACAGTTTCTCAAACTTATCCAAATATCTGCATATAGACTTGAGAAGTAATATTCACAGAATAAATTAGACTTAATCATTCATCAGACAAAATCATTATAGAACGAAGTTAATTATAGTTTACAATAATCAAATATGATTTATAGTAATTAAGATCTTGAGAAAATTTATGTAAAGCATAAATAAATCGACCATCTTTACACATGACTTGAAATAGATTAAATAGGAATTATAGGATTTGTGATCATTGATTTTTGATCATTTATTAAACAGTATGTATAGGATTTGTGGTCATTAAAAAATGATTAAAACATGAGGAGTCCAAAAATAACCCCCTTTTTTATGATCACAAATTATATGAGTGATATATCTGTTTTTAGTGTGTTGTGTGTCCCTTAGTGTATGTGTCTATACCCCTTTTGGGATTATCAAAAAGAGAAAAAAATTAAATAAGAGAATAGTTGATAAGAGTTCACAGTGCATTAGATGGAGAAAGAGGAGTCATTATAAATAGTAGGCAATAAAAAATACAAAAATATCCCTATCAAAAGATAGTGTTCACTTTTCTTCAGCACTGGTTGTCTTCTCTTTGACCTTGGAAGCAACATTAGGAGAAGTCACAGGAGCATAGGTAGAAGTTGAAGAAGGAAGAGAACCAACTGATAGAGAAGGTAGAGGGAGACCTTCAAAGACATAAGGGTCTAAGGTAGGTTTGGTGGAAGACCGAGGAAATTGTTGGTCAAGGATAATAGGTCTGATCTAACTCAGAGCCTAAGAGACAAACATAGAGTTAGAGACAAAGGTAGTGGATGAGGAAGGAGGAAAACCATGTCTAAAGGGTGCAGCTTCAGGATCCATAATATCAGTGCTCTGCACATGAAGATAAGGCCTCAATAACTCAATGAAGTTAGCAATAATCTCACCACCATACTACATCGCTTTCTCAAAGTCATATTTGTTCTCCATGAACTTGTCCAACAAAGGAGTGAAATATTTCAACTTTTGAACTTGAGTTTTGAAAGCTTGAGTCAAAGGAGGAATTTTCATATTCTCTACAAGGTACTTGAAATGGTTTGTCATATCATTCTTAGAGAAAATTTTATTGAAGTAGAAATCCACCTTCTTAGTAATTTCTTCATGTGCATCATTTGAAATCTTGGAATGAATTCTTACCAAATAAAGAACTCTGTCACTATTCTTGACAACCACAGATAGAGATTATTTGTCAAATCCACTGAGCACTGATTGAAGTTATTCCTTAACAACTGTTCTGAGTAGATCACTATCAAAAGAGGGTTGAGATGACTATCCAGAGGTACTAGAAGCTGTAATAGATGAAGTAAGAGACTTTAGTTGATTCATAACTTTCTAGAGACATCCCTTATACTCATCAGTCAGTTTTTTAAGACCAATAAAAAGCTTATGCATTTTGTGAACTATTTTCTTGTTTCTTTCATCTACCTTGTTAGCTAAGGAAGTTAGGTTAGGTTGAAGTATAGAGAAAACTTCCTGTGAAATCTGACCTCTAACATCCTTAATAGGATGAGCAACAGAATCTGGTCTTGATTTCAACACTCTATGCATATCATCAACCATATCTCTGAGATACTTCACTTCATCACTCAGATATTTTTTTCAATTCGGACCTCCTGAATTTCATGAATCATTTTTGGCTGAATCTACCATATGATCTTTTCTAACAATAGGGCAGAATCTCTTTTACTCAAGTTTTTCATAGGAGCAGGTTGAGTGTTCATGATATTTTCAATGCCAACCAATAAGGTAGCTCCAAAGGATTCCAAATCATCCTTACTCACTAAAGTAGAAGGTTCTTGTGAAGGTTCAGAAACAGGAGCTAATATAGGATCAGGTTCCTTTACAGAGAAAACTTCAAGAGCAGAGACCAGTTTCAATTGTAACACAGTAGACGGATCTATACCTTTAATTTAGGCTTCTTGGGAATCATCCGCATCAAAATATCTAGGTAGTTTATACCATATATCCACAGTGATTTGATCAATTGTATTAAGCACTTCAACACTTTCTAGATTAGGGTGTTTCTCCATCTCAACAAGTGCATCTCTCATAGGACTAAGAGATTTAGTTCTTTGATTAAATTATAGAATTTCATCCCTACTAGCCTCACTCATTTCTTTTCTAGCCAACTGAAAGTCTTGCTCCATTCTTTCCTTAGTAGATGGCATAATCTCAATAACAACTTGTTCCTATAAGTGCTCCTCAAAAGTAGCTTATTTCTCAAGAGAAAGTTCTTCTTCTAAATGATCTTCCAGAATAGCCTTTTCCCTTACATTAACAATAGATTCTTCTTTAGAAGTAGGTTCTTCTTCCAAATCAACAATTTCTTCAGGAACAAGTACTTCCTTCTCAATTATGACTTGAGGAATAGTTCCACTGCCTTCCTTATCCAGGATAGTTTCCCATGTAGGTGAAACTACCTTTTCTTCTTCCTCCTCAATAGGATAGTCAGCAATCTCATCTAGTTCCAGACTAGGATCAAAAATGTCCTTAGGTCTTGAAGAATGCTCAACCGGTTTGAACTTTTCATAAACCCTGTCATTATCTTCCACCCATGCTTTTCTCTATGGATTCCAACTAATTTTCATTCTTTTGACTATATCCTTTGAGATACAAAATTCATGGTCCTTAATGACTTATTCATATTGTCCAACCAACCCTTTAGCATGAAGCATAGCAGAGATTAACCATGAGTAGAACAAGGAGGTTGACTTTGATGTTGTCTTTATAAACTCATACATATGAAGTGTAACATACTTACATAGGTTAATATTGTGTCCATTATTCATAATATGTATCAAAAATACATCTTGATACTTGAGTGTATAAAATTATCCTTTTTTTGGACTAATCAGATTCTGAACAAACTTAAACAATAGTCTGGTTACACCATCTAGCTCAGCAGCAATATCTCTTCTCTCTGTTTTATTACCAATCAAGCTCCCCAAGGCTTATTCTAAAACAAATATATCACTGGGAGAAGGATGACCTCTCTAGTAGTCCTCAAAAATTCCCTCATGAGGTATCCTTAGGCAAACATCCCATGACCACAAAGAAAAGGTACATCTTTGACCATTGATCTAGCTTCTCACAATAAAGCGATCTTCTATATCAAATGAGAATTTAATGAACTGATAAAACTGAGAAACTAAATTTGGGTATATCGACCTATTCTACTTTGTGAACCAATCCAGCCATCCCTTCTCTTTTAGTACTTTCAATACTAAAGACTTACTTGACAGCAGCCACTCGGGGAAGATTTATTTTTCTAGTACCACTATTTTATCCACCAGGTTCGGATTCAAAGGACCTTAGGGCGTTATATTTGGTGATATTTTCATATTCTTATTTGATCTTCACTTATCAGGAGTTTATGAGGATGGGCATTTCATCCTGGGCATTCTACGAAGGTTCGAGAGAGAGAGAGATAGAGAGGTTTTAGGTTTGAGAGAAGAAGGCTAAAGTGAAGAAAGGAGTGAAACTTCTTTCATTTTTTATCATTTAGGGATATCAAGTGTCGCAAAATCAAAAGCACGGGAAAGTAAAAGAATAAAATAATAAATTATAGCAATATGGGTTATAATATGTAAATAAAACAATAAAGTGTCTTTATGGTGAGACCGAAACAATTTTTCACAGTGAGACCATAACAGGTTTTCACAGTGAGACCGTAACAGGTTTTCATGGTAAGACTATAATAGGTTTTCATGGTGAGACCATAAAAAGTTTTCATAGTATCATCTCTACTATGTGACTTCAAAACTATGAGACTGTATGTTTGAAACAATATGTTCCAGACAGTAACCGATAGATAGTAAATGTGAGACTGTAAACATGAAACAACAACATTTAAGAAAAAAACCTATAGTTTTGTAAGATTTAGACAGTGACTTATGAAACTGTAAAATGTGAAACAATAAGTTGTGAAATAGTACACTTACTACTTAAGATTTATCATTCCCAATTCATGTATAATGTAATATATTCTTTCATAATTTAATGGTTTGGTGAATATATTAGCAAGCTAATATTCAATTCCAATGAATTCCAAAGTGATATCACCTTTTTGATAATGGTCTCTCAAAAAGTGATGTCTTACATCAATATGTTTTCTCCTAGAGTGTGAAATAGGATTTTTTGAGATGTTAATAGAACTTGTATTGTCACAATTTATGGGTACATGCCTGAATTGATATCCATAATCTAGTAATGTGTGTTTCATCCACAAAATTTGTGCACAAAAGCTACTAGCAGCTATGTATTAAGTTTTGGAAGTAGATAATGCAACAGAGTTTTGTTTCTTACTACACCATGATACTAGTGACTTGCATAAAGTGACATGTTCCAGATGTGCTTTTTCTATCTAACTTACAACCATTGAAATTAGCATCAGAATAACTAACTAACTCAAATGATTTTCCTTTGGGATAGAATAGTCCTAGATTGGGTGTATGTTTGAGGTATTTGAAAATTCTATTAACAACACTTAAATGAGATTCCTTAGGGTTTTCTTGAAAATGATCACACATACATACACTAAACATAATGTCAGGTTGGCTAGCAGTTAAGTAGATCAGGCTTCTAATCATTCCTCTATAAGTGGTTTGATCAACAGATTTTCCATCTTCATCAAGATCCAACTTACAAGTAGTACTCATTGTAGTGTCACTACTTTTAATGCTATCCAATCCAAAACGTTTTAGAAGATATCTAGTATATTTTATTTGATTTAAAATAATACCATCATTATTTTGAAAGATTTGAAACCCATGAAAGAATTTTAGTTCATTACATGTATCTTCAAGCATATTACAGTACTCAAACATTTCTTCATTAGACATATTTTCATAATCACTTTCATCACTAGAATAATAGGAATTGTGTACAGGAGATTCTATTGTTACATCAGATGTGTTTTTCATAAAACACATATTGGATTTGTTGGCATGTTCATCATGTAAAGATTATAAGTCACTTGAATTGTCCTCAAAATCACTCCACATTAATTTCATTGAATTTTTATACTTTATATCTTTTCCCTCATATTTATTTTTGTACTTGATCTTGGGATAGTCAGCCTTTACATTTCCCTTTCTCTTACATTCATAAAATACTATATCATCAGGCTTGTCACTTATTTTCCAATATTTCTTCCAGCTTTCCTTTTGATCATATATTCCTTTAAAATTAGGCTTTCTGAAAAATTTATTCTTCTTGTAAAATCTCTTAAACCTTCTGGCTAATTGATCCATATCCTCATCACTGTAAGGAGATGATTGGTCACTGCTGGAACTTTCTACAGAGACTTCCAAATTCCCTTTCTCTTTGTGTTTAGAGGTGGTGGTCTTAAATGAAACATATTTTTATTTTGGTTTATCCTCCTTTTCCTTGTTGACTTTAAACTCCTCTTAATACATCATTAGTTTCCCAATGATTTCTTTTACAGGTAACTTGATGATGTCGCATGACTATCTAATAGAGACAGAGGTTCCTCTCCATCTATCAGGTAGGCATCTGAGAATCCTCATGATTTGTTCTTTGGAAATAACTTCTCTTATAAGAGAAATCATTATGTTGAAAATTTCATTGAAACTGAGATACATGTCAGAAATAGGATCATCAGGTTTCATTTTAAAGTTATTATATTTAATAGTATAAGTATTAAGTATCATTTCTTTCACACTAGAAGTTCCTTCATGTGAAATAGACAAAGTATCCCAAATTTCATGGGCAGTTTTACATACATAAATTCTGTTAAATTTCTCATCTCCTAAAGATAAATATAGATAATTCATGGCTTTGCAATTGTTATTGTAGGTAGTATTGGTTGGGTCATACCTAGTGATTCTATTAGTATAAGGAATCTTATACTCATCTATAATTAAAGACCAAATTTCAAAACTCATACTTTCTAAATGAATTTTCATTTTAATTTTCCATTGGGCATAATTGGTTCCATTAAAGAATGGTGGTTTGTTTGTTGTATCACCTTCCAATCTATTATCCATAATAAAGAAATACTTTGAAAGAGCTAGAAATTTAGAATTAATAGAAATTTACAAATCTTTAAAGTACAATTAAAATCATAGTTGAATATTTTCAAAAACAGAGTCTTAGTAAAACTCCTCTGATACCAAATGGTGGCTGGAGTAGAGTAATCAAGAGGGGGGTGAATTGAGTATCTATAAAAAAATTTGTTTGCAAAGTTTACTTAAATGGTTCCCTAATACCAATAAATACATCCCAGTTAATCAAAGTAATACGGTTATAAAATTTTGACTATTTAAATAACTTCTTAGAAGATTGATTAATTCTCAGTAAACTTAATATCATTTATTAATATTACTTTTGAAGCTATTATAAAAATGAAAAACAATTATAACTTCTTTCCAAGATTAACTATCAAAGTAAATCTAGTGATTTCTGAATTATATAGTAAAATAGAGAAAACTAAATTAAACAACATAGCGAATATAAAACAAGTAGTTCATTCTCAAGATGAGACCTAATCCACTCCATTTGGTGATCACCTACCACCAAGCAATTTATATTAATAAACTTGATCCACAACCTGTATTGGGGTAAACAACAGTGCACAGTACTATCCAGGTCACATGACCTCTTCCACAGTTTTTTGTGGGTATAAACTACCAGGTCACATAGGGACCTCTACCACACTTATATGTGGGAATAAACAAGTGTAAAAATATATGAGAGGAAGGATATCTTGTATCTTTCAAGAGACAGTGTGTGTTTTAATACAAACACACACACACTGCTCGAAAGCTAAAAACAATACACAACAGATAAAAGATGATTAGATCAGGTTATAAGTGCTCTGAGTGTTATTCTATGCATCTCTATAATTCTAGGATGAAGCAGATGTAAGAATCGGGTCCTCTTGCGAGAAATAGAGTATCGCAAGTTTGGTGCTCTGGTTTCCAGTTAGATCTAGCTCGTGCTCTTCATGGAGTTGGTATTGCTAAGATATTATACACCTCATACTGTCAGGTGACATATCTATAAAGAAATATTAATTATTTTAGTGCATTTAAAAGACTCAAATATGACTGTTAGAAATTAAATTGAAAACGACAAAACAGATTAAGGAACGGTGCCACAGTCTGTCTAAAATCGGTGTCACTTGGAAACAGTGTCACCATGAAATGGTGTTTACTTATTTTCCTTTGAGAGGTGAGATGGTTATGATGGCATGGTTGTGTAGATATTAGGAACGGGTATCATAGATGCGGTGTTAGGATCACGGTGTCTGGTCACGGTGTCTGGGTCACGGTGTCTGGGTCACGGTGTTTGGGTCACAGTGTCTGATTCACAATGTTTGTTTCACAGTGTCTGGGTCACAGTGTCTAGGTCATGATGTCTGGTTCACAGTGTCTGGGTCACGGTGTCTAGGTCACGGTGTCTGGTTCATGGTGTCAGGGTCCTTTTCCAGAAAAACAGAATCGGTGGCAGACTCACAGTTTCTCATAATTATCCAAATATCTATATATAGACTTGAGTAGTAATATTCACAGAATGAATTAGAATTAATCATTCATCAAAGAAAATCATTATAGAGCAAAGTTAAATATATTTTTACAATAATAAAACATTATTTATAGAAATTAAGATCTCTAGAAAATTTATGTAAAGCATAAATAAATCAACCATCTTTACACATGACTTGAAATAGACTAAACATGATGTATAGGATTTGTGATCATTGATTTATGATCATTGATTAAATAGGATGTATAGGATTTTTGATCATTAAAACATGATTAAAACATGAGGAGTCCAAAAATGATGACCTTTCAAAATTTATTAAAATAGAGTTATAAAACACCAATATCATAATCATTACTCTTTTCTAAAAAACATGCTCGGGACTTAGGGTTGTCTATATTTTGGAATCGATGTGGTTGTGGTTAACTTCCCAAATAATTTCCAATTGAGAGAATAACATATCATCTTACCTCTGGGATTGGAGTATTTATAAAATATCATTCCCTAAATGAATTCATCGTCTACTATGTGACACATTTTGGTGTTCCAAGTTTAGTCTCCTGAAACTATAGGCCATCATATAGCATATCTTTTAAAACTACCACTACTACTAAAATCTTAACCTCCCAAGTCTACACTTCAAGCTTCTTGTTATCTTACAGTATTTGAAACACACCATGGTTATTCTTTGATGAAGTTTTTGAAACACCATGGACTTATTATTGAGGAAAAAACACTCACACTCTTGTGCCACCTCAACAATGAAGGTATGAAGTACAATGGCTCCATGAGAACAACCAGAATGAAAAAAAATCGATTTACCGGTGCCTCTACTTCCATAACAAGACCACCTATTTCTTTATCACATATATATTAATGTGATTCCCATTCCACAACCCCCTGGTTTCAAAAGTCTGCTTCTCTAACATGTATTCCCCTTCTAAAACCTATTAGGATGCAAGATTCTATCTTTCATGCTTTGCTGTAATCACGATCCTCTATGTGAATCCTACAATATCCATAAATATTTATTTTTTTCTCTATTTGATCATTATATTCACCTTATGATTAACTAGAAAACTGGTAACAGGGCATACCCAAAGGCATCCCATAGTTCCAACAAGCAATTCAATATGAAACAACAGATAAAAAGGGTCCCGTTCAAAATACTTGAAAAACATGCTGAAGACCGCATCACCCAAACAACCACAAAAACACAAAATGAGGTATGCACCACCTACCTAAGACTCATACGATGCTACTCCTCCGGTAACAGCTTCCAATTCGGTCTAAAACGTGGTAAATCTACAAAATATTCAAAATCGCTCAAACCCCTATAACTCGTTCTAGAACGAAAATCAAACAAAACGGCCCAAGAGAAATCGAGTCCTTAGTGCTATTATTCGCTAGCCATTGGGCTGGGGCAATTCAACTGTTTGAATTATTTTGCTTGTTATGAGTTCAGTTTGAATTTGATATATATGCAATTGCTGAATTGCACATGCTAGACCCTTTGGGTTGTGTTGGGCTTGGCTCGGTTACGCTTGAGGGATGTTGATCATATGTTGGGCTTGTCCTGGGTTACTTTGGGTGGTTTTGACCATGAGATTGGGAATCATGGATGTCAGCTTGAGGCAGTACAACTGTCAGGTTGGGCATGGACTGGGTTACAAGGATGGAAATGCCATCAGACTTGAGCGGCATGGTCGTAGGGACACGAGGTGTCAGATGTGTTTGTGGATTAGGTACTATTCTTGGTGATTACCGCTCACCCAGTACTTGAGTAGTGTGCACACAGAGATACTCTATGATGAGGTTGTTTTGACCACTCATGTGGGTAGAGGCCCCCGTAGTTGCGATTAGGTATTTTGGTTGGGGGTGCTTGCCGTAGAAAGCCACGTGGGAGGTGAGGAGCCTTCAGGGGATAGCATTGAGACTATCGGGTTGGGGGCTGAGGCTCGCCGTGATTTGAGGGAAGACATCACTGTTCCTCCGGGTTATTCTTGAGTGTGCCTTAGGGACGTCAGTACTTGATACACGGGGTGTCAGGAGTCACATGGTGCCAGGTTACTATTCTTGGGTGTGCCTTCGGGGCGTCAGTACTTGAGACACGTGGTGTTGGGGGGGGAACATGGTGCCGGGTTACATGACAGAGATTCCAGCGTTGGCCGAAGTAGGTGACACTCCATGGTGGATGTTGAGCACCAGAGGAGTTGGTGTTTATTTGTGCACTGTACTGCTTACAGTTTTCCTTACACTTTCATAAATTCTTAAACACATATATTTGGTATGCACCGTAGGGTGGTATCCTATTGAGATTTGTCTCACACCCTGCACGGGCCCTTCGGGATGCATGCAAACTTTATGGATTTACATGCAGGAAAGAGGCCAGCTTCAGGAGCTGGGCTACGTTAGTTGTTGCATGGAAATTTTATGGACCTTGAGGTCATACCTAGCTGGGGTTACTTGGATTTTTTTTCCTTTACTTATCGGCATGATTACTTTATTATGTAGTAATCGTTGGTTAGCCATTGGAGCTATTATAAATTGATATGTATGACTTGATATGGATGCATGTCGGTTGTTTACAGTAATAGTTACTTGTGATATTCAGCATGTTGTTCTGTTTACTTTTCGTTGTTGTTGTTTATATTTATTTCTTCTACTGTTTATCTATATCAGTTATGTTTCTGCTCTGCGAATCTGGTTTGAGTCTATTGATTCTTTTATTCTGCTGCATCTTTATTTTTATATACTCAGACCAGTACCCTTATTATGATCCTCTGAGAGGGTATAGCCTCCCCACTATACCTAAAAGACCCTCGCTGCTAGTCGGCAGCCTTTGGCGTTCGGGGAGGTGCGCTTAAGGTAGTAACACCCGACCCATTTGGCACTGTTCGAGTGGCTGGCTGGGTCCGGGTCGTTATAGTATGAAGTACAATGGATCCATGAGAACAACCATAATGAAAAAAAATCAATTTACCAGTGCCTCTACTTCCATAACAAGACCACCCATTTCCTTATCACATATATGTTAATGTGATTCCCATTCCACAACCCCCTGGTTTCAAAAGTCTGCTTCTCTAACATGTATTCCCCTTCTAAAACCTATTAGGATGCAAGATTCTATCTTTCATGCTTTGTTGTAATCACGATCCTCTATGTAAATCCCACAATATCCACAAATATTTATTTTTTTCTCTATTTGATCATCATATTCACCTTATGATTAACTAAGAAAATGTTATGATCCTTACTTTTGTTCCTTATCTAAACAGAACCATTACTTTTTTGAAAATCACAAGTGTTTACCAATTGAATATTATAAAAAAAACACCTACCCCCTTATCGAACAACGAGTGATGAGAACCCTAGAGTCAAATTCCATGACTCGAGTAGGATGGTGAACACTTGGTATTAAAATATCCACCCCCTCTCAGTTACATGTTTTTTGAACCTTTGGGAATTACCTTCTAGAATAGACATTCTGGTCCCAATAGTTTCTTAAAAAACCCTTTCCTTATACAATTCTAGATGTGATACCAAGTACCACATCAACTCATTCTTTCTCCTTCTTAATTAGATTACAGAATTACCATTGACTTTTACCATTGAAAGATTCTCTTTAAAGGTCATACACCACTTCAACTGGATACTCCTTCCAGAACATTTCTTTTTTCTTTTCTGTCATGGTTTCCCATTCTACTAAACACCTCACTTCTGTTTGATTTACCATCAATGAAACTTTCAAACTCTCCAAGGGTATAAGAACCAACATCCTCCAAAGTCTGTAGCTTCCACCATTGAACATAAATATGAATGTTACCCTTTACAAACCCTTTCCCAATAGTTTCAGACATCTCCTCCATAATAGAACACACATCAAGACACCCAATATCAAGATGAATTTTGATATACCAAAAAACACTAGTATCATCGCTATATTTCCAATGAAATCCTTCTAAAAACTTTGTAAACCACTCAACCAGAAGTACCTAGCAGTATTCTAATAGAGCTCAATAACACTTAACCATGGTTTTTCTAAAAATCAATAAATTGCACAATTAGTGCTTTGTAACCAAGATTTTATACCATTTTTCAGGAAAACTGTGGCCACTATAAGTTAACCATTCAGAATCTTGGATTCCCTTGGGTGGAATTTCCCTACCACTTGCAACCTTCAAATCTATGCATCCCATATCACATCTAGGAAATGGAACTAGAAAATTGAAACTGGATAAAACTCATACTACTTGAAGTTATCTTATGGACATCCAATGTAGAATAAGGTCTCTAAAAGGGTCTGAGATGCCACTACACACCCCCAATGAGATCAACGTCCAAAACTAAGAATACTAGGCACCCTAACCACCATGTTGATCCACCCTTCACTCTAATTTAGTTAACTTTATGGGATTCTATGAGATCTTCTATAAACAATGAACAAGAAATATTAAACATGTAACATAAATAGAACATGAACAACACATGAAAATTACGTAGTTTGGAAATTAGTCTAACACCATTGAGGAATGCACTGATATTTCATTAATGGATAAATTGAATTGCAAGGAAATCATATCTTTTAGTAACCCTACCTATCCCGAGTTACAAGGGACTTCATCTGGATGACTCCTTCCAGACACCCCACTTGAATAATAACCTTGTAAACACACTCTATGATGAATGCTTATTGCAAGAGATTTATGGGGAATCCCCTCCACCCACACACACACACACCACTATAAGGATGGATGTTATCAAGTTCTATTTCTTATGGGTTGGATCTCACTCAATCCTAATGATTTCTAAAACATGTGTTCCTTAGCCCATATTAAATAGATTATTTCTAAAGTGTCCAATTAATAGATCCTAGTTACATCGTATTCTAATATTCATAGAGATAATGCACCTAAATATGATCTTTATAGGCATTCCTCCACTCGATCAGAGGCATCCACTACCTAAACTTTTCCTTCTGGTGAATAGTGCATGCTTATAAAAACTCACTAAAAAAAGATGTATTAGTGGTGGTTTTTTAATGATGGTTACCAAAACCAATAATAAATTTAATTAACCTCAACCCTGACCTCCATCATTATCCCTTAACCCATCCCTTCCTACAACCAACTATCCTCCTCCATATGAACCTGATCCCCCAACCCCCATGTCCCTCCCTATAACCCCGGTCCCCTGACCCCCCATCCCTCCCTATGAACCAAATATTCTAACCCTTTTTCCTCCTCCTACACCATATTTCTATCCAATGATCCCCTAACCCCCTAATCCCATCGATCTCCTAACCCCTCATCCCACCCTACGACCCCAATCCCCTAACCCCCATCCCTCCCTACGAACCTAATCCCACAACCCCCATCCTCTTCCTTCCCCCTAAACCTCAACCCCAAACCATTTCCATTTGTGAGTCCAACATCACCAACTTCACCTCCCTATCCTCCATGTTGGTTTCTTCCCTCTCCTTCCATACCTCCACCCCCTTTCCTTTTCGACTTTCTCTCATGGCATCTGACCCCTAGACCATCAAGTAGTGCTTGAGGGTTTGTATTTATTAATCATTATTTTGATTTTGGAGTATTTATTTTTGAATGTACAAGGAGAAGAGTGGTGATCCAATATGTATGGATAAAAGTTAGATTAATTTTCCCTTAAACACACCTTGGTATACTAAGGGTTTATAATAATTATTAGATTATGAAATTGTAAATCATTAAGTGGATAGTAGAATAAAATACTAGCTTCCTAATTATAAATTCAAGTGATGTTTGAATAGTAATGAAGTATATGTACTCCTAATATTGAAATAGTTTCCTACTCTGCATTGGATTTTTCATGGAGACTTGGATGTCATGGAAAGTTAATATAGTGAATATCCTATCAATGAAACACAAAGTGAGCTAACAGAGGATAATTCTATTTGAAACTTGATAAAAGGTTCATTTAGATTTATAGGATAAAATAACCAAGATTTTAATAGATAAATAGAACCTTAATTTGATCCTTATTAGGTTAATCTTTCTCAGAACTTCAGTGAGAAAAAAACAATTTTTATGAATTAGTTAAATATTGAAATCAAGAATTTTTCAAATGGTGTGTTGAGTATTCAAAATTGTCTTATCTGCTCAAGTTATACCATATCAAGTGTCTCTATGGAATTAATAAAAAATTAATGCCCATAATTTTGTAGTTTCTTTATGATGAATTTGGTGAAGCTAATATCCCTGCATCGTTCAATGAGATAAAGAAAATCACTAACAAGATTGGCCTTGATTATAAAAAAATACATGAATTCCCTAATGGTTACATGATTTATAAGGTAGAAGAGTATGATAAATAAGAATTTATAAGATGTTATATAAGAAGATGGAAATCAATGAGCATCAGTGAGAGAAAGAAAAAGGAATGTAACATTGAGAAGAAGTAGAATACAAAAACTCTTGTGAAGGTATTTCATTATATTGATGATTATTATAGGAAAGAAAATACCTAAAAATGAAATTTATGTATAACTTCATCCTCTAATCAAAGAATTGAAAAAATTATGTGATGATGGTGTGAAAACAATTGATTCATCAATGAGAAAACTTTTCAAAATATATGTTTCATTAATGTGTACAATTGATGGATTTTCTAGACTAAGACACTTATCTGGTTAGAACACTCGTACCGATTTGGATTTTCTAGTTTATAATTTTTGATTTTAAACCTCAATTATTACCTCATAGCATAATATAGTGCTTTATGTGTCATATCATATTTCTTGATGAATCTCATAAATTTAGGTTTAATATAACACAATTAAATAGAGGTATTGAATTCTGAAAGTGGCCAAATTTATTATCTGGATCAAAAAAAATGAGATAATTAATAAATTTCACTGTAGAATTTGAAAAATGTAATCAATTGAAATAAGGGATGAAAGGGTATTAGGTACAATATACAGCATAGTTGGAACACAACATTGGAATAAAATGATTGTATTTTTCAAACTTCCATATTAGGAGTTTAATTATCTACGTCATAATCTTGATGTAATGAATATTGAGAGGCGGGTTAATATTTTTTTATTTTCATTAATGAGTTCAATATTATCAAATCATTATGTTAAAATTTTTAATATGTTTCTTATATTTTTTCCATCAAGTACCTAGGTCATTTGAAGTCATGTGTGAGGAATAAATCTCAATAAGAAGTATCTATTACTAAAGGTTACATATCCAAAGAGTGTATGGGCTTCTTCTCTACGTAATTGGATGGAATTGAGACTAGATTCAATTGTTTCAGATGATATCTCCAATAATTATCTTTCTAAAAAAATAGTAATCAGTGTTTCCAACTATAAAAAAACTAGTTACTAAGGGTTCAAAATTTACACATATTGAATTAGAGATACTACAATCACAAAGATATGTGCTACTCAATAGTCTTATTATAGATCCATTTATTAAATAATTGATATTTCAAACAAATAGATGACTAAGGGGTCAATATAAAAATGTAATAGAATTAACAAAAGTTGTTAATAATGAGATTTTTGTATGGTTCACCCAAGTATGTACTCATATTCATATTAATGATGTGTTTTTATTTTTTCTATGTTAAAAGTAATACCTTATATATTCTTATATAGATAATGAATGTTGGGAATCAAGCTGAAATTTCAAATGATATAGATTTTTTAGATTGAGGTCCTCTAAGGGAGGCTAATATATTTAATGCCTACAATATTAATGGATTAAAGTTTCGTACAATTTATCATAAAAAGGCTTAAAATCTCAAAATATTTATGTATTTACACTTGAAAATTGGTTACTATAGAAAGATGGTTGATATCATTAAATTAAACTATCATGGTCAATTTCCAATTATCTTATTCAAATTTAAGTGGGTCAAAATTGAAAGGGGTATAACAAAAGGTTTGTTTCATTTTTCATTTTCCAAATTATCTTTCTTGATCCATACTGGAGAGCATAAAGAGTATTATCCATTTATCTTGGATTCACAAGAAAATATGGACTATTATATGGATGATGAATTATATGATGGTTAGATTGTTTTTGTACACTTAAAACAAAGAGACTTGTATGATATGTGTGATGAAGCTCAATTGGTAATTTGTGATAGTGAACCTCATCAACCACAAAACATTCAATAGTTTTTCCTTGAAAACATTAGAACAATAGAACTTGTGAGGGAGGTTGAAAATGAAGAATTACTCTTTACAGTGGAGGTTGATAACAATGAGGATAATGAAGATAAAGATAATTGAACATATAAATAGGTAATGAAACTATATTACAATTTCATGTTTATAAGTGTTTTGTACATTTATACATTGTTCTATTTTGGTTTTTTTCAAATTTTTCAATTCTTTTACTACTGTTTTTTTTTGTATATTTAATATATTCTAATCTATTTGAAATTTAGGAATATTGAGAAAATAAAATTTGAGATCCTAACTAATAATCATCTCAGAGCGCACCACCTTTACCGTCACCTTTAGTGGATCTGAGTGATTCCACTGTAGCGAATACTTTTAGCAAAGCCACCAACTTCTCCAAATTTTGTTGGTAGCTCACAATCTGATAAAACTCTGGTGATGGGTCAGTTATTCACTCCTATATCTAGAGGATATTGGAAGGTTATCATTACTGGTATGTATGTCATTATAAAAAAGACTATATGTTTTCTGTTTAATGCATTTTTCAAATAGATAAAAATAAAAATAAAAGAGATAAAAATATGAATATATTATATGTATGGGACCTAAAAGACTTTAAAATTATCATTCTATTTGATGAGTTTGGGGTGCATATCAATGATGCTTACATAATATATGGATAGATTCTTAGGAATCTTGCTTGTAAGATTATGAACCATCACATTAATTATAAATATTAGAGGCATGTTCCCACAGCTTGGATGAATAAGGTGTTTGATAACCAAATAAAGGTAATACTAATTTAATATTCATTGATGAAAAATTTAAAAGGCATGAGTAAAATTATTAATAAAATTATAAAATGTTATGTTTTTTATTTCTATATGTATTTTTCATTTTGATTCCCTTAACTTCATTTCATGCCCATGGATCAATAAAAAATTAAGCAAGAAAAAAAGAGACTTTAAATGGAGATTGTGGCACAAGTTTAATTATGCTTCTCTGAGAACTTAGAAAATGTATGAGAAAGTACATGAAGGTGTGTCTCATGAGCAGTGGAAGTTTTTTATTAATATTAACATAAATGTATCTCATGAGGTATATGCATATTTTATAGTAACTTAATAACATAAACACATGAAAATTATAGTTTTTATTAATTTTACTATTTTTTATATGAATTATCTAAAGAATAGAATGAATTGTAAAAAATAAGTCATTCCTCATATCACAGGATCATTGAGTTTTTTCAAAAAATTGAAATCTTGGTTGTGTTTTATTCTTTATTATTTATATTATTTTATTATAACTAAACGTTTTTTTATAACTTGATATGCATATATTTTTTTATAAAGTTTTATGATTTAGATCACCAAGTTGGATGAAAAAAGATGTAGATTAATGTTCATCAAAAACCAGACTACGGTTTTGTGAATGAACCTTGATGCGCACATATTTTCATGAATAATTTTAAACATACTCTATGGATTTTTAATTTATTATAATGAATATTCCCATAAAATTAAATGTTTTACTAAAATATGTGGAATTACAATTGAAACATTAAAATGTATTGAAATTAATAAGAATATTTTTTTTTAATGTTGAACTTTATTTATAAATTTTGGTTGGAATTTTAATAATGATTTTCAAAACATTTTTTAGATAAAAATTAGGCCAACATAACTGGACCTCAACCAACAAGGCTCTGAGCCACTTAGCCAACCCTCAAGAGGGTCGGCCGACCAAGTAGGCCCTGTGGGAAGGTCTACCCAGCAGTGATTTTAGAGTGAAATATACAAGGAGGAGACCATATAGAATTTGGGAAAAGGCCCATATAGTCCACACATGGAGGCATGACTCGTGTCATGTGTGCAAGTATATCAGGAGCCCGTCCTCGGAGCTTTCTTCTAAGTCATAGTAGCCACAAGATTTATTATAAAGAAGCAGCTCAACCAGCCGCAACTCTAATGTGGGACAACCATTCTATGGTTATTGTTCATATTAACAAAAATGTTGTCGTTTTTCCATGGCCCCACTCATAAATTTCCCTCACCACCATTGTTACCCTCAACTTTTTTTGTCACCATCTAAAACTCACTGTTAAACATCATTATCACCACCTATGAAGCTCGAGCTCGAGCGTATGATCACTATCGAGGCTCTAAACCACCATGGAACACCTTTATAAGCTCAGGTGACATCAGGGAACTTGTTTTATAGAAGAAAAAATCCCATGCATGAAGAGGATCTATATCCGACCATTATGAAGGACAGATAGATTAAAGGAGGAATCCTATGTATTTGTTACCATGGTTGTATTATAGATTCACCAAGAGAATATGCTTGCCCCAAAGGCTCAAGGATAGAGGATATACCGAGGGAATACAGAATCATCTACATGATCCTTGGAATATTTTACTGTATTATTATGGATTAAAATGACTATGTGATGTCATAGATGACCACCAAGAAGCACTGGAATTGGATGATGAAATAGTAGATTTTTCGTTCTACCATTGAGAATCGATGGAATATTTCATACAACAACAGTACCATTGAGTTTAAAATTGATCACTACGATGTTAGGACTATGAAGAGGCTTGAGAATAAGATAAAACAATAGAACATGTTATGATACCATAAGGGAATTATAGATAATGAACTACTATTGTGCAATGGTGGATGTAATATTAGAACATGTTGTGCTATCGTGAGGCTAGAATGGTGGATCATGGAATGTGATGGTAGATGATGTTGCTACCATAGATGAAGCACCACTGAAGAAGTATACTAGAAGAATATGTGTTCTGATGTTGAGGAATTCTAGATGAGGAACTACCATTAAGCACTAATAGTGGATGAGGAGTTGAAGTTCTATTGGGAACCAACAGTAGATCAGGATGTGCTACCGTGCAAGATGTACTGCCATTGTGAAGAACAGATTGTTGGGAGGTGGAACCTACACCATTGTCACCATTTTTTTCATGGGCTTAAAAAGTTGAAGAAAATGTGTCGAGACGGTTTTCATTGCACCATAGGCATGATAAATATGGAAGTGTTGATCCTTGAGGGAATTATTCCTTAAAGAGGTTGCATCGTGGTATTTTGAGTTGCACCATGAAGAATGGGTGATGAATCGAGAAGGAATGGTTTGGTTTTGAAGGAAGAAGATCTATTATCACAAATACTACCATCATGATTACTACTATGATGAACAACCATTGAGGAAAGTAAGATGATGCTACCATGAGACTGGTGGTAGATACTGAATGGTATCATAGGAAGTGTTATTATAGTTAAAATAAATGGTAGATATTGTTACAGTCACTATGAAATATGAGTTTGTGCTAAAAATAGGAAACACTTGATATATCTAGATATTTAATGCAATGAATCTTAAAAAAATACATTCAAAGTGGACTAAGATAAAGGAAGATATGAAGGAGGTATGAGTTAGAGAGATAGAAAGGACTCCTCCCTCTATAAATACAAGGCTTGCTTCCACTAAAAAGGGATCAAAGAATTTAAGATTAGAAGAACAAACACAGTTGTTTCTTGATCTATTTTTTCTATTGTATTTGTTTTATTATTTCTTATCATATTGCCTACCCCTATCACTCTAATTACTTATTTTCTAATAGTGGGGTTTAATTATTTAGTGGTTGGGTGAAGGGGAGGTGACCCAGATTTGTGATGCTTAAGTCTAGTTAAATTCATTCAAATAAATTGATATTTTTTCTTTATTTAAATGATTTTCAATTCTAAATTCCATAATTTTGATATGAATATGATTTTGTTTTTATTTAATTATGTATTTTTACTATTTCCTTGATTAAATAAATATTTTCTTCCTCTTCTTGGTTTTTGATCACACTGATAGGTTAATCTATAGCCTATTGGAGAAGTGTTTAGTGATTACTAAACACACAAGGAAGTAACGGTGGCCTAATTTGGATGTTTGGGAATTTCAATACCAGGTTTGGTATTGACTAAGAAATTCAAAGAAGTATCTTCATTACTTTCACACATTGGAAGGATAATAATCTAAGTAAGTAAATTTTGAGGATTATTCTAATTAATCAATTAATAAAAAAATAGATTAATTTCAAAGGGACTATGATATAATTACAAATAGGTAATCCAACCTAAAACCTCAGTCACTTATCTATCTTATTTTTATTCTCAGAACACATGTTCCTTCGCTTGATAGTCCTAGTGATATCATTTATTTAAATTTCTTTTTCACTAGTGAAAACTAGATTAAAACACTGATACCTAGAGACAACTTTGGTCACTACTAATAATACACCCTTAGGAGGAAAATAAATTTCGTTTTCCACACCTCACAATAGATGTGCATCAAAAATTGGCACCATTTCTCGGGAGCTAGTGTTAATCTTACCAAACTTTCATGACTAAGAACTCTAATAAAGGATTATTGCCTTTTGATCTTGATATAGAGAGAACCATGCTGAATAGACTTAGAAACCTGAATAATCTTGAATAAATCAATCTTAAGTACTTTATTGAAACCTCAAGTAATCACTTTGAGCCTTTCATAATGTAAATTAACCCACAACATACCCTAAGAGACTTGCATGCCCCACAATTTTCCCATCAACAAAATCAGTTAATTATGTCTTCTCAACAAAATGGATTTGAATTGTGTGTTAACATGATTCTCGTGTTACCTAAATTTCATGGGATTATAGGTGAAGATCCCAACTATCACATTCAAGAGTTCATCTTTGTATGCTCAAGTTTCAAACTAATAGTAGTAGCTGAGGAATAAGTTAAGTGGAATCTATTCCACTTTTAACTTGAGGGTGTTGTCAAAGAGTAGTTGTACAACCTACAACCTGGAGAGATCCATGGATGGGATGATCTTACAATATGTTTCATGAAAATATTCTTCCTAGCCTCCCAGATCACAACAATAAGAAAGAATATCTATTCCATTCATAAAGAAACTAGAGAAACCCTCTACGGATATTGGAAAAGATTAAAAAAGTTGTGTGCAAGCTATCCTCTTGAAGTTTTGGAAGATTATTACTTCCTAGTCTTTCTCTACCATGGTATTTTGGAAAACTAGATGAACTTATTGGATGTATCATCTATAGGATATTTAATTGATAAGTCACTAATGGAATCTAATATCTTAATCAAGAAGATAACACAGAATTCACAATAGTTTGGAACCATAGGTACAAATACAGTAGGTATTTATGAGGTAAAAATTTATGATTCATCACCTATACTAGAAACCAAGATTAAATAATTAACAATACTAGTAAGATATATAGTTTTGAAACAAGTGAATGAACAACCTTCCCCACTTTAGGTATGTGGTTTGTGTTCATCACCCAATCACTTCACTAATCATTGTGCTGAGATACAGGGTATATAGAAATATGAAACCACATTCAATCCAAGGAAATTTAAAAAAAATAAACCATGGAGAGAAGGGAAATCCAAATAGGGATTTTGATTTCAAAAAAACTAGTCTAAGCCTCCCTTTAATCCCCCTTTCCAGCATAATTATAGAATTCAACCCCTTTTCAACGACCATACAAAAAACCTTACCAAAAAATAGCATATCAACAACCTTATTTTCAATAAAAATCTTATAGAAACCCCTCATTAAGTGCATAACCAGTTGAAAAAAGACAAGGAATAGAGATTGAGGTGCTGAAAAATATAGCAGAATATTTGTCAAATAAATTTGAGAACCTCATGGACATGTTGTCTAAAAACCCAGGAAAAAATTCAGCTCAAACAATCCTAAACCCAAAAGAGAGTGTAAGTATGATAATCACAAGGATTGGAAAGGAGATCTAACCACCAGATCCCAAGGAAGTTCAAACTATATTGGAAGAAGGTAAGCCTGGAAATTCTGGACAAACTTTGAAAGAACAACCCACTCCACCAAAAGAAGAAGAAATAAAGAAGGAAGAAGAAGAACTCAAGACAAGATTTAGGAAGTAAAGACCCAAAAATCCATTACAAAGGTAGCAAAGGGATAATGAGTACATTCCCCTTCCATTCCCTTCCAGATTTAATGAATCAAAGAAAATAGAGGAATAACAACTCTAAAGATAAATCCAAGAGACGTTCCAAAAGGTTGAAATTAACATACCTCTCATATAATCCATCTATAAAATTCCCAAATATACTAAATTTATAAAATATATTTTTACCAAAAAAAATAGGATTGATGGGAATGGGATGATAAACCTAGGTAGCAGTTTTTTATCCATTATTACACTGTCATTTACCAAAAAAATCAATATCTAGGGACATTTTCTATTCCCTGCGTCATTTCTTCTTTAAAATTTTCTGATGATTTGTGCGATCTTAGTGATTCTATTAATTTGGTGATGAATTATGTTTTTATTTGTCTTTGAAAATAGGTGAATTGAATCCTAAGAGAGTGGTGGTCTAACTGGTAAATAAATCCACTATTTTTACAACATGAGTGTTGGAGAATGTACTAATGGGAGTGGAGGGACTAATTTTTCTAATAGTTTTTTATGTACTCACCATGGAGGAAGATAAACCACTAGGCTATTCACCCATCATATTGGGTGGACCATTCTTGAAAATGGACAATATGTTCATCGATTTACATGAACGAACACTTTTAATGAAGCTTGGAGGCATCAAGGTGAACTTCATCATCCTTGACTTCAAGAGGAATCCTTCAAGAAACCATTCCCTCTTTGTAATAACTCGTGAAGAAGGTATTTTTCCCATTGAAGAATCAGGTATGCTTCAATATTTTTTAGCCTTAGTAGATCTCTTTTCTATTGAAAACATTAAGGAAAAAAAGTGAATATTAAAAAATCTAGAAATCCTATTTAAAATTTTTAAGAAGAAATAACCACTTATTTATTTGATAATTTACTAGAAGAGGCTAACGTGATTACATTTACTCAGGAAATTCAAGATTTGGAAATAGGTGATTTGAATTCAATCTCATCTCTAGAGAATACCCCTAATCTAGAATTAAAACCTATCCTATTTAATTTAAAATGTGTTTTATCTTATAGAATAAGAAAACTTTCTAGTAATTATAGTTAACTACCTATCAAAAGGCCAAGAGAAAACTTTAATTGACCTTTTGAAAAGAAACATTAGTCCATAAGGTGGATCCCATGAGACATCCCTGGAATTAATCCCAAGGTTTTTTCCCATATAATATTTCTAGAGTGGTATTCCTGACCTATTAGGCCACCTCAAAAGAGGCTAAACCCCATCATTATGGAAGTAGTTAAAAATAAATAGAGAATTTGTTTTCATACAATATTACTTACCTAATTTCTGAATCACAGTGGTTTATCCTCATCCATTTGGATCCTAATAAAACTGGTTTGATAATTTTGACAAATGAGAATAATAAATTAATCCCTGTGAGAGTTCAGAATAGTTAGTGAGTATGAATTGACTATAGAAAGTTGAATCAAGTCACAAAAAAGGACCAATTTATCATCCCATTCATAGACCAAATTTTAGAAAGGTTAGAAGGTAGGACACATTATTATTTATTAGATGGATTTTCTGGTTATTTCCAGGTACCGATTTCCCCAAAAGACCAAGAGAAGACAACATTCACCTATCCTTTTGGGATTTTTGCTTACAAGAGGATGCCTTTTAGGCTATGAAACACCCCAAGTGCATTTCATAGATGTATGATAAGCATATTATCAGATCATATTAAGGAATTTATAGAGGTATTTCTTGAAAAAATAAATGTTTTTGGAAATTCCTTTGATTGTTTCTTGGGAAATCTAGAAAAGTATTGAGAATATTCATGATAAAAAACATGTTTTTAACTTTGAGAAGTTTAATTTTATGGTTTAAAAAGGAATGGTGTTAAGACATATCATTTCGCAAAAATTCACTGAGGAAAATAAGTCTAAAGTTGAATTGATCAATTATTTTCTATATTCCACTTGTGTAAAACATATTAGATCATTATTAGGACATGTGGGGTTCTATAAAAGGTTTATCTAGGACTTTAATAAGATTTCTCTTCCTTTTTCTATATTTATTTTAAAAGAAGTTGAATTTGACTTTAGTGATTATTTTAGGAATTCATTTGATGATTTGAAGCAGAAACTAATCACCCCACCAATTATGAAACCCCTAGATTTGGAGTGCCCATTTAAAATACTTTGTGATGTATTAAACCAAGTTGTGGGAGAAGTAATTTCCCATAGAATCGAAGGATGAACACAATTCATAACATATGCCTAAAGAACCTCGTATTCCACTCATATCAATTAAACAACTACTAAAAAATAATTCACTTGTATTTGAATTAGATAAATTTAGATCTCATTTACTTGGAACTAAAGTGGTTGTATTTTCTGATCATGTAACGCTTAGGTACTTAATTAAGAAGGATGATACCAATCCATGGTTGGTAAGATGTATACTAATCTTTAAAGAGTTCAACCTAGAGATCAAGGACAATAATGGAGCTGAAAATAAAATGGAATATCACCTTAGCATACTTCCAAACACTACTAAAATATAAATTTTATAACTGAACCCACTCAATTCTCACATATCTATAGAATAACTCTACATCATGGAAGGTGAAGTATCATTTTATGATGACATAGTAAATTATTTGGTCACATATCAAGTACCATCTCACCTTAACTCTCATCAAAATAATAAACTCAAGGATAAAGATAGATTCTATATTTGGGGGTCTATTTATGTGGAAAGTATATAATGATCAATTCATAAGGAGGTGCTTACCAAAAAGTGAAATAGAATTTAAATTTAAATTTTTTTCATACACTTTCTTATGGAGGCCACTTTGTACCTTAAATAACATCTAGAAAAGTCTTGGAATCTGGAATTTATTAGCTAAACTTGTTTAAAGGTTCTCATGAGTATTGTAATAAATGTGAGAAGTTTCAATATTCTGGAAGTATTTTGAAAATATAGGAGATGCCTAAAAACCCATTATTTTTTGTGAAATCTTATAAGTATGGGGTATTTATTTTATGGTACAATTTTCCATATTTTTTGAGAATTTTTACATTTTACTTGTTGTTGATTATGCCTCTAAATGGGTGAAATCTATGTCCACTAAGACTTATGATGCCAAATTTATGTGATTTTTGTCAGGTCTAAATTTTTTTTTCTAGGTTTGGAGTGACAAGGGCCATAATCAGTGACCAAGATACTCATTTTTATAATATAAATATGGAGTATATGTTTAAAAAGTATGGGGTGCATCATAAGACATTTACACCCTACTATCCTTAGACAAATGGCCAGTCTAAGATGTCTAACCGGAAGATTAAAAGTATCTTGTATAAAATGGTTAAACCCAACTGGAAGGATTAAAGATTAAGTCTTGAATCCATTGTATGGGAATACTTGATATCCTACAAGGCACCCATAGTTATGATCCCCTACTGGTTGATTTATAAAAAAAATGTCATCTTCTAGTGGAGTTGGAGCACCAAGCATATTGGGATGTCAAAAGGATAAATTTGGATTTGGTGAGTGATGTAAAAGATAAAACACTTTAGTTACAATATTTGGAAGAAATTATAAGAGAGTATTTTGAAAACTCTAGAATTTACAAAGAGAGAACCCGAGTGGAACATAACAAACTGATTCAACAAAATACCTTTAAACCAGGAGATCAAGTTCTACTCTAAATTTTTGTATTGAAGTTAATGATAAGTAAGATTTTTTCTAGGTGGTAAGGACCTTTTATATTTATTAATTTATATCCCTTTGGTTCCATTCATATTAAGAAATAATAAGAAGGAAACCCATTCACTGTCAATAGGAAAAGGCTGAAAAAGTTCCATGGGAATCTACCTCAAGAAAAAGTTGAGGATCTCACACTTCTCCATCTCATCTACTAATTTATTTTCATGATGTTAGGTTGAACCAACGACATTAACAAAAGGATATTATAGGAAACTGTTGGATTTGGTTCCCTATAACCAACTTATTTTGTACTTTATAACTTATATTCATGATTTTTGAATATCAATAAACTCCTTATCACATCATGATTGTCCTTCTGTGTAACATTTCATGTGATAATGTCTCAAGAGTATCCTTCGCACTAAAAGGTCATAGCAGTTCTCCACTATGATGATAACTTTAAAGTGATATGAAACTATTCTTATATATTTGTATGATATCATTTGAGGGACATAAATGATACAGGCTATCATGGGTGGAGACTTATAGGACTTTGAGGAACCTTCTCATGGTATACGCCCTTGGTGATATCCAATAGGATATTATGAGAATGAGACCCGATAGTAGGAAATAAAAATTTATAAGTGTCGTTGGATGTTCCTATCTGTGAACGTGTGTATTTGTCCTTAAACTTTAAGATTATTATTAATAGATATTATGAGTTTCACACTTATATGTATTGACAAAAATCGTGATGTAAGATGTTCGCAGTGAAGTAGGATATGTTGGATGGGTCATGAGTAATATTTCATTAATGAATAATGTGAGAAAGGATTTATCCCTTATGTTCTTTAATGTAAGATAATATCTCAATCCATTTTATGAAAATGATATAGCCTAAATAAATCCATGGCCATGGTGATCAATAGGCAAGTTCTATTTTCGGAAATTCAAAGAAAGATATATCGAGCATATAGGTTAATGGCACTAACATGAAACTTGCTTGATTAAATATATTGTGATAAAAGGATTATATTACACGGTAAGTGTTCATATGAGGTGACATGTCATTGTGTCATTAACTTCTTTCTCCATGGGTTCCTTGGTGTTTTTCTAGACGCTAACCTTGAACTTTAGGCAAGTTCGCCTAATGCCACTGAGAAAGAGGTCTAAAGAGTCACACACTAAGTGTATCATGTATCTCAGTTAAATAATTTATTATTTAACAAGTTAAATAAATATTATTCTTGGTTTTGGTTTAATAATTATTCATGTATGCTTGATCACATTTATTCTATCACTAGTTATTCGAAAGAATATATTGTGAGCGGAGTAATTAATAAATATTGAGGAGGATTGGCGGACCGAGTTTAATGGTCTAGTGAGAAATAACAATATTGAATATTATTTGATTAAATAATATTTAATTATAACTTGCAGGTTAAGAACATGTCAAGAAATAATAATATTACTGTTATTATTTTACATGGGGGTTTTTCTAGGATTAATAACATAATTAAGGTACTTGTACAAATTATTTATTATTACCCTAGTGAATTAAATGACTGATTATATTATTCTCTTATTACCCAAGTAATAGCCAAGCGATGCATAAGGATCTTGCACAATGAATTGAAGAAAAGATATCAATCCTAGAGAGTTCTTTTCTTCTCCAAGAATTCTCTCAAGAACGAGAGTGATCCTCCTCCACTAGGTCAAGGAGAATGATTTGGAAGAGGTTCTCAAGGATATCAAAGGTGTACATCACAAGCACAAGTATATTCTATGTTAGCACTTGTAGACTCCTTTAGTGACGTTCGGAGAAATGTGGAACACGTGTGGATCACTGCTAAAGGAGATCTTCTCTTGATCTCTACAACATAACGACAGTACACCTAAAGATCTGTAGCTGAATGCATCAATGAAGAAAGAATCACCTTGGAGGTAATTATTTAATTAAATTAAATTAATTATAAACAAAATATGTTGATCCTATCTCTCTTGGTTTGGATTTTCTATTCCTTTGCATTAATCCTTGATTTAATTCCATAGATACTGGCATTCATCGTCGTATTGATCCCAGATTGTTCATTGAATATGGAAAAAAATAAAGTTGGGCATCATCCCTCCTGTTCTTCCACTATACTCGAAACCTAAAAGTGTTATCAGAGAGGGAATATTATTTTTTATAATTATTTAAATAATTCATTTATGATTTATGATTTAATAATTTAGTTTTTCAATTCAAGTTTAATTTTTCTTTTTAATATAAATTATGATATTTTTTCTTCCTATATTTTTTCTCTCAAATCTAACATAAATAATTAATTTTTGGATTAAAATTAAATCGAGGAACTCAACTGGAGGTTCCAAGGGTTCTGTCCAGGTGACATGTCAGTACATGCCATGTAGTCGGATCTATACGTCGTGTAGTTGTGTTCAATGCATCAGGAGTAGTTCAAAAATTACTCAACCTGTGTGCATTAATGACACACGGTGTAGTTAATTATTACACCATGTGTTGACCAGGTGATGTTATTAATATTTTAATAACTTTTTATATACTCCCTTTAATTATTTTATATTAAATGTTCATAATTTGTGTGAAATATTAATGTTTAAATATTAATTATAATTTTTTAGCATTATTTGAATTCATCCAGATTCAAGTCAATTTACTGTTTTAATAATAACTATCAATATACTGATCCAAATTGTGTGGTTATTATTTTTTAGGACTCATTATTCAATTTACCACATATCATTAGAAGGAATCATTGTCCAATTATTCCATTTGAAGGGCCATATGGACCACACAAGAAGGGCCACAAAATCTGTGAAGAAATTGGACCAGCCATGAAAATTGAATTTCTGGGCTCAATTAGGAAGTCAAATTTTCTTTAGTCTCCTCCAATGTTCTAGGAAAAATTCAAGTAGTCATTAAAAAAATTTAAGGCCCAAATCCAAAAACAAAGGGCCCAAATGAAGCTTTGAAGTCCAGCCCATCAATCTAGATGGGAATTAAAATCAGAACACTATTCCTGAATTTCATCCTGATTTACTCATCAAATCAGGCTGGTATGTTTCAATGTGAAATATAAGATATGGGTGGAAACAATTTTAGAATAAATTATTTTTATTTGAGGGCATCTTCCTATTCAAAAACTCATTCACAATTCAGCCTTCAAAAAAGTGTTGATAAAAATGGAGAGGTGAAAACTGTTTAGTAAAATAGCCATATCTTTGGATCAAAAATTCCAATGGCCACCCAATTTTTAGGTATGATAGTAAACATCATTATATAAAACTTGGAATAAGATAATATCTCTATATTCATCTTTCTGGATGGCCAAATTGGAAATGCAAGTGGAAGGGCATATTTGGAATGCAAACAGTCCACCTCCTTGGGCTATAAATACAACCCCCTCTTATCCTTGCATTTGGTTCCAATTTCACAAGATATGAGAATACATTGGAATGACCAAATCTTTAAAAAAATGCTTGTTAGGACCTTCCATACTCAATTTTTCACTTGAGATACCCTTCCTCCTCTCTTTGATTTCATTTACTTTTGTGCTCTTCTTCATTTGTAATTTTGTAAGTGTTGTTTTTGTAATTCTATTTTAATAAAAGTTTCTTCTTAATATTGTCTTTTAATAATCCAAAATATGTTATTAAATATCAATTATCTTAAAATATATTAAATACAGTTGAAACCTCTTCCCTTATTTCACTTTCTCGTCCAATCTAAAGTTTGTTTTTAAATCTCACCATCATTCGTGTGTGTGTGTTCAACGTGCAGCTCTTTTCTTATCACTTTCTTTTACTTATTTTTATAATTCATCATCATAAATATAATAAACCATATTACTAATCATCTTAATTTATTAATAAATCTCTCATTGTGGTCAGTCATTATTTAGAGATATTAAGTGATTGAGAGCTTTTGCTCGATGAGTATTCTTTAATTTAACATTGTGTATGTTGGACTTAACATGTCATGGATTAATGACATATTTTGTTTAACGTATGGATTACATGGATTATTGGAACCATAAATACACTACCACAATCAAGTAATGATTGAGATTAGAATCCTAGTTAAGTTAAGGATTAGATTAAAGTCTTAATACTTGGGAATTCTGATCAACGTCATCTTGTAAAGTGGGTGTTAATTTAATGTAATATAAAGAAAAGTTCAAGGATATCACAAGATTAACTCCCTGATAATGAACTAACCCCAATATTTATTAAATTGTTAAATAAATCAATCATTTCAATTAATCTCTTCAAACAACCCCCCCCCAATCAAAATACAATCAACTAAAAACAATCGACTATTAAAAAGTATCATCACCGAGGATTCGACCTGAGTGCTACTATACACATTAGCAAAGCATCGAAACCTTGAATGGTCGATAGGAGACAACTAGACACGCTTTCAAATGGAATCATTTTTGGGGATGGTTCAATTAAATAGTCATTAGTTTCTGGTAATTGTAATAAAAAAACAAAAAAAACACAAAGAAAAACCCACCTTCTCTTAAAAAACATAAACAAAAAACACACAATAAAAAACCATCTTCCTATTTCTTCCAAAATATCTCTGAATTCCCTTTAGCCTCCTAAACAATAACTTGGACTTGTTTGACCATGAAATTGAGCGAACACTTTTCCAACTTAGGAGGAACATTAGGGATAATCAAATAATTCAAGAACTAGTCCTCATCCAACCAGTTGAATTAGAAATGTCCAATCCTAGGGAACAAACACTTAAAGAACTCACTTCCCCTGATATGAATTAACAAACCCTTGGTATTCAATATCTAAACATAGAGGATGACTTTGAACTCAAATCGGGTTTGATTCATCTTCTTCCTCATTTCCACTGGCTAGCCAATAAGGATCCACATCTCCACCTTAAAGAATTCCAAGTGGTGTGCTCTACCATAAAGCCTCAAGGGGTTTTTGAGGAAAAAATAAAAATCCAAGCATTCCCTTTCTCGCTAGCAGACACTGCTAAGTCACAGCTCTATTACCCCCCTCCTGGTTCCATAAACTCATGGATTGACATGAAGTGAATTTTCTTAGAGAAATTCTTTCCTGATTCTCGTACTGCTTCTATACGAAAGGAAATTAGAGGTATTTGTAAATCCCCCAATTAATCACTTCATCAGTAATGTGAGAGGTTAAAAAAGCTTGTATAAACCTTCCCACACCACCAAATCCCTGACCAACTCTTCATCCAATACTTGTATGAGGGGTTATTGGCTATGGAGATAACCCTCATTAATGCCGCAAGTGGCGGTGCTCTTGTTGATAAAACTCATGCAGCTACAAGAGATCTCATAATCAACATGGATACAAACACACAACAATTCCATACTCGAGCACATGCTCAATTCAAACAATCCCAAGATAGTCAATTGATATAGCTGAACAAGATGATCGAGTGGATGAGTGAACTTACAGGTTGTGTGCAACAACTAGTTGTGGCTTACAAATCCCCAATCTTATCTTCTCCAAAATCAATGTTTCCTGGACCTGTCAAAAACTATGGAATATGTAACTCTTCAGCTCATCCAACAGACACATGCCTACAACTTCAAGATGATCCATCTGATTCATCTGGACCAATGGAGCTCAATACAGCCTATGCTCAGCAGAACACAGACCCTCAACTATCAGTTCAGTTCATTAGAACCTCTAACTAACCTCACTTTGAGTCCTTCTCTTCTTCTTATAACCAAGGATTAAGGTATGGAAACCCTGTCTCTCAATTCCCTCCTCAAAACACAAACTAGCTCCAATATGGTCAAGGTGTTGGTAACTTCTAACAACCTTATCTGTTTGTTCCTCGACTACAAAGGAGAAATCTTCCTCCTTCTCCTCCAGGCTTCCACTATCCTAGTGAGCCTTCTCAATTCTCAAACCAATACAATCGCTTTCCCAAGAACCAAAATAAAGGTAATCCCAATTCAGGACATTCATCTTCTTCCAAACAACCATGGGAAAGTGCAGTGGAAGATCTTGCCTCATTCACCCATTACAACATCAAAAATATTAAAACCCAAATTGGTCAACTTACATCCCACCTGAGCTAGAAATAATAATAAAATTCTTCCCAACTCCCAGCTCAACCATTACCCAACCCCAAGGGTAATGTAATTGAAATTGCACTTAGATCGAGAAAGAAAATTTCTATTCCTAATGATGAGTCATCCAACTCCCCTTTAAATGTTGACCTAGAAAATGAAAATAAAAATAAACTTGAAAAGGATTAAAATCCATTCCCTCACCTTATTCAATTCCACTTAGGAACCCAATTCCTTTTCCTTAATCCATTTCTAAGCCAAATAAGTACTTTGAACTTGATCCTAAAATGCTTGACATGTTTAGACGTGTTGAATTCAATATACCCCTATTAGATGCCATAAAACAAATCCCTAAGTATGCTAAGTTTCTTAAGGAATTGTGTACCCACAAGAGGCAACTTAGGACCCTAGAAAATGTTTCCACCCAGTAGTCTATTCCCATAAAGTGAAAATATCATGGGACCTTTATGGTTTCATGCCAAATTGGGAGTTCCAACTTCGATAATGCACTCATAGACCTAGGAGCCTCAATTAATGTCATACCCAAATCCATCTTCTCTAACCTTGGTCTAGGTCCCTTACATCCAATGAGTGTTTTCATCCAGTTATCCAATCGAAGCACATCTAGTCCTGAGGGAATAATTGAGGATGTCCTTGTCTGAGTCAATGATCTTATCTTCATCATGTTCATCATGTTATAATGAGAGAGGATCTTGTGAAATCTGCACCATGATTAACCAATTCATAAATGGTGAAGTTTATGTGGACCTTTCATTCATAGACTCTATCAATCTAGAGGATATTGAATCCCACATCAACTCTGATCTCCACTGCTTCACATTGAATAGTATCAAGGAAAATGAATCAAAACCAACTAAATTCCCTTCCTCCATTCTTGAGTTGTCTAACCCACAAATGATAGATGATGCTGATCTAAAACCTCTTCCTAAACACCTGAAATATGCATTCCTTTTCCATGATAACTCTTATCCTGTCATTATCTCTGCTTCACTTACTGAAACCGAGGAGTCCAAACTTTTTTAGTTGTTAGAGGAAAACAAAAAGGCCTTAGGATGGACCCTAGATGATATACTATGAATCAACCTTTCCCTTTGCACATCCATCTTGAGGAATCATCCAAACCAATTAGACAACCACAAAGAAGACTCAATCCACTAATACTTGAGGTAGTTAGGAAAGATATCACCAAGCTTCTTCAAGCTGTTATTATCTACCCAATTTCTGATAGTTAATGGGTTAGTCCAGTTCAAGTTGTACCTAATAAAGGTGTGATAACTGTTGTCACAAATGAACATGGGGAGGTAGTCACAACTAGAGTGAAGAACAAATGGCATGTGTGCATCAACTATAGGAAATTGAATGTTGAAACAAGAAAAGATCACTACCCTATTCCATTCCTTGATCAAATGCTAGAACGATTTTCCATAAATTCACACTATTGCTTTCTTGATGGATACACTAGCTACTTCCAAATCCCAATCTCACCTCAGGACCAAAAAAAGATTACTTTCATATGCCCCTTTGGAACATATGCATATAGAATAATTCCTTTTGGCCTTTTTAATGCTCCTACAACATTCTAGAGGTGTACGATGAGTATATTTTTTAAATTCATTGAACACTTCATGGAAGTCTTTATGGATTACTTTACCATTTATGGTGAGTCATTTTAATTGTGCTTACATTCACTCTCTCTAGTCCTTCAAAAGTGTGTTAAGTGTAACCTTGTGTTAAATTTTGAAAAATGTCACTTCATGGTTGCAAATGGGATTGTTCTAGGGAACATAGTTTCAAAAGAGGGTATTGAAGTTGATCCTTCCAAAATTGAAGTGATCCAATCACTTCCTAAACCCACCTCTGTTCGAGACATATGTTCATTCCTTGGTCATGCTGGTTTTTATCGGCAATTCATCCATGACTTTAGTAGTATTTTCCTCCCACTCACTCGGTTGCTCCAAAATGATGTCACTTTCCATTTCGATGAGGTTTTCAAGAGAGCCTTTATTGAGCTCAAAACTACTCTTACATCTACCCCAGTAATCCAACCCCCAGATTGGTCCTTACCCTTTGAGTTGATGTGTGATGCTTCTGATAGATCCGTTGGGGCTGTTCTTGGTCAAATAAGAGAAAAGATTCCTCATGTCATATATTATGCCTCAAAAACATTGGATGAAACTCAATATCACTACACTATCACTAAAAAGGAACTTTTAGCAGTTGTTTTTGACTTAGATAAATTTTGGCCCTATCTCTTAGGTTCCAAAATAATCATCTACACAGATCATTCTGTTATAAATTTCTTACTCAAGAAAATTGATTCCAAACCTAGTCTAATAAGATGGATCCTAATGCTCCAAGAGTTTTACCTTGAAATCAAAGATAGAACAGGAAAAGAAAACCCTGTGGTTGATCACTTGAGTAGAATTTATAATTCTTCTCATTTAGAAATCATTCATCCTAAATTCCCCACTGAGAACCTTTCATATATCACTCTAAAAATACCATGGTATGACCTAATTGCAAATTACTTGGTATCTGGTGTTTTTCCTGAAATTTTTTCAAAAGAACGAAAAATGAAGTTGAAAAGTGATTCAAAATACTATTTTTGGGAAGAAAATAAACTTTAGAAAACTAGGGAAGACATGGTAATTAGAAGATGTGTTGATGAAAATGAACATTCTTCTATCTTAGAATTTTTCCACTCACTTCACGGAGGTGGCCACTTTGGACCACAAAGGACCTCCCAAAAGGTCATAGACTATGGAGTCTTCTAGCCTTTACTCTTCAAGGACTCACATGAGTTTTGTCAATCATGTTCCACTTGCCAAAATTTTGGCATAATTTCAAAGAGAAATGAAATTCCCCAAAATCCTTTAATTTTCTATGAGATCTTCTATGTTTGGGTCATCAATTTCATGGGACCATTCCCCCCTTCCGATGGATTCTCGTACATTCTTCTTGAGGTTGATTATGTTTCTAAGTGGGTCGAGGCCAAACCCACTAGAAAGGATGATTCACGTACTATTAGTGAGTTCCTAAAGACACACATCTTCTACCGATTTGGCACACCATGTGCCTTGATAAGTGACTTAGGAACCCGTTTTTGTAATAGAAACATGGAATATCTTTTGAAAAATAATGGGGTTGTACATAAAACTTCAACTGCATATCACCCCCAAACAAATGGCATGGTTGAAATTTCTAATAGAGAAGTCAAAAGAGTGCTTGAGAGAATTGCTAATCCCACTAGAAAAGATTGTCCTGAAATATTTGGTGAAGCACTTGGGGCTTATCGAACTGCCTATAAAACACCCATTGGGATGTCTCCTTTTAGGATAGTTTTTGGTAAAGCATGTCACTTGCCAGTTGAAATCCAACATAAGTCATTTTAGGCTGTGAAAACTTGTAATTTTTATTTTGAAAAATCTGGTGAAGAAAGATTGTTGCAATTGGCTGAACTAGAGGAGATTCGACTTGATTCCTATGAGAATTCCAATCTTTACAAAGAAAATTCTAAGGTGCTCCATGACAAACACATCCTGAGAAAGGTATTCCATGATGGTGAAAATTTATTTCTCTTCAACTCTCGATTTTGGCTTCACCTAGGTAAGCTTAATTCTCATTGGGAAGGTCCTTTTATTGTTTCTCATGTTTACCCATTTGGTGCAGTGCAAGTCCAAGACCCCTCTTCCAAAAGGACATTCACGGTTAATGGACATCAGTTAAAGTGTCTCCATGAGAGGACACGTATCCCAGGAACCACCTCCACTTCCATCAGATCCATAACTTCCACCGACCCACCATCAGATGGGGACGATGACCCACCAAATCCAAACTAGGGGGCATCTCTTTCCCTTTAACTCTCTCTCTCTATCTCTTCCTCTCTCTCTCCCTATTTATTATTCTTCCCATATCTTTTATTTTTTTACCACTTTCATCATCGCATTTTTTATTTACTCTTTTGTGTGGGTTTTTGTTTATAAAAAAACTAAAAAAACCTAAAAAAATAAAAAAACAATAATAAAAATCACTTAAAAAATATGGAAAAGCAAGAGTCGTGATTACTCACCTTCAAATTTTGAAATTTTTTCTAACCATTTTGGGGAGTCAAAAGACATGGTTTCATCTCAAAAATCTTGTGTTTTCATCATATATTTGGATAAATAATATTATGTCAAAACCAACAAATTTTTAATTCTCAATTTTTTATTTGGAAAATGATTTTCCCCAACCGTGAGGAACAGCATTAGATTTCATGATAAGGCCACCTATGGCCATATTTTCAAAATGTGTGGTTTTTTACCCCCATTTGTGATTCATGAGTTTGTGGACCTTCGAGATTAATTTCCTACTTTGGTGTGCATTAAATTGATAGAGGCATCTTATAAACCTCATATCCAAATAGCCTCTCATTACCCTTATATTAATCCTACTTTTGAAAGCCCCTATGAGCCTATGAAAAACTTTTCTTTGATGAACACATTACAAGACCAATACCTTATCCCACCCAATATCTACATGTATTTTCAGTGCATTATTTATTTAAATTTAAGTGTGGGGAAAGGGATTTCATTTTGGGTGCCCTTTTATTGATTTTCAACATGTTATCATATGATTTAGGGAAAGCATCCATTTTAGTGTGGGGGAGAGGTTGCCATTTAGTGATTTTTGGGAATGTATATATGCTTATGACATATTGTTCAAATTTTATTGACAAGTGTTCAAAAAAATCAAAAAAAAGAACAAAAAAAGAATGGGTTGTATCTTGGGTGGGTCAAAAATCACTATTCCTAAACCTTTGATCTTGTTATAAATATTACAATTAGTGTTATGATGATATCAATCATGGGTTGGTATATGATTGTGAGATCTTTTTCAAGTTCAACTTTCGAAAAAAAATGAAAAAATGAAAAGAAAAAAAAAAGAACACTTGCATTATATATTCTTATGTCATTGGGAGAAGTTTTGTGTTTTGTAAATATTTCATCATCTCATTACCTACAAATTTTCATCCAATTTTGTGTCTTGATTCACACAATTTTTCCCTTTTAAATATGTGTTTCCATTTCTTTCCATGTTTTATTTCAAAAATATTGTGCATTTCTTTTTCCATGTTGGTGTTTTACCCCTCTTTCTACTCTTTTGAATACTAAATTCCTACCATCCTATAGCAATATAAAAACCCCTTCAAAAGAACTCTTGATTCTTGTGCACTTTAGGATAGGGATTGGAAGTTGATAGCTCTTTCAAACTCTAATATTTTCACTTTTGGTTGGTAAAAGAGTGAACCTCCATTAATGAATTTTATCATCTTGAGAAATGTGAGTTTTGAGTGTCCACATTTTCCATTTCTAAATTTGAGCGTGAAAAATAAATTGTTTTTGGAACATTTTTTCTATAATAGTTTGTGGTGGAATTCGATATGGAAGAGTGAAATGATCTAAACCTCCCCTAATTGAGGAAAAAAAAATTAATATTTTTTGGCAAGTGAGAATGATTTTTTAATGTTTTTTATATTTGTTGAACATGAGGACATGCACAAACCTAAGTGTGGGGGAGTTAATGTTATTAATATTTTTATAACTTTATATATACTCTCTTTACTAATTTTATATGAAATTTTCATAATTTGTGTGAAATATTAATGTTTAAATATTAAATATAATTTTTGAGCATTATTTGAATTCATCCACATTCAAGTTATTTAACTTTTTTAATAATAACTATCACTATACTGATCAAAATTGTGTGGTTATTGTTTTTTAGGATTACTTATTCAATTTCCCACATATCATTATGAGGAATAATTGGTCAATTATGCCATTTTAAGGGCCATATGAACCACACAAGAAGGCCCACAAAATCTGTGAAGAAATTGGACCAGCCATGAAGATTGAATTTCTAGGCTCAATCAGGAAGTGAAAATTCCTTTAGTCATCAAATGAAGTCCATCCCAGCATTCTAGATGGGAATTAAAATCGGGACACTATTCATGAATTTTCTCCTGATTTACTCATCAAATCAGGCTTGGATTTTTCAGTGTTAAATATAAGATATGGGAGGCAAACTTGTTAGAATAAATTATTTTTATTTGAGGGCATCTTCCTGTTCAAAAACCCATTCACATTTCAGCCTTTGAAAAAGTATTGATAAAAATGGACAAGTGAAAACTGTTTAGTAAAATAGCCATATCTTTGGCTCCAAAAGTCAAATGTCCACCCAATTTTGAGGGATGGCATTAAACATAAATATATACAACTTGGAAGAATACAATATCTCTATATTCAGTTGTCTGTATGGCCAAATTGGCGATGTAAGTGGAAGGGAAGATTTGGGATGCAAACAGTCCACCTCCTTGGGCTATAAATACAACCCCTCTTATCCTTGAATTTGGTTGAAATTCTATAAGAGAGGAGAATACATTGTAACGACCAAATCTATGAAAAAAGCTTTATAATACCTTCCATACTCAATTTTTCACTTGATATACCCTTCCGCCTCTCTTTGATTTCATTTACTTTTGTGTTCTTCTTCATTTGTAATTTTGTAAGTGTTGTTTTTTAATTCTCTTTTAATGAAAGTTTCTTCTTCATATTGTATTTTAATAATACACCCTATATTATTAAATATTAATTATCTTAAAATAGATTAAATATAGTTAAAACCCCTTCCCTTATTTTTCTTTCTCATTCAATCTAAAGTTTGTTTTTAAATCTCATCATCGTTCGTGTGTGTGTGTTCAATGCGTAACTCTTTTCTTATCCCTTTATTTTCCTTATTTTTATAATTAATAATCATAAATATAATAAACCATATTACTAATCATCTTAATGTCTGAGTAAATCTCTCATTGGGTTGAGTCATTATTTAGAGATGTTAAGCGGTTGAGAGCTTTTGCTCGATGTGTATTCTTTAATTTAACATTGTGTATGTTGGACTTAACATGTCATGGATTAATGAAATGTTTTGTTTAAAGTATGGATTACATGGATTATTGGAACCATAAATACACTACCACAATCAATTACTGATTGAGATTATAATCCTAGTTAAGTTAAGGCTTGGATTAAAACCTTAACACTTGGGATTCCGATCAACATCATCTTGTGAAGTGGGTGTTAATTTAATGCAATATAAAGAAAAGTTAAAAGATATCACAATCTTAACTCCCTAATAATTAACTCATCCCAATCTTTATTAAATTGTTAAATCAATCAATCTTTTCAATTAATCTCTGTAAACAAACCCCCCAATCAAAATAAAATCAACTAAAAACAATCGACTATTAAAAAGTATCATCGCCGAGGATTCGACCCAAGTGTTGCTATACACATTAGAAGAGCATTAGAACCTTGAACGATATATAGGAAAAAATTGGCCACAATTTCACTAGGATAGACTAGTGCACGGTCATCTGGACTACATGTTGTGTGGCCGACTGGACATGGTGTGTAGTCCCTTTCGGGTCAGGGTCGAGCCGTGTATTTTATACATGACCTACCTGACCAGTGACTATGTAACAAGGAGTCAACATGGCATGTGTCTCAATGGACACATTATGTACTCCAAGATTTCTAAAGTAGGCCTCACACACCGAGTCCCTAGGCGTGTACTTCGGATACACAGTGAATAATGTACACATTGTGTAGATCGGATCTACACGCTATGTACTTTTACCAGTTACACAGATTTAAAATTTATTATATTATGGAACCCTTGAGACATTTACTTGCATTTGGGTGTAAAGTTAGGACACACCATGTGACAGGATTTAATATATATATATATATATATGTTTTATTAACATCTATGTAACATTCAAGATCTACATATCATGTATGAGTTGTATTACAGTTATTATTATATGTGCATGTTATATGTCACAAAGAATAAAGTGTATGAAAGTATAATATATGTTGGGTAGGTTTGGACACGTATTCACCAGGTTACCTCCATGGTACAAGTTATGTACACAGTTAATTTTAAATGAATTTATTAATTTGTTTAAAATTATAATGGATGAGAATCTCAAGGAAATTCATAAAAGGTTTAAGATAAAAGTATTGATTAATTAAAGATAATAATTAATCGATTCAAATGTGATTTATCTTAAATAAGAATGATTAAAGAATTGGATACTAGTTTTATTAAATGCATAATTCGTTGCACTCATGTGGATGATCATGAGCTAGACCAAACCTTTGTATGTGATTGGTTTACCTTTTAATTTATTATTAAATTAAATAGTTGGTTTGCATGTCTTCTCTTCTCATTAATATGTAGGGTCTGAGTGCCCATGGTTTCTTTTATGTAAAATCCCTTTTACCCCTCACCTTTTTGTGAGTAAAATCATATGTAATGTATGGAGCTCCCAAGCTAGTGGAGGCGGTTCAAGTTAAGAGTCAAGGCAAAACCAATATAAGGATATACAAAGATGGATAGGTGTAAAGTTGTAAACATGAACCTAATTAGTTCAAGGTGTTTCTCCCCTAGGTCAGTGGTGAGTTTATCAATCGCCAGATAAAATAACCATTAGAACAAGCTCATGATCATACCCTTAATTTTATTTCTGTCATTTTTATGGTTATTTATTATGGATGTTTTCTCACAATCACATAATTAATGAATTAACAAGCATACAAGATGGAACTAAAATAAATTGGATTATGCTTAAATATTATATAATACACTGTTAATCACTTAAGCTTATCCCACTTAATATTAACAATCATGTGAAAAGATAATAAATGGAAATTTAGGCATAAAGGATAAAACCCCTCAATAAAATATTAAGTCGGTATAGACTTCAATTACTTTGGTTAGAATCAAACCATAGTTCAAAGTGCTTGACCATCCAAATTTGGGGTGCTTTTAATTATCGAGAAATTCTAATTTGAGGTTTTGGGTTGACTTGACTTAGTTTACATCAAGGTTTGACTAAAAAAGCATGACTTGGCGTAACTAAGAGGAAAAGGTTGAGGAAATCCAAAATTAATAATTTCAGGATTGGGGACTCCACTCAACGGATCAAGGAGCTATGAGTTAATGCAATTGGCATTTGGAATGCCTACCTAAAACCTTCAATTTTATTAACCAGCCAAAGTTGGGGTAATTTTAAGGGAAATATGGATCCTTACTGCTAGAATGTCCAAGAAATTGGATATTCTGAAGCCAATAGTGAGGGCTATTGGGTTTCGATAAAATAGGGGGAGACTAATGAATATTTATTTATTTATTTGTCTTAATTTTATCAGATAAAGTATTAAAACTCGGTTCATCTTATTTGTAGAAATGAAATTAAAAATGACATCAAACATATCATTGTGATCCATACTTGATAAGAAAAACCTTCTCACTGGCACTAATTTCTAATAGTGGAAAAGGCACCTTCAGGTCATCCTTTGTTGTGAAAGGAAACTATATGTGCTGGAAAAACCTTTACCAGTTTCTCCTGGAAATGAGGTGAGTGAAGAGGAGCTCTCTATGTACGAGAAAAATCGGAATGATGCTATGGATGTTCAGTGCCTTATGCTATCATCCATGACCAATGATATTTTGAAGCAATGTGAGGAAATGGATGGTTCTAACATGATATCTCACCTTCAAGATCTCTACCAATAGAAGGCAATACAAGAGAGGTATGAGATCTCCAATTTTTTATTCACCACTAAGCTTAGAGAGTTTGTGCCAGTTGGGCCACATATATTCAAGCTTATTGGCTAAATTGAGCGTCTGGACATCTTAGGGATTAAATTCTCAGATGAGTTGCATACAAATATCATACTACCATCAATGCCCAAGACCTTCTCTAGTTTTATTTTGAATTATAATATGAGTAATAATGAGAAGAGTCTATCAGAACTTCTTACTTTAATTTTCCAAGTGGATAAGGACATGGTGCATGAAAAACCCATAGTCCTTATGATGAATAGGAAGAGGAAGGACAAGACAAAGGGGACTAAGAATTATAAACAGTCTAAAGCCCCTGAGCACTTTCCAACTTAGAATAATAAGATCCAAAGACAGGGTAAAGAAAATGATGAAGTATGCTTTGCATGTGGAAATTTAGGCCACTGGAATAGGAACTACACCCAAAGGCAAGGGAAATCCAAAGGTGTGTTCATTATCAAGTGAAATCTTTCCATTTCTACATATTGGGTATTAGATATAGCTTGTGGTGATCACATATATATTCAAATGCATGGACCAAGTAGATTTTAGAAAATCACCAGAGGAGAGATGGATCTGTGAGCTGCCAATGCTATGAGGTTGGCTGCTCTTTCCATTGGTGACTAACACCTCACAATACCAATGAGAATGATCTTGGTTTTACATGGCTGTTATTATGCACCTAGTGTTACCAAAAACATAATTTTTGCATCAAGTTTGGATATATATGGGTTTATTTTCAAATTCAAAAATAAAAGTTTTTTATTTTATAAGGACAACATATGTTATGGTACGGAACATTTAAATAATGGTATGTATGTATTAAATTACAAAAATCAAGTGTTGGAAATCGATAATGATTCAATTTCACATGAATCATATAAAACCCAGTTGTGGCATCACCATCTTGATCATTTAAATGAGAAGCACTTGACAAAGCTCAGTCAAGGTGGTTATTTAGACTCTTCTGAGCTAAAACCACTTGATATATTTCATGCTTGTTTATAATGGAAAATGACTAAACTACCATTTGGTGGACAGGGTGAAAGGGCCATAGATCTTCTAAGATTGGTACACACTGATGTGTATGGACCATTTCCAGTGGATTATAGAGGTGGATATTCTTACTTCATAACTTTTATTGATGACTTGAGTATATATGTCTATATTTACTTGATGAGGTATAAGTCTAAGTCCTTTAAGAAATTCAAGGAATTAAATAATGAAGTAGAGAATCATCTTGGTAAGAAGATAAAGAAGCTTAGATTGGATTGAGGTGGAGAATATCTTAACCAAGAGTTCGTCAACTTTTTACGGGAGTTTGGGATTATATCTCAACTCACTCCATCTTATAAACCACACTGGAATGGTGTTAGTGAAAGGAGGAATTGTACCTTGTTGGACATGGTAAGGTTGATGATGAGTCATGTAGATATTCCATTATCCTTTTGGGGATATGCATTACAAACTGTGGCATACACATTAAACTGAATACCAACTAATGCGGAAAATGGAATTTCCTTAGAGATATAGAGTGGAAAGAAACTTGTTTTATCACATACACGTGTATGGGGATACAATGCATTTGTTAAGGATTTATCAGGTAATAAAATAGCACCTCGGGGCACAAAGTGTATCTTTATAGGGCATCCCAATGTAACAAAAGGATACTGCCTATACAACCCATTAGACAAGAAAGTGATTGTTTCTAGACAATCCATATTTCTTGATAGGGAACACATCCTCAAAAAGGATAGTGGGAGAAAGATTAACATTGATGAAGTTGATGTTCAAGATACATAGGAGTTGGTAGAGGAACAAGTTCCACAGGTTCCCATGGAAGAAGTGGTTCCTAAAACACAAGTACTGTGTAGGATTGTATGAGAGGTAAGGGAAACAAAGAGATATAGTTTTCCTATCATCGAGGATGGTGACTCATTATTGTTGGACAATGATGAACCTATCTCCTATAAGGAGGAAGTAGAGAGCTCAGAAGATGAAAGATGGCTAGAAGCTATGAATTTTGAGATGGATTCCATGTATCAGAACCAAGTTTGGGTTCTAGTCAATGTGCCAGTTGATGTAAAGACTATTGGGTGTAAATGGGTATTCAAGAGAAAAGTTGAAATGGAAGGTAAAGTAAGTACCTATAAAGAAATTCTAGTGGCTAAAGGGTTTAAACAATGTAAATTAATTGACTATGATGAAACATTTTCACCAATTTCCATGTTTAAATCCATCATAATTATATTTACCATAGAAGATTACCATTACTATGAGATTTGATATATGGATATCAAAACTGCACTGCTTAACAGGAACCTTCAGGAAGATGTCTATATGAAACAACTAGAAGGGTTTGTGACACCAGGTAATTCTAAAAGGATTTTCAAGTTGCATAGATCCATTTATGGATTGAAGAAAGCATCTGGGTCATGGAACATTTGATTTTATGAATCCATAAAAGAATTTGGTTTCATTAAAAACGAATGTGAGTCGTGTGTTTACAAAAGTTTTAGTGGGAATATAGTCATTATCTTATTAGTATATATTGAAGATATATTAATTATTGGAAATGACATACCAGTTTTATAATCTATTAAGTACTGGTTAGACAAGTACTTCTCCATGAAGGACTTAGGTGAAGAAAACTGCATTCTAGGGATCAAGATCATTTGTGATAGATCTAAGAGGATTCTTGGACTAATCCAAAGTACATATATTGACCATATACTAAAGACATTTAGTATGAAACAATCCAAGAGGGGATTCATTCCAGTGTCACATGGTTTATATCTTTCTAAAAAAATGTGTCCCCAGACACAACATGAGAAAGATAGAGTGAGTAAGATCCCATATGATTTGGCGATAGAATAAATAATGTATTCCATGTTATGTACTAGACTTGATGTTTCCTATGCATTGAGAATGGTAGTTAGATATCAAAAAGATCCAGGAGAACACCATTGGACTAGTGTTAATATTATCCTTAAGTATCTGAGAAGAACTAAAGATATGTTCCTGGTGTATGGAGGAGACGACGAGCTTATCATCAGAGGTTATGCTGATACTGGTTTTCAGAAAGATCAGAATGATCTGAAGTCACAATCAGGATATCTTTTCTATCTCAACTAGGGGTGTAATTAAGTCGAGTCAAGTTAAGTATCTCAATACTTGATATCGAGCTTAGTACTTGAACTTGGTGCTCGAGCTCGTCTCATTGCTCGATCGAGTATTGATTTTCTAGCTCGATCTCAATCTCGATCTTGACTTGGGCTCGATCGAGCACTCGATTAGGCTTGACTTGGTTCGATTATGATAATTTTTTATAATTTTAATTACAAAATATATCTCAAATTTGAGCTCGAACTCAAATTTTTTACTCAAGATCAAAAGCTCGAGCTCAAAATTAAATACATATATATTAAATAAAAATAATATATTAAAAAATTATATTATCAATTAGGCATATGAGATACTCGATTATATTATTATAATACTCAAACTCAGCTCGATTTAATACTCGAGTAGCTCGAGATCAAGCTCAACTCAAAAAAAAACCGAGTTGAGTTAGAGTATCCATCAATCCAAGCCCGAGTAACTTGCGAGTACTCGATCTTGTTTACAGCCCTAGTCTCAAAGGAGGAACTGTGAGCTGGAAGAGTTCAAAGCATCCAGTTGTAGCTGATTCTACAGTGGATTCTGAGTACATAGCAGCTTCTGATGCATCCAAGGAAGTCATCTCAGTTTAGAACTTTGTCTGGGAGATTGATGTGGTACCTATTTGTAAATAACATATCACTTTGTATTGTGATAATACTATAGTGATGGCTCTTGAAAAAGAGTCAAGGTCACATCAACGAAAAAATCATATACTCTAGAAGTATCACCTCTTGATGGATTTTTATCAAAGGGGGGAAATTGTAGTGATTAGAGTATACATGGAAGAGAACTTGGTGGACCCCTTGACTAAAGGCCTATCTTAGCATAAGAATGAGTATCGTGTAAGATCTAGTGGACTAAAGGTCATTAGTAGTTGGCTCTAGTGAAAGTGGGAGTTTGTTGGAGTTGGTTCCCTAAAACCAACTTCTTTTGTACTTTATAACTTATATTCATAGTTTTTGAATATCAATAAACTTCTTATCACGTCATGATTATTCTTCTGCGTAACATTACATGTGATAATGTCCCAAGAGTTGTTTTCGCACTAAAAGGTCATAGTATTTCCCTACTATGATGAGAATTAGGAAGTGTTATGACACTATTCTTAGATATGTGTTCTATATCTAGATGATATCATTTGAGGGACACAAACTATATAGGATATCATGGGTGGATACTCATAGGACTTTGAGGAACCTTCTCATGGTGTACACCCTTGGTGATATCTAGTAGGATATTATGAGAATGAGACTTGACGGTAGGAAATCCACATTTATAAGTGTCATTGGATGTTCCTATATATGGATTTTTGTATTGGTCCTTAAACTTTAATATTATTATTAATGGATATTATGAGTCGCGCACTTAGATGTATTGATGAAAACCATGATGATATATGTTCGTGATGAAGTAGGATATGTTGGGTGTGTCATGAGTAATATTGCATTAATGAATAATGTGAGAAAGGATTTATCCCTTCTATTATTTAATGGAAAACAATATCTCAGGTTCTTTTATGGAAATGATATAGCCTGAATAAATCCATGGCCATGGTGATCAATAGGTAAGTTATATTTCTGGAAAGTTAAAGAAAGAGATATCGAGCATATAGGTTGATGGAACTAGCATGCAACTTTCTCAATTAGAGATATTATGATAAAAGGATTATATTATATGGTAAGTGTTCGTATGAGGTGACATGTCATTATGAAATTAACTTTTTTCTCTATGGGTGCCTTAGTGTGTTGCTAGATGTTAACCTTGGACTTTAGGAAGGTTCGCCTAATGCTACTAAGAAAGTGGCATAGAGGGTCACACACTAAGTGTATCCAGTATCTCAATTAAATAATCTATTATTTAAAAAGTTGAAAAAATATTATTCTCAGTCACGGTTTAATAATTATTCATGTATGTCTGTTTGCATTTATTCCATCACTAGTTATTCAAGAGAATATATTATGAGAAGAATAATTAATAAATATTGAGGAGGATTGACGGACCGATTTTAATGGTCTAGTGAGAAATAATAATATTGAATATTATTTTATTAAATAATATTTAATTATAACTTGAAGGTTAAGCACATGTCAAGAAATAATAATATTATTGTTATTATTTGACATGGGGGTTTCTCTAAGATTAATAAAATAATTAAGGAACTTGTGAAAATTATTTATTATTACCTTATTGAATTAAATGCTTGGTTGTATTATTCTCGTATTAGCCAAGCTCTAGCCAAGCAATGCCTAAGGTTTGTGCACAACAAATTGGAGAAAAACTCTTAAGCCTATAGAGTTCTTTTCTTCTCCAAGAATTATCTCAAGAACGAAAGTGATCCTCCTCCACCGGATCAAGGAGAATGCTTTGAAATCAGTTCTCAAGTCGATCAAAGGCGGACATTGCAAGCATAAGGATCTTTCATGCTAGCACCTGGAGACTCCTTCAAAGATGTCTGAAGATATGTGTAATACATGTGGATCACCGCTAGAGGAGATCTACTCTTGATATCTATAACGCAATGATGGTACACCTGCAGATCTGTGGTCGAACGCATCAACAAAGAAAGAATCACCTTGGAGGTAATTATTTAATTAAATTAAATTAATTATAAACAAAATATGTTGATACTATCTCTCTTGGTTCCAGGTTTCTATTCATTTGTCTCAATCCTTGATTCAATTCTGTGGATATTGGCGTTCATCGTCATATTGATCCTAGATTGTTCATTGAATATGGAAAAAATTAAAGTTGGGAACCATCCCTCCCGTGATTCTGTTGCACCCAGAACCTACAGAAACAACCTAATATTTATTTTTTTCTTAAGATTTAGGAGTTTAGGATAAAGTCACCTCTTCCCTTCACCCCTTTTGAGCTTTAATGATATGATCTCTCACTGGTATGAGTTTTTTTCTTTCTACAGGAACATCGTGGAAGGAAATCATTAGACAACCACAAAAAAATGAGAATATAATGGAGAAAAAAAGTTACATGAGAACAAGGAGTTCATTCTTTCATTCTGTATGTTTAAAACTCCCTACATTTGTCTTAGATTCTATTTTGAGCTGAAAATTCCAGTGGCTGTGTAAAACTGAAATTTTCATGCCTGTAATTAGAATTTATGCTTTACTTGAATTATTTAAGAGACATGAGTTTCTTAGGAACCCTATGATGCCATGTTTTAGATTTATATGATAATGAGATTAAATGATTAAAATGGAAAATTTAATGATTAAAGTGAATTATAGATATTGAAATGATGACTCATGATTTGAGGGAATTGGTTGATTCATGTAAATGAAATTTCCTTATCATTTTTTCGCACTTTGAATTTTTGAAATTCATATAGAATGATTTATTATTATTATTCATTCCATGAGTAATTTTATAATTTTATATGTCCATTCCAATGATTATTTTTAGACCAGATACTTTCTATTTTATCTTGATCATATTTCTTGAGTGATCTTAGGACATGTAATCTTATAGAACTTGCATTGGAACTTGTCAAAGCTATGACTTTTCAATACTACATTTAACATGATTGAGGTATTTTTATTGATAATACCATATCCTTGATACCACTTTATATGTTTACCCTTGTTTATCTATTAATATCATTAATGACCTTGATAGGAATGATCCATATTTCAATCCATTTTTATCCATTCCTACCCTCCTCTTAGTATTTTTCATGATATTTTAAAGTTGAAGTGTGGGGGTGAGTGAAGTCATGGGGTAAGGATGAACTATATTGTAAGGAAAAAGCATGGGGTGTTACTTTGTGTTTTTATAAAGGTTTATTGATTTTAATATTATACTTTATTATTTTACCTTCTTGAAAAAAAGGTTATGGCTTGGAAGAATAAAAAACACCATCACTAGACTGATGATTTTTATTATACATGGTTAGGTGGTGAATGTGAGGTTTATTCCAAGCATGATTTTATAAAAAGTAAAAAAAAAATATGAAAAAGTATTTTGAGGAAAAAAAGAGAAAAAATAGATGGAAATTCAAGGAGCAATTTATGCATTATGATTTCATATTTCATGGCATAACTTTGAGCTTGAGAAGTGGGAGTTGGAACTTTAAAGGGGAGGATTCCAGTGAGATTTAACTTTTTGATATCATTCTTTATACTTTAAAGATAGCCTCCTCTTTGATCCTTAATGATTTTCACATAAAATCCTACCAACCTTAATCCTTAGATAAATTAGACCCTAAATTTCAAATACCTCACTATTTCATGTGCCTTTTTTCTTTACAAAGTGGAGAAAATAGTTCCTTTTCAAGCTTATGGAAAAAGAGCGTGTTCTCATGATATTAACATAACTCTACTTGAATTTCTATCATGAGTGATGAGTGAAAATATTCAAAAAGAGAGGTAGATCATGACTTGTCATGTTTAATAATAATAAATTGAGAAGCTTGAATGAATGAAAGGAAAATTTCCACCATTTTCAAAAGGGGAAAAGTAAAATAGTTGGTTGGTTATTTCTTTAAAATTTGTGAAATTGAATTGATGTTTTATGTGGAACTAGAAAATTTGGTTTTACATTGATAATTATTTGATTTTAATGATTTTGAATTTAAATAATGGAAACATTGGTGCCCTCTTTTATTTAATGTTGATATTTAATGCTTGAGGACAATCATGGTTTAAGTGTGGGGTTATTTGATGCACACATATTTTCATGCATAATTTTAAACATATTATAAGGATTTTTAATTGATTCTAATGAATATTACTATAAATTAAATGTTTTACTAAAATATGGGGAATTGAAATTGAAACATTAAAATGGATTGAAATGAATAAAAATATGTTTTTTAAAATGTTTAACTTTATTTATGAATTTTGGTTAGAATTTTAATAATGGTTTTTAAACATTTTTATGTAAAAAGTAGGCCAACTTAGCTGGCCCTAAACCAACAAATCTCCAAGCTACTTAGTTATCCCTCAAAAGGGTTGGTTGGATAAGGAGGCCCCATGGGAAGTTCTACCTATCAACATGTGTAGAGAGAGATTCCCCTGGAGGATCTCATATAGTGTTTGGGAAAATGTCCATATAGTCCACACATGGTGGCATGGACCATATCGTGTGTGAAAGTGTATCAGGAGCCCATCCCCAGAGTAGGATTTTGAGTCATAGATGCCATGTGATTTTTTATAAATAAGTGGCTCGACCATCTACAACTCCGATGTGGGACAACCATTCTGCGGGTGTTGTTCATCTTAAAAAAACACTGTCATTCTGCCATGTCTCTGCTCGACCTCACTCTGAAATTTCCTTCGCTTGTGATTTTTCCCTCGACTTCGTCATCCACCATCTGAAACTCATCAAGAAACATATTTTCCACCACCTACGAAGCTTGATCTTAATCGTATAATCACTTCTGAGGTTCCGAACCACCATGGAACACCTTTGGAAGCTAAAGAGATGTCAAGAAACTTGTTTTTAAGAAGAAAAAAATCACATTCATGAAGAGGGTATCTATTAGGAAACTATGAAGGTTGTATGGATTAGAGGGATCCTATGTCTTTATTACCATGGTTGTGTTACAGATTCACTAAAAGAATATGCCTTCACCGAAGGCCTGAGGATGGAGGCTACACTGAGGGAATACAGAATTGGCTACTTGAGCCTTGGAAGATTATGTTGTGTGTGTATGGAGTGAAATGACTATGTGATTCCATGGGCGACCACCAAAATTCACTAGCGGTGGATGATGAAATGGTAGATGTTGTGTTCTACCATTGAGAATCGATGGAAGATTTCATATAATAGTAATACTGTTATGGTCACAATTGATCACTGTGATGGTGGGATTGTGAAGAGCCCTGGGTAGAAGATAGAATGGTAGCACATGGTGTGCTACTAGAAGGGAATGGTATATAATGAACTACCATTGTGAAATGGTATATGGAACGGTAGCACATGTTGTACTATCGTGAGGCTAGAATAGTGGATCGTGGCATGTGACGATAGATGATGATGTTACTGTAGATAAAACACTATTGAAGAAGAACACTGGTGGTAAATGTGTTCTAATGTTTAGTAATGGTGGATGAGGAACTAATATTGAGCATTGATGGTGGATGAGGAGCAAAAGTTCCATTGGGCATCAACGGTGTATCATGATTTTCTACCATGTACAATGTATCGCTACTATGAAAAGGCATATCATCAGGAGGAGGGATATGTTCCATTTTCACCATTATTTTTCCATGGGCTTGTAAAGTTGAATAAAAGGTGTCGAGGTGGTTTTCACTACACCATAGGCATGCCAAAAATGGAATTGTCGGGTCTTTAGGAAATTATTCCTTGAAGAGGCTACACTGTGGCATTTTAAGTTGTACCATGAAGAATGGGTGTTGATCCAAGGAGGAATTGTTTGGTTTTAAAGGAAGAAGAGATATTGTCACACATACTACCATCATGAGTATTACCATGATGATCTATCATTGAGTAACGGTAAATGTTGTTATCATGAGACTGATGGTAGATACTAAATGGTAGCATAGGGAGTGCTACTGTAGTGAAAAGTAATGGTAGATTTTGTTATCATCACTATGGAATATGAGCCTACGCTAAAAATAGGAAACACCTGATATATTTGGAGATTTAATGTAGTGAATCTTAAAAAATATTCATTCAAATTGGACCAAGATAAAGGAATATATGAAGGATATATGAACAAGATAGATATAAGGGACTCCTCCCTTTATAAATACAAGGCTTGTTGCCACTAAAAAAGGATCAAAGAATCGAAAGTTGGGAGAACAACCACTACTGTTTCTTGCTCTATTTTTTCTATTTCATTTATTTTATTATGTTTTTACTATGATGTTTACCCCTATCACTCCCATCCCTTATTTTCTAATATATGGTTATAATTATTAAGTGGTTGGGTGAAGGGGAGGTGACCCTAATTTGTGGTGCTTGAGTCTAGTTAAATTCATTCAAATACATTAATCCGTTTTCTTTATCTAAATGGGTTTCAATTATAAATTTCTGAATTTTTATATGAATATGATTTTATTTTTATTTAATTATGTATTTTTATTATTAATTTGATTAAATAAATATTTCCTCCCTCTTCTTGGTTTTTTATCACACCGATTGGTTGATCTAGAATCAAGTGGAGAAGTGTTTATTGATTGCTAAATATGTGAGGAAGTAACAGTGGTATAATTTGTATGCTTGGTAATTTCAATACTAGATTTGGTATTGCCTAATAAATTCAAAGAAGGATCATTGTTACTTTCACAAATTGGAAGGAGAATAATCTAAGAATGGAAATTATGCGGATCATTCTCATTAACATCAAACTTGATCAAGGGTGAAAAAAGAAAGACGGTTGTTAGTCCTTTCATTTAATCAATTAATAAAAGCAATAGATTAATTTTAAAGGGACTATGATAGCATTGCAAATAGGGAATCCAACCTAAAACCCCAATCACTTATCTCTCTTATTTTGATTCTCAAAACACATGTTCCTTTTCTTGATAGTCCCAGTGATCTCATTCATTTAAATTGATTTTTCAATCATAATAACTAGATTAAAACACTGATCCCTAAAGAAAAATTTAGTCACTACTACTAGTACACCCTTAGGGGGGAATAAATAGATTTTACCACACCCCATGGCAGGTGTGCATCAAACTTACCAGAGACATTAGAGTTACTAATTTTTATGACAATTTATTGTCATTTCATTACTATAAAAACATAATAATGAAAAATAAATTAATTGGATAATATTCTTAAGATCATATAATTTATAAAATCATTGTTAATATAATTGTATTAATATGTTAAAATTCAACAAAATTGGGATATGAACCCCACAAAATCATCATTGTTTTCCTAGAACGATGTAATCGCAATCATTTTAGGGAAGGAACATCTCAGGTTTGTATAGGGGATGGGTTGCAGGCTTACTTCATCAAATATCTTTGGTAGGTCATTTTCATCCTTTACTACTACCCCATCTATGGGAGGTTCAAGTAGTGTCATTGATCAGGAAGTGCAGAGGGAAATTTTGTGGTGGGAATAAAAGGTAAAAGAATATAACTCATATAAAAAACATAGGATCAATGGTAATTGGAAATGTAAAATGCCTTAGTTTTTGTTTTCTATAGGATGATGAGTATAACTCTCAAGGAAATTGTTATTATTATAGCTCATCCTGTAGAGGTAAATTTTAAACTTAATCCATGACATGTCTAAATGACTATTTGATTTATTTTTGTGATAATATTGTATCATGTTGGGGTATTTTCTATGATAGGTAATGTGAGATGAGTGTTAAATTTGAATTACATTAGTGTGTATTTGTGATTGAATATTTTTTTGCTTATATTTTTATTTATTCGATATGAAGAAAAATAAGAAGAATAATAAAAGTTAAAAAACTATAAATAAACATTGAATAACTATGTTTCGCCTCTCCCTAAGCCTCCATCATGGTCTCCACCCAAATACAAGTTCAACTATACTCATTGGTTGGCCCCCACCTGTCCCCTGGTAGATTAATAGGCAAATCCCTGGGTAAATGAAGTGGTTGGGGGTTAACTGAGAATTAGGTGTAGAAAGCATGATTAGGATGCATGGTTAGGGTGACCATGCATCTAACCGTGCATTTTCTACAAGTCAAAAATATGGCATGCATGATTAGTGAACATGGTTAGAGAGACTATGTGTCTAACCATGTGTGGTCTTCTAAGGGATTGCATAGTTTCCTAGGCTCTTCTACTAATCGTGCATCACTAAAATGAAGCCTGAACATTGACAAATGTGATCCAAACCACCCAAATAATGTATATTGTAATGAACTAGCTCAAGTTAACCCAACATATCACTCGAACCTGCAAGACACTAGGCTTAAAGGGAATTCCTGATCCCCATGGGTTGGAAACTAGAACCTGCATATCAAAAATACACATGTAGGAATAATTTCACCCTTATAGAATAGTACTAAGAAGTAACAAAAACTACTAAAAATTTGGCATGACCTATCTTGATACTAGTCATCCATGTAAATTTAATAATTAGGTACAAATAAATAAATCAACCAAATAGGGGATAACAAAATAAACATCCATCCAATAACATTCAACTTGATCACTAAATAAAATACTTAGTGAAAGCGGATACAACAAGTGCAGACAATAAAACATCTCAGGCCAAAATAACTGATATTGCATCCCATGAGTAAAATGAAACCCAAATAGCTCCAAAAAGTCATTCACATGACCCATGGTCACTCACCATGTATGCAATTTCCATAAATGGAACAAAGCATATCACATTGAATGGAATCAATACCTAAGCACCTAAGATAAAAAATGAGAGTTGTGTATACATTCACTCACCGGTGTATATGAAAGGTGTGAGCCAAACATGTCCAATAGGATTACACCAAAGGGTATATGTAGTTCCTTTCATAATACATTCCATAAATTCTAGTTTGAATATATTTTATAAAAAATAGGGTTTTTACATAAGCAAGCATAAGAAAAAAAGTTTCATACTTTATCTCTTTCTTTTCCAAAACCAAGGTAAAACCATTGGAACACAAGTGAGGATCCTATATCCTAAAACCACAATTTTAAACCCAAATAATAAATCAAATCCTTCCATAAAAAACTCTTTCAAATAACAAAAGATTTTAAAATTCATGATCAAAACCAATCCTTTTTTCTTCCTCTTTTCAAAATCTTTCTTAAAATCCAATCTTTTAAATTAAACATCAGTCCATTATTTAAACCCACACACTCCAAACCATTTTTGTAATTAGTTTTAAAAGTCAACCAAAACTAAAAGAAAGAAAATATAATCATAAACATACACCAAGATATCAATAGAGCATAATAAAAGAACAACAACCAAACCATGGTGCCATATAACCAATCATGGGCTACGAAATAAAAACAATGAATATAATGGGACCCTATAAAGAATCCTTGATAGGAACTAAGAATCATGGGTGACTCCCTAGGACTCAAGAAACATGATCCTAAACTTAGAGACTCAGAACCCTAGGTTAACCCTAAAGAACATGTCTATTGTTCTGGTAGTCTAATAAATTATATGAGACACATAATCCATCCCAGGAGTGCTCAGCTACCACAGTCTATAATCCATCCTGAGAGCACTTAGCTTCTTAGGGACATAATCTTCTATATAGATCACAATATAAATTGGGGAACTAGTCAGTTTTTAGACTAAATAGTGTTGCACTCATCTAGTTCATCTGCTAATTTCTTAAGATTCCCATGACATCAATAAATTAGAAGTGATAAATCAAACAAATCAAAGGTTAAATGATAAAACAAAATAATAAACCTCACCTCACCACTAATAAAAATGCATAGAACAACCTATTTTCACATCCACACACAAAGAAACAAATTATAACATTCCCTATAGGATCTCAAACCAAATCGAACACAATAAATACAAGGGGATCAATTGAGGGTCACACATTATTTTTAAAGAACACTTTTATAAATTACCAATAAGGCCTTCCAAAACAAGCTTGGGATGCTTAGTTAATTTACATTTATTGAAGCCTCATTTCAAAACATTATTTAGAACTAAATCATGGAAACATTCTTTGAAATCCATTTGGAAATTCAACCTCCTACTTTAACCCACTCTAAAACCACCACATGACTATGAAGACTTAAAAACAATTTCACATGGAAAAAGAACACTCCATTTTATAAATGATTTCTTTAAAAAATTGAACATTCTCTTTAAAATACAAACTGGTGTCAAACACCCTTTTAAAACACTTAAATTCCTTTGAAAGGGGTAATAGGTTATTTTCACAAACATTTGGCATGCAAAAAATTACATGTCAGGTAAAGAAACCATTTGAAAATAACTTTTCTAACACATCATATTTAACTCATATAGATGTACTTTGGAAAGAAAAATATTTTAAAAAATTCAAGCATCTCATGGAATATGTTATAAAGGAATGACATAGAAATACCTACCTCATTCAAGTAGAAATAAGTTACAACATGTCGCCTTCGACGGAATGCATCCAACCAAGCATAAAAATGACTCCTCCTAGCCCTACACATCAAAATTACCATCATTAAACTCATTACAAACCCTAAACCCAACCCACACAGTGGTTAGGTCTCATGGGAGAAATAAATTTGAGGGAAAAGGGTAGAGGGAGGAGGGATCATGAGAAAATATTGTGATTACATGAAAAAATATGCTTGAAAATGAAGGAGGGAGGCTTAAAATCAAAAGGGAGTGGGAGGAGGAGCTCACCATGCATGCACCCCTGGTTGGACGAATGAGTAGGTGAGGAAAAGGGAGGCCAAATGTCTTAAAACCCAATAGGGGAAAAACCAAAAATTTACTTTTAAGTCACTGTTAGAAAAACATAAATTAGCAACATTTTTTTTTGCATTAGAAACGTTTATAAATATAACTAATTCATTTACCAATGTTTTTGAGAAATGTCGGTAAATCACACCCCATTTACCGATGTTTTTAAAAAATGTCATTATTTTTTTTTTGAAATTAATATTTTGTTTGACCCTATTTTTTACAATAAAAAAATTATTTTTTTTAAGGCTTGACCCCAACCTGCACTCCACCCCCCTACACCTACACGGCATGGGACCTTGCACATCTTCCTCAGCATGCCCACCTAGTGGAGGCAACGACTGAAAACACACACACGAGACCCTACACGGTCAGGAAAGGCACCCCCCCAAGCTGAAATTCAGATTCTTCCACGAATCGACCACAGTATCTCCCGCCTTAATATCAAATGTGGGACCAACTCACTTATGCTAGTTGTGAGAATAATATTGTATTATTTTATATTTATATATATATAAATAGATTTCAATATCTAAAAATTCAATATCACATATATATATTAATATGTGTGTGTGTGTGTTTATATTTTATATATTATATTTTATGTTTATATATATTTATATATGTTTATATTATATCATATGTGTGTGTGTGTTTATATTTTATATTTTATAATATACATGTTTATATTTTATATTTATATATATGTTTATATTATATATCTGTGTGTGTTTATATATATATTTTTATATTTTATATATATTATATGTTTATATTGATATGTATATATATATGTTTATATTTTATATATATGTGTGTGTGTTTATATGTGTGTGTGTGTGTGTTTATATATGTAAATATATATATATTTATATATATGTGTTTGTGTTTATATATATATATATATATATATATATATTTCTATCAATGTAGGGAAATGAACTATATATATATATATATTTAGCGATGTTTCCTTAAAAACGTCATTAAACTTAAAATTAACAACATTTTTAAAAAATGTCGTTAAATTCCAATTTTTTTGTAGTGAGTGAATTTAGGTAGATCGCACAACTAGGTCGCATAGTTACCCAAATTGTGTGTCAACAGTGCAGGTGTCATTCGATAGAACCGCCACACTTGCATGATTTGGACGTGCAATTTTCTCTAATGGTGCGCCAACCGTGCGGGTCAACCCCACACACAAAATTGGGGTGCACAGTTTTTTGAAGACTCTGTACAATTTGATGAATCGTGAACCAATCATGCAAAACTCCTCTATTAAAAATTGCAACACTATGCACAGTTTACTCACATGATTTCCCCTAATCGTGCATCAACTGCATGTCAGAGGAAAAAACTTAAAAAATCAAATTTTCAAACCTAAAACATCCAATGATTTAAATTTCCCCAAAATAACACAAGATACACCGCAAACAGTGACATGGGGATGTTGCATGTATGCCAATGGGGTCCCTTATTGTTGAAGAAACACCACCTATTTGGGGGCTTAAAAGTATAAAGAGTGAAATGGTGAATAAAACCACCCATTTTTACAACTTTTGGTTGAAACTGGAATGATCCCGCTGATTTGAAACATGTTCATCCATTAAGGCATGTTTGGTTTGAATTAAAATAAAATTATGATTTTTTGCTCATTTTATAGTGAAACATCGAGATTTGGGGTGTAATTAATGATAATAAGTTGGAATTGGGATAGATTTGAAGTTAATGCATTATTTAGAGTGAATTTCGAATATATAACTTTGATTTTTATGGATATTCCTGATTTTAGACACGTGTGGGAATGAATGATTTGGTTTAATGGTTACACTGATTGAATTGTGATAAATGAAGATCGAACCACATCTAATTTACCAATATAGGTATATTGGGAAATGGTTTGGTTGGTTTAGGTGGTTAATTGTAGAAGTTGGTACCGATTCTATAATTTTAGCAGCATAGTAATGAAAAAGGATATATAGAGAATTATATTGTTAAAAACTCATCAATTTTTAGTTCTAAGAGTTGTATCGTGTCTTAAATGGGTAATTTTAAGTTTTCAAAGTGTGTGGAAGAGTTTGGGGGCTTAGTTGTGGGAATTAGATGCTAATTGAGCATTTTCAACAAATGCATGCTTTGTTGTTAAACAAGTGTAGTTTATTTTCTGGTTTTTACAAATTTTGGTTGAAACTTGAATGATTCTATTGATATAGAGCGTTTTTATCCATTAGGTCGTGTTTTGTTTGAATTAAAATGAAATTATAAATTTTTACCCTTTGTATGACGCAACATTGAGCTTTTGCATAAACTTAATGACAGGAAGTTGGAATTGGGATAGGTTGGAAGTTGATGCATTATTTAGAGTGGATTTAAAATATATGTCTTTGGTTCTTAATGGATATTCCTGATTCTAGACTCCTACACTAGGAAATTGTATAGAGGTAATATATGATTTGTTTTATGCTTACACTGATTGAATTGTGAGAATTAAAGATCGAGGCATATCTAATTTACCAATATAGGTATTGTAACATCTCAGGTAAATAAAGAATATTACATTTTCATATTTATTAATATTTTTGAATAAAATATTAATATTACTTTAAAGGGAATGCTATGCTCGATGGCGTACCCAATACGCAACAACAAGTTTCTTTGAAATCTTACGTTGCACTCTAATAATAAAATAATATTATTTTAAATGGTAGTTAACGCCTAGCCGTTGTAATGGAGGGAATGAACTGAACTAACTACAAAATGATTATATATGTTTGTCAAATATTTTTACATTTATCCAATAAATTTTAGAGGCTTAAAATGCAAATGAATCCAATTTTAAGAATAATACTCTAATATTTTTAAAAGATTGTTTTACCGCCTTTTGATGGTGAACCCTTTTTAAATCCAACTTTTGACAATTTTATAATCTCTATTTGTCAAAATGAACTTATTCTTTAGAATTGGGATATTGAAATTTACTTTGGATAAATTTTTGGTATTTTTCTGACAATTTTAATTTTTTAATGAATAGTGAAAAATACTGCATTTTACTTCAAAACTGTTTTTTCATCTAATTTAATTATATGGATAGATTATATTTTTAATTTTTTTTAAAGTTTAAATATAATATATTTTTACCATTTAATCCAATGGTGGTCATTGGGATTAATTTTACTTTGAAATTGGACATGAACAATTGTCAAACTTTTGATAGAAATTGTTTCTAAAAAACCCGCTATTTGTTTTGACAACAGGAATTATTTTTAAATTAATTATTGCAATTTCTGTGTTTGGAATTTGGTAAAATTGATTCCATATTTGGAATAATAAGTTCCAAATTATGTAATTAATACTCTTTTGTTTTTGGACTTTATGAATAGTAATGACGGTAATTATCTTTAATTATCGTGATTAATTAGTAATCGGGTAGTTAAGGGTAATAAAATAATATAATAATAATACCAAATGACCCCAACATGTGTCCTAATTCTACTGTTTGTGTCATGGTAGACCATGGTATGCCTTGTTTCAAACTGTGGGACCCCATGGAATCACTTTTGGGGTGATAGTGACACTTTTTAATTTTATGTTTTTAAAAGGAAAATATAACCAAAGTATGTATCACCCAAGTAGAAACAATTTTGGTTTTGTCTGTGTAAATTATCTCTTGGACTATAAATAATCATTGGAAAACTAAAAATATTTCATACATAATAGTATTTTTTTTATAATTTTTAGACATTAAATAAATTAATTTATTTATGACACCATGATGATGCAGCGATTATCTCATTAATGAAGAATTTAAATAAAATGAAAAGATAATGTAAAATCTAAGACTTACACTTGTATAAAACCTATTGGATAAGTATATTTCGAACCCTTTCCACCTTATACTAGAAATATATCAATTTGGGATCTTTAAAATCTGAAACTCATTTTAATATAAAGTAACATTTCTTTACTTTCCAAGAGTGCCCCTCCTCCCTCTTATAAAAGGCCCCCACCTCTACCTCCTTACCCACACCTCTCAAGCCATTGTCTCGGCCAAACTATGATCATTTTATCTCCCCACATCCCTATATTCATCCTAGAAGCCTTCCCTTAGGCAGGAATCTCTTCAAGAAACCCTTTTGGTTCAAACCAAGGGGAGTTACCCGATTTAAAGGTAAAGTATTCCCTAATGTTCTTTTGTTTTATTTTGCTTCTCCAACCCCCTAAACTCTTTTTATTCCTTTATTTTGAAACAACACCAGTATCTTAAACATACTAGGATGTTTTTATGAGAATTATTTGAGCTAAAATTACACACACATCCGTCTAATGGTTAAAGAACATACTGTTTTCGTGGATGGAGAATTATTGCCTCACGAAACGATGATTTTTCTATCTTCTCCTACCACCTCTCATGGTGGCCATTATGATGGAACTATTTTTATATATGATATATATTATATTTATGTCATCTCTATGCTTCTGTATTTTATATTTAAAACATACCTTTATGATTTTCATGTTGTGAAAATGCGATAATTTCATTTGAGGAAGTGTGGACTACCGCCCCCTCAAGTGATGTGACTCGTTCATGCAATACATGGAATGTATAAAGAATGAAATTAATAAAATTATGTGACCCATGTAACATATATATTATACTGTAATTATAATATATACATATCTCTCATCTATTTTTAATTCCATTAATGTACCAAAGCAATAAAAGTAGTGTTCATGCGTACGTATGGTCTACCGTCTCCATGAGCGGTGCATTTCATTTATTTTTATCTCCAAATATTATGTAATAAGTATAAAATGAATATATACTATATATATATTATATTTAAATAATTAATACTATTCTGTATATGATGTACTTACAACTATATTGAAAATGCTTTTCAAACAAGATCATTTTTGACTCATGTACGGAACATCGACAAAACGTATGATATGAACTCACATAATTAACTTATTATTATAACATGATAATATATGAAATTAATTGAATAATAAAATTTAAATTATGTCCTTAAGAAACTATAAATTGACCAAAGTTTATTATTCAGGAATATAAATAAATGAACAAGACAAGTCGGACTTGAGGTAAGGGATCCAACCTCCCTCTTTCTTATTAAGTGCACTCTTTTATGTCACTTATTTTAATCTCCTCTTTCTTATGTTGAGGGATGTTATTATATATTCATCTTACTGAACTTTTTATGTTCATATGATGAGAGGCCCTAATTGATATCTTCAATCCATTTTTGGAAGTTTTAAGTGGCGCCGTTAGGCTGCCGAATTTTCATAAGGGGATGTGTTATCTCACTTTTTATTTCCGTGAGATTCATTCTATATTTGTCACTATCTCTATTGAGTGGTGTATGTACTGACCGTGATTCTACTCTTTGGGTAATATACTCTAATTTATGGGTATTTACATCTTCATTGTATTACCCTTCTTCCATGGGGTGTACGTTTCGAAAGTTACCCAAATCGGTAAGTGAACCTTTCACCCTCCTCATTTTAAAAGACTTCTTTTTGTTAGGTATTTTAATCTTATTATGATGGGATATGTTCTTTTATATCCTTATTTCTTTAAATTTTATGTCCAAGTGATGAGATACCACATTTTATCTCTCATCATCCCATTTTATGAATTCTAAAGTGACGTCGTTAGGCTGTCGAATTTCTGTAAGGGAACTTCTTAACCCACTTTCAATTCTTTAGGTTAAACCTCTACTTCTTGATTTTATTATGCCAAGATTATGTGTGGAATATCTATGTTGTAATTTCCACAAACCTTTGTGTGTATATACTATTTCTACACATAATCATCTCATTGATAAATTCTTACGTCATTTATATGAACTTGTATGGGAAATCATAACTCAATCTTATTTCATTGAGTTAAATATCTATGTTATTGGTTTTGTTTTTCTAATAGTATGTGTGAATGACCTCTGATTGTTTTACACTTGATATCCACTTATATTAGGTGTATTTATACTTTTCACGCATAATGATGTCATTGATTTATCCTTGCACTAATGACATGATCTTTGAATGGGATTATGTCTCAATTTCTCTTCCTTGAGACACTTCTTGATGATATACACTTTTATTCTTTTTAAAGTGTATATACAGCCCCTTTGACATTACATATCCATATTATGTCTATACTCAAGTCATTTAAATGTTTTGAAAATGGTCTACTTTCGTGTGGCTTATAATTTAAATGTTCAAAATGGAAAAGGACTCTTTTATTAAAACATTGTTTTAAATGGTTTTAAAGATTTATTCTTTTAAACATGTATCATCCATGTCCGTGTTTTAAAATGGTTTTAAGGATTTATTTATATGGACATGAATGTTTTAAAACCCTTTCAAAAGTTTTGAATTGTTATGGGACACTTTGATTCTAAAACCTCTTTTAAATGTCTTCTTTTAATATTTTCAAAGTATAAAGGGCTATTTCTCTCATAGAGTTTTAATGATTTTATTAGATGTTTTTACTTACGATAATATCATGATGTGATCTTTTGTGATTGAAATGTGGAAATTTTATGTTTTTTTTATGCATGTTTTAAGTGTTATGATTATGTTATGGTTCTTGGGAAATGTTTATGAAATCTGGTGGTTCCGTGATAAACTAAGGGCGGGTGAGCCCGAGATAGCTCTCCAATGCATTGGGTAACGCGAAGGAGTTAAACGCTAAGGTTTCTCTGAAGATATTTAGGGAATATACTGTGATGGGTATTCCAAACGTAACTATGAGGGTTACTCCCTACGTAAGAATGTTATGAATGCCTCAAGTTACCTTTATGTCTTATGATTTCTATGAGTTATTCCTAAATCTTATGATTTAATGTGGTATGTTAAAGTGATTATGTTTTATGAGTAAAGTATGGTTTCATTGATTCTTATGTATACATGGACTAATGTTTTCTTTCTGTATTGTTATAACCCTTACTGAGCTTTTTATGCTCATCCCAAGTTTTTGAAATGCTTTCCACAGGACTTAAAGTGGAATACGGTCAAGGATGGGATCAAGGAAATGTCACGATGTCTAAAACATGGAACTATACATGACTCTTTTATTCAAGAGTTTATTTTTTGTGAAAAAAAATGTAAACTGAGTAGATGTGTCTACCTTGTAATCTTTGAGATGTAATAGTTATGTCCTAATTCTCTAAAACTCTAAACCTGAAAAGATCCTCAATGTGAATTATTCATTTAATTCAAGAATATGTATTGTACCAAGGCCAGGTCCTTATAGTTGGTATCAGAGGTCGGTTTAGATAACTTTAGAGGTTAGAGTGTTGTTTAAGCATAAGTGACAAGTTGTGTATAACCACACTGGTTATTATATTAGATAGAGTCATTGTTATTTATGAAAGTGGGAATGAGTTTGAGATAACTTGGATAAGTATATCTTAGTGTTTATCTTCCTCTTTAGTACATGATGATTTTGTTGATATACTCACACTGACCTTTTTGGTTTTAGTAAATGGATGGATCTAGCAGGCACCAAAGTGACAATGGGTTTGAAGGAAACTGTGGTGGTTCTCTGATTAAGAGACTGAATGAAATGGGGGGATTCAATGAGAAATCTTGTGGTTATTCTAAACCAACTATCAGGAGTCATGATCAACCACTTGAACCTTGGTGAGTTCTCCAATGCATCATGTATGAGAGAACCAACTCGATGTGGAAGTTCAGGTAATAATTATAAAGGTAACCATTAGTGTTTATATGATCCTTACTTTTGAGGTAATTATGGGTTACTACATGATATGATGGAATATGAAAGGCATGAGATAAACTTGTGGTTAAATTATGTTATGGTTATTTTTGAAGATTTTTTCGCTTTTTGGGAATTTTATAAGAATTATGTAGTTTTGGAAAAAGGACAACACGTAGACTGTGTGACAACCTGTCGCGTCGGACGAAGCTGCGGGAATCGAACCCACAACCAAAGTGCGACTGGTATTTACCGCCTACCACTGGACTACGTGAAGTCTCTGGTTAGTTTGACAAATTCTTTTTAATTAGATGATCTTATGAATCTAGAATAAGTTAATTTTGGGTTATCTATGGAAATTATTAACCTATCATGGAGGATATGTGATTAGGTTAATTACTTTTCAGTATGAGACTTTAAGAGTAACTGATGTTATTTGAAGATTGATGTTAAGATTTACCTTGGAAGACTATGTGATTAAATCCTTTGGAGATTTGGGTTTCAATCATAGTTTGGTTTATCTTTGAAGAATTTTATGGGAAACTATTTATTGAATGGTCTTTGTTGAACTTTGGATAATGTTTGACAAATTTTGGAGATTAAGAGTAGTATTTCTTTTTATAAAGGATTATCCTTTTTGGATATTATCTGATCTCGTACTAACAATTTTGGTTTTGGTTTTGGTCTAAAGACATGGGAAGTATATAGTTCTCTTTTATGGATTAGGTGATTCTCTAGAAGTTGATTATAGTGATTTTAATGTGAACAAGTTATCTTAAATACTCGTCTTTTGGAGAAAATATGAGTTTGTGTAAGAAATCAAGCAAAAGTTGAAAGTCAACATGACAAGAAAGTATATTTCCTTGTGATTTAGTTAAGCTCATAAATAAATTCCTCAATGAAAAGTAACTTAAAACTAAAATGTTGTCTGTTAACTTTTCCTACTGGGGAATCAAATACCGTTTAACCCATCACAAGTTTGTGATTTTCTTGTGGTTAACTTTCTCCTAATCATGTTTTTCATCACTCTCCATCAGAACATGACCCTTTGTTTTCTCTTCCATGTCCATGTTTTCCTACATGGAATCCTAGTATGGGTTAACTCGGGTGACCTTTGTACTTATCTTTCTTTATTTTAAAGTGATAGTTTTACTGACTCTTGTTCCGATGTGGGATTTTCAATGAAGTTTCGGAGCCCAATTTTAAAATTACGAGGACGCAATTCCCAAAAGGGGGAAGGATGTAACATCCCAGGTAAATAAAGAATATTAATTTTTCATATTTATTAATATTTGTGAATAAAATATTAATATTACTTTAAAGGGAACGATATGATTGATGGCGTACCCAATACGCAACAACGAGTTTCTTTGAAATCTTACGTTGCACTCTAATAATAAAATAATATTATTTTAAATGGTAGTTAACACCTAGTCGTTGTAATGGAGGGAATGAACCGAACTAACTACAAAATGATTATATATTTTTGTTAAATATTTTTACATTTACCCAAAAAATGTTAGAGGCTTAAAATGCAAATGAATCCAATTTTAAGAATAAATACTCTAATATTTTTAAAAGATTATTTTACCACTTTTTGATGGCGAACCCTTTTTAAATCCAACTTTTGACAATTTTATAAGATCTATTTGTCAAAATAAACTTATTCTTTAGAATTGGGATATTGAAACTTACTTTGGATAAATTTTTGGTATTTTTCTGACAATATTCATTTTTTAATGAATAGTGAAAAATACTGCATTTTACTTCAAAACTGTTTTTTCATCTAATTTAATTATATGGATAGATTATATTTTTAATTAGTTTTAAAGTGTAAATAGAATATATTTTTACCATTTAATCCAATGTTGGTAATTGTGATTAATTTCACTTTGAAATTGGACATAAACAATTGTCAGACTTTTGATAGAAATTGTTTCTAAAAAACCCGCTATTTGTTTTGACATTGGGAATTATTTTTAAATTAATTATTGAAATTTCTGTATTTGTAATTTGGTAAAATGGATTCCATATTTGTAATCATAAGGTCCAAATTATGTAATTAAGACTCTTTTTTTGGACTTTATGAATAGTAACGACGGTAATTATCTTTAATTATCGTGATTAATTAGTAATCGGGTAGTTAAGGGTAATAAAATAATATCATAATAATACCAAATGACCCCAACATGTGTCCTAATACTACTAGTTGTGTCATGGACGACCATGGGATTCCTTGTTCCAAACTTTGGGACCCCATGGAATCACTTTTGTGGTGATAGTGACACTTTTTAATTTTATGTTTTTAAAAGGAAAGTATAACCAAAGTATGTATCACCCAAGTAAAACAATTTTAGTTTTGTCTGTGTAAATGATCTCTTAGACTATAAATAGTCATTGGAAAACTAAAAATATTTCCTACATCATAGTATTTTTTTTATAATTTTTAGACATTAGATAAATTAATTTATTTATGACGCCATGATGATGCAGCGATTATCTCATTAATGAACAATTTAAATAAAATGAAAAGATAATGTAAAATCTAAGACTTATACTTGTCTAAAACCTATTGTATAAGTATATTTCGAACACTTACCACCTTATACTAGAAATATATCAATTTGGGACCTTTAAAATCCGAAACTCATTTTAATATAAAGTAACATTTCTTTACTTTCCAAGAGTGCCCCTCCTCCCTCTTATAAAAGGCCCCCACCTATACCTCCTTACCCACACTCCAAAATCCATTGGATCGGCCAAAAGCTTATAATTTTATCTCCCCACATCCCTCTATTCATCTTAGAAGCCTTCCCTTAGGCAGAAAGCTCTTCAAGAAACCCTTTTGGTTCAAACCAAGGGGAGTTACCCGATTTAAAGGTAAAGTCTTCCCTAATGTTCTTTAGTTTTATTTTGCTTCTCCAACCCCCTAAACTCTTTTTATTACTTTATTTTGAAACAAAACCAGTATCTTCAACATATTAGTATGTTTTTATGAGAATTATTCGATCTACACTTACACACACCTCCATCTAATGGTTAAAGAACATACTGTTTCCGTGGATGGCGAATTATTGCCTCACGAAACGATGATTGTTCTATATTCTCCTACCACCTCTCATGGTGACCATTATTATGGAACTATTTTTATATACGATATATATTATATTTATGTCATCTCTATGATTCTTTATTTTATATTTAAAACATACCTTTATGCTTTGCATGTTGTGCAAATGCGATAATTTCATTTGAGGAAGTGTGGACTACCGCCCCCTCAAGTGATGTGACTCGTTCATGCAATACATGGAATGTATAAAGAATGAAAGTAATGAACTTATGTGACACATTTAACATATATATTATACTGGAATTATAATATATACATATCTCTCATCTATTTTTAATTCCATTAATGTGCCAAAGCAATGAAAGTAGCGTTCATAAGTACGTACGACCTACCGTCTCCATGAACGGTGCATTTCATTTCTTTTTATCTACAAATATTATGGAATATGTATAAAATGAATATATACTGGATATATATGATATTTAAATCATTAATAATATTCTGTATATGATGTACTTACAACTACATTGAAAATGCTTTTCAAACAAGGTCATTTTTGACTCATGTACCGAACATCGACAAAACGTATGATATGAACTCACATAATTAACTAATTGTTATAAAATGATAATATATGAAAATAATTGAATAATAAACTTTAAATTATGTCCTTAAGCAACTATAAATTGACCAAAGTTTATTATTCAGTAATATAAAGAAATGAACAAGACAAGTCGGACTTGAGGTAAGGGATCCAACCTCTCTCTTTCTTTTTAAGTACTCTCTTTTATGTCACTTATTTTAAGCTCCTCTTTCTTATGTTGGGGGATGTTATTATATATTCCTATTACTAAACTTTTTATGTTCATATGATGAGATCCCCTAATTGATATATTCAATCCATTTTTGGTAGTTTTAAGTGGCGTCGTTAGGCTGCCGAATTTTCTTAAGGGGATATGTTATCTCACTTTTTATTTCCGTGAGATTCATGCTATATTTGTCACTATCTCTGTTGAGTGTATGTAATGACCGTGATTCTACTCTTTGGGTAATATACTCTCATTTATGGGTATTTACATCTTCATTGTATTACCCTTCTTCTATGGGGTGTATGTTTCGAAAGTTACCCAAATCGGTAAGGGGACCTTTCACCCTCTTCATTTTAAAATACTTCTTTTTGTTAGGTCTTTTAATATTATTATGATGGGATATGTTCTTATATATCCTTATTTCTGTAAATTTTATGTTCAATTGATGAGATACCACATTTTATCTCTCATCATCTCATTTTATGAATTCTAAAGTGACACCGTTAGGCTGTCGAATTTCTATAAGGGAACTTCTTAACCCACTTTCAATTCTTTGGGTTAAACCTCTAATTCTTGATTTTATTATGCCAAGATTATTTGTGGAATCTCTATGTTGTAATTTCCACAAACCTTTGTGTGTATATACTATTTCTACACATAATCATCTCATTGATAAATTATTACGTCATTTATATGAACTTGTATGGGAAATCATAACTCAATCTCATTTCATTGAGTTAAATATCTATTTTATTGGTTTTGTTTTTCTAATAGTATGTGTGAATGACCTATGATTGTTTTACACTTTATATCCACTTATATTGGGTGTATTTATACTTGTCACACATAATGATGTCATTGATTTATCCTTGCACTAATGACATGATCTTTAAATGGGATTACGTCTCAATTTCTCTTCCTTGAGACACTTCTTGATGATATGCACTTTTTTTCTTTTTAAAGTGTATATACAGCCCCTTTGACATTACATATCCATATTATGTCTATACTCAAGTCATTTAAATGTTTTTAAAATGGTCTACTTTCATGTGGCTTATAATTTAAATGTTCAAAATGGAAAAGGACTCTTTTATTAAAACATTGTTTTAAATGGTTTTAAAGATTTATTCTTTTAAACATGTATCATCCATGTCCATGTTTTAAAATGGTTTTAAGGATTTATTTATATGGACATGAATGTTTTAAAACCCTTTCAAAAGTTTCAAAGTGGTATGGGACACTTTGATTCTAAAACCTCTTTTAAATGTCTTCTTTTAATATTTTCAAAGTATAAAGGGATATTTCTCTCATAGAGTTTTAATGATTTTATTAGATCTTTTTACTTACAATGATATCATGATGTGATCTCTTGTGATTTAATTGTGGAAATTTTATGTTTCTTTTATGCATTTTTTAAGTGTTATGATTATGTTATGGTTCTCAGGAAATGTTTATGAAATCGGGTGGTTTCGTGATAAACTAAGGGCGGGTGAGCCCGAGATAGCTCTCCAATGCATTGGGTAACGCGAAGGAGTTAAACGCTAAGGTTTCTCTGAAGAGATTTAGGGAATATACTTTGATGGGTATTCCAAACATAACCATGAGGGTTACTCCCTACGTAAGAATGTTATGAATGCCTCAAGTTACCTTTAAGTCTTATGATTTCTATGAGTTATTCCTAAATCTTATGATTTAATGAGGTATTTTAAAGTGCTTATGTTTTATGAGTAAAGTATGATTTCATTGATTCTTATGTATACATGGACTAATGTTTTCTTTCCATATTTTTATAACCCTTACTGAGCTTTTTATGCTCATCCCAAGTTTTTTAAATGCTTTCCACAGGACTTAAAGTGGAATACAGTCAAGGATGGGATCAAGGAAATGTAACGATGTCTAAAACATGGAACTAGACATGACTCTTTTATTCAAGAGTTTATTTTTTGTGAAAAAAAATGGAAACTGAGTAGATGTGTCTACCTTGTAATCTTTGAGATGTAATAGTTATGTCCTAATTCTCTAAAACTCTAAAACTGAAAAGATCCTTAATGCGAATTATTCATTTAATTCAAGAATATGTGTTGTAATAAGGCCAGGTCCTTATAGTTGGTATCAGAGGTCAGTTTAGATAACTTTAGAGGTTAGATTGTTGTTTAATCATAAGTGACAAGTTGTGTATAACCACACTAGTTATTATATTAGATAGATTCATTGTTATTTATGAAAGTTGTAATGAGTTTGAGATAACTTGGATAAGTATATCTTAGTGTTTATCTTCCTCTTTAGTACATGATGATTTTGTTGATATACTCACACTGACCTTTTTGGTTTTAGTAAATGGATGGATCTAGCAGGCACTAAAGTGACAATGGGTTTGAAAGAAACTGTGGTGGTTCTTTGATTAAGAGACTGAATGAAATGGGGGGATTCAATGAGAAATCTTTTGGTTATTCTAAACCAACTATCAGGAGTCATGATCAACCACTTGAACCTTGGTGATTTCTCTAATTCATCATGTACGAGAGAACCAACTCTATGTGGAAGTTCAGGTAATAATTATAAAGGTAACCAGTAGGGTTTATATGATCCTTACTTTTGAGGTAATTATGGGTTACTACATGATATGATGGAATATGAAAGGCATGAGATAAACTTGAGGTTAAATTATGTTAAGGTTATTTTTGAAGATTTTATCTCCTTTTGGGAATGTTATAAGAATTATGTAGTTTTGGAAAAAGGACAACACGTAGACCCTGTGATAACCTGTCGCGTCGGACGAAGCTACGGGAATCGAACCCACAACCAAAGTGTGACTGGTATTTATCACCTACCACTGGACTACGTGAAGTCCCTGGTTAATTTTACTAATTCTTTTTAATTAGATGATCTTATGAATCTAGAATAAGTTAATTTTGGGTTATCTATGGAAATTATTAACCTATCATGGAGGATATGTGATTAGGTTAATTACTTTTTAGTATGAGACTTTAAGAGTAACTGATGTTATTTGAAGATAGATGTTAAGATTTACCTTAGAAGACTATGTGATTAAATCCTTTGGAGATTTGGGTTTCAATCATAGTTTGGTTTATCTTTGAATAATTTTATGGGAAACTATTTATTGAATGGTCTTTATTGAACTTTGGATAATGTTTGACAAATTTTGGAGATTAAGAGTAGTATTTCTTTTTATAAAGGATTATCCTTTTTGGATATTATCTGATCTCGTACTAACAATTTTGGTTTTGGTTTTGGTCTAAAGACATGGGAAGTATATAGTTCTCTTTTTTGGATTAGGCGATTCTATAGAAGTCGATTATAGTGCTCTTAATGTGAACAAGTTATCTTAAATACTCGTCTTTTGGAGAAAATATGAGTTTGTGTAAAAAATTAAGCAAAAGTTGAAAGTCAACATGACAAGAAAGTATATTTCCTTGTGATTTAGTTAATCTCATAAATAAATTCCTTAATGAAAAGTAACTTAAAACTAAAATGTTGTCTCTTAACTTTTCCTACTGGGGAATCAAATACTGTTTAACCCATCACAAATTTGTGATTTTCTTGTGGTTAACTTTCTCCTAATCATGTTTTCCATCACTCTCCATCAGAACATGACCCTTTGTTTTCTCTTCCATGTCCATGTTTTCCTAAATGGAATCCTAGTATGGGTTAACTCAGGTGACCTTTGTACTTATCTTTCTTTATTTTAAAGTGATAGTTTTACTGACTCTTATTCCGATGTGGGATTTTCAATGAAGTTTCCGAGCCCAATTTTAAAATTGCGAGGACGCAATTCCCAAAAGGGGGGAAGGATGTAACATCCCAGGTAAATAAAGAATATTAATTTATCATATTTATTAATATTTGTGAATAAAATATTAATATTACTTTAAAGGTAATGATATGATCGATGACGTACCCAATACGCAACAACGAGTTTCTTTGAAATCTTACGTTGCACTCTAATAATAAAATAATATTATTTTAAATGGTAGTTAACGCCTAGCCGTTGTAATGGAAGGAATGAACCGAACTAACTAAAAAATGATTATATATTTTTGTCAAATATTTTTACATTTACCCAATAAATGTTAGAGGCTTAAAATGCAAATGAATCCAATTTTAAGAATAAATACTCTAATATTTTTAAAAGATTGTTTTACCGCCTTTTGATAAAGAACCCTTTTTAAATCCAACTTTTTACAATTTTATAAGCTTTATTTGTCAAAATAAACTTATTCTTTAGAATTGGGATATTAAAATTTACTTTGGATAAATTTTTGGTATTTTTCTGACAATGTTCATTTTTTAATGAATAGTGAAAAATACTGCATTTTACTTCAAAACTGTCTTTTCATCTAATTTAATTATATGGATAGATTATATTTTTAATTCATTTTAAAGTGTAAATAGAATATATTTTTATCATTTAATTCAATGGTGGTCATTTTGATTAATTTCACTTTGAAATTGGACATAAACAATTGTCAGACTTTTGATAGAAATTGTTTCTAAAAAACCCGCTATTTGTTTTGACAACGAGAATTATTTTTAAATTAATTATTGCAATTTCTGTGTTTGTAATTTGGTAAAATGGATTCCATATTTGGAATCATAAGGTCCAAATTATGTAATTAAGACTCTTTTTTTGGACTTTATGAATAGTAATGACGGTAATTATCTTTAATTATCGTGATTAATTAGTAATCGGGTAGTTAAGGGTAATAAAATAATATCATAATAATACCAAATGACCCCAACATGTGTCCTAATACTACTGGTTGTGTCATGGACTACCATGGGATTCCTTTTTCCAAACTTTGGGACCCCATGGAATCACTTTTGGGGTGATAGTGACAATTTTTAATTTTATGTTTTTAAAAGGAAAGTATAACCAAAGTATGTATCACCCAAGTAAAACAATTTTAGTTTTGTCTGTGTAAATTATCTCATATAATATAAATAGTAATTGGAAAACTAAAAATATTTCCTACATCGTAGTATTTTTTTTATAATTTTTAGACATTAGATAAATTAATTTATTTATGACGCCATGATGATGCAGCGATTATCTCATTAATGAACAATTTAAATAAAATAAAAAGATAATGTAAAATATAAGACTTACACTTGTCTAAAACCTATTGGATAAGTATATTTCGAACCCTTACCACCTTATCCTAGAAATATATCAATTTTGGACCTTTAAAATCCGAAACTCATTTTAATATAAAATAACATTTCTTTACTTTCCAAGAGTGCCCATCCTCCCTCTTATAAAAGGCCCCCACCTCTACCTCCTTACCCACACCTCTCAAGCCATTGGCTCGGACAATCTCTGATCATTTTATCTCCCCACATACCTCTCTTCATCCTAGAAGCCTTCCCTTAGGCAGGAAGCTCTTCAAGAAACCCTTTTGGTTCAAACCAAGGGGAGTTACCCGATTTAAAGGTAAAGTCTTCCCTAATGTTCTTTTGTTTTATTTTGATTCTCCAACCCCCTAAACTCTTTTTATTACTTTATTTTGAAACAACAACAGTATCTTAAACATACTAGGATGTTTTTATGAGAATTATTCAAGCTACACTTACACACACCTCTGTCTAATGGTTAAAGAACATACTGTTTCCGTGGATGGCGAATTACTGCCTCACGAAACGATAATTGTTCTATCTTCTCCTACCACCTCTCATGGTGGCCATTATGATGGCACTATTTTTATATATGATATATATTATATTTATTTCATCTCTATGCTTCTGTATTTTATATTTAAAACATACTTTTATTCTTTGCATGTTGTGCAAATGCGATAATTTCATTTGAGGAAGTGTGGACTACTGCCCCCTCAAGTGATGTGACTCGTTCATGCAATACATGGAATGTATAAAGAATGAAATTAATGAACTTATGTGACCCATATAACATATATATTATACTGGAATTATAATATATACATATCTTTCACCTATTTTTAATTCCATTAATGTGCCAAAGCAATGAAAGTAGCGTTCATGCGTACGTACGGCCTACCGTCTCCAGAATGGTGCATTTCATTTCTTTTTATCTCCAAATATTATGGAATAAGTATAAAACTAATATATACTGGATATATATGATATTTAAATCATTAATACTATTCTGTATATGATGTACTTACAACTACATTGAAAATGCTTTTCAAACAAGATCATTTTTGACTCATGTACCGAACATCGACAAAACGTATGATATGAACTCACATAATTAACTAATTATTATAACATGATAATATATGAAATTAATTTAATAATAAAATTTAAAGTATGTCCTTAAGAAACTATAAATTGACCAAATTTTATTATTCATAAATATAAAGAAATGAACAAGACAAGTCGGACTTGAGGTAAGGGTTCCAACCTCTCTCTTTCTTTTTAAAGTACTCTCTTTTATGTCACTTCTTTTAAGCTCATCTTTCTTATGTTGGGGAATGTTCTTATATATTACTCTTACTGAACTTTTTATTTTCATATGATGAGAGACCCTAATTTATATCTTCAATCCATTTTTGGAAGTTTTAAGTGGCGTCGTTAGGCTGCCGAATTTTCGTAAGGGGGTATGTTATCTCACTTTTTATTTCCGTGAGATTCATGCTATATTTGTCACTATCTCCGTTGAGTGGTGTATGTACTGACCATGATTCTAATATTTGGGTAATATACTCTCATTTATGGGTATTTACATCTTCATTGTATTACCCTTCTTACATGGGGTGTACGTTTCGAAATTTACCCAAATCGGTAAGGGAACCTTCCACCCTCCTCATTTTAAAAGACTTCTTTTTTGTTAGGTATTTTAATCTTATTATGATGGGATATGTTCTTATATATCCTTATTGATGTAAATTTTATTTCCAAGTGATGAGATACCACATTTTATCTCTCATCATCTCATTTTATGAATTCTAAAGTGACATCGTTAGGCTTTCGAATTTCTGTAAGGGAACTTCTTAACCCACTTTCAATTCTTTAGGTTAAACCTCTACTTCTTGATTTTATTATGCCAAGATTTTGTGTGGAATATCTATGTTGTAATTTCCACAAACCTTTTTGTGGATATACTATTTCTACACATAATCATCTCATTGATAAATTCTTACGTCATTTATATGAACTTGTATGGGAAATCATAACTCAATCTCATTTCATTGAGTTAAATATCTATGTTATTGGTTTTGTTTTTCCAATAGTATGTGTGAATGACCTCTGATTGTTTTACACTTGATATCCACTTATATTGGGTGTATTTATACTTGTCACACATAATGATGTCATTGATTTATCCTTGCACTAATGACATGATCTTTGAATGGGATTACGTCTCAATTTCTCTTCCTTGAGACACTTCTTGATGATATGCACTTTTATTATTTTTAAAGTGTATATACAGCCCCTTTGACATTACATATCCATATTATGTCTATACTCAAGTCATTTAAATGTTTTGAAAATGGTCTACTTTCATGTGGCTTATAATTTAAATGTTCAAAATGGAAAAGGACTCTTTTATTAAAACATTGCTTTAAATGGTTTTAAAGATTTATTCTTTTAAACATTTATCATCCATGTCCATGTTTTAAAAATGGTTTTAAGGATTTATTTATATGAACATGATTGTTTTAAACCCCTTTCAAAGGTTTCGAAGTGGTATGGGACATTTTGATTCTAAAACCTCTTTTAAATGTCTTCTTTTAATATTTTCAAAGTATAAAGGGGTATTTCTCTCATAGAGTTTTAATGATTTTATTAGATGTTTTTACTTACGATAATATCATGATGTGATCTTTTGTGATTGAAGTGTGGAAATTTTATGTTTCTTTTATGCATGTTTTAAGTGTTATGATTATGTTATGGTTCTTGGGAAATGTTTATGAAATCGGGTGGTTCCGTGATAAACTAAGGGCGGGTGAGCCCGAGATAGCTCTCCAATGCATTGGGTAACGCGAAGGAGTTAAACGCTAAGGTTTCTCTGAAGATATTTAGGGAATATACTGTGATGGGTATTCCAAACGTAACTATGAGGGTTACTCCCTACGTAAGAATGTTATGAATGCCTCAAGTTACCTTTATGTCTTATGATTTCTATGAGTTATTCCTAAATCTTATGATTTAATGTGGTATGTTAAAGTGATTATGTTTTATGAGTAAAGTATGGTTTCATTGATTCTTATGTATACATGGACTAATGTTTTCTTTCTGTATTGTTATAACCCTTACTGAGCTTTTTATGCTCATCCCAAGTTTTTGAAATGCTTTCCACAGGACTTAAAGTGGAATACGGTCAAGGATGGGATCAAGGAAATGTCACGATGTCTAAAACATGGAACTAGACATGACTCTTTTATTCAAGAGTTTATTTTTTGTGAAAAAAAATGTAAACTGAGTAGATGTGTCTACCTTGTAATCTTTGAGATGTAATAGTTATGTCCTAATTCTCTAAAACTCTAAACCTGAAAAGATCCTCAATGTGAATTATTCATTTAATTCAAGAATATGTATTGTACCAAGGCCAGGTCCTTATAGTTGGTATCAGAGGTCGGTTTAGATAACTTTAGAGGTTAGAGTGTTGTTTAAGCATAAGTGACAAGTTGTGTATAACCACACTGGTTATTATATTAGATAGAGTCATTGTTATTTATGAAAGTGGGAATGAGTTTGAGATAACTTGGATAAGTATATCTTAGTGTTTATCTTCCTCTTTAGTACATGATGATTTTTTTGATATACTCACACTGACCTTTTTGGTTTTAGTAAATGGATGGATCTAGCAGGCACCAAAGTGACAATGGGTTTGAACACTACTGGAAATAGAGGATTTCCCAACGGTTTAGAACCGTTGGGAAAGGCCTGGGAACCGTTGGTATATGTTATACCAACGGTTCTGCCAACCGTAGGCAAGTAAGCCGTTGGGAAAAACTTTTCCCAACGGTTTACATTGAACCGTTGTTATAGGTGGAGAAAAATACTAAAAAACATTCCCAACGGTTAACAACCGTTGGCAAAACTCAGAACACTGTTTTTCCCAACGGTTTTGAAAACCGTTGGGAAAAACCAATAGTTTTGATGAACTCTTTCCCAACGGTTCTAAACCGTTGGGAAAAGAGTTATTACCAACGGTTCATAGAACCGTTGGTAAAAACATATTTTTAAGATTCTATGCCAACGGTTTAAAACCGTTGGCATACCCTAGGCTGCAAATTGCAGCAGCCTGCAATTTGCACAGCGCTCTGTACATCAGCCACCTCTCATCTCATCAGGCCTCATTCTCACCTCATTTTCGATCCAACTATTGTACCTGTAATAAACTAAAACATACATATACAATTACGAACAAATTCATACACATTTAACATATAATGGATCCTGAAACTATACACATCCATAATTAATTTACAATTCATAAACATACATAATTCATATATAATTCAATTTAAAATTTAGATGACAATTATATGTGGAATCCGATTGAGACGGGGATGATTGGTACACGTCACATATGAACCATGGATCGTTATCCTAAAGTTTCAATGGAAACCGAATGCGTTTGGTCGGTTTTGCGTATGCCAGTTCTTTTTACTTATAATACTACCCATTTTAAACAAAACAGACACAGTTAGAGCGGTGTTGGCCACACCGCGCCTCGGATTGAGTCGAGGATGACTCGTACACCTCACATATGACCCATGGATCGTTCTCCTAAAGTTTCAACAGAAACCGAATGCGTTTGGTCGGTTTTCCGTATGTACTTAAAATGATGTCCATTTTAATCAAAAGAGATCCACTTAGACTGATCCCGGCCACACCGCGACTCGGATTGAGCCCGAGTGGGCTCGTACATGTCACATATGACTGATGGATCATTGTGATAAATTATCAACAGATTCGGAATGCGTTTGGTCGGTTTTGCGTATGCTAGTTGTTTATTTCACTTATAATCATGTCCATTTTAAACAAAAGATACACAGTTAGAACGGTGTCGGCCACACCGCTCCTCGGATTGAGCCGGGATTGACTCGTACACATCACATACGACCCATGGATCCTTGTGCTAAAGTATCGACACAGTCCGAATGCCTTTGGTCGGTTTTTCGTATGTCACTTGATGATTTTCACTTAAAATGACGTCTTTTTGAAACAAAAGACCGACACTTTGAGTGGTGTTGGCCACACCGCGTCTCCGATTGTGGCGGGGTTGATTCGTACACGTCACATATGACCCATGGATCGTTCTCCTAAAGTTTCAATGGAAACCGAATCCGTTTGCTCGTTTTTCCGTATGTACTTAAAATGGTGTTCATTTTAAACAAAAGAGAGCCACTTAGACTTATCCCGGCCACACCGCGACTCGGATTCATCCCGGGTTGGCTCGTACACGTCACATATGACCCATGGATTGTTGGGATAAATTATCAACAGATTCGGAATGCGTTTGGTCGGTTTTCCGTATGCCAGTTGATGCTTTTCACTTAAAATGACGTCCTTTTGAAACAAAAGACGGACACTTTGAGTGGTGCCGGCCACACCGCGTCTCCGGATTGAGATGAAACCACCGTGCAACATTCTAATTATTATTCGTGACGTGTAAGCGCAGACGGCACGTCAATCGGACGTGCCGTGTGCCCGCGGTGACCGACAACGCAGTTCTGGTGTCATAAACGGCCAAAACGGGCGTCCAACGGTCAAATTCATAGCGGACGACCTCGGATTGAGCTGAAACCACCGAGAAACATTCAAATTATTATTTGTGACGTGCACGCGCAGACGGCACGTCAATCGGACGTGCGGTTTGCCCGGTACGACTCAATATTCTTGTTTTAAGTGATGCGCGCGCTTCGTAAACGCGCGTGAGGGGGGTCCAAACGGGCCGAACGATGTCGGAATGGCCTGAAATCAGACGACAAATACGGGTGAGTGATTTCTGAAGTGGTCGAGCAGACGGCACATCAATCGGACATGACCTGTGCCCGCGGTGGCCGAGAACGCAGTTCGGGTGTCATAAACGGCCAAAACGGGCGTTAAATGGTCAAATTCATAGCGGACGACCAGAGATTCACCCGAAACCACCGTTCAACATTCTAATTATTATTTGTGACGTGTACGCGCAGACGGCACGTCAATCGGACGTGCGGTTTGCCCGGTACAGCTCAATATTCGTGTTTTAAGTGATGTGCACGCTTCGAAACGCGCGTGAGGGGGGTCCAAACGGGCCGAACGATGTCGGAATGGCCTGAAATCAGACGACAAATACGGGTGAGTGATTTATGAAGTGGTTGAGCAGACGGCACGTCAATCGGACGTGCCGTGTGCCCGCGGTGACCGACAACGCAGTTATGGTGTCATAAACGGCCAAAACGGGCGTCCAACGGTCAAATTCATAGCGGACGACCACGGATTCACCCGAAACCACCGTGAAACATTCTAATTATTATTCGTGATGTGTACGCGCAGACGGCACGTCAATCGGACATGCGGTTTGCACGGTACGACTCAATATTCGTGTTTTAAGTAATGCGCGCGCTTCGTAAACGCGCGTGAGGGGGGTCCAAACGGGCCGAACGATGTCAGAATGGCCTGAAATCAGACGACAAATACGGGTGCGTGATTTATGAAGTGGTCGAGTATACGGCACGTCAATCGGACTTGTCGTGTGCCCGCGGTGACCGACAACGCAGTTATGGTGTCATAAACGGCCAAAACGGGCGTCCAACGGTCAAATTCATAGCGTACGACCTCGGATTGAGCTGAAACCACCGTGAAACATTCTAATTATTATCCGTGACGTGTACGCGCAGACGGCACGTCAATCGGACGTTCCGTGTGCCCGCGGTGACCGACAACGCAGTTATGGTGTCATAAACGGCCAAAACGGGCGTCCAACGGTCAAATTCATAGCGGACGACCACAGATTCACCCGAAACCACCGTGAAACATTCTAATTATTATTTGTGACGTGTACGCGCAGACGGCACGTCAATCGGACGTGCGGTTTGCCCGGTACGGCTCAATATTCTTGTTTTAATTGATGCGCGCGCTTCGTAAACGCGCGTGAGGGGGGTCCAAACGGGCCGAACGATGTCGGAATGGCCTGAAATCAGACGAAAAATACGGGTGAGTGATTTATGAAGTGGTAGAGCAGACGGCACATCAATCGGACATGACCTGTGCCCGCGGTGACCGAGAACGCAGTTCGGGTGTCATAAACGGCCAAAACGGGCGTTAAACGGTCAAATTCATAGCGGACGACCAGAGATTCACCCGAAACCACCGTGCAACATTCTAATTATTATTTGTGACGTGTACGCGCAGACGGCACGTCAATCGGACGTGCGGTTTGCCCGGTACGGCTCAATATTCGTGTTTTAAGTGATGCGCACGCTTCGAAACGCGCGTGAGGGGGGTCCAAACGGGCCGAACGATGTCGGAATGGCCTGAAATCAGACGACAAATACGGGTGAGTGATTTCTGAAGTGGTCGAGCAGACGGCACATCAATCGGACATGACCTGTGCCCGCGGTGACCGAGAACGCAGTTCGGGTGTCATAAACGGCCAAAACGGGCGTCCAACGGTCAAATTCATAGCGGACGACCACGGATTCACCCGAAACCACCGTGAAACATTCTAATTATTATTCGTGACGTGTACGCGCAGACGGCACGTCAATCGGACATGCGGTTTGCACGGTACGGCTCAATATTCGTGTTTTAAGTGATGCGCGCGCTTCGTAAACGCGCGTGAGGGGGGTCCAAACGGGCCGAACGATGTCGGAATCGCCTGAAATCAGACGACAAATACGGGTGAGTGATTTCTGAAGTGGTCGCGTAGATGGCACGTCAATTGGACTTGTCGTGTGCCCGCGGTGACCGACAACGCAGTTATGGTGTCATAAACGGCCAAAACGGGCGTCCAACGGTCAAATTCATAGCGTACGACCTCGGATTGAGCTGAAACCACCGTGAAACATTCTAATTATTATCCGTGACGTGTACGCGCAGACGGCACGTCAATCGGACGTGCCGTGTGCCCGCGGTGACCGACAACGCAGTTATGGTGTCCTAAACGGCCAAAACGGGCGTCCAACGGTCAAATTCATAGCGGACGACCACGGATTCACCCGAAACCACCGTGAAACATTCTAATTATTATTCGTGACGTGTACGCGTAGACGGCATGTCAATCGGACATGCGGTTTGCACGGTACGACTCAATATTCGTGTTTTAAGTGATGCGCGCGCTTCGTAAACGCGCGTGAGGGGGGTCCAAACGGGCCGAACGATGTCGGAATCGCCTGAAATCAGACGAAAAATACGGGTGAGTGATTTCTGAAGTGGTCGAGCAGACGGCACGTCAATCGGACTTGTCGTGTGCCCGCGGTGACCGACAACGCAGTTATGGTGTCAAAAACGGCCAAAACGGGCGTCCAACGATCAAATTCTTAGCGTACGACCTCGTATTGAGCTGAAACCACCGTGAAACATTCTAATTATTATCCGTGACGTGTACGCGCAGACGGCACGTCAATCGGACGTGCCGTGTGCCCGCGGTGACCGACAACGCAGTTATGGTGTCATAAACGGCCAAAACGGGCGTCCAACGGTCAAATTCATAGCGGACGACCACGGATTCACCCGAAAACACCGTGAAACATTCTAATTATTATTTGTGACGTGTACGCGCAGACGGCACGTCAATCGGACGTGCGGTTTGCCCGGTACGGCTCAATATTCTTGTTTTAAGTGATGCGCGCGCTTCGTAAACGCGCGTGAGGGGGGTCCAAACGGGCCGAACGATGTCGGAATGGCCTGAAATCAGACGACAAATACGGGTGAGTGATTTCTGAAGTGGTCGAGCAGACGGCACATCAATCGGACATGACCTGTGCCCGCGGTGACCGAGAACGCAGTTCGGGTGTCATAAACGGCCATAACGGGCGTTAAACGGTCAAATTCATAGCGGACGACCAGAGATTCACCCGAAACCACCGTGCAACATTCTAATTATTATTTGTGACGTGTACGCGCAGACGCCACGTCAATCGGACGTGCGGTTTGCCCGGTACGGCTCAATATTCGTGTTTTAAGTGATGCGCACGCTTCGAAACGCGCGTGAGGGGGGTCCAAACGGGCCGAACGATGTCGGAATGGCCTGAAATCAGACGACAAATACGGGTGAGTGATTTCTGAAGTGGTCGAGCAGACGGCACATCAATCGGACATGACCTGTGCCCGCGGTGACCGAGAACGCAGTTCGGGTGTCATAAACGGCCAAAACGGGCGTTAAACGGTCAAATTCATAGCGGACGACCAGAGATTCACCCGAAACCACCGTGCAACATTCTAATTATTATTTGTGACGTGTACGCGCAGACGGAACGTCAATCGGACGTGCGGTTTGCCCGGTACGGCTCAATATTCGTGTTTTAAGTGATGCGCACGCTTCGAAACGCGCGTGAGGGGGGTCCAAACGGGCCGAACGATGTCGGAATGGCCTGAAATCAGACGACAAATACGGGTGAGTGATTTCTGAAGTGTTCGAGCAGACGGAACATCAATCGGACATGACCTGTGCCCGCGGTGACCGAGAACGCAGTTCGGGTGTCATAAACGGCCAAAACGGGCGTTAAACGGTCAAATTCATAGCGGACGACCAGAGATTCACCCGAAACCACCGTGAAACATTCTAATTATTATTTGTGACGTGTACCCGCAGACGGCACGTCAATCGGACGTGCGGTTTGCCCGGTACGGCTCAATATTCGTGTTTTAAGTGATGCGCACGCTTCGAAACGCGCGTGAGGGGGGTCCAAACGGGCCGAACGATGTCGGAATGGCCTGAAATCAGACGACAAATACGGGTGAGTGATTTATGAAGTGGTCGAGCAGACGGAACATCAATCGGACATGACCTGTGCCCGCGGTGACCGAGAACGAAGTTCGGGTGTCATAAACGGCCAAAACGGGCGTCCAACGGTCAAATTCATAGCGGACGACCACAGATTCACCCGAAACTACCGTGAAACATTCTAATTATTATTCGTGACGTGTACGCGCAGACGGCACGTCAATCGGACATGCGGTTTGCACGGTACGGCTCAATATTCGTGTTTTAAGTGATGCGCGCGCTTCGTAAACGCGCGCGAGGGGGGTCCAAACGGGCCGAACGATGTCGGAATCGCCTGAAATCAGACGACAAATACGGGTGAGTGATTTCTGAAGTGGTCGAGCAGACGGCACGTCAATCGGACTTGTCGTGTGCCCGCGGTGACCGACAACGCAGTTATGGTGTCATAAACGGCCAAAACGGGCGTCCAACGGTCAAATTCATAGCGTACGACCTCGGATTGAGCTGAAACCACCGTGAAACATTCTAATTATTATCCGTGACGTGTACGCGCAGACGGCACGTCAATCGGACGTGCCGTGTGCCCGCGGTGACCGACAACGCAGTTATGGTGTCATAAACGGCCAAAACGGGCGTCCAACGGTCAAATTCATAGCGGATGACCACGGATTCACCCGAAACCACCGTGAAACATTCTAATTATTATTTGTGACGTGTACGCGCAGACGGAACGTCAATCGGACGTGCGGTTTGCCCGGTACGGCTCAATATTCTTGTTTTAAGTGATGCGCGCGCTTCGTAAACGCGCGTGAGGGGGGTCCAAACGGGCCGAACGATGTCGGAATGGCCTGAAATCTGACGAAAAATACGGGTGAGTGATTTCTGAAGTGGTCGAGCAGACGGCACATCAATCGGACATGACCTGTGCCCGCGGTGACCGAGAACGCAGTTCGGGTGTCATAAACGGCCATAACGGGCGTTAAATGCTCAAATTCATAGCGGACGACCAGAGATTCACCCGAAAACACCGTGCAACATTCTAATTATTATTTGTGACGTGTACGCGCAGACGGCACGTCAATCGGACGTGCGGTTTGCCCGGTACGGCTCAATATTCGTGTTTTAAGTGATGTGCACGCTTCGAAACGCGCGTGAGGGGGGTCCAAACGGGCCGAACGATGTAGGAATGGCCTGAAATCAGACGACAAATACGGGTGAGTGATTTCTGAAGTGGTCGAGCAGACGGAACATCAATCGGACATGACCTGTGCCCGCGGTGACCGAGAACGCAGTTCGGGTGTCATAAACGGCCATAACGGGCGTTAAATGGTCAAATTCATAGCGGACGACCAGAGATTCACCCGAAACCACCGTGCAACATTCTAATTATTATTTGTGACGTGTACGCGCAGACGGCACGTCAATCGGACGTGCGGTTTGCCCGGTACGGCTCAATATTCGTGTTTTAAGTGATGGGCACGCTTCGAAACGCGCGTGAGGGGGGTCCAAACGGGCCGAACGATGTCGGAATGGCCTGAAATCAGACGACAAATACGGGTGAGTGATTTCTGAAGTGGTCGAGCAGACGGCACATCAATCGGACATGACCTGTGCCCGCGGTGACCGAGAACGCAGTTCGGGTGTCAAAAACGGCCAAAACGGGCGTTAAACGGTCAAATTCATAGCGGACGACCAGAGATTCACCCGAAACCACCGTGCAACATTCTAATTATTATTTGTGACGTGTACGCGCAGACGGCACGTCAATCGGACGTGCGGTTTGCCCGGTACGGCTCAATATTCGTGTTTTAAGTGATGCGCACGCTTCGAAACGCGCGTGAGGGGGGTCCAAACGGGCCGAACGATGTCGGAATGGCCTGAAATCAGACGAAAAATACGGGTGAGTGATTTATGAAGTGTTAGAGCAGACGGCACGTCAATCGGACGTGCCGTGTGCCCGCGGTGACCGACAACGCAGTTATGGTGTCATAAACGGCCAAAACGGGCGTCCAACGGTCAAATTCATAGCGGACGACCACGGATTCACCCGAAACCACCGTGAAACATTCTAATTATTATTTGTGACGTGTACGCACAGACGGAACGTCAATCGGACGTGCGGTTTGCCCGGTACGGCTCAGTATTCTTGTTTTAAGTGATGCGCGCGCTTCGTAAACGCGCGTGAGGGGGGTCCAAACGGGCCGAACGATGTCGGAATGGCCTGAAATCAGACTACAAATACGGGTGAGTGATTTCTGAAGTGGTCGAGTAGACGGAACATCAATCGGACATGACCTGTGCCCGCGGTGACCGAGAACGCATTTCGGGTGTCATAAACGGCCATAACGGGCGTTAAATGGTCAAATTCATAGCGGACGACCATAGATTCACCCGAAACCACCGTGAAACATTCTAATTATTATTTGTGACGTGTACGCGCAGACGGCACGTCAATCGGACGTGCGGTTTGCCCGGTACGGCTCAATATTCGTGTTTTAAGTGATGTGCACGCTTCGAAACGCGCGTGAGGGGGGTCCAAACGGGCCGAACGATGTCGGAATGGCATGAAATCAGACGACAAATACGGGTGAGTGATTTCTGAAGTGGTCGAGCAGACGGCACATCAATCGGACATGACCTGTGCCCGCGGTGACCGAGAACGCAGTTCGGGTGTCATAAACGGCCAAAACGGGCGTTAAACGGTCAAATTCATAGCGGACGACCAGAGATTCACCCGAAACCACCGTGAAACATTCTAATTATTATTTGTGACGTGTACGCGCAGACGGAACGTCAATCGGACGTGCGGTTTGCCCGGTACGGCTCAATATTCGTGTTTTAAGTGATGCACACGCTTCGAAACGCGCGTGAGGGGGGTCCAAACGGGCCGAACGATGTCGGAATGGCCTGAAATCAGACGAAAAATACGGGTGAGTGATTTATGAAGTGGTCGAGCAGACGGCACGTCAATCGGACGTGCCGTGTGCCCGCGGTGACCGACAACGCAGTTATGGTGTCATAAACGGCCAAAACGGGCGTCCAACGGTCAAATTCATAGCGGACGACCACGGATTCACCCGAAACCACCGTGAAACATTCTAATTATTATTTTTGACGTGTACGCGCAGACGGCACGTCAATCGGACATGCGGTTTGCCCGGTACGGCTCAATATTCTTGTTTTAAGTGATGCGCGCGCTTCGTAAACGCGCGTGAGGGGGGTCCAAACGGGCCGAACGATGTCGGAATGGCCTGAAATCAGACGAAAAAATACGGGTGAGTGATTTCTGAAGTGGTCGAGCAGACGGCACATCAATCGGACATGACCTGTGCCCGCGGTGACCGAGAACGCAGTTCGGGTGTCATAAACGGCCATAACGGGCGTTAAATGGTCAAATTCATAGCGGACGACCACGGATTCACCCGAAACCACCGTGAAACATTCTAATTATTATTCGTGACGTGTACGCGCAGACGACACGTCAATCGGACCTGCGGTTTGCACGGTACGACTCAATATTCGTGTTTTAAGTGATGCGCGCGCTTCGTAAACGCGCGTGAGGGGGTCCAAACGGGCCGAACGATGTCGGAATCGCCTGAAATCAGACGAAAAATACGGGTGAGTGATTTATGAAGTGGTCGAGCAGACGGCATGTCAATCGGACTTGTCGTGTGCCCGCGGTGACCGACAACGCAGTTATGGTGTCATAAACGGCCAAAACGGGCGTCCAACGATCAAATTCATAGCGTACGACCTCGGATTGAGCTGAAACCACCGTGAAACATTCTAATTATTATCCGTGACGTGTACGCGCAGACGGCACGTCAATCGGACGTGCCGTGTGCCCGCGGTGACCGACAACGCAGTTATGGTGTCATAAACGGCCAAAACGGGCGTCCAACGGTCAAATTCATAGAGGACGACCACGGATTCACCCGAAACCACCGTGAAACATTCTAATTATTATTTGTGCCGTGTACGCGCAGACGGAACGTCAATCGGACGTGCGGTTTGCCCGGTACGGCTCAATATTCTTGTTTTAAGTGATGCGCGCGCTTCGTAAACGCGCGTGAGGGGGGTCCAAACGGGCCGAACGATGTCGGAATGGCCTGAAATCAGACGAAAAATACGGGTGAGTGATTTATGAAGTGGTCGAGCAGACGGCACGTCAATCGGACGTGCCGTGTGCCCGCGGTGACCGACAACGCAGTTATGGTGTCATAAACGGCCAAAACGGGCGTCCAACGGTCAAATTCATAGAGGACGACCTCGGATTGAGGCGGGGTTGACTCGTACACGTCTCAAATGACCCATGGATCGTTGTCTTAAAGTATCAACACAATCCGAATCCGTTTGGTCAGTTTTCCGTATGCCAGTTGATGGTTTTCACTTAAAATGATGTCCTTTTGAAACAAAAGACATACACTTTGAGTTGTTCCGACCACACCGCGCCTCGGATTGAGGCGGGGATGACTCGTACACGTCACATATGACCCATGGATCGTTGTCCTAAAGCATCAACACATTTCGAATGCGTTTGGTCAGTTTTTCGTATGTCACTTTTTGTTTTCACTTAAAATCTTATGGAAATTCATATAGAATATTTTTATATCATATTTAGTATGGATTAGATTTTAGTTGATCGTGCTATGAAACATTTCAGAGCTAATGAAATTAAGGAAGGTGGAGGGGCTGTTCGGGGGGCTGTCCGGGGGGGCTGTCCGGTGGGTGTCCGGGGGGTTGTCCGGGGTCCAAGGGGGGGGGGGGGGGGGGTTGTCCGGGGTCCAAGGGGGGGGGGTGGGGGGGTTGTCCGGGGGGCTGTCCGGGGGGCTATCCGGGGTCCAGGGTGGAGGGTTGGGGGCTGTACGGGGGGTTGTCCGGGGGGGCTGTCCGGTGGGTGTCCGGGGGGCTGTCCGGGGACCAAGGAGGAGGGTGGGGGGGCTGTGCGGGGTCTGTCCGGGGTTGTTTAGGGGGTTGTCCGGTGGTTGTTCAGGGGGTTGTCCGGGGTTGTTCAGGGGGTTGTCCGGGGGGTGTTTGGGGGGTTGTCCGGGGTCTAAGGGGGAGGGTGGGGGGGTTGTCCGGGGGGTTGTCTGGGGGGCTATCCGGGGTCCAGGGTGGAGGGTTGGGGGCTGTACGGGGGGCTGTCCAGGGGGCTGTCCAGGGGGCTGTCCGCGGGGCTGTCCGGGGGGTGTTTGGGGGGTGTTCGGGGTCCAAGGGGGAGGGGGGGTTGTCCAGGGTCCAAGAATGAGGGGGGTTGTCCAGGGAGTTCTCAAACACACATCCACTAAAAGACAACAACATCCATAAAAATAGACAATATATAAAAATAACTCAACTCCAATACTATACTACGAGTCTAGATAAAACCAACAACTAGAATAGATTAAACATCAAATCTCAAGTCAAAAATGTAACGGATCAATATGTCCCACATCAGCATCACCATCTCCATCATCATCATCATCATCGCCCTCGTCATCGTCCTCCTCATCGTCCTCACCCTCCACAGCGCCTTCCTCCTCGCCTTCGCCCTCCTCCTCGCCCTCCTCATCTCCCTCCTCTTCCGCATCAGACTGCTCGCCATCATCATCTTCAAGCTGGACATCGGCCTGACCACCACTGGAACTGCCACCTGGTGCACCATATATAGAATGTATCGACGACATGTATTCATCAATCGCTGGGCTGGCCTCTGCTGGAAGTGTTGGACGTAGAACTTCAATAAATTTCATAAATGCACTGTTTGCCCTAGCAGACTGTTCTGCCGTCTCTGTGGCCCTTTTCTCAGCCTGTTCTGCCTGTGCCCTAACTTGCTGCAGCTCGGTGGCACTACAACTCGTATCTGAGGCAGGCCAATACCTCGTCGGGGCTATCCTAGGTCGGCAGCGTACTCTGCCAGAATGATCATCTCCCAACACCTGATGTAAGTGATCAGATGGCCCAAAATTGTCTGCTTCTTGGGCATCGAGGGCCTCTAAAGCATCCTGTTACAAATATAAATATAATATTAAGTTACGAAATAGATATTAAAATATAAAATCAACAGATTAAAACTTACAATCTGCTGCTGAGTCGCTTCGTTGACAGCACGTCCATCCTTTTTTCGTCTACTCGAGCAAAACAGTTTTGCTCGAGGCACACGTCCTTCAATATTTTGTACTTGCCTCTACAATGACATTGAAAACAAAATTTATATAAAGACTTCAGAAAATAATTGAATAATTGAGGAAACAAAAGAAAATGTAAGTCGTAAAGAAAACTTATAAACAATTGTCATACCTGCTGCCTCTCATGATCCGGCATCGTCGTGCGTCCTAGTGTATGGAGGTATTTTTTTGCATCAATGTTTTTTTTGTTTTTTCCAGATGATTCCTAAATAAAATTCGATAATGAAAAGGATAATATTAATGCAAAACTTGAAAGTTATTATTTAAATACCTCAAATGTAATTCATACCTTAAACTGGGTACTCGTCCAATGAGTAATCATCTGACGATACTGCTCTATAGGACAATCATCCACGACTGGTACCGCCTCTAACTCAGTGCCAACTCTAGCACGCCAGCCAATATACAGCTCATGCTTGTAGGCTCTCCAAAGCTCGCCTAAATCCTTTAGACGTTCCAGTCGTGCACCCTCACCATCAGGAAAATTAAATCGAAGCTGAAATGAAAATATTAATTTATATAAATACAAAAAAAATTCATGGCATTAAATACAACAGATTTTTTTACCCATATCTCTGCCCAAGCTCTATCTTTGACCTCATGTGGCAAATGTCTCCACGACAGCGGGCTGACGGGAATGATGTCGGAGTATTTGGCAAGAGTCGCCATAAAACTCCGACATTGCTGCCCTGTTTTCTCAACCATCTGATTGTCTTCATTATATTCTACCATAACCTGTGTGCGACGGTTCCACACCGAACGCATGCGTGTACGGCCCCGCCCCCGCCTCCTGTCAGTAGATGTATCTGTCATGAAAGAAAAACAAATATTTTATCAAAACATGTTATAATGAAAATAAATATTGCTATAAAAATTTGATAGGGTTTTATAAATATACCTGTGCTAGTCTGATCAATGAGTGGCGCCGGATCCACAGAACCTGATGAAACACCCTCTGGTGGAACAGGAGTCGAAGACGATGGAATATAAAAGCTCGGAGAGACAGAAGTAGAAGGAAAAGAAGATGGAACAACTGTATGACCTGATGCTGACTGGGGAGTGGGAATCATCATGGGATGTGAAAATGATGGGGCAGAAGATGCAGAAGGTAGCGAAAACATGGGAGGTCTAAATATCCCGTGTGTCCCTAACGACACACCGGGATCAGAATGTGGGAAGGCTGAAATGTCAGTGGGAGGGGCAGGGTCTAGTCGGGCACGCGCAGCTCTATGTCCACCTCTGGTACGAACCCTCCTCGTACCACCGGCCTGAGTACTAGGACCAGTACTAGGCTCCTCGTCGAATAACTGTCGACGTAATGGTGGATCCTACAAAAAAGTTTACAAAAAAAATTAATCACATGACATTATTTATTCTGTAAATATATATATATATATTTGAAATAAAGTACTCACTGTAGGCACTAATGGTGGAATGCCCATCTCCTCCATCCGACGATTGTTCTCCGCCATTTTTTTTCTTCGTCTCTCTTCAATTGGCTTCATTTCCTGCATTGGAAAACAAATATGTAATTAATTAGAAAAAGAAAATTAATGTGTAAACCAAAAAACTAAATATATGAGGGAATGAGGGGATTCATTGGTAATTTAGCTATCAATTGTTTTAGAAGAGCTTGAATGAATTTAATAAAACATACAAGTTGTAATGTTCACCAAGTTAGAAATATTGTTTGATTTGGTTTGAATACAGTTCAATTCCAAATTAGAAAATGCAATTCAAATAAAACAGCAACCAACCTTAACAACCCAACTCGAGGTAAACCAAAAGAATTGAGAACATGGATGAATGATTCTATATATTTCCAACCACAACTTCAGGTTCACAATCAACTCTGACAATTGAGCTATTGGAGTCATCAAAAGAAATAAATGGATTGGTTCCAATGGCAATAGGGACAGTGTCAATTCCATCATCAGCATCATCAAAAATATGTCTTGGAATTACTTCAACTACGACACCAAATTCTGGTTGAAGTTGATCTTTGACATAAAAAACTTGTTTAGCCATTGATGCCAACACATATGGTTCTTCAGTTGCAAGAGTCCGGGTCATATTAATTACTCGAAATCTACAATCATCAATAAATGTGCCATGTCTCGTCATCGAATCAAACCAATGGCATTTCATCATTGTGACTCGTCCATGAGAGTAATAATCCAATATTATTATTTTCTCAACGACTCCATAATAACCCACATTTTCAAGTCGCGGTCTACTATCTGATGCACTGGCATAACAATCTGTTGTGGCAGTAACCATAATACCATCATGTTGTGTTCTCATGTTTTTGGCTCGTTCAGTGACAATAAATCTGTACCCATTGATAACAATTGATTTACAGTCACGAACCACGGTATTAGGACCAAAAGCCAAAGCTCTTATTTCCTCAGAGACAAAGTCAGCAGACAAACTCAATACCTGCAATATAAATGACAGTTAAACTTAAGTAAATATTGAAATAATTAATTTAAACAGTAATATTTTTACCTTCAATTTTAACCAAGCAGAAAACTCTTTGCTATGCAAAGTCTCTCTCCTTCTCAAAGATAAAGAACGATGCTTCCTATTTATCATTGTTTTATGTTCCCTGTAGATAAAAAAATATGAATAGTTTAACAGATATATATGTAAGATATATACATATTCAATTTTGTTACCTGATATAGTCATCGAACAAATCACAGTTGAACAAAACTGTGCGATGTGCCATCTCCCGCTCTTCATGGCTTAATGTCTTCAATGTATATGATCCAGGAATTCCTCCTGTTTGAGGAAGTGATGGAAAACTGGGTTCAATTTGCTCATATTGTTCTTCTTCATTTCTCATTGGTCTGTTCATTCTTGTAGTAAGATCAGACAAATACATTGAACAGAAATCCATACATTCTTGAGCTAAGTAACCGTTCACGATAGAACCTTCGGGATGATTCTTGTTTCGAACATAAGACTTTAATGTGAACATATTTCTTTCAGTTGGATACATCCAACGAAAAGAAACAGGTCCTCCGAGAAGTATTTCAGTTGGAATATGGACAGTCAGATGCAGCATGCATGTGAAAAATGATGGGGGAAATATTTTCTCCAACTCACACAAAATTAATGGGGCATCTGTCAACATTTTTTGCAAGAAAGACTTGGACAACTTCTTAGCACAAAGATCTCTAAACAAATGGCACAACCGAATAACACCCACCCTTACATTATTGGACAAAAGATGACGGATTGCTATTGGAAGCAACTCATGCAGTAGAACGTGATAATCATGAGTCTTCAAAGATTTTAGCTTCAACTCTCTTCTATTGACCCGTTTAGATATGTTGCTTGAATAGCCATCAGGAACTCTAATAGTCTCTAATACTTCCAAAAATTGTTTTTTTTCAGTAGGTGTCATCACATAAGAAGCACATGGAAGTTGCCAATTATTTTCACTGATACGCACAGGATGCAATTCTGGTCTGATGCCCCAATCCACCAAGTCACGTCGAGATCGTAAATCATCTTTTGTCTTCCCCTTGACATTTAGAAGAACTGAAAGCAACATTTCACATATATTCTTTTCAATATGCATTACGTCTAAGCAATGACGTAGCAAATTGGTTGACCAATAAGGCAAATCAAAAAAGATACTCCTCTTCCTCCAATTGTAACAGGTTTCTGTGGAAACATTCTTTCTCTTTCCAGATTTCATTTGACCCTTCCCAAACGAAAAACTGAAATCTTTCAATTCATTAAGCACATCAGTTCCAGACATACGCTGAGGTGGATCATCGGTCTCTATAGTATTATCAAATCTTCGACGATTCATTCTATATGGATGATCCTTTGGCAAAAATCGTCGATGTCCCATAAAACTGAAACTACAACGATGTTTTAGTCTTCTGGATCGTGTATTCTTCATACAAACTGGACATGACAGTTTCCCCTTCGTGCTCCATCCAGACATCATTGCATAAGCCGGAAAATCATTGATTGTCCACATAAGCGCAGCGCGCATCTGAAATATGTCTTTCGAACATGCATCGTATGTGCGCACACCCACATCCCAAAGAAGCTTCAACTCTTTTATTAAAGGTTGCATGTATACATCAATATCAATGCCGGGATCAGAAGGACCAGATATGAGTATACTCATGAAAGTGAAAGATTTTTTCATACACAACCATGGGGGAAGATTATAAATGTGCATAAAAACGGGCCATGTGCTGTGCGAAGTAAGCATCTGCCCAAACGGATTAAAACCGTCGCATGAAAGACTCAGCCTCACATTACGCACGTCAGCTGCAAAATCAGGATGTCGAGCATCAAATCTCTTCCATGCAAATCCATCTGCAGGATGAACCAACTCATCATCATTCTTCTTTCTCTCGGTATCATGCCATCTCATTTTTATTGATATGTCATCAGACATAAAAAGATTCTGGAGTCTGGGGATCAATGGAAAGTGCCACATTACTTTCTGTGGAATGCGGGATGGTGTTCCATCAGATTTTGACTTCCAGCGGGACGTGCCACATTTTATACATTCATTTCGTTCAGCGGTTTCCTCCCAGAATAAACTGCAATCTTTCGGGCAAGCATGAATTTTGTTTCTTGAAAATCCAAGTTCCTCAACTAACTTCCATGCCATATAGTGGTTTGAGGGAATATCTGCATCATCTGGAAGTAAATCCTTCAAGAGGGTAAGAATGTAATCGATTGCTGTATTAGAAATCCCATACATAGTTTTCCCATGAAATAATCGGATTAAAAATTCCAGCTTTTTCATTTTATCGCATTGTCGATATACTGGAGTCGTGGCAGCATCATTCAATTTTTTCACCCTATCAATATCATCATTTTCACTAGATGCATCAGCTGTCCTCATATCGAAGTCTTCTTGAGTCGAAATCCTTTCTTTTTCATGATGACGAATAAACGGAAACCGATCATCTAACAAATTCTCCATTCCAGTCTTTTCATTTCGATCATCACCAATTTGAGATTTCGTTTTCTCCCCATTGTGATACCACAGAAAGTAGTTTGCTTGAAACCCATTTTTGGTTATGTGGTAGCTGACTTCTTCACGGCTCAACCAAGGTCTACCAACACAATTGGAACATGGGCAGTGTATGCGACCACTATCTGAAGCATTGTGAAATGCAAAATCTATAAAGCTCTCCAAATTGTTTTGAAAATCGTCTGAGATCCGATCGGTTTCATACATCCAACTTCTGTCCATTCTGTAAAAAGAATTTATATAAGTCATTTTGTCATAAACAATTCAATAGGCATTAACTATAATAGAAAATACATTTAAGTAAACGATAAAGGAAGAAAATAATCAAGGTATCAACTACACATGTCAAAAAAACATACAAATGTGTTATTGAAAAAATGTAAAACCAACAAGAACTTAATGTATTATATCACATAACAGCATGACTCATCCCATAACCATATTAGTAGGGTATCATGAACATGAATAACATCAACCTTGTGCCATCCTCCTACCCTACATGACCCCAACCACATGCCACATCTTATTATAGCCTTATCACATCACACCTCACCGAAAAACACTAGGGAAATCATAGTACATCTCACCTGAAGACACATGGACAATCACATCGCATCTTGCCTAAAAACACATGGTCAATCACTTTTTAAGGAAGAGTAGGGAAGACATGGTAGCTATCCAAACATATAACCACCATCCTAGATATTAGAAAAAATACCCATAACTCAAAACCTCTGATCGTTGGTAAGTTTATCCAACTCTGGTTGGGAATGTGTAGAAATAACATAAAAATACATGATATATAGATAGCACAAAATACTCAACCTATGGGTTCACATTAACTACATAATCACACACTTCACTACTACCATAAAACACATAAACCACACCACCACCACACAAGACGCATATCATAGGAATATAATTCTACATTCAATAAGTCTATCTATGAAATTATCATAAGAATCCATGTATCAATTGGAATATAATTCTACATTCAATAAGTCTATCTATGGAATCCCTCCCTTGGATCCATGTATCACCAATGGCTTAATCAATATTCAAAGAAATGAGTCTATCCGTGGAATTCCACTGTGAATCCATTTATCACATAAAGCATATAAGTTAATAGAAACAATATTATATACCTGACATCCTAATAGAATCCATGTATCACTATTTACTATTAATCATTTAATGAATTTCATTTCATTTAAACAATTCATTAAACATACCAAGGTCAAAAACAAAGGTATTTAATACAACTCACCTCAAAATGGCGACTCAATCAAATAAAATTCAAGCACTCACATGGGAATTTTTAATATAACACTCCTAACAAGACTATAAAGATATCACATGCATTAGTTATAATATATCTAACATGGTAACATAAAATATAAGTGTTAAAGGGGAATGCAAACCATAAAATACCCTTAATTAATTTAATTTACAATTCAATTCATAAATCGAACAATCAATTCGATTTATATAACCTTTCACAAATGACATCCCATGTTCAAAGGGTAAAATCCAAAAAGGAATTTTCAAGAAAACAAACCCTTAGGCGCCGGCAGTAGCTCCAAAATCGTCTAAACTGAAGGGAAAAATAAAAATAAGTTTCAATACTATCCAAACATTTGAATACCTTTTGAGATAAAGAAGAAGAATAACCTGAAGAAGAGCTTCAAGGTCCGGCCGGCAGTACTCCAAAATCGCCTGCTGCTGCTCCCGTTAGGGCTCTGTAACGCGAATGGGGGAGAGAACGGGCTGCTGGTGATTTGGGGAAAACCTTTGCCAACGGTTTTTTAAAACCGTTGGCATATCTCCCCGAAACAAGGCCTATCCCAACGGTTCCATAGAACCGTTGGGAAACACTCCCAAAACAAGGTTTTTCCCAACGGTTCCTTAGAACCGTTGGGAAAAACTCCCCAAAAGAAGGCCTACCCCAACGGTTCTAAGGAACCGTTGGGAAAAACTCCTCAAAACTAGGCCTATCCCAACGGTTCCCTAGAACCGTTGGGAAAAACTCCCCAAAACCAATCTACCCCAACGGTTCTAAGAAACCGTTGGGAAAAAACTCTATTTTTATCATTTACCAACGGTTTGATAGAACCGTTGGTATGTAACCGTGGGGAAAAACCCACATTCCAGTAGTGGAAGGAAACTGTGGTGGTTCTCTGATTAAGAGACTGGATGAAATGGGGGGATTCAATGAGAAATCTTGTGGTTATTCTAAACATACTATCAGGATTCATGATCAACCACTTGAACCTTGGTGAGTTCTCTAATGCATCATGTATGAGAGAACCAACTCGATGTGGAAGTTCAGGTAATAATTATAAAGGTAACCATTAGTGTTTATATGATCCTTACTTTTGAGGTAATTATGGGTTACTACATGATATGATGGAATATGAAAGGCATGAGATAAACTTGTGGTTAAATTATGTTATGGTTATTTTTGAAGATTTTTTCGCTTTTTGGGAATGTTATAAGAATTATGTAGTTTTGGAAAAAGGACAACACGTAGACTGTGTGACAACCTGTCGCGTCGGACGAAGCTGCGGGAATCGAACCCACAACCAAAGTGCGACTGGTATTTACCGCCTACCACTGGACTACGTGAAGTCTCTGGTTAGTTTGACAAATTCTTTTTAATTAGATGATCTTATGAATCTATAATAAGTTAATTTTGGGTTATCTATGGAAATTATTAACCTATCCTGGAGGATATGTGATTAGGTTAATTACTTTTCAGTATGAGACTTTAAGAGTAACTGATGTTATTTGAAGATTGATGTTAAGATTTACCTTGGAAGACTATGTGATTAAATCCTTTGGAGATTTGGGTTTCAATCATAGTTTGGTTTATCTTTGAAGAATTTTATGGGAAACTATTTATTGAATGGTCTTTGTTGAACTTTGGATAATGTTTGACAAATTTTGGAGATTAAGAGTAGTATTTCTTTTTATAAAGGATTATCCTTTTTGGATATTATCTGATCTCGTACTAACAATTTTGGTTTTGGTTTTGGTCTAAAGACATGGGAAGTATATAGTTCTCTTTTGTGGATTAGGTGATTCTCTAGAAGTTGATTATAGTGATTTTAATGTGAACAAGTTATCTTAAATACTCGTCTTTTGGAGAAAATATGAGTTTGTGTAAGAAATCAAGCAAAAGTTGAAAGTCAACATGACAAGAAAGTATATTTCCTTGTGATTTAGTTAAGCTCATAAATAAATTCCTCAATGAAAAGTAACTTAAAACTAAAATGTTGTCTGTTAACTTTTCCTACTGGGGAATCAAATACCGTTTAACCCATCACAAGTTTGTGATTTTCTTGTGGTTAACTTTCTCCTAATCATGTTTTTCATCACTCTCCATCAGAACATGACCCTTTGTTTTCTCTTCCATGTCCATGTTTTCCTACATGGAATCCTAGTATGGGTTAACTCGGGTGACCTTTGTACTTATCTTTCTTTATTTTAAAGTGATAGTTTTACTGACTCTTGTTCCGATGTGGGATTTTCAATGAAGTTTCGGAGCCCAATTTTAAAATTACGAGGACGCAATTCCCAAAAGGGGGAAGGATGTAACATCCCAGGTAAATAAAGAATATTAATTTTTCATATTTATTAATATTTGTGAATAAAATATTAATATTACTTTAAAGGGAACGATATGATTGATGGCGTACCCAATACGCAACAACGAGTTTCTTTGAAATCTTACGTTGCACTCTAATAATAAAATAATATTATTTTAAATGGTAGTTAACACCTAGTCGTTGTAATGGAGGGAATGAACCGAACTAACTACAAAATGATTATATATTTTTGTTAAATATTTTTACATTTACCCAATAAATGTTAGAGGCTTAAAATGCAAATGAATCCAATTTTAAGAATAAATACTCTAATATTTTTAAAAGATTATTTTACCACTTTTTGATGGCGAACCCTTTTTAAATCCAACTTTTGACAATTTTATAAGATCTATTTGTCAAAATAAACTTATTCTTTAGAATTGGGATATTGAAACTTACTTTGGATAAATTTTTGGTATTTTTCTGACAATATTCATTTTTTAATGAATAGTGAAAAATACTGCATTTTACTTCAAAACTGTTTTTTCATCTAATTTAATTATATGGATAGATTATATTTTTAATTAGTTTTAAAGTGTAAATAGAATATATTTTTACCATTTAATCCAATGTTGGTAATTGTGATTAATTTCACTTTGAAATTGTACATAAACAATTGTCAGACTTTTGATAGAAATTGTTTCTAAAAAACCCGCTATTTGTTTTGACAATGGGAATTATTTTTAAATTAATTATTGAAATTTCTGTATTTGTAATTTGGTAAAATGGATTCCATATTTGTAATAATAAGGTCCAAATTATGTAATTAAGACTCTTTTTTTGGACTTTATGAATAGTAACGACGATAATTATCTTTAATTATCGTGATTAATTAGTAATCGGGTAGTTAAGGGTAATAAAATAATATCATAATAATACCAAATGACCCCAACATGTGTCCTAATACTACTAGTTGTGTCATTGACGACCATGGGATTCCTTGTTCCAAACTTTGGGACCCCATGGAATCACTTTTGTGGTGATAGTGACACTTTTTAATTTTATGTTTTTAAAAGGAAAGTATAACCAAAGTATGTATCACCCAAGTAAAACAATTTTAGTTTTGTCTGTGTAAATGATCTCTTAGTCTATAAATAGTCATTGGAAAACTAAAAATATTTCCTACATCATAGTATTTTTTTTATAATTTTTAGACATTAGATAAATTAATTTATTTATGACGCCATGATGATGCAGCGATTATCTCATTAATGAACAATTTAAATAAAATGAAAATATAATGTAAAATCTAAGACTTATACTTGTCTAAAACCTATTGTATAAGTATATTTAGAACCCTTACCACCTTATACTAGAAATATATCAATTTGGGACCTTTAAAATCCGAAACTCATTTTAATATAAAGTAACATTTCTTTACTTTCCAAGAGTGCCCCTCCTCCCTCTTATAAAAGGCCCCCACCTATACCTCCTTACCCACACTCCTAAAGCCATTGGATCGGCCAAAAGCTTATAATTTTATCTCCCCACATCCCTCTATTCATCTTAGAAGCCTTCCCTTAGGCAGAAAGCTCTTCAAGAAACCCTTTTGGTTCAAACCAAGGGGAGTTACCCGATTTAAAGGTAAAGTCTTCCCTAATGTTCTTTAGTTTTATTTTGCTTCTTCAACCCCCTAAACTCTTTTTATTACTTTATTTTGAAACAAAACCAGTATCTTCAACATATTAGTATGTTTTTATGAGAATTATTAGATCTACACTTACACACACCTCCATCTAATGGTTAAAGAACAAACTGTTTCCGTGGATGGCGAATTATTGTCTCACGAAACGATGATTGTTCTATATTCTCCTACCACCTCTCATGGTGACCATTATTATGGAACTATTTTTATATATGATATATATTATATTTATTTCATCTCTATGATTATTTATTTTATATTTAAAACATACCTTTATGCTTTGCATGTTGTGCAAATGCGATAATTTCATTTGAGGAAGTGTGGACTACCGCCCCCTCAAGTGATGTGACTCGTTCATGCAATACATGGAATGTATAAAGAATGAAAGTAATGAACTTATGTGACACATTTAACATATATATTATACTGGAATTATAATATATACATATCTCTCATCTATTTTTAATTCCATTAATGTGCCAAAGCAATGAAAGTAGCGTTCATAAGTACGTACGACCTACCGTCTCCATGAACGGTGCATTTCATTTCTTTGTATCTACAAATATTATGGAATAAGTATAAAATGAATATATACTGGATATATATGATATTTAAATCATTAATAATATTCTGTATATGATGTACTTACAACTACATTGAAAATGCTTTTCAAACAAGGTCATTTTTGACTCATGTACCGAACATCGACAAAACGTATGATATGAACTCACATAATTAACTAATTATTATAAAATGATAATATATGAAAATAATTGAATAATAAACTTTAAATTATGTCCTTAAGCAACTATAAATTGACCAAAGTTTATTATTCAGTAATATAAAGAAATGAACAAGACAAGTCGGACTTGAGGTAAGGGATCCAACCTCTCTCTTTCTTTTTAAGTACTCTCTTTTATGTCACTTATTTTAAGCTCCTCTTTCTTATGTTGGGGGATGTTATTATATATTCCTCTTACTAAACTTTTTATGTTCATATGATGAGATCCCCTAATTGATATATTCAATCCATTTTTGGAAGTTTTAAGTGGCGTCGTTAGGCTGCCGAATTTTCTTAAGGGGATATGTTATCTCACTTTTTATTTCCGTGAGATTCATGCTATATTTGTCACTATCTCTGTTGAGTGTATGTACTGACCGTGATTCTACTCTTTGGGTAATATACTCTCATTTATGGGTATTTACATCTTCATTGTATTACCCTTCTTCCATGGGGTGTATGTTTCGAAAGTTACCCAAATCGGTAAGGGAACCTTTCACCCTCTTCATTTTAAAATACTTCTTTTTGTTAGGTCTTTTAATATTATTATGATGGGATATGTTCTTATATATCCTTATTTCTGTAAATTTTATGTTCAATTTATGAGATACCACATTTTATCTCTCATCATCTCATTTTATGAATTCTAAAGTGACACCGTTAGGCTGTCGAATTTCTATAAGGGAACTTCTTAACCCACTTTCAATTCTTTGGGTTAAACCTCTAATTCTTGATTTTATTATGCCAAGATTATTTGTGGAATCTCTATGTTGTAATTTCCACAAACCTTTGTGTGTATATACTATTTCTACACATAATCATCTCATTGATAAATTATTACGTCATTTATATGAACTTGTATGGGAAATCATAACTCAATCTCATTTCATTGAGTTAAATATCTATTTTATTGGTTTTGTTTTTCTAATAGTATGTGTGAATGACCTATGATTGTTTTACACTTTATATCCACTTATATTGGGTGTATTTATACTTGTCACACATAATGATGTCATTGATTTATCCTTACACTAATGACATGATCTTTAAATGGGATTACGTCTCAATTTCTCTTCCTTGAGACACTTCTTGATGATATGCACTTTTTTTCTTTTTAAAGTGTATATACAGCCCCTTTGACATTACATATCCATATTATGTCTATACTCAAGTCATTTAAATGTTTTTAAAATGGTCTACTTTCATGTGGCTTATAATTTAAATGTTCAAAATGGAAAAGGACTCTTTTATTAAAACATTGTTTTAAATGGTTTTAAAGATTTATTCTTTTAAACATGTATCATCCATGTCCATGTTTTAAAATGGTTTTAAGGATTTATTTATATGGACATGAATGTTTTAAAACCCTTTCAAAAGTTTCAAAGTGGTATGGGACACTTTGATTCTAAAACCTCTTTTAAATGTCTTCTTTTAATATTTTCAAAGTATAAAGGGATATTTCTCTCATAGAGTTTTAATGATTTTATTAGATCTTTTTACTTACAATGATATCATGATGTGATCTCTTGTGATTGAATTGTGGAAATTTTATGTTTCTTTTATGCATTTTTTAAGTGTTATGATTATGTTATGGTTCTCAGGAAATGTTTATGAAATCGGGTGGTTTCGTGATAAACTAAGGGCGGGTGAGCCCGAGATAGCTCTCCAATGCATTGGGTAACGCGAAGGAGTTAAACGCTAAGGTTTCTCTGAAGAGATTTAGGGAATATACTTTGATGGGTATTCCAAACATAACCATGAGGGTTACTCCCTACGTAAGAATGTTATGAATGCCTCAAGTTACCTTTAAGTCTTATGATTTCTATGAGTTATTCCTAAATCTTATGATTTAATGAGGTATTTTAAAGTGCTTATGTTTTATGAGTAAAGTATGATTTCATTGATTCTTATGTATACATGGACTAATGTTTTCTTTCCATATTTTTATAACCCTTACTGAGCTTTTTATGCTCATCCCAAGTTTTTTAAATGCTTTCCACAGGACTTAAAGTGGAATACAGTCAAGGATGGGATCAAGGAAATGTAACGATGTCTAAAACATGGAACTAGACATGACTCTTTTATTCAAGAGTTTATTTTTTGTGAAAAAAAATGGAAACTGAGTAGATGTGTCTACCTTGTAATCTTTGAGATGTAATAGTTATGTCCTAATTCTCTAAAACTCTAAAACTGAAAAGATCCTTAATGCGAATTATTCATTTAATTCAAGAATATGTGTTGTAATAAGGCCAGGTCCTTATAGTTGGTATCAGAGGTCAGTTTAGATAACTTTAGAGGTTAGAGTGTTGTTTAATCATAAGTGACAAGTTGTGTATAACCACACTAGTTATTATATTAGATAGATTCATTGTTATTTATGAAAGTTGTAATGAGTTTGAGATAACTTGGATAAGTATATCTTAGTGTTTATCTTCCTCTTTAGTACATGATGATTTTGTTGATATACTCACACTGACCTTTTTGGTTTTAGTAAATGGATGGATCTAGCAGGCACTAAAGTGACAATGGGTTTGAAAGAAACTGTGGTGGTTCTTTGATTAAGAGACTGAATGAAATGGGGGGATTCAATGAGAAATCTTTTGGTTATTCTAAACCAACTATCAGGAGTCATGATCAACCACTTGAACCTTGGTGATTTCTCTAATTCATCATGTACGAGAGAACCAACTCGATGTGGAAGTTCAGGTAATAATTATAAAGGTAACCAGTAGGGTTTATATGATCCTTACTTTTGAGGTAATTATGGGTTACTACATGATATGATGGAATATGAAAGGCATGAGATAAACTTGAGGTTAAATTATGTTAAGGTTATTTTTGAAGATTTTATCTCCTTTTGGGAATGTTATAAGAATTATGTAGTTTTGGAAAAAGGACAACACGTAGACCCTGTGACAACCTGTCGCGTCGGACGAAGCTACGGGAATCGAACCCACAACCAAAGTGCGACTGGTATTTATCACCTACCACTGGACTACGTGAAGTCCCTGGTTAATTTGACTAATTCTTTTTAATTAGATGATCTTATGAATCTAGAATAAGTTAATTTTGGGTTATCTATGGAAATTATTAACCTATCATGGAGGATATGTGATTAGGTTAATTACTTTTTAGTATGAGACTTTAAGAGTAACTGATGTTATTTGAAGATAGATGTTAAGATTTACCTTAGAAGACTATGTGATTAAATCCTTTGGAGATTTGGGTTTCAATCATAGTTTGGTTTATCTTTGAATAATTTTATGGGAAACTATTTATTGAATGGTCTTTATTGAACTTTGGATAATGTTTGACAAATTTTGGAGATTAAGAGTAGTATTTCTTTTTATAAAGGATTATCCTTTTTGGATATTATCTGATCTCGTACTAACAATTTTGGTTTTGGTTTTGGTCTAAAGACATGGGAAGTATATAGTTCTCTTTTTTGGATTAGGTGATTCTATAGAAGTTGATTATAGTGCTCTTAATGTGAACAAGTTATCTTAAATACTCGTCTTTTGGAGAAAATATGAGTTTGTGTAAGAAATTAAGCAAAAGTTGAATGTCAACATGACAAGAAAGTATATTTCCTTGTGATTTAGTTAATCTCATAAATAAATTCCTTAATGAAAAGTAACTTAAAACTAAAATGTTGTCTCTTAACTTTTCCTACTGGGGAATCAAATACCGTTTAACCCATCACAAATTTGTGATTTTCTTGTGGTTAACTTTCTCCTAATCATGTTTTCCATCACTCTCCATCAGAACATGACCCTTTGTTTTCTCTTCCATGTCCATGTTTTCCTAAGTGGAATCCTAGTATGGGTTAACTCAGGTGACCTTTGTACTTATCTTTCTTTATTTTAAAGTGATAGTTTTACTGACTCTTATTCCGATGTGGGATTTTCAATGAAGTTTCCGAGCCCAATTTTAAAATTGCGAGGACGCAATTCCCAAAAGGGGGGAAGGATGTAACATCCCAGGTAAATAAAGAATATTAATTTATCATATTTATTAATATTTGTGAATAAAATATTAATATTACTTTAAAGGTAATGATATGATCGATGACGTACCCAATACGCAACAACGAGTTTCTTTGAAATCTTACGTTGCACTCTAATAATAAAATAATATTATTTTAAATGGTAGTTAACGCCTAGCCGTTGTAATGGCAGGAATGAACCGAACTAACTAAAAAATGATTATATATGTTTGTCAAATATTTTTACATTTACCCAATAAATGTTAGAGGCTTAAAATGCAAATGAATCCAATTTTAAGAATAAATACTCTAATATTTTTAAAAGATTGTTTTACCGCCTTTTGATAAAGAACCCTTTTTAAATCCAACTTTTTACAATTTTATAAGCTTTATTTGTCAAAATAAACTTATTCTTTAGAATCGGGATATTGAAATTTACTTTGGATAAATTTTTGGTATTTTTCTGACAATGTTCATTTTTTAATGAATAGTGAAAAATACTGCATTTTACTTCAAAACCGTCTTTTCATCTAATTTAATTATATGGATAGATTATCTTTTTAATTCATTTTAAAGTGTAAATAGAATATATTTTTATCATTTAATTCAATGGTGGTCATTTTGATTAATTTCACTTTGAAATTGGACATAAACAATTGTCAGACCTTTGATAGAAATTGTTTCTAAAAAACCCACTATTTGTTTTGACAACGAGAATTATTTTTAAATTAATTATTGCAATTTCTGTGTTTGTAATTTGGTAAAATGGATTCTATATTTGGAATCATAAGGTCCAAATTATGTAATTAAGACTCTTTTTTTGGACTTTATGAATAGTAATGACGGTAATTATCTTTAATTATCGTGATTAATTAGTAATCGGGTAGTTAAGGGTAATAAAATAATATCATAATAATAACAAATGACCCCAACATGTGTCCTAATACTACTGGTTGTGTCATGGACGACCATGGTATTCCTTGTTCCAAACTTTGGGACCCCATGGAATCACTTTTGGGGTGATAGTGACAATTTTTAATTTTATGTTTTTAAAAGGAAAGTATAACCAAAGTATGTATCACCCAAGTAAAACAATTTTAGTTTTGTCTGTGTAAATGATCTCATATAATATAAATAGTAATTGGAAAACTAAAAATATTTCCTACATCGTAGTATTTTTTTTATAATTTTTAGACATTAGATAAATTAATTTATTTATGACGCCATGATGATGCAGCGATTATCTCATTAATGAACAATTTAAATAAAATGAAAAGATAATGTAAAATCTAAGACTTACACTTGTCTAAAACCTATTGGATAAGTATATTTCGAACCCTTACCACCTTATCCTAGAAATATATCAATTTTGGACCTTTAAAATCCGAAACTCATTTTAATATAAAATAACATTTCTTTACTTTCCAAGAGTGCCCATCCTCCCTCTTATAAAAGACCCCCACCTCTACCTCCTTACCCACACCTCTCAAGCCATTGGCTCGGCCAAGCTCTGATCATTTTATCTCCCCACATACCTCTCTTCATCCTAGAAGCCTTCCCTTAGGCAGGAAGCTCTTCAAGAAACCCTTTTGGTTCAAACCAAGGGGAGTTACCCGATTTAAAGGTAAAGTCTTCCCTAATGTTCTTTTGTTTTATTTTGATTCTCCAACCCCCTAAACTCTTTTTATTACTTTATTTTGAAACAACAACAGTATCTTAAACATACTAGGATGTTTTTATGAGAATTATTCAAGCTACACTTACACACACCTCTGTCTAATGGTTAAAGAACATACTGTTTCCGTGGATGGCGAATTACTGCCTCACGAAACGATAATTGTTCTATCTTCTCCTACCACCTCTCATGGTGGCCATTATGATGGCACTATTTTTATATATGATATATATTATATTTATTTCATCTCTATGCTTCTGTATTTTATATTTAAAACATAATTTTATTCTTTGCATGTTGTGCAAATGCGATAATTTCATTTGAGGAAGTGTGGACTACTGCCCCCTCAAGTGATGTGACTCGTTCATGCAATACATGGAATGTATAAAGAATGAAATTAATGAACTTATGTGACCCATATAACATATATATTATACTGGAATTATAATATATACATATCTTTCACCTATTTTTAATTCCATTAATGTGCCAAAGCAATGAAAGTAGCGTTCATGCGTACGTACGGCCTACCGTCTCCAGAATGGTGCATTTCATTTCTTTTTATCTCCAAATATTATGGAATAAGTATAAAACTAATATATACTGGATATATATGATATTTAAATCATTAATACTATTCTGTATATGATGTACTTACAACTACATTGAAAATGCTTTTCAAACAAGATCATTTTTGACTCATGTACCGAACATCGACAAAACGTATGATATGAACTCACATAATTAACTAATTATTATAACATGATAATATATGAAATTAATTTAATAATAAACTTTAAAGTATGTTCTTAAGAAACTATAAATTGACCAAATTTTATTATTCAGAAATATAAAGAAATGAACAAGACAAGTCGGACTTGAGGTAAGGGATCCAACCTCTCTCTTTCTTTTTAAAGTACTCTCTTTTATGTCACTTCTTTTAAGCTCATCTTTCTTATGTTGGGGGATGTTCTTATATATTCCTCTTACTGAACTTTTTATTTTCATATGATGAGAGACCCTAATTGATATCTTCAATCCATTTTTGGAAGTTTTAAGTGGCGTCGTTAGGCTGCCGAATTTTCGTAAGGGGGTATGTTATCTCACTTTTTATTTCCGTGAGATTCATGCTATATTTGTCACTATCTCCGTTGAGTGGTGTATGTACTGACCATGATTCTAATATTTGGGTAATATACTCTCATTTATGGGTATTTACATCTTCATTGTATTACCCTTCTTACATGGGGTGTACGTTTCGAAAGTTACCCAAATCGGTAAGGGAACCTTCCACCCTCCTCATTTTAAAAGACTTCTTTTTTTGTTAGGTATTTTAATCTTATTATGATGGGATATGTTCTTATATATCCTTATTGCTGTAAATTTTATTTCCAAGTGATGGGATACCACATTTTATCTCTCATCATCTCATTTTATGAATTCTAAAGTGACATCGTTAGGCTGTCGAATTTCTGTAAGGGAACTTCTTAACCCACTTTCAATTCTTTAGGTTAAACCTCTACTTCTTGATTTTATTATGCCAAGATTTTGTGTGGAATATCTATGTTGTAATTTCCACAAACCTTTTTGTGGATATACTATTTCTACACATAATCATCTCATTGATAAATTCTTACGTCATTTATATGAACTTGTATGGGAAATCATAACTCAATCTCATTTCATTGAGTTAAATATCTATGTTATTGGTTTTGTTTTTCCAATAGTATGTGTGAATGACCTCTGATTGTTTTACACTTGATATCCACTTATATTGGGTGTATTTATACTTGTCACACATAATGATGTCATTGATTTATCCTTGCACTAATGACATGATCTTTGAATGGGATTACGTCTCAATTTCTCTTCCTTGAGACACTTCTTGATGATATGCACTTTTATTATTTTTAAAGTGTATATACAGCCCCTTTGACATTACATATCCATATTATGTCTATACTCAAGTCATTTAAATGTTTTGAAAATGGTCTACTTTCATGTGGCTTATAATTTAAATGTTCAAAATGGAAAAGGACTCTTTTATTAAAACATTGCTTTAAATGGTTTTAAAGATTTATTCTTTTAAACATTTATCATCCATGTCCATGTTTTAAAAATGGTTTTAAGGATTTATTTATATGAACATGAATGTTTTAAACCCCTTTCAAAGGTTTCGAAGTGGTATGGGACATTTTGATTCTAAAACCTCTTTTAAATGTCTTCTTTTAATATTTTCAAAGTATAAAGGGGTATTTCTCTCATAGAGTTTTAATGATTTTATTAGATGTTTTTACTTACGATAATATCATGATGTGATCTTTTGTGATTGAAATGTGGAAATTTTATGTTTCTTTTATGCATGTTTTAAGTGTTATGATTATGTTATGGTTCTTGAGAAATGTTTATGAAATCGGGTGGTTCCGTGATAAACTAAGGGCGGGTGAGCCCGAGATAGCTCTCCAATGCATTGGGTAACGCGAAGGAGTTAAACGCTAAGGTTTCTCTGAAGATATTTAGGGAATATACTGTGATGGGTATTCCAAACATAACTATGAGGGTTACTCCCTACGTAAGAATGTTATGAATGCCTCAAGTTACCTTTATGTCTTATGATTTCTATGAGTTATTCCTAAATCTTATGATTTAATGTGGTATGTTAAAGTGATTATGTTTTATGAGTAAAGTATGGTTTCATTGATTCTTATGTATACATGGACTAATGTTTTCTTTCTGTATTGTTATAACCCTTACCGAGCTTTTTATGCTCATCCCAAGTTTTTGAAATGCTTTCCACAGGACTTAAAGTGGAATACGGTCAAGGATGGGATCAAGGAAATGTCACGATGTCTAAAACATGGAACTAGACATGACTCTTTTATTCAAGAGTTTATTTTTTGTGAAAAAAAATGTAAACTGAGTAGATGTGTCTACCTTGTAATCTTTGAGATGTAATAGTTATGTCCTAATTCTCTAAAACTCTAAACCTGAAAAGATCCTCAATGTGAATTATTCATTTAATTCAAGAATATGTATTGTACCAAGGTCGGGTCCTTATAGGTATATTGGGTAATGGTTTGGTATGTTTAAGCAGTGAATTGTAGAATTTGGTACAAATTATGTAAAATTAGCTGCAGAGTAATGGAAAATGAGATAAAGAGATTTTGATTGTTATAGACTCATCCATTTTGAGTTTCAGGGATTAAATCGTATCTTAAATAGGTAATTTTATGTTTTCAAAGTTTTTTGGGTAGTTTAGAGGCTTAATTGTTTGGAGCATTTTCATATCTTCATTTAATCTGTGATGTGGGATGATGTATCATTTGTTTTGTAATAGAATCACATGTCTGATTAACAAAATAATAAATGTTATGTGCAAAATTCTAAATATATTCTATGTTTATTTTGTTTCATGTTCCTTTTCTTAGATATGTTGGTTTTGTATTGTAGGTAACATATGTCGGCAGTAGGCGAGTGGTTAAGCGTTCTAATCCACGACACTCCTCATAAGATAACCATGATGGTTTAAAGTTTTTGTGGTATGGTTAAACATTATCATTGATTCAGTTGTAATGGTTATTTGTTGTGTTCTACTGTTTTGGTTGATATGGCGATGATGTGGTCGGTTTTGTGTATAATGAGCCTAGCTGCGGAGTTAATCAGAAGTAGTGGAGGCAGAGAGATGAATGTGATGGGTTGAAGGTGGATGCTAAACTCATGTTGTATATATGATAATTGAGTTTATGATTGATGGTTGTTGACTTGTTTTGATATACATGTGAGAGTTTTATAGAAGGGTTATATGTGTCTGTTGTATGTATTTTTGTATAATTATGTTTTTAATTAATTAATATTTAGTTGCATTGTACGTTGTATAATTTATTTTTTAAAATATCATTTTTTTAAATGTTCAGTGGTGGTTTTTATAAACCATCGTTAAAAAGAACTAGCGCTATACATATTGATGACATTTTTTTTCAAATTCTTTGTTTTTAATTTTTTTCGTTTAGCAGCGGTGCTGATAAACCGTCGTTGCATTATTTAGCGGTGACTTGTTTATTTTTTTCCTCATTTATTAAAGAAAATTTTTTATCATAGAAATCGTCGCTAAATGTACGGAAAACCACCGTTAAATATGAAAAAACGACACTTCTCTAAACCGTTGTTCAGTAAATTTAAACCACCGCTATTTGACTGTTGGCATTGAAATACCCGATCATTTAAATAATCGCTGCTTGTTGGTTTGTCGTTGGTTTAAACAGTTGCTAATGGGGAAAAACAACCATTATAGGCTGGTTTGGTGTAGTGACTTCGCAAGTTCACCCCTACATATCCATAGAAAAATCTATATGTATCATTCTGAAAAACACTGGCCCTTTGCGTCTCCACATTTCCATCATCACCCATAAATAGTTGATGTTGTCATCTCCACTTCCTCTAGGATATGGTTGCCCCCTAAGTATATACGTCAAAATATTCCCTCTTTCACATTCTCACACTTGAACACTATTCTTGCATCCATTGTCCCACTTTCGTTGACTTGGATCCAGATATCCATGGTGAAGGTGATCGTGTCTCCATTTAGATTTTCCATGTGTAATTCCGGGAATATAACTTCTAAAAACCCCAATACATAATAAAAAATCAGATCTCGTACAAAAAACCAAATAGACCTAATAGAAGCTACCATGTACTCAGGGGCTTTGACCTCATAAAAGGAGACATTGGTAATGACTTTTCTCATTAATTTTTCCATCTCTTAATACTATAAAACACAAAACCTTATTGCAAAGATTCCTTTTAACGTGTTGGAGCACAATAACATAGGTTGTTATTGTAGAGGGCAATGAAACAGTTTTTCTAAGCCATTTTAGTCGCGATATATTCATTTGTTATATCCACCATGCAAGGTGATTGTTGTTGATTTGGCTCTCTAAGAAATGAAATAAAAATAAGTTGACATATGCTTGGTACTGAGGTTGATTTAGGGTTCCGCTTTAATGGGTGGGCTACAAAATGCGGGCTTGTCCGATTCCAGACCGGCTCAATCCGCTACTTGCTTGCTTATCATCATCCATCGGTCGCTCAAATTGCTTCGCGACCAGGGGGGAAGCTTAAAAAGCTAGTTGCCTAATCGTAACTTGGCCTATCAGGTTGGCGGCGTGCCGCGCGATTACTTTAGTGTTTAAATCTGGCTTTGGGAGCTTCGTTATTAATCTGTGGCATGCTGCGACGCCTTGGCCGGGATCGCATTCGCTGAACCTGTCGCTGTCCCGCAACCCCTCTGATGGACCCTTCCATTATGAAACTCCTCGAAGAGGACGAGGTTCGCTCCCCCCTTCCATCCCCCTCTCCGTCTCCCTCTATTTTCCCGTCTACTCTCTTGAATCTGGTAATGTTTGCTGGTTAACTATAGAATCTGCTATTTATTTATTGTCCGTGCAGGATGAAACGATGCATTCGGGTGCCGACGTAGAGGCCTTCACGGCTGCTCTGAACAGGGATATAGAAGGAGATGCTAGCTTGTCCCAGCCATCTGATTCCGATTCTGGTACAAAATTTACCCCCTGCCCCCCTTTATCTGTATTCATGGTCCTATCTGCTACCGCACTGCCAGCGATATGTGATTTACGTGCATTTATGAATCTCATTACCCGAGATAAAAATTTAACAATTTTACAATACTAACAGATTGCAACTGTGAGGTGCCTTGAATTAGAATTATTGTAACCCTTACCTGAATTGAAACCTGCTCGATTTACCAGTAATCGACTCTAAATTAGATTTTTAATGGAAGTATGTGGTGGTAGCGGATGGATTTGAATGAAAACACGAGACCCGAGCCAACCATTGACGTCATGGCAATGCCAGCCATTTTGGATTGTAGGAGTTTGTACAATTTCATAAGATCGTAGAATTTTTTCCGGGTTATGGGTATAAAAAGGTTATTTTTCAGGATTTCATCAGTTGTATCACTCTTCCATGGAAGCAAAAAACCACGGGCATGTAAAATTGAGAGAATCACATAAATCTCCCGGAAGTTTTTTCTTTCTTTCTTTCGAATTCTGTTACAACATGCACAATAGGATTCGTAAGTTAATACCCAGGATTTCACTAGTACGGACTTCTTCAGACATTTTTGAGCTGGCCATTACTGTATCAGGCTTCTGTAAGAGAGTGGATTTTTCATTATTATTCTGTTTCCTTGGGATGGGTATGCTATATATTGTCAATGATTAGAGTGATTGTGGTGGAGCCTCTTCATTGCTGAATACATTGATCAGGAGTGATACTGATAGCTGCTCGAGCCATATAAGCTGGGGATGAATGTACTCTGCTTGAATGAATAACTAAAAATGAAGAATGAACTGTACTCACATGCAAGCAATCATACTACCTTACTATTTAGAATGAACTAAGAGGCAATATTGAATTTGCATTTTTTGGTTGGCTTGTACTGTTTGATACTAAGAGATTCTCCTTTGGAACAATTTAAAATTTGAAATTTAGATTTTTCTCCAGGTTTTGAGCAGTGCTCATTAATCTTAGATTGACAAGTCTACGCCCCTCTGCATACATTACATGTCATGCATGCACAAGGCTTAATTTGTCTTTATTTTGGGATTGTTGTTACTTCAGCTGCAGTTCTTCTGGTGGGTTTCTGGGCCCATTTCACTGGCCTAATGATCTCATTACATTCAGTTGTTAGGCCTAACAACCTTATTAAAGTCGTCCTGTTTCAAATTAATTGATCATACTAACTATAAAAGAACAAGATCCAAAAGGAGGTAAAAGAATTTAATTGATCTTACTAACCATACAAGCAAGATCCAAAAGGAGGAAAAATAATATAACCAATCATACCCTACTTCACCCTCCTCTCAGGGTATTTCTCTTGTGAGTCTAACAACTAATATTAGAGCTTTTGATTGATTTATTTGATGGGTTTTCTCTCATGGTGTAGAAAATGGCAACTCTAGTTAATCACGAAGGTGTTTCAATCTTTGACGGTCAAAACTTTCAACAACAGAACAACCAAATGCAACACTAATTTTGATCTCTTGGGGTTCTTTTATAACAAATAATTAAGACCACACCGGACCTCAAGTCTGATGTGGGATGCAGACTCCAACACTCCCCCTCAAGCTAGGTGTACCTAGCTTGGATACATAAAGAAAAATAAAGCAGACAATAAACGTTGCAAACACTCTCCTCAAGCTGGACAGACCCAACTTGATTACAAAACAAGAAGAAATAAACGAAACAGTACAAAAGATAAAGCTTCAAGGCTGCTGCTCCCCCTCACGATCGCAGCTCCCCCGCAGGATGATGGATGGATAATGTCGCGGACGCAGCAGATGAACCACTCAGACCGGGCCGATGGACGGAGCGCCAGGAATGCCGCACTAGTGGGGCCGGTCGATGAGACGTCGGGAAATCCATACTAGCACCGGGAAAACCGCACTTGCAGGGCCGACGACTGGAGGCGGGGATTCCGCAGAATTGTTGCGGGATCTGGCGGTGCCGAAGGGCCCGGACCCGAGGCATTTGAAGTGTTGCACCACTGTGAATGAAGTGCGAGGGCGTGCCGACGGATAGTGAGATAGCGTGCTTGATCTGCAGGGAGCGCGCTTAAATTGTTCCGTCGGGCAAGGGAGGCGGCTGCCAGAAGAGTAGCGCAGGAGGAGGGGGCTGCTGCTGGAGGAGGCGCCTCAAGATCGGGAGGCCCCTGTGGAGCGGCTGGGAGGCAGAGCTGCCGCAAAATGCACCGGTGACTGGATGTGGCCGGAGCTTGCCAATTCTGGGAGGGGACGACGACGGAAGACCGGGACGACGAGGCGCAATAGCTGTTGCGCAAGGAGCCGGCGCTGCTGGAAGCAGGGGGCGGACAGAGGGAGGCGCGTCGGGAGCCGGGAGAGCCGCTGGAAAGCGGGAGTCGGGAGCATCGCTGGGACTGTCGCAGAGGAGTCGCAGGGCCGCGGACGGGAGGAGCTGCGGGAGGACAGAACATGGGGAGAAGGCCGGCAGAGACCAAGCTGACGGGGAAGGAGCTGAGGCGCGGGAGAGAAGGAGATCCAGCAGGGGGGAGGGGGCGCACGCAGAGGAGGCAGTGGGAGGGGGCGCACGCAGAGGAGGCAGTGGGAGGGAGCCGCCGGAGGAGGTCGCCTGGATGAGGGTGCTGGGAACCCACATTGGATCGCGAGCGGGAGAGGCCGAGAAATCCGCCGTCGGGGAGCCGGGAGGGCCGCGGTCGTCTGGAAGCCGCGCAGAACCGCAGCGGATGTGCGGCGTCGGGTTCGAGAGACGGCGACGATAACGACGTCAGGACCGGGCGACGGCGGCGGGATCGGGGTGTGCTGCGTCGGGCGACAACGTCTGAGCGGGGCCGGTCTTTGCGCGCAGGAAGCAGCAGGGAAGAGGCTTGTCGTTGCGCGCAGGGAGCCGGGAGAGAAGAGTCGCCGAGGAAGCAAGTGCCGGGGGGGGGGAGATCCGTCGGAGATAGGGCCTGGTTGAGCCGGGAATCCAGAGGCTGGCCAGGGGGGATCCGCCGCCTGGGAAAAAAGAGCCCAGAGGGGCGGCGACACACAATAAACCCAGCCCTACATGAGGGTGGCCGCCACCCCCCATGGGGGAGAGTTATGAGAAACCCTAAACGGGGAAAATAAAATGGGAGGGCTCGGGATTAGGTTCCCTTTGATACAATGTAGATTGGGAATAATAAGAGGTACCCGAACCCCCAAGCTGTTCTCTCTAAAGGAGCCCTTGGGGTTCTTTTATAACAAATAATTAAGAACACACCGGACCTCAAGTCCGATGTGGGATGCAGACTCCAACAAATGTCAACAACATGACTAGTACCTTATAGACAAGGATTGCAAGGAATTTGATGCGGACGTTAAAGGATTGAATGCCCTATTTAATATAGTGTCTACGAAGGTGATGTCATGCAAATCCTCAGTCGCGATGTGAGTGAAATTAATAATCCAAGTTCTATGGAACAAATTTGATGGCATAAAGATGTTACTTTTTGAAATCCATTGACACATTATTCAATCGGGTGATTAACGTTGTTTGAGATATGCGCAGACTTGGTGAAGTTATTGAATATGTGAGCATTGTGAAGCTGATCTCGAGACAACTATCCACATGCTTTAATCCAAACGCCTTGATTATTGAAGAGATTTCAAAACCGTTACCCTAGATGATCTTCAAAGCATACTTGTGGCATACTAGATGAGAATGAATGAATATGTTCCCATAGTGGAGAAGGACACAAAAACAAAAAAAATGACACTCAAGGCCATAAAAAAGCTCACTATGGAAGACAATCTTGAAGATGAAGATGTCGACAGGGTAATGTCATTCCTTTTCTCTAATATCAAAAGAGGCAAATGAAAATTCAAAGAGAAAACACCACCACCATGTTTGAGATGTGAAAAGATAGGGGATCTTGCTGTTAAGTGCTCAATGAAATTTCAAGAGGAGGAAGATGAAGGTGAAGCTCCCAGAAATTCTTCCAAGAAAAAGGAGAATCGTAGGAACTTTCTAAAGGGGCAAGAGTACCTTTTACTCCAAATAAGAGTAGTCTTTTGATGAATATGGAATTGAGGAGATTGAAGATTGTAAAGATGAATAGATTGAGGATATAGTTGTTGTCATTCAATCAAAAAATGAAGAGGGCAATGAAGACGACAATGATGAGCAAGGAGTGGTCGATTTGAAGGTCGATCTCGAAGCAACCTTGAACGAGATTGATGTCCAAAGAAGTTTAGCAAAGATGGCTAACGATGTTGTCAAAAGATTGTAGGACATAATGCAATAATAACAAGAGGAAATTGACGACTTGAAGGAAAAGTTCGAGACTTACAAATCTGAAAAATATGAAAATCCAGAAAAGGTTATGGAGTTGAAACTCAAAATTGAAGGGCAACCAAGAATAATCAAATGATTTAACTACAATAATGAGGCTAGAGAAAGTGGATTGAAGAGTTCGACTTGAGTGGATTGACTTTCGAAAAATTTCTGAAATTCGGAAGCATATCCCGATGAAAAGGCAAAAGAAAAAGTTGAGGGATATTCAAAGATTTTTGATGAATGTCCAAACAAGCAAAAAGACCACATCTTGAAGGAAAGGCTGGTTTGGGTTATGATGAAACTCAAAAGAAGATAGAATTAAATGTGAAGGTGCAAGTTGCTACATCAAAGAAGAAGATCGAGTTGGGTAATCTGTGATGTATTTGATTGAGTCTTCTTTTAGGTAACACAAAGCCTTATACTGTTCATCAAGAAGGCCTAAGAGTTTACCTATAAGAAGGAAAGATCTCATTCCTGGAAGATTTTAGCAAGGAAACTCAAAGCATGATTGGAATTGAAGAATCAATTTGTTATTTTGGAGGTGGGTGATCTCTTATTATACAAAGGTGAAGCCAAAGTGAAGATTACCCCAATCACCAATTAAAAGCAAGTGATGGAGAAGAAACATGGATCCTCATCGCCATTTGCTTTTCTGACATGACGAGTGACAAAAATTTGTTGAAAAACATCAAGCAAAGGACATGTGGGAAGTTGACGTGCTCTATGTTGAAGGCTTACGATCCCTTGAGCGTGAGTAACCGTGTGACTCGAGGCATGTGATTCACTTTACTTGGAAGGCATACATGATTAATGGAAGAGATGGAGCCATTGTGATGAAAGGACAAGAGTTAATCTATACCAAATCAGTTACAACGAAGACTCTTTTTTTCTATCCACCCAATCCACTTTTTTTTTTGTATTTTTTATAAATCCATTTTAAGGGTAAATGGAGAACCTGACCACAGATTCAAACACAGGATGGAAGTAAGGAAATTGAGCTTGGAATAAATCTGCATTCTCCTTAGTGGCTTCCTCCACAAGGCGCCCCCTTCACTTGATCAACTATGAAAGCACGTGTCAAGTACTTTGAGTCGCTAAAACCGCTTAATGTAAAACCTGAACATCCTCACCCTTGGTAAAACTTTGAGGCAATTCCTCCATTGGAGGATCTCTAATAGTTAATTTAAGTTGAGAAACATGAAAAACTGGATGAATGCGATTGTCTGGTGGAAGCTCAAGCTTGTATGCAACACTGCCCATCTTCCCAACAACACAAAAAGGCCTATAAAATCCGACAACCAGCTGAGGACAGATTTTAGATGTGATACCTTGTTGAGGTGATTGGAGTTTAACAAACACCAAGTCCTTGACTTGAAACTCCACCTCCCTCCGTTTTCTATCACCAGATCGCTGCATGGATTTATGAGCTCACTGCAAATTCATTTTCAGCTGAAATTACACTTCGTCTTTATCCACTAAAGTAGCCGCGTCTGCCTCAACAACAATCTTGCCTTTAGTGTAATGAATTAAAGAAGGTGATTGTCGTCCATAAACAACTTCAAATGGGGTTTTACTAGCTGAAACATGAAAAGATTTGTTGTAACAAAATTTAGCCCATGACAATCAAACAAGCCGCTGCTTGGGCCTGTCTGAAGAAAAACATCGCACAAAAGATTCAAACTACTATTAACAACTTCAGTCATGTCCATCTGATTGAGGATGATATGATATCATTTTCAATCTAGTCCCATGCAACCAAAATAATTCCTTCCAAAATAAACTAGTAAAAAATAGATCTCTATCACTCACTACGACACCATGCATGCCATGTAAGCGGACCATTTCTTTCATAAATAACCCATAATCTTAGCAGGATAAGAGTGCTTTTGGGGTAAGAAATGAGTATGTTTGGAAAGCCGACCCATCATTACTAGAATTGTGTCAAAACCTTGAGATTTTGGGAGGCCAGAAATAAAAGCCCAAAGGCCCCCCCCCCACGAGTTCGGGAACGGGAAGCTAGCTGGGTGAAGAGTGTGGTACTTATGCCTTTGACGCGCATTACACCTGCGAACAAACTTCAAAACAGATTAGGTTATCCCAATCTAGTACAGGCCACAAGCCAACTTTTTATTGGTTTTTAGAAGTCCCTTATGCCTCCCCCTACAGGTGAAGTATGATAATAATGCTGCAACTTAGGAATCAAATGAGAATTTTTTGAAAGAGCAGGTCTGCCTTTAAAAAACAACATACCATTGTTGGGAGACAATCCTAGCTTAGTTGTAGAATTCTGTTGCACCGCAACAGCAATGGTAGACAAACCCCTATCTTGGCTAACTGTTAAGCTTGGTGCTGTTTACGGAGCCTGTTTTTTGGCTACAGAATCAGATGGAGCTGCGGAAGCAGCAGAGCCCCGACTGTTCGGAATGGCGGAGTCTGAAATTTAGAAGGATGTGTTCTAGAAGTAGGATACGATTCTGGATTTTAGCGGTTGCCCAATGGTGGTACTGTCATCTGGTGGTTGCCGTAGTCGATGCAGCGGTGGAGCACAAAGTTCAGATGACGCTGGAACAGGGAGTATCAAATGGACCCCTCTATAAAAGGGGTGAGGGGGTCACTTGGACTAGAGATTGTTGTTGTACTATTCACCTTCTGTTTCTATGGGTAGTGTTTCAGTTTAGGACACTTGTAACTTAGAAGAGCTTTCTCTTCTAAATAAAGGTTGTGATGTTCCTCCCGTGGAGTAGGGTAAATCCCGAACCACGTAATTTCTTGTGTTGTCGTTCCGTGTGTGTGAGTGTTTTTGTTCTTTTGTTTGTTCTGTTTCCAGAGTGTTGTGGTGTGGTCAAGTTTGAGGCGATTCAGTGTGAGGCTTTGGAGCTTGGTTCCTTTGTCCGGATGCACTGACTTCGAGTGTAGCTTCTGTTTTAGAGCTTCCAAATTCTTGCTCCACATTTGAGATTCAGAGGGAGGGTTTCAGACAGAAGGGGGCCAGTAGAGTTTTCCCCACTCCCTTTTTCCATTGTTTCTGATTTGACTCCCTCCAACATTCGGGAGGTGAAGACTACTGCTGAACTTATGTCTCCACATGCTGATGTACGAAAAGCTAACTGCAATGAACAAAGTGTTTCTGATGCAGGGACTCTTCAGCCTGAAGATGATGGATGGAAAGTTGGTTTTGGATCATGTCAATGATTTCACCATGATCTGGTGTCAATTGGAGTCTGTGGCATTGGAGTTCGGAGGGCCGGTGTGGGCATTGATCCTTGGTGTCGTTTTAGCCAAAGTGTTATGTTTGGCAACCCAAATTGAAATACCCAAACTTATTACTAGTATAGTGCAAGTATGGGGTTGATCCACAGGGAGAGAGAGTAATTGCGTTATGTTCTTCTAGTTTGTGATTAATTAGGTGAAGTTTAAGTGAATTTTAGAGTCAATATTTGATGTTTCAAAATAAAGTAACCGATTCTATTTTTTTGATGAATTGTTTTAAAGATAAAGAAAAACGTAAAATTGATTTTGATGATAAATGGGAAGAATGCGTCGGGGCTGTGGATTTTTAAGGTCATCAATAAATCGATTTGCTTATCATGTTGTGTTGTTCATAATAACTCACATTTTTGCATTTCGAATATAATGGAACCCCCTTGATTTGGTAAGTTTTGTTTGAATCAATAGAGACCAATTCCTTGGTTTGGAATTTGATTCCTATTAATTTTATTATTTGCACGCCATTTTGAGACGATAAGTGCACCCAATGATCACGGGTGTACTTTGTTGTAATCTCTCTGAAGATCCCTAGAAATTCCATTCTTGGTCTGATACGGGATTTCGAGCGATATTTAACAAGAGATTTCGAGGGATTATGAGAGAAACATAAATAACACAAATATAATAAAACAGTTGATTAATAACGAACCATAATCATCCACAGCCCCAACACATGGGGGATTTAGCGACACATGGAGTAGCTAATAACTAACAGACTCTTAATACTTGAATAAAACATCGCACCACCTTCGGATTGAAGATTGTCGAGAAGGTAGAGCGGCAACACCTCCTCTCTTCTCTTCCCTTTTTCTCTCTCTCTCTTCTCTCTCCTTTCTTCTCTCGTTGTGTGTCTCTAGTTCTTCCCTCCTTCAGTGTCTGGATTTAGAAAGCCTGCCCTCTTATTTATAGTTTTTAAAACTACACAGCGTGTACTATAAAGTACACGACTTTTAACCAAGTCAATTTGACTTTGCTTTTCTTTCTCCGTCGGTAGGTGATCTGCCATGCCGCCCTTGACTTTGAAGGCGTTGGCGGTCGGTTGGTGGGAGTACACGGCGTGTAGCGCCGCCCCACATGGCGTGTAGTATCAACTTCAGCCACTAACCGCTTCTAGAAGGGAGGACACAGCGTGTGAATCTTGGCTGACAACATGGACGTGTACTCGGTCTGGTTGATCCGTGTGTCGGGGCAATGGTTCAGGCGTGTGTAAAAAGTACACGCTGTGTATATATGAATTTTTGTTTTGATCTTCCTCGATTTGTGTCTTAGGCTGGAAAATACTTGAAAATCATCATGATCACCGAATTAAAGCATTTTATCTCCAAAACAACATATATGTGGTGAAAACATGTTTTGATACTCAATAGAATGTATGAAAATGTATACATAAATCGGGCACATCAAACTCCCCCTGTCACGACCCGTCCTTGGGACCCGTGTCGTGACTACCCCAAGCCCGCCTCCCATAGGCCAGGGGCTGGCGACTAGCACCAAGGCGTAAATCCCGACAAAAAGGGGAAGACATTGCCTTTATAAAGTAAACAAACACCACAGAGTAAGCAAACAGAAGTAAACACTAAGTAAAACTGGGTACAATAGTAAGTGCGGAAAGTAAATGGGTCAGAATACAAACCCAAGTTGAATGTAAAGTACAACTGGAAAGAAAGTACAACAACTGAAAGTAAATCAGCAACGTCGAGCCGTGTACTGGAAGTCCCATCTGAAGGGTGGGTACAGATAGCCTCCTCAGCTCCTCGGGTCCAGCCGTCCGCTCCGTGTACGTCCTGCCCAGTGGTCCACCTCCAGGTACTGACTTGCTCCACAAGCCTCAACCACGATCAGCGCTGTCCGTCGTCTGCATCCAACACAACGTAGTGCGGGCATAGCCCGTGCAGGGGTGAGTATACGCTACTCAGTAGGGACCCCGAGACCCCCGATGGTCTTCCAGAATTCACAAAGGATAATCCACAAAGGAATGATACAATCACGAAGTAACAACCAACACTACTTAGGTATATGCCCATACATATACCTAAGTCATCAATTCCCGTTTGGCTCCAACATCCGAGCCCAAGTTTGATCACGTCCACATAGGAGTACAACCCAATCCACACAGGATGACACAACCCAATCCACATAGGAAAGCAAGTCAATCATATCGAAGATAATGATTGGAAGTCAAGACGCAGCTCACACAGGTATACTTCTTTGTAAGGTGATAGAGATGATCAGATATAGCCACTGATTCATCTAAGCTGGGACCCACGTAGGATACTAAACCAACTAAGCTGTCGGACCCACATAGGATACAGACCAGCTACTCTGCCAGACCCACGTAGGATAACAAGAACATAGTCAAACACTGCCAAACCCACGTAGGATATAAGAACAGTAGTCATTGCCGTCGAACCCACGGAGGATTTTAGTACGGTCTTCATGGCTGCCGAACCCACGGAGGATTTCAGTGCAGTCTTCATCGCCGTCGAACCCACGGAGGATTTCAGTACGGTCTTCATCGCTGCCGAACCCACGGAGGATTTCAGTGCAGTCTTCATCGCCGTCGAACCCACGAAGGATTTCAGTACGGTCTTCATCGCTGTCGAACCCACGGAGGATTTCAGTGCAGTTTTCATTGTCGTCGCAGTCGCAACCAGCTCTAGGGTTCCCGCACACAGCATGCTCGATTTCGGGAGGGTCCGCTCCACGAGCCAAGGGGGTCAATACATCAACTGACACGTAGTCCGGAGTTGATGTATCTCAAAGTTCCGTCTCGACAAGAGGAACTCAACGTGACAGACGGCGCGTCAATCGGACGCCCGGTCTTAGAGTTATTGCCTTTTTCGTTCCAGGGGTCCGGTTGGTTTTTAAGTCAAAACCAACCCGACCGCACTTCAACTGCGTCCAAACCTCGAGCGGAGTAAGCCAAAAGGTCCGTCTCACTAAGAGGAATCCAACAAAGTCAACGACATGTCAATCGGACGTCCGGAGCTCAAGTTATAAGCGTTTCCGCTCCGAGGGCCCGGTTGGTTTCGTGTTCGAACCAACCCGGCCGTACCCAAAGTTCTCCGAAACCTTGAGTGTAATATACCGAAACGACCGTCTCGATCCAAGGATCGCATCGCAACTGACGGTGCGTCGATCGGAGGTCCGTAGCCCAAGATATGGACAAAAGAACGAACCTGTCCGGTTTTAGGGGGTTTTGGGCCCGAACCGACCCGGCCCGAGACCCCCTGGGTCGGCCCGAACCGGGTCGACTCGAACCGGGTTCGGGTTCGGCCTATTAGGGCGCGGCTTGGCCCGGTGGGCGCGGTCCAGCCCATCCGGCGTGGCGCGGCCTGGCCTGGCCGGCGCGGGTGCGCCTCGCTTGGCCAGCTCGGTGCTGGCTGAGCCGTTGCGGAAAGGGGGGGCGGCTGCCCCCCTTGATTGAACCGCGACCCCACGTGGGGGCCGCTGCCTTTGCCAGCCGGGGTTTACAACCCCAGGCTCCTTCCGAAACGGCCGGCCCGGTCCGGCCGGCCGGTGCTGCTGCCGCGGGACCCCGCAGTCTCGCCTCTCTGAGGTGCTGGCGGCCGACAGTTCCGGCCGCCCCGCCTTGCACCGCCGCGGCTTTGAGCCGCGGCCTTGTTCGACCGGCGTGGCGCGACGGCGCCGCGCCCCTCCGCCGCGGCCCCGCTCTGACCGCGGCTTCTTCGTGGTTCCCCGGCGCGGCGCGACGGCGCCGCGGCTTTGTTCGGCCTCAACGGCGCGGCGCGACGACGCCGCGCTTCTTCGCCCGTTCTTCTTTGTTTCCGCGCGGTGCCGTTGCACCGCGCTATCTTTGTTCGTGCCGCGACAAACACATCATCAAAGAGGGAGGAGGGTCGGCCGTGTTCGTGCGGTCCGGCCCCCTCCCGTTAATCCGATATCAAGCGGCTAAGAAAATGACGTTTGGACGGTCAAGAATATTCATGAACTAAAATCAAACCCCTACCTCGATAACGAGTTGAACGAGGTTTGTCGCGGGAAAGGGACGTCGCGGAAACGGTGTCGCGAGGTAAAGCTCCGAAAGCGCTTGACGAAGATCGTCCGAGGTGGAGCGGCGTCTCACATAGGCTGTGGAGAGGAGAAGAAAGACACGACGATCACTCCTTGCGGTGACGGCGTTCTTCGTCGGGGTCTTGACGTTCTTCGCGTTCTCCAACGAAGAAGATGAAGATTCCTCTAGATTTTGAGTATTCTCTCCCAATCCTTAACACCACAAAACTAACCCAATAATAAAATAAGCTCCATTTATTTTATTAAATCATGCCAAGAGTTTAAAATTTAAAAACTCAATTCAATTAATTGAATTAAGGAGTTGGCTTAATTAAAAGAGAGGAGAGGGAAAGTCACAACATTAATTACAAGGAAGATATTAAGAGGAGTTTCAAGGGGTTATGGGGAATGTGAAAAGGTGGGGGCTTGTGTGGGCCCCACCTCTCCTTTATTCTCCCAAGGGAAGTTAGCAACCTAACTTCCATACAAAGGATAAAACTACTTAGAAGAAAAAAAAAATTGGAATACAATTTTATTTTATTCTTCACTTAAATTTCAAATTTTAAACAACTCCTCCTGAGCAAACGCACCTTCGAAAAAGGTCTTTTTAAGCAATTTCCGGCGTTGCGGTTCCATCGGTGCCTTCAGATTTCGATTCCGAGCTTCGGTCCAAAAGATAGAAAAACCCGCTCGTTCGTTCACTGAACGTACCCGATCTAAACTTCGGAAACTGATTCCGGGCACACCGGGCCTCGGAATCAGGTGCCGTCAGAAACTGCGTTCTTGTAAAATCCCAAAGAAAATTAAGAAAAATTTCCCTTGAATTTTACGGGTCTTTACACCCCCACACTTAGCCATTTGCTTGTCCTCAAGCAAAATTTCAACATCAAATCAACAGAATCCCTACTCTAAAAAGGGAAGCATTCAACTAATTATGATTGTAAATACTATAGCCATAGTAGAGGATTTTAAAAGGCACAAAACATATTTCAATTTCAAAGACATTTTAATCATGCCTCCTATATAATCCAATTAAAGATTCACATTCTCTTTTATCCATATTGTTTAACTTTTCATAAATAAACATGCCACTTGATGATTTACCTCACTAAAGATACCACACTCATCACTCAAGATTATTTAATCAGAGTTATGCTGGAATGAACAAGTGACACTCTCCCCCATACATAAATGCATGGTTGCTCACCAAAATATACCATGAATGGCCAAAAATGCCTCTCTAAAGGTCAAATGAATAATTATGCAGAATTATGAAAGAATTAGGGTAGGAAGAGAAAATTGACTTGTAATGTGACTTCCTATCAAGGCAATTCATGGTTTCTAAGGGTTTTACGAAGATCAGATGTAGGGTAAGTCTCAAGGTCAAAGGGGCTGGAAAACAATTAAATGCCTCAACCATTTTATTGTGATTAAAAAATCTTCAAGTTTTGAAGAGAAAGACTAGCAAGTTCTAGTAGTTATGCATATCCCAAGAAACTCTCAAGAAAAGAGGGTATAAGAAAGAATATGTCAAAAGGGTTTAGAACCTTTCGGGAATGAGGAAAAATAAAAGGTGAATCAGGTCATAACATAAGTACAAATGATTAGTCTAATAAATGTAAATGTCCAAGACTTTAAATCCAGAATCAAACTATATTAGCAATCATTTAAAAATACTTTGAAATTTAAAATAAGTATGTAACTTTTAAAATTCCCTTTGATGTTTTTACTATTTATAATTATAAATTAATCAAAAATTTTCCACATTTTAAAATATTTCAACTATTAATGATGTCTCCTAGATCAGTTCAAGGGCAAAAACTAGTGTAGTCAGAGACCCTCCCCCACACTTAATAGGACACATGGTCCCCCAACTGCAACATCAAGATAGAGGAGTGGATGTGGGGACACATGGGCAGTCAGGATGAGGGGAAGCAGTGAAAGAAGTAAAGCCAAAGGAAAAATGAAAAAGAAACTCCGAAATAATACTCCCCTCGTGGTGAGTCGACAAAGAAGAGAAGTAGTCGAAAGAAAAGTGCTAAGCAACGGTCCATGGTACCTATGACTGGTGAGGAAAAGGAAAAAGAAATTTGCAGAGACATGCATCATCACTGCACATGCATAGCACAAAAGAGATGGATATAAAGGAAACCAATGTGCCAAAAATCAGTCATGCGGTGGCCTCAGAAGAGGCATCATCTGCAATAGGAGGATCCGCCAGAGGAGGATCGGCCGCAGTGGAAACCGGAGGCACCTGCACTGCGCTCTGAGTGGAAGGCGCAACGGGAACATCTGTCGCGACAGTAGGAGGAACAGTAGCCAAAGACACAGGATCAACGCTCGACACGGGAGGCTCCATCGAAACATCCTGGTGGGCAACGGTAGTAGTAGAAGCATCTGGGCCAACAATGGATAGGACATAATCGGTGGCCAGTGCCGTCATCGGGACCTGTGTGGCGGAAGGCGGAGTAGTAGAAGGAGGAGCAGGTGTAGGTGTTGGGGGTAACTGAAGGCCATGATGATGGAGAAGACCCAACATCTGCTCAAGCCGTGTCTGGGATTGTAGGATGATAGTCTGCTGGTGCTCTAGGATGTCCAGACGACGGTCCATCGCGGCTAAGCGGAGGGTGATGGAGAGATCAGCTTACGGTGTGGGTGGAGGTGGGGATGGGGAGGGCACAGAAGAAGAGGGAATGGTGGAAGAAGATGGAAGGGAGAAAGTGGGGTGGGGTGGTGAAGGAGCATCTGCTAGTGGATGGGGTGGGATCGGCTCAGCAACACCATCGGGGGTAGCCGAGTCATCTCTCGCCCCTGGAGCTGGGGCGTCCTGCATGAGCACATAGCTATCGCCCCTACGCTCAACCATCCATATGCGGATAAGCATGAGGAAGTCGAGACGCTGATGAGAGCTTAAGGGGTTGTGAGAGAGAGGGCTCAAAAACACCCAGGTGGTGTGCCAAGCGGGTGGCATAGAAGCCGCCGTTCAGGTTGCCCTGGCGGCCATGGATCATGGAATGGAAGTAGGTGGCCGCATGACAGAGGAGGTCAGGGTAATCGTGCCGGACGACACAGGTGAGAAGCTCCATGTCTCGCCCAGACACGACACCCATATCCTTATGGCGGGGAAAAAGGATGGCATTGAAGCATCGATGGAGGAAACGAAGGGGGGGATGATGAGCGTACTCTTCTGGGATGTGGGGGTGTACCTGTGGTTAGGCCAAGCAAGTTCCTGCCACATAACAATGAGGTCAGAGCGCTCAGGGCGGGTAAGGGTGGAGACATGAGGTGGAGTGGCAGGATGGGGGTAGAAGCCGCACCCTTGGCCAAAATCAGGGAAAAATGGCTTCCGCTCAACTGAAATCTAACTGGGGTGGCTGTATCGGTGGGTGTCTGGTGGTAGGTGGGCCCATCGAACTCGAAGATCGAGATAAACTCTAAAAGAAAATCTCTGTAAGTCGGAGTGCTGACCTGGAGTGTCTCAAGCGTATAACCAAGGAGCTCCTCAATCTCCTCCCAGATGACGAGATGCTGAGGAATGCTGATGTCCAAGAAACGACTGCTCAACGGTATCGTTTGCCGTGAAAAGCGCCGCAATCAGTCTGCGGCAGGGAGGCCCTCAACAAAGATCAGGCAGAGATGCAGTTGAGGTCGGGCAGCAACCGGAGCGGGCTGAGGTGGGGCTGCAGCTGTCGGCGTGGCTGGGCCAGTAGTGGTCGCTGGAGGTGGAGCAGCTGAAGCCAGAGCTGGCTCAGGCGGGTCCACCGAAGTAGTGCTCAGCCCTGAAGGTACGGAGCTAGAAGAGGGAGCTGCGACACCTGAGCTCTCAACGACAGTGGGTGGTGGGGTAGCAGCCGTAGGAGCAGCGATAGCAGGAGTGGGTGTTACGTAATCTACCAAACCGGCGTATGTCGCTGATGGAGGCGCCGATAGAAGAGGAGGCAGTGGTGCCAACGCTGGGGGCTGGCAAACTGGGAAATCGAATGCTGGCCGCTTGGAATGCCGAAGACGAATCCGACGGCGAGGGGGCCTCTCGCCCTTAGTAGCGGAAGCGGGCCACATCCTAATCGCGGGATCATCACCAGCCATTGCTGAAAGAAAGAAAAGAAAAGAAGAAAAATGGAAGGCAGAAGAAGAAAGAAGAATGTGAGAAAGTAGAAAAACAAATATACACGGTGTGTGGATCCAGAGGACACGGCGTGTAGTGTGAGCTGGTAAGATCCCGTGTACTCTGGATAGACACGCCGAGTAGGAATAAGATAGTGCTGAGGCCAGTACACGACGTGTCCTATAGCGTACACACCGTGTGTATGAACATGGAGTGGAGCCTGTGTAAGTGCCCCGACACGACTCGACTCTGAGGGGTCAGACAACAAATGACACGCTGGGCATACACGCCGTGTGTATGAACATGGATGGCTAAGGCGTGTATGGGCTCCATACGGAGTCCCTCGAAAGGACGGGGGACATGGCGTGTATCAAACATACACGGCGTGTGGGAAGACATGGAATGGGGGTCGTGTGCCAAATGACACGGGCTGGGCCGGAAGGCTAGGGGAGGCATTGTACACGATGTGCACCGAACATCCACGCCATGTATAGTTCGAATTATAAAACGTCCCTTGTGTGGCCGTGTACAAGATGTACACGGCGTGTGTTCTTCATCCATCCCGTGTACTGCGGGTGGAAGCCGAACGGGTGACCGATCCCAAATCGACCCTAAACGCAATGAAAACTTGGAAATAAAGAGTGCAGAAGAGCGTACCTGGACCGAGGATGGAAATGCAGGAGAAATCGGAGCGTGAAATGAACAAAAACCGAAGATTCAAAGGAGGGAGGTGGAGCGGCGTCGTGCGAGAGAAGAAAACGGGGAGGGGGGGGGTGCTCGACACGGGGTTAGGCCGGGTAGGGTTCCCGACCTTTATACCCGAACCACACGACATGTGTGAGGTCCCACACGCCGTGTATGAGTTTTTTTTTAATAAAAATATATTTATTTACAACACAATTTTTTTATATATACAAGAAAATAATATAATAAAAAATAAACCTATACACGTAGTGTATCAAAAGATGACGTGCCGTGTGTTCTAAAATTTGAAAAAGAGAACTACTACTTTCGGTCCGGTGCTTGTGGCGCGATTCGAACTGGCGACTGACTGTTCCGAATGCAAGCCCTCAACCACTGGAGCGAAGGTTGTAGTGTTGCACGTTTTTATGAACTTTTAATAATTAAACTATAGGTACCGTTCTACACGGGACGAAGAAAACGCACGACGTGTGGTTTTAATTTGAATGATAGGGATGAAGCAGGGAGATTAGTTAAGTTCGAACCTGGGTCTTTTGCATCCAGGGCTGAAATTTCTTGTTTTGAAAACCGTTTAAATTATTATTGTAAACATAGCGCACATGCCGTATATCAAAATGCACGCCGTGTGGTTTTATTAATATGAAAAATGATGGAATTGGACCGGTTGTCCGGATTCGAACCCGGGTTTTTTGGATCCGGTTTACGACCCTGGTCAGCTGGTTCATCCTCATCATGGGTTTTCTTTTATCTAAAAAACTTATATTTTATTTTGAAAATACCTCACATGCCGTTTTCAAAAATGATGAACCTTGTACCGAAGGCAGGTATGGAGTGATTCGAACCGGTGATGGCTCAAATACTTTTTAGTGACCTTACCATTGGCACATGCATCATCCTTGTTTATTAACTTAATTAATATATACTATACTATTGGTTCTATTAGAATATACATTAAAAGGGAAAGTACACACAGTGTGAAAGGGTGATACACGACGTGTAGTCTCTGGGTTGCCTCTCAGGAAGCGCCTTTGTTTTAGGTCTTTGGCTCGACCTTACCTGAGCCTCTTGATATCCGAATTGTATGGTGGAGATCAGCCCCGCCATGTCCTCCATGTGAAGATAGGGTTTGAGGTGATGCCCATTCACCTTAAATGATTGACCATCTGCTCCAGCTATTTCCACCGCACCATGGTGGAAGACTTTGATCACTCGGAAAGGTCCCGACTATCGGGACTTCAATTTTCTTGGAAACAATCTCAAACGGGAGTTAAACAATAGTACCTCATCGCCAGGTTGGATCCGAGAGATCATGCAGTCATGGACCGCCTTTGTTTTTTCTTTATACAGTTTGACATTCTCATATGCCTCTCGTCGAATTTCATCGAGCTTCGTCAGTTGAAATTTGCGTTTCTCTTCTGCAGCTTTTAGATCGTAATTCAAGGCCTTCACAACCCAATAGACTTTGTGCTCAAGTTCCATTGGTAAATGACATGGCTTTCCGTAGATTAAACGGAATGGGGACATACCCCGAGGTGTCTTGAAGGCGGTTCGGTAAGCCCATAAGGCATCATCAAGCTTCTTGGATCAGTCCTTTCTTGCGGCTCACACAGTTTTCTTTAGGATTTGCTTCAGCTCTCGGTTGGATACCTCTACTTGGCCGCTGGATTGGGGATGATAAGGTGTTCCCATGTTATACCTCACTCCATACTTCATTAGCACATTCCGCATCAACGCATTGTCAAAATGCGTCCCTCTATCACTTGTCAGAACTTGTGGAAAACCGAATCTGCTGAAAATATTCTTCTTCAAGAAGGCAACAACGACCTTTGCTGTGTTGTGTGTCGTGGCATCAACTTCTACCCATTTGGATACATAATCCACACAAACCAGAATCTATGAGTTTTCAAATGATGGGGGAAAGAGGCCCATGAAATCAATACCCCGTACGTCGAAGATCTTGACCTCAAGAATGGGATGTTGAGGCATTTCAGCTCGACGCCCCATGTTACTAGTCCGCTGACACCTATCACAGCGTGCCACAAAATATCTGGCATCTTTATGCATGGTGGGCCAGAAAAATCCAGATTGAAGAATTTTCGCTATTGTTCAGTCTGGCCCGTGATGACCCCCAGCTGGGGAAGAATGAAAAAATTCTAGAATTCTTGTAATTTCTTCTTTCGGGCTGCTGCGGCGGATCACCTGTCTCTACATGAACGAAAGAGCATCGGGTCTTCCCAGAAATATCTTTTTACTTCGGACAAAAATTGTTTCTTTTGTTGGAATTTAAGATCAGGATGAACGACTCCCGTAACCAAGTAATTTGCGATGTCGGCATACCATGGGCGAGGTGTAACTCCAACTGAGAAAAGATGCTCGTTCGGGAAGTCCTTGATTTCTCTGTCATCCTCTCTTTCCAAATGAGGCAATTCAAGATGGGAGAGATGATCAGCGACGATGTTTTCACTTCCTTTCTTGTCACGGATTTCTAAGTCAACTCTTGGAGGAGAAGCACCCAACGGATAAGACGTGGTTTCACATCCTTCTTGTTCAACAAATATTTGTGTGCTGCACGGTCAATATAAACAACTTTTGATAGCACCAAATAAAAGCGGAACCTATCGAATGCGAAAACCACCACCAACATCTCCTTCTCGGTGGTGGTGTAGTTAATTTGTGCTTCATTCACGGCTCTGCTTGCATAATAGATAGGTTTGAAGATACAATTAAGCCACTGTCCAAGAATTGCTCCCACTGCATAATCACTTGCGTCACACATGATTTCAAATTGTTCCTCCCAGCTTGGGGCAATCATGATAGGAGCTTCAACTAATCGTCGCTTCAAGAGCTAAAAGGTAGCGGTGCATGTTTCGTCAAATTCGAAGATAACATCTTTTGAAAGAAGATTGGTTAGTGATTGAGCTATCTTTGAAAAGTCACGAACGAATCTTCCGTAAAAACCTGCATGCCCAAGAAAACTTCGGATTGCTCGGACAGAAGTTGGAATGGGTAATTGTGATATGACTTCAATCTTTGTAGGATCAACTTCGATTCCTTTCATGAAAATCCAGTGGCCTAAGACGATACCATTCTACACCATAAAGCGACATTTCTCCCAGTTCAGATTCAGATTGGCGTGTTCACATCGTTCCAGGACCAATTCTAGATTTCTCAAGCGGGTATTGAATGATTTTTCTTAGATTGAAAAATCGTTCATAAAGACTTCCAGAATTTGCTCTGCCATGTCATGGAATATCGCTAACATGCACTGTTGAAAGGTGGCTGGAACATTGCACATGCCAAAAGACATCCGTCGATAGACAAAAGTTCCATATGGGCATGTGAAAGTGCTCTTCTCTTGGTCTTCAGGGGCAATAGAGATTTGGTTATATCCAAAATAACCATCCAGAAAACAATAGAAATAGAATTCGTGCTCCGCCAATCGCTCCAACATCTGATCCATGAAAGGAAGTGGGAAGTGATCTTTCTGTGTGGCATCGTTAAGCTTTCGGTAGTCCACACACACTCTCCATCCCGCGACCGTTCTAATAGGGTTGAGTTCATTTTTATCATCAGTAATGCCCCTCTTTTTGGGCACCACTTTCAAAGGACTCACCCATGGGCTGTCGGAGATGGGGTAGATGATTCCGACATCTAATAGCTTGATCACTTCTTTCTTCACGACCTCCTTCATTGGAGGATTTAGCCGTCAGTGCCGTTGCCGAGAGGGCTTGGCTCTGTCCTCAAGTAGCACTTTATGGGTGCAAATGGTCGGATTGATCCCTTCAAGATCAACAACTGTCCACCCAATAGCCTGTTTTCTTCGCTTTAGAACCTGTAGAAGTTCATGTGCTTGCTTCTGTGAGAGAGATGTATTGAGTATAACTGGCAGCGTGTGTTTATCGCCCAAGTACCCATATTTTAGAGAAGATGAGAGAGGTTTTAGTTCAAGTTGTGGGGCTTTAAGAACCGAAGGAACAATCGATTCTACCTTGTCTCGCTCCAGAATATTTGGAACAAGTGTACGCTGCCAATAATGATCGCCCTGGCCTACGATGAATTGCAGCTCCTCTGGTTCATACTCAGGCCGGATGTCCTTGATGATTGGTTCATCGGTGATAGAACAACAGCCTATGCCATCTTCCATGTGGCCAAAGTGATCAGCCACTGTAGTCAATGCATAACAATCCTCATGTTCCATAAGTGATATATGCTAACAACTTTGAGGATATTGTTGGATACCTTTTCATCTCCTACTCTGAAGATCAATTCGCCTTGGTGAACATCGATCAAAACTTTCCCAGTGGCCAAGAAAGGTCTTCCCAGAATAAGAGATCTTCCTCCATGTTGAGTATGATAAAATCAGCACGAAGAATCAACCTTCCCACTTTCACGAGCACATCCTCAAGTAGCCCTTTTAAGATATTTAATGGAACGATCTGCTAGTTATAATGCCACTCTAGTAGGTTTTAATTCGTTCAGCCCCAGCTTTTTAAAGACTCCATAGGGCATAAGATTGACACTAGCCCCAAAATCACAAAGGGCTTTCCCAAACTCACAAGATCCGATTGTGCATGGGATTGTAAAACTTCATGGATCTTGGAGCTTTGGAGGGAGAGAGTGCTGAACCACCGCTGAGCATTCATTAGTGATTGCAATGGTTCCTAAATCCTCCATCTTCCTCTTGTTTGAGAGGATTTTCTTCATGAACTTCGTATATGTTGGCATTTGAGTTAATGCCCTTGCGGAAGGAATATTAATGTGAAGTTTCCGGAATACCTCCATGAATTTTTCACTGATGATCCAGCTTCCTTTGCTTCATTTGTGCGGGAAAAGGTAAGGCGGGTTCATAAGGTTTGACCACCTCTTTTCCCTTACCATGTGCATCCTCTTTCTCTTTTGATAGGCCTTGTGTTGAGGGGGACTCCTTGATCTCATCATTATTCAAAGTGGGTGTAGGTGGAGCTGAATTTTTGGCCTCATATTGATTTACAGTCATTTTCTGGGGTAGCTGCTTCCCACTTCGTAAAGTGATAACATTGACCTCCTCCCGTGGGTTCTTCTCAGTGTGTTACCCGACAGTGTACGAGGTTGCCTTAAAGAGAGCTGATTAGCAAGATGCCCAATTTGATTCTCAAGGCTTCTAATAGATGCCTCTTGATTCTGAAATCGTGTCTCAGCAGTTGTTATGGATTTTGACATCATTTCTTCTAGCTTTAATGGGGTTTCTTGCCGGGGATGTTGTGTAGCTTGTTGAGGTTGAGGTTGTGGCTGCCTCGGTTGTTGGGTTGTTGCGTTGGACGAGGGTTTTGATACCCTTGTTGTTGGAAGGATCGTTGCTGCTGTCTGGGATATGGATTCTGGTATTGCCGTTGACCATAACCGGTCAGCTTTTGGGGGCGGGGTTAAGAATTTTGTTGTTGCTGCCCCCAGCCCGCGTTCGCGTTATCTTGCCAAGTCGGGTTTTGGTACTGAGGGTAAATGTTTGGCCCTCTGTTATGAGAAACATAGCTTACCTTACTTGTTGAAGGACTGGGCATTCACCCATGGCGTGATTGTCACCACATTCACTGCATGTTGGATGATTTACCGCTTGAACTTGGGATGCGTTTTTCAGATTCAACGCATCAATCTGTTTGGACACAACATCGATTTGGGCAGCAAACATCGTAGTAACATCAATGTTATGCATGCCCCTCTTTTGACTACCCCGCTCTGAGTGCTATTGGAAGCTGTTTGCTGACATATCTTCTAGAAAGTCGAAGAGTTCCTTCAGAGATTTCCTCGTCATCGTTCCTCCTGCAGCTGCATCCACCACTGATTTGGCGTTTGTGGTAAGACCATCATAGAAAGTTTGGACTTGCATCCACAATGGAAGACCACGATAAGGGCATTTCCTCAACATTTCTTTGAAATGCTCTCAAGATTCATACAATGATTCCGAATCATGCTGTTGAAAGCTGTGAATTTCATTCTGCAACGTCACCATCTTGGAGGGTGGAAAATACTTCGACAAAAACGCCTGAGCCAATGCCTCCCAGGTGAGGATGGAGCGTTGAGGTAATCCTTTAATCCAGTCTTTCGCTTTATCCTTTAATGAGAAGGGGAATAAGCGAAGGCGAATGACATCCTTGGACACCCCATGGTATCGGAATGTGTCACAAATCTCCAAAAAGTTGGAGATGAGCGCTGGGGTCTTCACTTGGTAATCCTCCAAACTGAACCATATTTTGGATGAGCTGCATGATGGCCGACTTGATTTCAAAATGTTGGGCTTGCACCGGTGGTCTAACAATACCTGTATCAACTCTATGAATAGAAGGAAGACCGTACTCCATAAGGGTACGATGTGGGGGCAGTTGTTCTTGAGGAGGTGGGGGCATAAATTGTTGCTTATGAGCAAAATAAGGCCCCTCCCCTGGCTGCATGTATGGAAACCGCTCTGGTGGGTACTGCTGGGGTTGCTTCGGGCCATAACCCGGAACAAATTGAGCCAGTTGTCTTTGCTGGTTCCGTGGCATGAATTCCATGATGTTTGCTGGTGGAAGTTGGTTCTGCTCATCCTCAGTAGCTAGTTGTTGGTTCCGGTTGTCATCAGGCATGAATTGCTGTCCAACGCCTTGGATAGCAGCCGAGTCTCCCTCTTCTATATTCGCTATGGGGGCATTTTGGTTGTGGTCACCCATAAGTGTCTGACGTTGCTTTAGGATCGTTCATTCAATCTTTGAATCAATCGGAAGGACTTCCGATGATTCAACGCTCTTGGAATGAGTTATTCGGCCGCTCATGCATCTGTGATCCTGCACAACACTAAACAACACACAAAGTGTAAAAGAGGAAGACTAAAATAGCGAAAAACAAAAATGAGATTAACATATTTTTTTATAGAATTTTTGATTTTTATTTTCTTTTTAATTGATACAAACTTGATTTTACATAACACCGTTAACTTTCGGTCCTCGACAATGACGCCATAATTTGGTGTCGTTTTAGCCAAAGTGTTATGTTTGGCAACCCAAATTGAAATACCCAAACTTATTACTAGTACAGTGCAAGTATGAGGTCGATTCACATGGAGAGAGAGTAATTGCGTTCTGTTCTTCTAGTTTGTGATTAATTAGGTGAAGTTTAACTGAATTTTAGAGTCGATATTTGATGTTTCAAAATAAAGTAATCGATTCTTCTATTTTTTTATGAATTGCTTTAAAGATAAAGAAAAACGTAAAATTGATTCTGATGATAAATGAGAAGAATGCGTCGGGGGTGTGGATTTTTAAGGTCATCAATAAATCGATTTGCTTATCATGTTGTGTTATTCATAATAACTCGCATCTCTAATTTTTGAATATAACGAAACCTCCTTGATCCGGTAAGTTTCATTTGAATCAATAGAGATCAATTCCTTGGTTTGGAATTTGATTCCTAATAATTTTATTATTTGCAGGCCATTTTGAGACGATAAGTGCACCCAATGATCATAAGTGTACTTTGTCGTAATCCCTCTGAAGATCTTTGGAAATTCTGTTCTTGGTCTGATATGGGATTTCCAGTGATATTTAACAAAAGATTTCGAGGGATTATGAGAGAAACATAAATAACACAAATACAATAAAACAGTTGATTAATAACGAACCATAATCATCCACAGCCCCAACACATGGGGGATTTAGCCACACATGGAGTAGCTAATAACTAACAGACTCTTAATACCTGAATAAAACATCACATCAACTTTGGATTGAAGATCGTCGGGAAGGTAGAGCGGCAACACCTCCTCTCTTCTCTTCCCTTTCTCTCTTTCTCTCTCTTCTTCTCTCTCCTTTCTTCTCCCGTTGTGTGTCTCTAGTTCTCCCCTCCTTCAGTGTTTGAATTTGGAAAGCCTGCCCTTCTATTTATAGTTTTTAAAACTACACGACTTGTACCATAAAGTACACGACATGTAACCAAGTCAACTTGACTTGGCTCTTCTTTCTTCGCCGGTAGGTGATCTGCTGCGTCGCCCTTGACTTTGAAGGCATCGACGGTCGGTTGGTGGGAGTACACGACAACATGGGTGTGTCGGTCTGGTAGATCCGTGTGTCGGGGCAATGGTACACGGTGTGTGTAAAAAGTACACGCCGTGTATATATGAATTTTTTTTCCGATCTTCCTCGATTTGTGTCTTAGGATGGAAAATACCTGAAAATCATCATGATCACCGAATTAAAGCATTTTATCTCCAAAACAACATATATTTGGTGAAAACATGTTTTGATACTCAATAGATTGTATGAAAATGTATACACAAATCGGGCACATCAATCATCTTGTCACTGCTTTTAGATTCATGGGATGTGATGGTTATCGCAGTGAGCAACCCAAGCGGTAAGATTGACTTAGTGTTTGAGGACGTTCATGATCTTATTATGAAAGAAGTGCTCAGGCATAATGAAGTCAAGACAACTACCAAGACTGCCTACAGTGTTGAAGGTTGAGGACGTTCCGCTCAATGAAAAAGTGAAAAGAAGAGTGAAATAGAGAGAGAAAGGAGCCCATGGAAATTGGCTAGGCTTGGACTCATATGCGAGCATCGAGGGAAGGGGCATGTGAATAAGGATTGCAAGGGATGAAAGGGTAATTTTGGAATATTTGCTTTCGGAAGTTCATTCGCAAATACTGCAGCTGAGGATGAAAGCACTTTGTTGCTAAGTGCTGCAAGTCCGTTGAAGTCATGGATCATTGATTCTGAGGCTTTATTTTACTCAAACGTCCGAGAGAGGATGCATGATCAATTATGTATCTGGAAGGTTTGACGAGGTTTATCTTGCTGATGATGAAGCTCTTTAGATTGTTGGAAAGGGTGATGTGCACATTCGAACTAGGAGAAAATGCTTGCTGGAATTGTAAGGGGTGCGACACATACCTGAATTACAAAAGAAGTTAATTCCGATGGGTTAGATGGATGATTCGGGTTTTTGTACAACCTTTGTGAATGAAGTGTCGAAGATCGTACAAGGTTCCATGGTGGTGGCCCAATGTGTGAAAGATGGAACATTGTATCTTACCAGGAGTTTCGAAGGAGTAATGCTTGCTGGTTCAACAACTTCTTGAACTGCGTAGTTGTAGCATGGTTGAGAAAAGGATGAAAGTCTTGGTCGTGGAAGGAATAACGAAACTCGATCACGTGAAACATGAAACATGTGAAGAGTGTATCCTTGGAAAACAACAGAAGGTGTTCTTTTCAATTGAAGGAAAGATAGCTGAAAGTTAGTGCTAGTTCATATAGCTGTATGGGGGCCAACTTCGGTTTGTTCTCACGGTGGCGCACCGTACTATGTTACCTTCATTGATGATGCAACACGAAAAATGTGGGTGTTCTTTCTTAAGCACAGGTTCGAGGTTTTCAGAACATTCACAACCATGGTGGAAAATGTTACGGAATCATCGGGATTCGCAATGGCAGAAACGAGAAACGAAAGAAAATGCAGAAGAAAGGAAAAGCAACAAGAACACAACGATTTACGTGGTTCGGGAATAATCCCTACGTCCACGGAGATGCAGAATATTCACTATATCGGGAGCACAATTACAGAGTTTTGCAGTAGTAACCCTAGCCAAAAAATGAGCTATAAAATGGAGAAGACGATCCACTGTTTGCACAGGGAGTCCGCGTTGCAACAGTGAAAGGCGGCCAACTTTGTCAAAAGTGCTACAATACAGTTGACCTCGAAGTCCGCACTGCTACAGTGCCTGTCAGTGTCGGGCGGTTAGCTCTGCTACAGTGGTCAGAGATGCTACAGTTCCGAGGAATGGTATGGCAAAATGGATGAATAGAACTTTGAATGAGAGCGATCAAAGCATGTGGTTACACTCAAATTTCCCCAATGATTTGAGCGTAGAGTGTTAATTGTGTTGTTTGTCTTGTGAATTGAAGTCCTCCCGCACTGATCGAGCAGGAGATTTCGGAAGAACTCTGGGCCAGGAAAGCAGTAGATGTCTTGATAGAAACAGAGAAACAACTTCTTGTATTTAGAGAAATAGGAACAAAATTACAGGTGGGAGAAGAGGGAGAAGGTGAAAGTAAAATGAGAGAAGGAAGAAGAAAACTCTCCATGGAATCGCACCCTGAAGTTCAAGGTCGAAACCCCCTCTTCAGCTGTGCTGAAGCCTGAACAGGAAACCCCATCATCTGCACTTTAGGCAGTTTGGACGCCAAAGAAGGTGTGGACGCCTCCTGCCGCGACCTCCTCCCTAGGTCTTCCACTAAGAATGTGAGAGTTGCTGTAAATGTAGTCACCCTCGACGCCAGACTATACAGTGTTGCGTCAAGGCTTTTCATGTGCATCTCCCAACTAGCAAGACGAGGCTCATGACAGGTCTCCATGGTCGCGCGATTCATTTGACTGTGTTTTAGGAAGTCCTTCACTCTCCCTCCAGAAGGAAAATTCGGTAGGTTGGACCCAAGTGATAGGAAACAGGGTCAGCTATTTGTATATTGAGAAAATAAAAGCAAACACAACGGGGAGGAAGGAGAAGAGAGAAATCACAGAAGTTTCCCAAGAACTTCCCCTAAGCCTAAGGCCGAAGCTGATACCAAACTCCTCTCCCCTGTGTGGTCCTCTTTCTTGCCATTTTATAAACTCTTTTTAACAATTGTGGGTAAAATTGGGTAAAATGACCGTTTTGCCTTCCCATTTTAAGAACCCTCTTTTTCTTTCCTCTCCACGCGCACCCTCTCCTCCCGTTGGAAGCTCATTTCAAGCCTAACCTAGGCTTTGAAGCAACTCCACCGTCTGGGCTCCGATTCGAGTGCTGTCTGTCTCGTTGTATGCGTACCGGTAAGCTCTCCATTCATTTAGCTCCTTTAATCGTTCATCTTCCTATCAACAGAGTTATTTTGGTGCGAGCTCATATGCCTTATTTTCAAGGCGTTTGTCTTTTTTGCCATTTTCTTCCGATCCGGACCAAACTAAGGGTCGATACCGGACGAGTGTTCTACCACAGACATAAGGTAGACGGTCTATACCTTTTCCTTAAGATTTTGTTGTCTATTTAATTATCGCCGTTGTGTCGCACGCCAGACCTTCCGGACCTCGCTCCTAAATTGATTAAATGTCTTAATTAAATTGTTGGAACCATAATGTGTTGCCCTTTTAACATCTTGACATGGTTGGTGGTTGTCAACCTCAACCCAAGCCACCTCCGAGGTGAGTTCTTTAATCTGCCCCGTGATAAAACCACCCCTTTGGGTGTGTGAGCTCGCCATCTTTTAGTGGGAGCCTTTTTTAAATAAAATGAGATAACTGGAGATGGACACGCCTCCTCCTCTGATATTAAATGTTATTAAAGTGATTAAAATGAAAATGTTGAATGAGATGAATATTCTCTTGGCTTGTGCCATTTTATATTGATAATTGTAATTGGGTATGGATCCTAACATAGCCCTTGTCATTTTATTTTACTTGCGTGATGTTGGACATATCAGTATGACACCGACTTCTTATGAAGGTGTGACACTTGTTGCATGACAACATGACACTGACTAGGGGATTGAGGGGCCTAGGACCCCTAGGTATGATTACTTACGGTATGACATCGATGAGGGAGATCGAGGTATGACACCTATGACTTTCTTATACATTCACATCTTCGGATATAGGTCGCCCTGGTTATTGCCTTGGGACCCGACCCATGTTGGTCTGATACTATTCCAAGCTTACCATTGGACGAGATCCTAGGTCTCGATGAGGTTGCCCTGGTTATTGCCTTGGGACCTGGCCCATGCAGGTCTGATACTCTTTTCACATGTGGCGTATGCCGAGTCAGTAGTTATCTGCCGTTGGCACTTCATATATGTATATATATTGATGCTCACTTGTTATAGTCTTCTCTTATTCTAGCTTGGGCTCATGGACTTGTTATGTGTGTCATACACTGTACATCTTTACCTGTTATATCTGCACACGGGTTATAATTTATATTCACAAGATGGATTTGTGTAGACACGTGGTGGCCTACTGAGTATATCTCACACCCTGTTTGGGCCGCCGATTGGTACCCGAATAGACTTCATGGATTCAGGTAGGGACAGAGGCAAGTGCCCAGTTGTCGATGCTTGATTGATTGTAGCATTGGAGCAGGGGAGCACAAGACCGAGCTATGGATCGTGATGCTATCTGGAGATTGTCTTTTGGTCTTTTTGGTTCTTTTGATATACCTGTATGTATGAGTGCCTGCTGTCATGTTTGCATGTTCCTTTTTATTTAGAAACATGACATTACATCATTTTGTATATGGTACTGGATATTGTTATTGATGAATGTTCTTTTATCTGGATGATTTATCTTCCGCTGTCTGTCATTATTATGCTTCCGCCATTTATTCATTATTATGCCGTTGTGCTACTCTGATTATGAGGGTATAGTCTTCCCACTGTACCACCTTAGACCCTCACCGTTAGTCGGCAGCCTTTGTCGTACGAGAAGACATGCTTGAGGCATTGTGACCAACCGGGTTCGGTTACTTATGAGTGAACCGGGTCCGGGACGTTACAATATGTGCCCTAAAGCGCTATTAATGAGATGTAAAGCTTATGATACTTTTTATCATGTTTTACAGTAAATGAAATTTTTTGAATTATCATTTATGTATGTATGTTGTGAATGTGGTATGATAATTAACCCCCTTGATGGTAAGTCATTGCTAACCGATGGTATCCTTCAAAGTCATTGATCTTGATAATATATCAAGATTATTACGATTAGAAACTCATATAGTGACGCATCACATGGAATGTTATATGTTTATGCCATTGGTGTACTTGAGGTGTATATTACATGGTAATCCCCAGACCTGATGTTAGCAAGGTTTTCTATACTTCGATATTTTATGTTTTCCTTGAAAATGAACCAAACGGTGTTTGGTTGGGTATGATGTTGATTATGCAAAGTGTTTTGCTTAATCGATAAGGAATTGGTCTTCTTGTATGATAGGTATGACATTTAAGCCCTCCATTGAGTAAGACTAAGAAAATACATGACCACGTATGCACTTGTGATATGCTCACCTATTTTGATGGATGACATATGCTCTATTCATTTATTTTGGCAAGTCTCTATGAGATCTCCTTGCTTTATGTCACGTGATTATACTCGATGTCATGGACAAAAGGATTGCTTGAGTATACATGTGGTTGATGAAGATCGCACCATAACCTTTTGTAGCTTGAGTAGCATTGATGTGTTTTTTTTTTGTTATCGCTCTTTGTTTATGGTTATAAATTAGTAATTCACAATCATTGTCAATGTTACATAGGTCCACAGGGTCACACATAAGGCCATGTGAATGAGGATTAGTTTTGTTACAGAATGTTTGTCCAAAATATGATAAAGCTTACATGATAATTTTATATCCAAAAGACATCATGTGAGATAGGCATAGAATCCATGATTAGTGGGTGGAATTGTTGGCTGTATGCCCGAAAGCCTCTATGGTTTTATATAATTTTTTGTTTGAATCATACCTTACGATTGGTGGTCAACCATATGATACGATTGACCTTTATATGGGCAGTATATGATATTGCCATGGTAATTCAAATCACCACTTAAAAACTATCATATATGCATTACGCATTATGTGATGATGTGTCTTGGGAGTTATAAACATTATGAGATTAGCGTTGAAGATTGCAACGTTCACTTGATACTTGATTGGTTGGTGATGGTGTGTTACAAAATGCAACGACCGACTCCTTGATCCTATAATGCTCAGAGAAACATTTAGTCCCTTGGAAGCTATCTCATTAAATGTGACTAGGCTATATAAAAGGATCGAGCATCACATCATGAGGTACCAATTGTATTGAGAACTCTCTCTCTCTCTCTCTCTCTCTTGCTTTGCCTCCCTCCCTCTCTTCTCCCTCTGCTTTGGAGATTTTAGCAGACTGTTGGTAAAGTTGGGTCCTTCAGATTCAATTTGAGGTGCTCGCAGTTGATGGATTACCCGAGGGGACACTAATCAGTGTGTTGGTGCTTGTGGTGTTCATCAATCATGGAAGAAGAAGAAGAATCGACTATCAGTGTTGTATGATTTACATTTCATTTCATTTGAATTGTGCATTTTCTTTACTGGTCAATTTTGAGTGGGTTTTGTTGTTTTATTTCGCCTCATTTGAGGCACATTAGATATCTACAAAATCCAACAAAACTGGCTTGTTGTTGCTATCATTTGCTCAAATTGAACTACTGCCTTCAAGGCTAGACACTGTTGCACCTGCTAATCATATGTTCTGTGTAACTTTTTTATACCAAATTGAAAGCATGGTTAAAATTTTTTCTCGAGAATTGAGGGAAGTGTTTGTGTCGATGAATCCCGACCAGTTGATAATTTATTTTGTGGTTTGCTGCATTTTTTTCGTACATGGGCGTGCTTGTATACCCTGAAATGGCTTTCTTTTAAGTACCACATTATTTTATTCTTGTATTTTTAGTCAAGATTTCTGTGGTGTAATATGCAGCAGTTGCGTCACAAGGAAATCCTCAAACTTCCAGTCAGTTACTTTTACGGTGGCAAACTTCTAGTACGGATGGGATGGCCAGCTCCCAGAATCAGAAAGAACTGAAAAATATGCAGCAGCAAGAACAACCGTCTGCTGAATTGGAACCAAACCAGCTTGATGTTGAGGATCAACAGCCACAAGCAATTGACACCTTGCAGCAACCTGATCACCTCTTAAATCAAAAGGAATCCCTAGACAATCTCAAGAAACATCATACAGAACAAAGGCTCGCCCAGTTTTCTCATTCAACTGAGATGCAGATCCCTAATATTCATACAGAACAAATGGCGAGTCAACTTTCTCAGCCTTCCGTAACACATATCTCCGAAAATGATTCTGTCCAATCAACACTTGCAATGAATCTTAAAACCCAGGAGGATGACCAGCAATGGAAAGAACCAAATACCTTACAATTTCCCCAAGTTAAAGGAGTACAAATTGCAGAAAGAAATCCCATTTTCAACGCTGAATCACAATATTCAACATTAGGGATGAATAAGGACATGACAACACCTCTCAGGCAGGTGAGCAACCTCGCAAGTCAAATGGCGAGTCAACTTTCTCAGCCTTCCGTAACACATATCTCTGAAAATGATTCTGTCCAATCAACACTTGCAATGAATCATAAAACCCAAGAGGATGACCAGCGATGGAAAGAACCAAATACCTTACAATTTCCTCAAGTTAAAGGAGTGCAAATCGCAGAAAGAAATTCCATTTTCAGCACTGAATCACAATATTCAACATTAGGGATGAATAAGGACACGACAACACCACTCAGGCAGGTCAACAATCTTGTGATTCCTCGTAAACAAGTGTCATTTGGCATGTTGCTTCCAGAAATACTTCCCCAGCTTGACAAAGACAGGGCTATGCAACTCCAAACTCTTTATGCTAAATTGAAGGTGGGTTTGATAGCTCATTTAGATTATGTTGGATTTTTTTTTGGGGTTTTGAACCATTTTCATTTAGTAGCTGCTATTTTTTGTTTTAGAAAAATGAGATTCCTAAAGATGGATTTATGAGGCACATGAAAGCTATTGTTGGAGATCAGAGGCTCAAACTGGCAGTTATTAAATCGTGTGTAAGTTGCAAATTTCTTTAGTGTGCACGTAATATTGGCTCAAGTTTTTATTTGTTTGTTAAATGCTGCTGTCATGTGTATTCTAAAATATTGGTTGCTTGTAACTTGCAAGTCTGAAACATTTTCAATTGCAGCAGTCACATGCCTCTGCAGAAACGCACTTTTTGAAAATGGCATCAAATAGCCCCCAACAGCCTCATGGTTCTCATTCATTTGCACAACTTCATCAAAAAGGTTATTCTTTGCCTGCAGATCTTCTTCATGTTCCCACTTCTGCAGCTCAATTACAAACCGATTCACTCAATAAAAATGCAGAAAATGGCTCTCAAACATCCCAGGAGACGGAACAACGATCTAATTCACAAGCGATGTTGGTAGGCCCTGGTTCAAACACCATCAATCAAGAAAGGGATCTCTCGACAAGTTCTATACAAGGACTTGCTAGGCGGCAGCAGCAGCAGCAGCACTTTCATTTTCCAGATTCATCATTCCCAACTCACCACCCTTATCCTGGCACTAATGTCAGTGCTCCTGCATCATCGCCGATGCCTCAATCCCTTGACTCGCAGGTGAGAAATGTTCCACTTCATCAAAGCAAGGGCCAATTTCTGTTAGGAGGGTCAACCCAGGGCATGAATGCAGTAAGCCTGCCCAAGTTGGAGAGGCAGAATTCTATTAATGACCCCAAGAAATCCCGAGTTGCATCTCTTTCCAATTTTTCAAGCAGTTCAGCATTAACAAGTACAGAGCGTGGGAATGCTGTTTTGTATGTCAAAGAAGAACCAGCTGAACAAAATTATGAGCAGCATCAGGTGACCCGGTTGCCTGCCTCACAAGGGTCAACTTCTTTTCCTGTTGTACAGATTGAACAGAAAATTGAGCATGCATCACTAGAGAAGCGCTCTTCTAAAATGGTTTCCACAACTTCTACTAGCACGCTGCTTTCAAATCCAGTCTCATCTTCTTTGCCGATGCAAATGGAACATAATGCTGTGGTGATCTTTTCTTCACCATTTGCGCCTTTATGGTTTTGATACACATGCTTCCTAGATTTAAAAACTAACATAATATTTGTGAGGCTTCTAGATCCAGGTGGACCCTGTAGCGTTAATTATTGGGAAAAGCATGCTGGCATCTGGCCCGAATCAATTATAATGCAAAGACTAAGCATGATTTGATGAAGGGAAATTGTATGAAAAGGGAATCTGTTCCTACAAATGGTGTGGACTTAAACAAGCATTCTAAATGGTTTTAAATTGTACTGTAGCTAGTCAGGTTTTTGAGAGGTTAGGTACTGAAAGATGATGGTGAGAGCTGGAGCGGGAGGAACATGAGAATGAGATTTGATGGAATGGGTTAGGGTTATGTTTAAGGCCGTGTTCTTCAGTTGTCCAAAAGTCTCTAAATATTTCAAATTATGGCTGTGGAATAAAAATTAGGGTTCTAACAAATTCTTGTATTTTCTTAGATATTGATGTTAGTTAGACCTTCATTTCTCTATGTTTTTTTAAGTGAGCCATAGCCTGTTATAAAAAAAACGAAAGGGGAGGCAGAACACCTCAATCCTCTAGAACGCCTTACTAATGAAAAAAATTCCTACATCTGTTTGTGTGTAAATTTTACACTAGGCAGTCAAGTTTTCTAATCACAGATTACTGTTTGACAAGTAATTGTTTGGATTGTCTGCCAGCTTAATTTCAATGATTTAGTAACTTTTTGTATTTTTTCGCTTCACATCCATATTACTTAATATGCCAAAGAATTGCTTAACAATATGCAGCCAGGCTGATTGCTGCAATATGAATTTAAAATTCACCCACTCGAGGACGTGTTTTTTTATATTGTATTTAATGTGCTGTGTATTTGATAAGATAACAGGGAATGGAGGGAAATCCATGTATTAGGCAGCAGCAGTTATTACAAACGGAGCAGGGAAGTAGACGAAGAGAAGAAAACAGAGAGAACACTTTGGTGGGAGAGACTCCCGCCCAAGCCCCAGGCCGTTACTCTTTACTCTCTTGGTGCCCCCTTCTCTCACTCCCCCTCCCCATTTATAACCAACGATCCACAAGGGAATCCTCTAACTGATTCCCTGTGGGGACCGGGTTGTTATTCCTAAACAGAATGGTTATCCAGCTGTGATGGAGGGGCCACCTCAGCTGCTGCCTTCTTTCCATGCCTTCCAAGGCCCGAGAGCATCCTGTGCTCTATCACTCGCCCTGCCTAGGACAAGACTGAAAAAGGGAAACTGGTTGCGGATGACGGATTCATCCTCCCATGTCACATCTTCAACAGGATAGTTTTTCCACTTAATCAGCCATTGAGGGACAGGTACAACGGCATGAGAACTGGTGTGGTGGGCGAGGGTTGCCTCGGGTTTAGGAGCTGCAGTGGTGTCACCAGCAAGATCAGCCGGAAGGATGGGTTGAGAAGGCTGAGTGCCAATGGACTTGAGTTGAGAAACATGAAGAATAGGGTGAATCCGGGACCCAGGAGGCAGAGCAAGTTTGTAAGCTATAGGCCCAATCTGCTGGAGAATGGGAAAGGGGCCATAAAAATGAGCCGTCAATTTCTGGTGAATGCGACACATGAGAGATTGTTGACAGTGAGTGTGAAGCTTCACATAAACCAAATCGCCAGCAGAAAAAGTGATGTCACGGCCTGTGTGATCAGCCTGATGCTTCATAAAATGTTGGGCCCGAAGCAAATGATGCTTAAGCTGAGCGAGAGTCTTGTTACAATCTTCTAAAGCTGAGGTGACGGCCTCCACTCGAACCTCGCTTGGTAGGAAGTAGAAAATTGTTGTGGGTGCACGTCCATAGACCACTGCAAAAGGAGTGGTGTTAGTGGAAGAATGCCAAGTGGTGTTGTAATGTAATTCGGCCAAGGCAACCTGAATGACCACTGTTTGGGCTAGTCACCAACGAAGCAGTGAAGGTAAGTCTCCAAACAATGGTTTACAACTTCTGTCTGACCATCGGTTTGGGGGTGATAATCAAGCTGAGTTTGAGTGTGGTTCCCTGTAAGCGGAACAATTCTTTCCAAAAGTGACCGAGAAACAACAGATTGCGGTCATTGACGATGGACTTTGGGAGCCCATGAAGTCGGACCACTTCCCTGGTGAAAATATCAGCCACCCCTTGGCTGTAAATGGATGCTTCAATGCAATAAAATGAGCATATTTAGACAACCTGTCGACCAGAACGAAGATCACATCATAGCCTTTGAATTAGGGAGGCCAGTAATGAAATCCATGGAGAGGTTGTCCCAAATTGCTTTTGGAATAGGTAATGGGTGCAGAAGACCCATGGGGGATAGAGTAGAATACTTGAAACGTTGGCAGGTATAACATTGTCGGACGTAGTTTAAAATCTGCTTGCGCATTCCAACCCAAAATAAATTGACAGCCAACTTGCTGTAGGTGTGATAAAAACTGGAGTGGGTGGCTCCTCCCAAAGGAGTTGAGTGGAATTCCTCAAGGAGGTGGGGAATCCACATAGAGGTTGCTGGGATGACCAGCCGTTTGTTATACAACAAGGTGCCATGGGAGCGAGTGAAGCCTTTCGGATGAGTGGAAGGTGACTGGAGTTGGTGAAGGATGCGACCAAGGTAAGGATCGCTTTGTACCTCGGTTGTCAGATCCTGGACCTCCTGCCACAGGGGAAAGGAGTAGGAGAGACAGCATTCCAGTGTGTCGGCCTTGCGAGAAAGAGCATCGGCTACGGAGTTGGTGCGGCCCGACTTGTATTTAATTTTAAAACGATACCCCAAGAATTTAGTAAGCCAACATTGTTGACCAGCCTTTGTAATGCACTGCTGTAACAAGAATTTGAGGTGCGTGGGTCAGAATAAACAATAAAAGATCTACCCAATAAGTACGGTTGCCGGTGTTGAATGACGAGAACGACAACCATAATCTCCTTTTCGTAGGCCAATTTAGAGAGGGTTGAGTCTGCTAGCCCCTTGGTGAAATAAGCAATGGGGTGCTAATTTTGCACAAGGGCACGCCTAAGCCACTGCCAAAAGCGTCACATTCAATCTCAAAATAGTTGGGAGAAATCAAGAAGTGCAAGGACTGGGGCTGAACAACCTGCTTGAGGTGTTTAAAAGCTTGCTGAGCCGCTGTGCTCTAACGAAAAGCCACTTTTTCGGTTAAAACCTTAAGAGGCTGGACGATTTTGCCATAGTTTTGAATAAATTTCCAGCAGTAACTGGTAAAGCTGAGGAAGCCACAGATGCCCTTCACATTCCCAGGAGTGGGCCATTCCCAAGAGTGGGTCATTCCCAGCAGTGGGCCAGTCTAAAATAGCTTGAACTTTGGCCCCTCATGGGAGATGATGTGTCCTAGATAAGCCACCTCACGCTGAACAAAATAGCATTTTCGACGGTTGACAAAGAAATGATTGTTGTGAAGTAACGATTGTTGTGAAGTAGAGAATAGTTTCTAGATGTTGGATGTGAGAATCCCAGCCCTGATCGTAAATTAAGACATCATACAAAAATATTAGTACAAAGTGGCGCAATACGATGCGAAAAAGATTGTTCGTAGTAACTTGAAATGTAGAAGGTGGATTGGTGAGGTTGAAAGACATCACCAAGTACTCGTAGTGCCCGTTATGTGTGTCGAAAACTGTTTTTTCAATGCCGGTCTCTTGCATTCGGATATGGTGATAGCTTGAAATGAGTTTCAACTTGGAAAAATAAGTTGCCCCATGTAACTCATCTAATAATTCATCGACCACCGGAATGGGGAACTTACCTGGCATTGTTGCCTTGTTCAGTGCACGATAATCGACACACATGTGCTAGGTCACATCCTTCTTTTTCACCAATAGAACCGGGCTTGAATAAGCACTAGTACTGGGCCAAATAGAACCCAACTGGTGGAGTTGCTGAACTTGATTTTCAATCTCTTTTTTCTGCAGATGTGGGTACCGGAGTAGTCAGACTGAAACTGGGCCTTGGCCCTGGAAGTAGGGTGATCTTATTGGTGACGTCAGGAGGATTGTCATCTTCCCCTAAGAAGACAACCCGTACTTTGGCATCAATGCATTTATACATGGGATTAAGAGGAAGGCGCAAAAACATAATCCCTTCTCGCGACGGTCCTCCCATTCTTGATTGGTGACGCGGCGAACCCCTTGACCAACGGAAGAGGCGGCCTGTGTAAAGTCATGGACTAAGTCTGGGCGGTTGTCTGGGCGAGAAGAGAACAAATGCCGAGGTTGAAGAGGTGAATGAATAGAGGGCTTTCAATTATTGGTACCGCGGGGCACTCTTGAACGCGAGGTACCGGTGCGACCTTCAAGGCCAACACCATTAGAGACATGAAGCTCAACATGGTGTGTCAGACGCATGGCTTGGAGTCGAGTATCGGGATTATGAATGCGGTCCCAACTGCAGATATCGTCACGCAAACCATTAAGTAGCCGACATATTGTTGCTCTGGTTGGCGTGGTAAAAGCGAGGCCAGGTATTCAAATTGTTCAACGAAGTCTTGTATGGTCCCCCGTCTGCTGGAGAGCATCAAATTCTTCATATGGGTTTTGAATTTCAAGACCACTAAACCGTTGCTTTAATTTTTCTTTGAATGTTGCCCAAGTGACGAAGGGCCTTGCTCAAAATTGTGAACTAGTGTATAACAGTACCCTCCATGTTACGAAAAACGCTGGGAGTCGCAGCTATAGAAAGATTGGTAGATGAAGTAAATATATAACAAAGGAACGAGGACACAACAATTTACGTGGTTCGGGGAAAATCCCTATGTCCATAGAGACAGATTACTTCCTAATTTTTGGAACAGAATTATGAGGAGATTTTTAGAGTTTCACACATACAAAAACCCTAGCTCGAAAGAGCTCATAAAGGAGACGATGCAACTGTTCCACCAATCGCACAGTAAATCCGCTGTGCTATAGTGATACAACCACCCAAGTCCAATCTGCTACAGTGTGGGTGACAATAAGCCTACGGAGCTATAGTGACCACTGTCTCCAAAGTTCGAGATACTACAGTCTCCTGTCGCATATTGCTACCTTAAGTTCGCACTATTACAATGCCTTATCGGTGTTGCCGGTCAGCCTTGCTACAATAGTCATCATTGTTATAGTTCTCCGAAATTTGCTCTGGGCCCTCCCCGAAACAGGGGCGCGCTGCCCCCTGCAACCTCACCGTGGAGGTCGAACCGCAAGAGTTGTGGTCTGGTGTACAATCTGGGCCGCTGACATTCAACCAAATTTAATTCAAACGGATTGAGCTACACCATTCCAACACTCCATACACAATTGAGCTCAGGGTAACTTTGATGCGCCAGAGTGTTATTGATGCGGAAGTAAAGTTCTGCGTGCGTAAGCCATCCGCGCAGGTCGGTTCCATCAAAGAGGTAGATTGTCCTAGCGCGCAACAGTCGAGGGGTGCAGAGTAACGACTGATGGAATGGGGGAAATATCTGGGTCTGCCGTTGGTGTTTCCTTTGTGCTGGAGGTCGTTGAAAGGACTTCAGGTAATGCGTGTGAGGCGGACGAAGGGAAGGGATCCTCCTAAGGAAGTTTCTCCAGGTGGCAGATGAGGTGGGAAAGGGACGAACATAAGAAAACCTGCCCTTGTTTGTCCTTGTCGAAGGCAGTGGTCATATCGGCGACAACAATTTTCAACGCGCCCATGCGCTGCTCCACAGTGTCCATGCATGTATGGGTGCACGTCTCTATAGCGGTTGAAAAACAGAGTGAGAGGCCGACAAGTTGGACCAAAGATGGTAAGAAAAAAGGGGGAGGGAGGGGAATCCTCTGTATTAGGCATCAACAGTTATTACAACGGAGCAGGGAATGAGACAAACATAAGAAAATAGAGAGAACACTTCAGGAGAGACTCTCGCCCAAGCCCCAGGCGGTTACTCTTTACTCTCTTGGTGCCCCTTTCTTTCACTCGGTTAGGTACTTGGGTCGAAGGGCTGGCGGTGGGGCTGTATGCAAGGGGGTATGAACTGCCAGGGACAGTATAATCTTTTCGGGGGGGGGGGGAGATTTGTTTTTGGAGCTGGGGCCACGAGGCGGGCGGGGGAGTAAGGTTGTTATAAAAGGGGGAGTGAATGAGAGATGGGGGGGGGGTCTATTGAGTGGGTCGGCCTTTGTGGCTTGGGACTTCGGCGGGGGATTCTTGGAGAGTTTCTCGAGTCTTCTATTTTTTTTCAACTACTATAATTCTAGTTATCAAATAGCAATACATCAAGAAGTCTGTCCTAGGCTACTCTTTGGCGTGAGAGATCCTATCATTTGGTCCGACCTGTCGTTGCCCCATCGTTGCTCAGAGACGTACTGCCGACTCAACTCCCTTGCAGTAGGCGCGTTGATCAAGGGGACTCACCTGGACGGTGTGAAAATCACTGCTCGGCTCCTAAAGATGTAGCCCGACCGGTAGACGCGGGAGCAGAACTGGACTCGCCACTGGCAAGAGGAAGCTGAATTCCAGAAAACACTTGTGGATGTGTCGTCGAGAGGAGTTGCAACATCATGAGCTAGAGGTCAGTTGTGGATCAACGATGTTGGCGCGACATTCGAAACGTGTTCGATCGATGCGGGGTCTGGCGGCGATGAGTACACGCTCAGTCGAAGGCACCAATAACTGGACGTACGAGGAGACTCGATCCTCTTTGGTTTCCGAGCAGTTTGAAGCGAGTTCCGACGTGCCAACACGACGGTGCAAAACCGCATGGTAGCAATTTAGTTCGGTCGGGCGTTGGGGCGGACGAAACTTGTTTAGTCGGCGCCAGCTATGAAAGCATAAGCTCATGTTCGCAGAAGGAGGTGCATCTGCTTTCTCTGATGACCACACAACAAGAGGCGCACACCGCCTCTGTGCAGTCTGTCGTTGACATTGTTGCGGGTGAACCGGAAAAGCTGGGGGTGGACGACGCAAATAAATTCGTCCTGGCTGAGGAACGAGATGCGGATTTAGCGGTACATATTTATGGCAACATGCACCGTACTTCACCTACTCCTCGTCTATGATAGGCTATTGAGCGTTCAATAGAGATAATAAAAAAAAGCAACCTTTACTTCGGGAGTTGAAGAGAGGATGCCCCTACTTTAGCCTGGGCGGGGTTCCCGCCTACTAATTCAACTGCGTTCCTTGACCCACAGTCCACAACATTTGGTGGTGTGGAGGCGAGGCAGTGTGACGATGCAGCGTTGTCCGGCCTGGCGTCGACGGTGGAATTTTTCCACGCCTACAGAGAGGGACATCAGGCAGTTGGGGGACTATGCTATCACGAGGCGAGGGCACAATAGGGAGACGAGCCGGACTTAGGCATGCCTTCATCGGAAATTGTGCGCACATAGAAGCCGGAAGCAGTGGCACCGACAATAGCTTCTTGTGTTGCGGAGGTGCAGGAGTGTGGCGTGGGGGTGGCTGCACATTCGCTTGGCCACACACCAAACTTGTCATCCAAGAAGTAGCGCATGGGGTTCCCTCAATCTACTTTGGAGGGACTGACAGTCCTTCATCAGGACACTGCCAAATTATTCTGTCGGTGTGGTTAATCTGATGGCAGTGGACCGCGTTGATAGTCTCGGCTAGGCGAAAATAATTCCGCTGGAGGAAACTGGGAACCACATAAAGGGCATGGAGGATCACAAGCCTTTGCACCGGAAGGAGCAACATCATAAACCAAGGAGCTATCGAGCACATTTACATATCCGCAAGCAGGCTCAGTCCAACCCACTTGCAGACTTTGCGTGGAATTTGTGGGCAAACAGGGGGCAATACCAAGCCAGCCACCAAGGCTAGTGTAGTGGACACCAGCCAAGGAATGTTGGGGCAAGTGAGCGGTCCACCCAGCGCACGACCGGGCGACCGAAGCATGGGATGGGCACCTGCACCTAATGCCCCAGAAATTCCCTCTGCGTCCTTGAGGGCAAGGTGATTTTCAAGGGTGCGGCAGTGTTTGGTACTTGGGTCGAAGGGCTGGGCTGTGGGGATGTATGCAAGGGGGTATGAACTGCCAGGGGCAGTATAGTCTTTCTGGGGGGAGGATTTATTAGGGGAGCTGGGGGCCATGAGGGGGAGGAGTTAGGTCGTTATAAAAGGGGGAGCGGAGGAGACAGTGGGGAAGATTTCTGTTGAGTGAGTCGGCCTCTGTGGCTTGGGACTTCGGCCTTACGGCTTGGGCTGGGGATTCCTGGGGAGTTTCTCAAGTCTTCTTCTTCTACATCGCTTTAACCGATGAAATTCTGGTTATCAAATAGCAATACATCAAGAAGTCTGTCCTAGGCTACTCTTTGGCGTGAGAGATCCGATCACACTCCCCCTCACCATTTATAACCAACGATCTGCAAGGGAATCCTCACTGATTCCCTGAGGGGATCGGGTTGTTATTCCTGAACAGAATGGTTATCCAGCTATATGCTGGAGGGGGGGCATCCTCTGCTCTATCAAAATTCTCTTGCTTATGTGCTTGTTTTTGTTAGCATTTTTGAGTGCTTTTTTAAAACAAAAAATACTTATGCACTGATTTTCTTGTTCTTTTTTTTTTCTTCCAGTTCAACTCTCAGATCATACCGACAACCTCTCCTGATGGGACCAATGTAAAGACACCTCCCAAAAAGGCTTTTAGCAACCAGAAAAAACCTCTAGAAGCTCCTTCTTTGTCGCCTCCTCTGTCGAAGTAAAATTTATATTTTGGGAAGATCAATTTCCTAAGCTTTGACTTAGAACAAATTCTTATCTTACCTTTTTTCTCTTATATATGTCTCAATAGAAATTTATAGTTGGTTTGACATCGATTTATGTCAAGTTTTTTTTATGTTTTTGTTGGGGAATAACTATGTAACTTCCTTGAAATGACCTTGGTTATAAAATTCTCTTTGGCCACTCATTCCAGAGAAGCTCAAATTTAGAATTTAAGGGTAAATCTTACACTACTTTTTTCGAGGCTATGAGTGAAGATTAAAGTAATAGCGGGCACATCAAAGAGCTGAAAAAAAATATAGGCGGGACCAATGATGATCGTTTCAAGTTGTTGGACACTCATTATTCTCAAGAAAGGTCTTGAGTTCAGGTCTTTTAATGAAAATACTAAGTCGTGTCTTACACCTCATTTGGTATGTCGAAAACATGTGAAAAAGAAATGAGATTAAAGACCATGTTTGGTTCACTAGAATTGAGTCGTTATCATCTTATAATTATAATTAATTATACTATTATTAATTATAATTATGAACAATATTATTATAATATGAATATGTCATTATTAAAATCTATTTAAATTATATTAATTAATTAAAAAATGTACCAAAAAATATTTTAAATATAACGGTAATATATTTAGTATAATTATGATTTTATGTGAAAACATGAAATGACAATGAAACAAATAAGCCTTAGACCCATTTAAATAGGATCGGCTACATGGATCAAACATTTTAAATTATCGAAGACCGTATTTTCATGAAGATTTAACAAGATCATTTTGGATGACTTGCTTTAGTGTCCTTTTTATTCTCTCTAGTTTGTCTAATTTGTGTATTTGTCACTAAGTCTATCCTATAAACAGGCGCATCCATTGACCTTTTTGCATATCCAAACCATCTTAATTTTTTCTCGGTCACCTTTTTTTCAATCATTGTCGCTCCAATTTTTTTTTTCGTATATATTCATTTCTAACCTTGTCCATTTTTGCATCCATACAAAAAATCTGAAAATTTAAAATAATTATAAAATTACAAATATAATTAAAAACGCTATTGAATTGTAATGAGAGTATGAGGGAAAGGGTGGTTTGGTCATTTTCTGATATTTTAATGAAAGAGTTGACACTTTCTCTGTAGGCTTAAAGTCACTTCCACCTATGTTGACTTCTAGGGTTTTGGTTATTGCATGCCAAACTGGGCATAACCTTTTAGTGGATTGCCCACGTTCGAGCCAGTGTAGGGATATGTATGGCTATAATAATAATGATGATGATGATATAGGTTGGACAGTGTTCTTACTTGAGTTCTAATTATGCTCTCACCTGAAGATCGGTCACTTCCTGATGTTATATGTGTGTCACAGTAAGAAGCAAAAGGTGTCCGGTGCCTTTGCAGATCAGAGTATTGAGCAACTTAATGATGTTACTGCTGTCAGTGGAGTTAATCTGAGGGTATTTTTGACGGCATATATCATTCCTTGCTGACAGTGGTTGAAGTTGCATGCTTCTCATTCAGGTTTCTTCTTCTTCTTTTTTCCTTAAAGGAGGAAGAAGAGCAGATGTTCTCTGGTACAAAGGATGGCAATCGTGTTTCAGAGCTGTCTCGAAAGGTCGTGAAAGAAGAAGAAGAAAAGCTGATTTTGCAGAGAATTCCTCTTCAGAAGAAACTTGCATCAATCAGTTAAAACTGTTCCCATCCCATTCTTTATTTCTGTGTAATTATTATTTTTTTGATGTATAGCTGGTGTGTTTGTGGGATTCTGCAGTGATGAAATGCGGTATAACGAACATCAGCAATGACGTGGAGCGTTGCTTATCATTGGTGAGATGATGGCTGTTTGGTGCTTTTTGTGGTGATTTGTTTGAGAAATTTCTTATCTAGTTGAATCTGCAGTGCGTGGAGGAAAGATTGCGTGGATTAGTAAGTAATTTGATCAGACTGTCAAAGCAGGTCAGTTTTGTTTCCGGTCCCTGTTAGGCTTTTTTTGATAGCACTCTCCCACTTATAATTCGTGGTTCAAGATTGCTTATTGAAAAGGTGCTTTTATTCCAGTTATTCAAGTGGTTTTATTTAAGTTATGTCAAACTGGCCCTTAATGCGCTGTGCGTTCATTTTCATCACCTGAGCTTGCAGCGTGTGAACCATGAGAAGTCGAGGCACAGGAGCTTTATTAACTCGGATGTGGGGCAGCAAATCCTAATAATAAATCAGAAGGCGAGGGAAGAATATGAGAAGAAGTATGGTGAAGAAAACAAGCACCGAAGACCCCATGATGCGAGTTTTCCTGAACCCTGTGCATGAAGGTTTTTCTGTTTTTTTGTTGTGGGTTCAGTGTGTGATGTATGTGGATGCAGTCGGAGGATAATTTTGGCGTTGATGGCAGTGATAAAGAAAAAGACGATGGTCGTTCGAAATCGGTCAAGGTGCGTTCATTTTCAATGTTTCAAGAGTCTAATAGTAGCATTCAGTCCGATGAAGAATAAAAGGATATGTTTCTAGTTTTCCATCTATCCAAATGTTTGATACACGTCATAATTTTGTGGTACCAGAAAGGGGATGATGAGAAGATGCGAGCGACGGCGGCCAATGTTGCAGCGAGGGCAGCTGCTGGAGGAGATGATATGCTGTCGAAATGGCAGCTAATGGCTGAGCAGTCTCAACATAAGCGTTTAGGTGGCCGTGAGGTGGGCAGGCCCTCGGGGAGAAATGGCCAAGAAGCACCTGCCCCGACTGCGTCTGGTATGTGCGTGACTTTATTAATATTAATTCATTCCTTGTTTGGAAACTTGAAATTCAGTTTCCTCATGGATAGCCGAAGGCGTTACAAGGGACAAAGCGCGGTTGGGTCGGGGGAGCGTGTCCGTGAAGGACGTGATAGCCACCCTGGAAAGAGAAGTGCAGATGTCCAAGTCTGCTTTAATATATAGGCTCTACCAGAAAGCTGGTGCTGATGGTGCGGCTGATTGAAGACTGTTTTTTGTAGTGAGACTGACACATGAAATGGTGATGATAAACACACAAATTGGAACGAAGAAACACTTCACAACTTACTGATTACGAGTACCTATGGGCTTGCTGTCATAGCCCATCTTCACAATAACCCCTCTTGGGTCGGTTAACTTTGTAAATCGCACATCATCATGGGTGACATTATCCACTAAAATTCCAAGAAATATGTTGATATAAAGCCAAATCCATGATTTCATGATTCTGTATGTATACAGTCGCAAAAGGCATCTCCAAGGTAAATACTAAAGAAACAACTCCCACACCAACTTTAATTGATCTCCATGTCATTAGCTAGTAATTTCACCTTGGCCACCAACTTCGTTTTGTGGAATAAACATACTAAAGTCTTGGTGAATAAAGCAAAGAAATTGTCTCAGAGTCCAGCCTAGTGGTAAAGGGTTCTATGGGGTGTTGGAGAGGTTTTGGGTTCGATTCTTCTCAGTTAGTTTTTTGCACGTGTGTGTGTGCATTTCTTTGTAACTTTACAGTTTCACTTTAATCGTTTGTAATAAAGTAAGGTCTCGGGTTCGAGTGTCCTCAACTTTCTGCACGTGTGTGTGTTTCTTGTTTTATAGTTCTCATTCTCTGATTGTAATAAAGTAAGAAACTGACTTGTTATTTGTCAACATTTATCTCAACCTCATTAAGGTTTACTCTCCAAATCCGCCTATAAATAGAATAACACATTAATTATGTAAATATATCGAGAATGTGCCTGAGAAGGTGGCTCACACATCCACTTCCCTACTGATCTTGATCTAGACGTCCTCACATCTTGAGGGTATATATATTGATTTAATATCCACATGTCATATCCTAATTATTTCACCACTTTATCTCAATTTATTCAACACTATTATAATAAACACATTCCCATTCCCTCCCCATATTATTCAATCAATTAAATTATAATAACATGCTTTCATACCATTAATTCATTACCTCTACATCCCAAGCAATTATAACACAAACAACATCAACCTCATCACACCACTGCTTTAACAAAACCGTCAACACCCCACACCACCACCACCACCACCACCACCATAACAATTTCAACAACATAATTCCACAACTGAAATCAAACAACAATATGATTTTAACGACATAAGTCCACCTCAACTGAAATCAAACAACAATATGATTTTCTCATTTCTTTATCAAATAGCCATTTCATGCATAATACAACAATATAAATAAAAAAATTCCTAGTTTCACTTTATCTCATTACTATCTTTCAATTATTTAACCAATTTAAATCATGATTTCATGTGGCGCGCAGGTGGTGGGTTGAGCCCAGGGCAGACGTGGTGTGACACCCACCTATACCTCGTTACCCAACAACACGTTTGGGAGTCCGCTCTTTGGTGAATTTCTCCTTCCCCCGGGATCCACTCGTCTTGGCGGGTCACCCGGTCCCTGATTGGGTGGGTGAAATGAGGCACAACCCACCTGTGCTGAGAGATTTCTTTGCCGACCCATCACCGCCCAGGTTGTTACCCTCTAGGGCACTTTGCCATCTCGGATGACAACGACTCCTTCCCAGTTGGGGCTCTCTCTGGAGTGATCTCTTCGTGGGGAGGGGGGTTCCCTTGTGTGGAAGGTTCGAAAAGGTCACACATGAGGATCCCCTTTTTGAAAGGAAGAACCAAGATTTCATGGGTTAATAATAACTTTAAATCACAGAAACATGATTATCACAACAATCAAGCAACAACATAAATAATAATAAAGTAAAACATGTAAAGCATACTCGATTCACTTCACTTTCAAATTCCTTTATTTATCCTTTTTTAGGTCAACCTGTCACGCTCTGGCTCGACTCACTCTATAAACAGTAGCTGAACTAGTTTGCGATAAGCCCTCAAGCATGCCTCCCCATACACCAGAGGTTTTCGACTAACAATGAAAACATAGGGTGTGTTCGTGGGAAGACTATGCCCTCGTGTCAGAGTAAGCAAACATCAGAAATAACTAAACATCATCCATAACAGTAAATAATCAAAGTGCGGAAGTAATAAATATAAACAAGGATGTAATAAAATGAAATGAAGCAAATGGTCGAACAACCATGTCATACATACAATACCGATCACCCACTGCACCGATCACATATACGACAAAATAAAGAAAATAAACACATAAGGCTCCTCTACAACCCCAAGTCGAACTACATACCCGGTCTCCAAAGACTCTGCTGAGCTGCTCCAACCCAATCATAAGAACCCACACGAGCGGCTCTGCTGGATCATACAACCCTAGTTATAAACCATATCCATCGTGCATTTATGCTCAACCTGAAAGCAAACATAAGACCTGCACGCACACCAAGGTGCACATACAAGGGGTGAGAAATAAATCTCAGTAGACCACCCCAACGATGAACCTATAATCTGCTGCTATAAGTGCATGCTAATGTAATATGCCCAGCCTAGCTGAGTCTCAATTGGAATAAAATAAATAAAATAAATTCATTATCGATCCTTTAGTTCGTGATACCGATCGACCATACCTACTTTAGCCAGCACCAGAATGTCTTTAAGCAAGCTACGTCACCATAGGGGGATACAAGTCCTAGCCTTGAGATCACCCGTAATCACCGCCACTATTTAAAGAAAGATTCCAGGTATCAACCAAACATCCTGTAAATATAACATAAAACTGGGTGTCATACCACTCAAGCCATGTGTAATCCATTCCGATGTCGGATTCCTAGGTCCTAATCTGTAGGCAATAAAGACATTGTAACATGGATGATTCCTAAGGAGGATGAACCTTATGCAATTTGTAAGGAATACTCTCCTGGATCCAAGTTAATAACTTGTCATCCTTCAATCACTGGCTCAAAATCTCATTCCAGTTTTCTCTGGAAAATTCAATAAGGTGCATTCACCAGATCTTGAGGTGTATCTCGAAAATTTGTGGAGTAGATCATCATCAATCCTCAAGATTTCTTGGAGGAAGTGCGGCCACACAACAACATCATCTGTGTAACCTATGAAGGGAGGGATCCTAGTGAAACTAGGCATCCTGATAAAGTAACAATCAATCAATAAGGATCATAAAACGGACCTAGGAAGTACCTCTAGGCATCCCCACCATACCATCACACCGCATCAGGCACATAGGTCGAGTTCAAAGAAGCACGTTTAGCAATCATAGTTGTATCAATAGTAACTAAGTGAAAGTATTAAAGAGTGAAGTTGGATGAATGCCTAAACCCATCACTACCACCACAACCCCTCAGGCTCACAAGTTCGATATGAGTTCTAAGGTGACGCCGGCTAACATCTATACCCAAACCCATAATGCACTCGCTCAGGGTTGGTACCGCTAGGGCACCCACTAGGATCCCTTAGGTCAATATACAGGAGAGGTGTCCCTCGCAGGATCCTTTAGGTTACATGTAAGTAGAGGAATCCCTCTTGGTATCCTCAAGATCAATACGTAAGTAGATCCATCCTTGTTGGAATCCTCATAAGCGGTACATAGGTAGAGGAATCCCTCTTGGGACCCTCAAAAATAGTATACAAGCGGAGGCACCCTACATGAGATCCTATAGGCCACACTAGTGCAGAAAACGTTATTTATGTCGGTTATTTTTCATTTTTTACGTCGGGTTTTAGCCGACGTTAATACGGAAGACGTTATAAATAAAGTTTTTTACGTCGGTTATTTAAAAACCGACGTAACATACATAACATCGCGGGGTTTATAATGTCGGTTAATTAATAACCGATGTGAAAAAACCCGGGGGGCGGGGTGTATAACGTCGGTTAATTAATAACCGACGTGAAAAAACCCGGGGGGCGGGGTTTATAACGTCGGTTATTATATAACCGCCGTGATAAACCCGGGGGGGGGGGGGGGGGCTTTATCACGTCGATTATACAATAACCGACGTCATAAACACGTAAGGGTGACTTTATCACGTCAGTTATTTAATAACCGACGTGATAAACTCCTAGGCTATGGTTGATCACGTCGGTTATTAAATAACCGACGTGCTAAACCAGTCCCGGGAGGGGTTTATCATGTTGGTTAATCAATAACCTACGTGATAAAAAGCCTGGGAAATGGTTTATCACGTCGGTTATTAAATAACTGACATGATAAATCAGTCCCAGGATGGGTTTAGCACGTCGGTTATTGATTAACCGACGTGATAAATCATTTCCCAGGTCATTTATCACGTCCGTTATTACATAACCGACGTGATAAACCATGCCACAGATGTTTATCACGTCGGTTATGAAAAAAACTGACGTGATAAACGCTTCTCGATTTCTTTATCACGTCGGTTATAAAATAACCGACGTGAAAGACAATTTTTTTTTAAAAAAAAATCCACTACAGTCCTCTGCTCTCCCCCAAAATCAACCAGAAACCAAATCAATAATTCGTACCACAAAAACAGAAGATCAAAACATGAACTAAAGAAAATTTAAGCATTTACATTGATAACAGATAAAACTTACCCACTTGATAGCCCCCACCCTCATGTATACCCCCTGTACAGCCCTCCCCCACCCCATTGGAGCTCCCACTACACCCCTAGACTGCCCCCCGACCCCCTGGACAACCCCAAACACCCCTTGACAACCCCCACCCTTCTGAACAACACCCCCTCACCCCACTTGATAGCCCCCACCACACCCCTGGACTGCCCCAACCCCCTGGACATCCCTAAACACCCCTCGACAACCCCCACCCTCCTGAACAGCACCCCCTCACCCCCTCACCCCACTTGACAGCCCCCACCACACCCCTGGACTGCCCCCCGACCCCCTGGCCAGCTCCAAACACCTCGAGACAACCCCCCCACCCTCATGTATACCCCCCATACCATGGACAGCCCTCCCCCACCCCATTGGAGCCCCCACCACACCCCTGGCTGCCCCCACCCTCCTGAACAACACCCCTCACCCCCTCACCCCACTTTACAGCCCCCACCCCATTGGAGCCCCCACCACACCCCTGGACTGCCCCCGACCCCCTGGACAGCCCCAAACACCCCTCTACAACCTCCCACCCTCTTGAACAGCACCCCTCACCCCACTTGACAGCCCCCACCACACCCCTGGACTGCCCCCCGACCCCCTGGACAGCTCCAAACACCCCGGGACAACCCCCCACCCTCATGTATACCCCCCACACCCTGGACAGCCCTTCCCCACCCCATTGGAGCCCCCACCACACCCCTGGACTGCCCCCAACCCCTGGATATCCCCAAACACCCCTCGACAACCCCCCCACCCCACCAGACAGCCCTCCCAGACCCCTGGACACCCCCCACACCCTTGAAACCCCCCCAGACTAGAATCCATACCAGAAAAACCATCATAAGTAGACCAAAACAAGAAGTAGAGAAAAATTAAACATTCACATATATAACATTCAAAAATTACACTGTCAACTTAAAAAAAAACTAAATCCAACCTAAATGACTACCAAATACACAATTACAACGAAAATATTCAAAATTACATTTTACATTACAAACAACTAAAATTTAATCAAACCTGTAAAATAGTTTGACCACTCCACTTGTAGTTGTTTGATGTCTTCAGCATTATAGGGTTGAGGGTCATCAAAAAGATACAAATGAAAAGGATAGTAGTTAACGTGTATAATGAGTAAATCAAATTGAAATATTATGGAAAAGTTTAAGAGGAAATCTTACCAGGTCAAAATTCACAACTGTCCCAGTTGTTATTATTTCATACATAAATCTTAACATATAATATCCGCATTGGATGACGCCTTGTTGTTCATGACAATTTTGTTTGAATGAGTGTAAATTCAATATATTATTTTAATGTAATAAATCAAAAAGTACAAAGTATAAATGGATATTTACCTTCACATTTACATATTTGATCTTTGCATTCCTTTTCTTTGCATTTTTTCGAAAGTAGACCCATGCCCTGTTTGAAAATAATACTAATGGGGTAAATTTAAAATTTATTATAATATATAAAACTATTGAGAAATTGAAAATTACTTTTCCAATATATTCTTAAAACTTTCCTGCACATCATCATGGACAGAGCATATCCAATAAAGTGCTTTCTCCCTTGGGAAAAAAACCCCTAACATCCAATGATCACTGATAAAAGGAAATTTAATGTTAGTGGTTTTCATGTTAAAAGATTATTAACACTTTGAGAGAGATGTGTTTCATACCTCTCACAAAAAGGCATCATCCAACATTGTGTGACTACATTCTTTTCAAATCTTTCAGCAATATAAATCATTATTTGTTCCTCATCCAATGCACATGCTTCAGGGGAAATCAATTGCGGGTCCATGAATCCATATACATCTGTCAGCTCATTCCTCTCACAAATTTTATAAAGATACCTAATACAAAACAGACATAAGTATACATTTTTAATAAATATAACGCAGGGAAAAGGTGTTAAGACTTACATGGAAAAAATTTGCACCACGTTGATGCCCAACTTATCTCTAGTAACAAGCTCCATGATATCAGTTTTCATAATCCCCACATTTATTTCACGTCCACAAACATGAGCTTCCATTGGAAACTCATAATGATCCGCCAACAAATATGAATATCTTGACAATCTGTCAAGACTACTGGATTCTGTATATGATGTCATAGCGATTTGTCTTTGTTGTTGTCTATACAGTATTTCTTTACCTTTGAAGTATTCCTGTAAAAATAAATTGAAAAATATATTAGTTTTCAAATGATAAAACAAATTTAATAAAAAAAATAAAATAAAAGATATAACATTCATACCTCTATGGTAATGAGTCGAAGAAGTCTGGATGGCCAAATTAAAAAATGGCCGATACTATGTCCAACTGTCGCCACCTCATCTATAGGTAATGGTACCCGAGCTGATCTATCTATAATATCCTGTACAGTGACCCTCTGATTCTCTACCTCTAATTGTTGATGATGAACTGTATCTCCTATACAATATACCAACCCATATGCTACTATATGCTGTTGATAATCATCAACATACAACTCGTAATAAGTAGGAAGCTGCGGCGGAGGAGTAGGATAAAAAATGGGGTCAGCAGGTTGAGGTTGGGGAGTGGGAGCTACTGGCAGAGGTGGAGGATAAATAATGGGGTCTGCAGGGGGAGGTGGAGGAGTGGGAGCTGCAGTCTGAAATTGTCTTTGCATGTCTGCAAACATAGACTGCACCGACGCTCTAATCTTGTCCTCCATCGTCGCATTAATATTATGAATTTCAGACTCCAAGGAATCAATTTTTTTTCTATAAACCCCCTCAATGTTTGAAGTTGAAGAACGTGGCAACACTTTTCTTACCTATACACCTTCCGGATATCCTCTTACACGACCAGGATGTTCGGGCCTTCCCAATGCTACAAATAAAATATCTTCCCTCCTAGTAGCTGTAAATGTCCCCTGTGAACTCTGCTCCTCAAGAGAGTCCTATATTAATTAATTGAACATTTCTGTAATGATTGAAATTATATGATAAATAAATAAAATATATATCTTACAATCCTCTCAGCTACGATTCTCGATTCATCCGAAAGATATTGCCCTTTTTTTCCCTTCTGAGCTCTCTTCCATTTTTCATGTCTAGATGGAGGGGATGGAGGGGCCACCTCTCCAGAGCTTGAAGACTCAGCTCTTAGTTGTTGAAAATTTTCCACCATCATTTATTCTTCCAATAATGCATACCCTCCCCGAGATAAACTATGAGGTTATACATTTTTATATTGGATCTTCTGATGAGCTTTCCTTGTTTGCTATAAATTAAGAATAAGAAATCATTAACAAAATGTTAATAAGATCATTTATATAAGAAATCTTATAAAAGTTTACACTGCCCTTACCAAAAATGACTCTTTTCTTCTACTTTCAAAAAACTGTCTCCATGTGTCTTCATCTATAAAGGGATATATATGACATGGATTTTCATGACTCCTATGAACATAAATGAAATCAGATGAGAGGTTTGATTTGAAATCCCTCCATCTCTTGGAAGCCAACGATAAGCATTTCTTCCTGACTCCTCCAGTGTCAGGAATATCAAATGTCATCTGATAAAGAAGAGGTTAAACATATTATATATACTAAAAACATTTAATGAATATTCAAACAATAGCAAAAGATCTTACCAAAATCGTATCCCATAATTGAGAGATTATCGCTTTATCCACACTTCTCCAGTCATCATACAGAATGCTTACTTTTCTATTAGCCTAAGTTGCTACAAAACTCTTAAAATCTTTTTCATTTGGACCTCTAGGAATATCATCATCATCAAACTCAACGACTATCCTCTGATCCTGCATACGGGCAACTGATAATTTTGGTAAACGTGTGCACCCACGTTTACCAACCTTTGAACTCTTTGTTCTAATAGGAGCATGTGAATGTTCCTCCCCAGAGGTATGACCAATATTCTCATCTCCAGAATCATGTGGTTGATCAACTGAATGATCTGTCATTATCCTTCAAATCAAAAAAAAAAAACGTTAGTTCAAAAATATACAAATTCAAATATTTTAATACTACTGTAATCAGAAAATAGAAAAGTGTAATAAGTTACGTAATAGTAAAAATTGGTAATATGGTAAGCATGTTAAACAATGGTAAAGATGGTAAAGATGGTAAAGACGGTCAAGATGGTAAACATGGTAAACATGGTAAACCTGGTAAACATGGTAAAGTAATTGTCACTGAACAAAAATAATAGATATATAATTCATGTAATGGTAAACATGATAAAGTAAACTAAACAAACTTAAAAAAAACAAAAACTTATACTTATTTTGTTTTAAAACATGTTTTAATAAATAAAAAACTTACAACATCTAACATTTATGAAAAAAATAAATGTAAACAAGAAATAAACATATGTTACCTGTAATTTTAGGAATGTACAAATGGATTTTTTTCCCAAATTCCTTCGTCTTGATCGTTCCTTATGGCACAAACCATGTCTTCAACATGCTCATCATTATGTTCTATTAATCTTTCCATGGAAGTAGGTATCTCACATAAATCAGCATCTTCATCAACTTCATCCTTACCAACATATTTTTTTTCCCTTGTAAAACAACAACCCACTGCATATCTAATTGATCTAATATATAGAAAATTTGTTTTGCATGTGTTGCCATTATAAAAGAATCACCTGTATCTTCCAATCTATTCAGATTAACAAGTGTCATTCCAAATTCATCGTGTCTGACACTGTTGTTACCGATAAACCATTTACAGTTAAAAATAGTAACTTTAATTTTAAAGTAATCAACCTCCCATATGTCTTCAATCACTCCATAATATGCACTTGATGCAGAAATTGGGTTTTTTTCCTTAGCACTCGAAAAATGCATTGCTTCTGCAAACACCAATACACCACTATTATGAACTGCACTTCTGTTGTCTTGAGCTTTCGTATGAAATGTATAGCCATTAATGTCATAACCGGACCATGTTATCATATTTAAACATGGACCACCCACTATCCATTTTAATGTCTCTGATACATCTGATCTACCAAGCAAAGTCTTTTTAATCCATGACAAACAAGTTTTGTTGTGCTCATTCAAAATCCACATTTCTTTCTTCTTTGGATGACATTGTTTCAACTCATTAATATTCAATGTGATATATGGTTGAGCATCAGCTATGTTATTCAATATGTATGATTCTAACTTCTTCATCTGTTCAGATGACAATGATTTGACTTTCAAGCCACGAATCCCCTTTCCCTCATTATTAACTCGTTCATGGCGAGATGGAGGCAAACCTATGTGTTGCGCCGCATCCAAGTAGCTCGTACAAAACTCTTCTACCTCCTCAGAAATATACTTTTCAATAATGGAGGCTTCAGGTCGATATGGATTTTTAACATACCCCTTTAATATTTTCATATACCTTTCAAAAGGATACATCCAAAGAAGATATACAGGTCCAAAAAGCTTTATTTCTTGAACCAGATGAATCATAAAATGCACCATTATATCAAAAAAAGTTGGAGGAAAATACATTTCCAATTGACAAAGTATACAAATTTCATCCTTTTCCAAAATGTTCAAAGCATTCACATCAATCGCCTTGTTACAAATTGAATTGAAAAAATAACACAACTTCATCATAGTCTTTCTGACACGAATGGTCAATATTCCACGCAATGCAACTTGTAAAATTTGTTGCATCATGACGTGACAATCATGTGATTTCATACCTATCAACTTCAAGTCCTTCAATGAGACACATTTTTTTACATTTGAAGAATAACCTTGAGGCACTTTGATATCATGAAGAAACTTACAAGCTAATTTTCTCCCTCTTCAATAATGTATGACAAGCCGGGGGAAGAAATGTTCATCTTCCTTTAGGAGTGGGAGCTAACTCCAAACGTATTCCCATTGATAGTAAGTCTAATCTTGCATTCAATCCATCTTTAGTCTTTCCTTTAATATCTAACAATGTTCCAATCAAAAAATCACATATATTCTTCTCCACGTGCATGACATCAATATTATGTTTAACTTCATGATACCTCCAATATGGTAGCTCAAAAAATATTGACCTTTTCTTCCAAATATGTCTATCATTACCAGATTTCTGTGTCTTTCCCAATGTCACATCAAGGTTTTTCACCCTCTCAAAATACAGATCCGATGATAAAGGTTTTGGAGCAGTATCAAATTCTTGTGAGCCATTGAATGCCATTTTTATTATTCTATAAGGGTGATCCATAGGCAAAAACTTTCGATGACCCATGTACACTGTTTTCCTCCCACGATGCAATTGACAATATGACGTCTGTTGTTCGAAAATTGGACATGCTTTATGCCCTTTAACACTGTATCCAGACAAATTTCCATACACTGGAAAGTCATTTATAGTGAACAGAAGCACTGCATGCAGTTGAAAATATTCCATTTTATAAGAATCATACACCCTAATACCATCAGCCCATAACAGTTTCAAATCATCAATCAACGGTGACAAGTAAACATCAATATCATTGCCGGGTTTCTTTGGACCAGATATCATTATACTCAACATGACATATTTGCGCTTCATACAAAATTCAGGAGAGAGGTTGTAAATTACCAATAAAACAGGCCATGAACTATGTGTGCTACTGAGGGTTCGGTATGGATTCATTCCATCTGTGCAAAACCCTAATATGAGATTTCTTATTTCATTTCCAAATGTAGAATACTGCGCATCAATTTTCTTCCATTGTGGACAATCAGCTGGATGACGTATTTTTCCACCACATACCCGCTCATCAGCATACCATCTTAACCTTTTTGCATCATGTGAATTAGCAAATAAATGTTTGAAACGATGAATTATAGGAAGATACCAAAATACCTTTGCAGGGAGCTTTGCAATCTCTACATCAGCCTATGATTTCTCTTTCACCTTATACCGTGATGTCCCACATTTAGGACACTCTGACAGAAATTCATATTCCTTCCTATATATAATGCAGTCATTCGGACAGACATGTATTTTCTTGTATCCCAATCCCATCGGGCATAATATTTTCTTGGCCTTGTAATGTGAATCTGGAAGATCGTTATCTTTTGGAAGAATATCTTTCATCAATTGTAGTAGCTCTGTAAAACTTCTGTCACTCCATCCATGTTTCGACTTCAGGTTAATCAATCTTAACACCGCCGACAAAATTGTAAAATCTGTACAACCAGGATATAATGGGTTTTCAGCATCACCATATAGACGCGCAACTGTCGGTTCTATCTCAATTTGTTCTGCTACAATATCGCGAATCATTTCTTCAATTCCATCGGAGTTACCATATTGTGAATCATCATCATCAGTCACATTTCGTCCAGTTTCACCATGCCAAATCCAAGGGCTGTAACTCAGATTAAAACCATGACATATCAGATGATCTTTTATCTCTCTACTTTTCAACTTCTTCATATTCAAACATTTCAGACATGGACAGAAAAAATGTCACTACTTGGAACATTTCGTTTAGCAAATTACAAAAAGGCATCAACACCTTCCTCGTATTCATTGCTCATTCAATGTGCCGTAATCCAACTTCGACTCATTATTACCTATAAAAAATATCAAAAATATATATATTTTTAAGATAAGACAAATATAAGTTTATATGAAAAAATCATAATTTGAATGTATAACAATTTTGAAATATAAAACAAATCTATGCGTATTTAAAAAAATATGCTTGAATATTATTATTAAAAGAAAATATAGTTAGATATAACAGTTTTAAATTCCATTGAATAAAAGAAAACCATGGTGCCTACATGGTTGATAGAAAATTGGAGAGAATGGAGTAAACCTGAGAATCAAATCATATTTAAAATAAAAACTCATATGGAGAAAATCACAATATAAATCCAAACACCCCTGGACACCCCCCAACCCTCTGGACAGCCCCCCACCCCCCGGACAACCCCCAAAACCCTCTGGACAGGCCTCCACCCCCTTGGATATCCCCCCACACCCACCCACCCCCTTGGACACCCCCACCCCTCCTGGACACCACCCCCACCCCCTAACCCCTTGGACACCCCGCTGGACACCCCCCAACCCTTTGGACAACCCCCCACCCCCTGGACAGCACCCCACCCCTCCAGACAGCACCCCCCACCCCTCCTGGACACCACCCCCACCCCCGACCCCCTTGGACACCCCCAACCCTCTGGACAACCCCTACCCCCCGGACAACCCCCAAAACCCTCTGGATAGGCCTCCACCCCCCTTGGATAGCCCCCCACACCCACCCACCCCCTTGGACACCCCCAACCCTCTGGACAGCCCCCCACCCCCGGACAACCCCCCAAACAATGGTTTACATATAAAACTAGGGATGGTGAACAACGAAAAACACATGCATTTAATATATACTTCAGCATGAAATAGATGGAATTAAATATTATTAAATATGGCTACTTAAATGATCGTATGATAATTAAAAATAATCATTGATATTCAACTAGTCAAATGATCACAAGTTTCTCGATAACTAATATCATAATTTATTTTATCAAAAAAGTCACACAAAATAGTCCACAAACATGTTTCGCACCAACATCACAATTTAATAAAACAATTCCTCAATTTATAAAACATTCTGAAAATGTTTGACATCTTAAATCACCTCTTTACCTTTCAAAAACCCTTATTAGGTGAATAACATCGCCAAAATATTTCATTTACACCATTTTATCACTTTTTTTAACTCACTAAATCATTTTCAATTTTCATAAAACAATCCCAAGAGGAACAACCATGTTTTTCACACAAAAGACATTCCAAAACCCCCATTCAAGAAAAAAATCATACCAATACAAATCCAAAATATAAATTTCAGCTCAATACACATTTATTAAACCACCCCCATATTTTAATAATTTACCTCAAATAATGTCACAAATAATACACAAGAAAAACAAACTTTTTCATAAAACACCTTCAAGAAGTGTGACAAGGTTTTACACATAACACCCATTCAAAACCCCCCTTTTGAGGCCCACATGACAACAAAGAATTAAACAACCATAATTGGATTCCCCTTTCAAAATTAATGAATCACTTTCATAGGTTATAAAATACACCCAAATATTAACCTAAGAGTCACACATTAAAAGCACCCAATTTCACGATAAAATGAATATATAAAATTAAAGACATATCCAAATCCATCAAAAAAAATTTTGGGACCACAAAAAATATACGATGTAGGAAAAACGAATGAAAAAAAGCACACAAAAATATAGTGTTGCGAGTTGAAGGCTTACATGAAATGGGGGTTTTGGAATGCCTTTTGTGTTGCGAGTTGAAAGAACACAAAACGAGTTGAGATGATAGATCTGGGAAAAAAAGAACACAAAAATCGAATGAGTTGAAAGCACACAAAACGAACGAAAAAAGCACACAAAAATCGCAAAACATAAATATAGACTATCCGAAAAAAAAAGAATGAAATAAATTCGTGGAAGGCTTACTTGAGTGTTGTGAGTTGAGATGATAGATCTGAGGAGAGTAAATATGATAAACGTTGTAGGCAAAATGAGTTTAACACAGCGAGATCGACGACCCGATTAGGGTTTATCGCGCGAGAGAGACGAGCCGTCGGACTGTCGAACGAAAATTCGTAAATGACAAACCTCGGGGGTTGTTAATTTTTTAAATGTTTTTTATAACGTCGGTTATTTAATAACCAACGTTATAAATTGTTCTTTACATTTATAACATCAGTTATTATAATAACCGACGTAAAAAAGACATAAAAAATCACAGTTTTTTACGTCGGTTATAAAATAACCGACATAAAAAACTCGTAGATATCTCGTTTTTTACGTCGGTTATCAAATAACCGACGTAAAAAACCCCACACGCTTTGATTTTTTACGTCGGTTATTTTATAACCGACATAAAAAACTTGAAGATATCTCGTTTTTTACGTCGGTTATCAAATAACTGACGTAAAAAACCCCACACACTTTGGTTTTTTACGTCGCTTATTTTATAACCGATGTAAAAAACGAGATATCTACGAGTGTTTTACGTCGGTTATAAAATAACCGACGTAAAAAACCCCCCGCGCTTTGGTTTTTTACATCGGTTATTTGATAACCGATGTAAAAACCGAACACGATCGATTTTTAACGTCGGTTATTAAAATAACCGACGTTCAAAATCTACTCACCGCATTTGTTACGTCAGTTATTTTATAACCGACGTAAAAAACCACGTTTCACAGATTATCACGTCGGTTATATATAACCGATGTAAAAAATGGTGACGTAAATAACATTTTCTTCACTAGTGATAGATCATAAGTGGAGGCATCCCTCTTGGGATCCTAAAAAAATAATACGTAAATGGAGGCATCCCACATGGGATCCTCTAGGTCAGATCACAAATGGAGGCATCCCACTAGGGATCCTCGATCACATACTAAACCCTCAGGCCAAGCCAGTCTCTCAAGTGTAACACACTTTCCAATAGTGTCAACACACAAAAAGGCCTCTTGGAATCAAGGGGAAAATCCACTTAAACATCGATCTAGGGAGAAATATCAAGGCCCATCTCAGATCCAAGTTCCAATCTAGGTTGGCTTGAACACCCAACCTATCCGCCTCCTCGAAACGTATCCTCATCCCGCTCACTAGGGACTGTACCATGAAAACCACCAAACTAGGAGGCGATCCCATGCCATATCCACCAATCATTCCCACATCCCTCATTTGGGTCTCATTCTAAGTCTCACTCTTAAGAGACAACAAAATCTATTTAATGTAGGAAGAACCTCTCTATTATAGTTCACTCTCCCTAAAATTCCTTTTAGGAGTCCTCAAATCACCTTAAGGGTTCCACCATCGTGATCTATGCGAAAAAATACTCAAAATGAACTCATCTTTTATCCAATTTTGAATTAGGGGTGTGAAATCCCCCCAAACCCTCAAAAGGGTAACACGGTGGAAGTACATGGCGTGTGCTTGAAAATCCCTTGCCTGGCCATGTACTTCTACACGGTCTGACACACATGGGGTTTGGCTGTGTACTACTACATGACCAGTGCATATATGGGGTCTGGTCATGTACACATGACCATGACACACCTGGGGTCTGTCCCTGTACTACTACATGACCATGCCCAACTTACATGAGGTGCCTACCCAAGTACCCGACCACATGACCATTTATAACTACATAGCCTGTACTCCTAGTACATGGTGTGTAGTCCTAAAAACTCCATCTGGCTACATGGAAAAGTACCACTAGACTGCATGTACTCCAAGTATACAACATTTAATTTCCAAAACTTCATCTTTCCTGAATAGGAAGAACACATGGTGTGTGTTCATGAAACCACACACCGTGTGATCAGGATTTCAGAACGAGAAACCCCTACAACTAGCCCGAAACCCCCAGTTCCCCCTAAAATAACTATAGATCGACCCCAAGGGGTCCTTAGTAACAATAAAGGGCCTTAAAACTATAAATAGGTAAGTATTCAAGGATTTATGAAAAAAACTTAAAAACGGTCTACCTTTAGGTGGAATCCACCAAAGCTTCATCTGTATCTATGCTCAGAAGCTACCGCACAACGATCCGGATCCTCCCGAGCTTCACAGTGACACCTTTATTCTTCCCCCTATATCTATATATCTCTCCCCATCCCTATTCTCTATTAGTTTCAGAAAGAGGAATCCCCAAGGGGTGTACATGAGAAGCAAGGGAAGGAGGGGAAAGAAAATGGAAAAAGAAAAGAAAGAAAAAGGGGTCCGACCCCAACCCCGACACCCGATATGAGTTTAATCCTCATATAAGTAAAACCCCCATCCAAAATCAACAATGGAGATGAAATATAAATCCAATTCCCCATTCAAAAATATCACCATTTGAACGCACGTGAAAAAGATTAATATCTAATTAATTAAATATTAAATATTAATTATTCTGTGAAAATTTGAACGGTTTGGAATTACACCAAACTCCTTTCCTAGGGTAAAAAACATATTCCAGGACTAATAGAGTGGTCATAAAAATTATCCAAGAACATCTACCTGGGTAAATGACCATTTTACCCCTCATGAGCATTTGAAAGAAATAATTCAAATTTCTGCCTATTCGCAGTCTGAAAAAACACTAGTCTTTACAACCTCCCCGCTATATCCTTTCTCATCCTTGAAAAGCCTTGGCATTGAACCAATAACAATGTTATCACCCTAAGCATCTACAAAAGCATACTATCTTGAACACCTAACGACCAACCTCACAGCATCCACGACTCTCCCAACATGAGAGACATTCCATCGTAACCAATATGATACTCCCAACCATAGGATTATCCTTATCATCGCCTCATAACTGAACTCCAAGTTCAAAGGACCAAAATCTTTCCATCACCGAATGTAATAACTAGCATGGCCGAAACCGCTCATTCTTGAGTGCCAAATCGCAATGTATAAACATCGCCCGTTCTTGCCTCCTAAGAATGGTTTCTAAGGAAACCACCAAATTTTCAACTCTTAATAAGGGTAACTACCCTCAAACGACCAATGGTGCACTCCCCACCATATCACTTACCTTATACCACTTCTTGATTACAACCTCATCAGGTTCCACCACTGCATGCTTGTCGCTCCTCCCGAGCCACATTCTCCATCCTATCAATACTTGACCAGGATTGAGCCAGATTGATAGTTCCATAGTTCCTAATCCATTCTTGATGTCTCCTATGACACAAAGGGACATTATTTATTTCATTAAAACTTCTAGGAAACCATGCCCACAACATTTCTTTGAAACCACTAGTCCTGGGCTCACACATTGCTACTCACTGATCAACAATTTAAATAGTACCATGCTTAACTGGCATTGTTCCTATCTCACCCGGCATAGCAGGTGTACAATCTCATATCACCCGATCCACCACTTGAATCCCACTCCCATGAGTGGCTCGTTACAAGGGCCAAGCTACCACGATCCACTACACGCCAGTCTCGACACACCATGAGCTCCATTAGAAATCCTCTTCAAAATTGGGCACCTTACTTATGCCATGATTCATCAAATGAATACCTATCTCATGACGTTGTCGTAGCACCGCAGCTACACATCCTCAGTTTGAAGTGTATTAACCTCATTCACATGTGTAGCCACCACCCGACACCATTCCAATCACAAGAATCCACCAGCACTCTGACCATGTTTCCAATCGCATAACCACTGACCAATAGGGCAAGGAACCCAAACAATCCTTCCCATAAAATCCAGTCACGATACTCAAGTACCCTAGGTGCTTTATTAGAAACCAAAGGCATCATCATGACTATATCAAAAAACCTAAGAAACTACCATGCACCAGTCTCAACATGATAATACAACCAAAATCACTACCTCTAAAGGTATTCACAAGCTCAGGCCAATCCATCTCGCAGGCTACCATCGATAGAACTGAACACTGAATCACAAGGGTTTGAGTCACAACTAAGGGCCTTTAGGTCTCCCACCTAGCCCTACTAGCAAGGTCTCATATCAGGGTCACTAGGTATGAATACCTAGCTCATAGGCTTCTCATAGACATGTTACATCACATTCTACCCATAAAAGAGGTAAAATCGAAGATAGGTAAAGATATCATCGACCTAAGAGGGTCAGAACCTATCAATATGGGTTCAATTATACAGGTTGTCAACTGTAAGTTATCACTACTGGAATTTGATGTATTTGCGACGGGGAACCGTCACAAATAGCCTATTATAGAAAACAACATCGCAAATAGTTATCCATTTATATACCATTTATGTATAAAAACCTGTTGCGACAAGCTCGTCACAAAAAAGCATTTGCGACGGGCTTGTTTTCCCACCGCAAATACTTTTAAAAAAAATATATAAAATATTTGTGATGGGTTCCCACCACAAAAGGTCCTGTCGCAAATACATAATAAAATAATAAAAATCATTCAATAAAATTATGATAAATTAATATTAAAAAATAATAATAATATTAATACTATTAATATAAATAATATTATATTATATAATAATAATACTAATATTAATAATATAAAAAATCTATATTATTATAATATTAAAAATATAATAATGTTATTATTATTATTATTATTTATGAAATAAATAATATTAATATTATTAAAATAATAAAAAATGTTAAAAATGTTAAAATTCTAAATATTCAAAAAAAAAATAAAAAAAAAAATAAAAAAAAAATATTATTATTAGTAAAAAAACAAACATTTAAAAAATATAATACTAATAATAAATAATAAAAAAATAAAAAAAATAAAAAAACGTAAAGTATGCAATATTCAGACCAATATAAAAGATAGAAACTATAAATAGTTAATATTACAATAAACTTTGAATTCAAATGTTTTTAACATGAAAGAAAAATCACTAGGGGGGGTGGTCTTCTGGATGAGGTGGAGCTGAAGGAGATGGTGGAGGAAACTCCATCCCTAAACTACGAGTCAGACGGTGCATGTACTCCATATGCTCGTGCTGATGCTACTGCCATTGACTCATCTACTCATCGTACTGGTCCTGCTGTCATCGATGCTCCTCTTCATGTTGCTGCTGCTGACGCATCACCACCTGCTGCTGACGCAAACTCTCTATAAGATCACTCTAAGCTCATAGCTGCTCTTGATACTATGAGCCAGAAGATGATGCGTCTCCACAATCTCCTCTCGAACTGGACGCCAACATCACAATAGTACCAAAATAAGTCCTAGGAGTCAATCAAGAGCTGATACCAACTACTCAGCCCTTCTTAAAGGCATATTAGATCTCCTGCATCCATGCCACCTCATTGAAATAGTGCACACTAGTCTGATCATCCATCTTGGCCTGACTCTCAGCCTGTGTTTGAGAGGTCACAGCCTCATATGACTTCTTCAGTTCCAATTTGAAAATAGAATAGTGAAAATATTATATGCAGTTAATTTTCAAACTGAAAAAGAAATAATATTAAATACAATCTGACGTTGACGATCACATATAATCTCTCCAATGGATGGATCATTGTACATCCTCTGATAAACGTCGTACTATGTAATATAGGGATTCTCTACCGCCTATATGAATATAAAATAAATTGTTTATATTAAAAGTTATATAAAATATTTAAAAAAAGTACTTGCCAGATGCTCTCTATGCGTACTAAATGTGCGACTACCGGCTCGATGCATCACCTTCTGTCTCCCTCGGTTCTGTCGGTCCAATGAAGATCTCCTATGAAATCCAACACCCAAAAAGTGTGAACATAATCCATCCCAAACATGAGATGAAATGTACTCTGGTTGGTGGGATCTACACGACTCATCAAATTCTGCCACTCCTACTTTCTTCATGGACGTCTTTATCAAATTGTGCAAAAACTGATGGAAACGGTCACACATAGACACCTCCCATGCCATGTGGATAGCGTCACACATTCTCTCATCGATGAGATACCATAAACCCTACAAATAATTTATAATATCAAGTTATTAATGAAATAAATTTCAAAATAAATACTATTTATTTACTTACCATCCAATGATCGAACATGCTAAGCTGTACATCAATGAGAATATGTTCTGATGTGATCCATGGTTGAGAAAAATAATTGCGCAAGATAGCGCTCCCCTGTCCAACAGCTATATGCATAAAACTGTAAAAAAAGAACAAATAATCAAACATTTAGTATATAAATAAATTAATGAAAGATAACTAAAATAAACAGGTTACCATACCTCTACGTGCGTAGATCGAAGCTGAGACGTGGATGCTGCTCGGGGATAGGTCCAAGAATCATCAGTCGCGCAAGATCGCACCCCCTCCGTGTACCCCCTAAACCGCCAGTAGGCTGAGGGTAAGATGATCCCAAATCCTCCTCATCCAAAGGTAGGTCACCCTCCTGTAACTGATGAAATAGATCACCATCCATTTGAAACACAAAATGATTGTTGTTAGAAAATAGTTAAAAATAACTATTATATACAGATATATATTAGTTATGATTATAACCAACATTTAACTATGTCAATGTTCACTTTCATCATCATCTTCATATCTGATGACATCAATATCTTCATATTCCTCCTCGACATCATCAATATCCATATGAGTTTCAGTTTCATCATATTTTTCCATTTTAAATTCATTTGTAACATCATTAACATCACCGTCACTGTCGACCCTTAATTGTGGGGTGTCATCATCGATATTCATGTATCTTTGTGAAAAAGATGGATTTTGAATAGTCTCTTGAAATTTTTTAATTTCTTGCACTTCAGTAGATCCACATTCACTTTGACTAAACTGATTTTCCTGAGATTTCATTTTTATTATACTCCACCAATCACTCAGGTCTCTTGAAGTATCACAGTACTTTTCATAATAAATTTTATGTGCCTGTTGAGCCAGTAAAAATGGTTCATTTACTAAAATAATACTTTTATATTTAATATCAACAATTCCATGAGTCGGATGAACACACTAGTCTCTCTCAGTATCCAACCACTGACATTTAAATATCATTATGTAATTTTTTCCTAGATAACATAGTTCAATAATTTCATCCAGAATGCCATAAAATTCAACTTTAGTTTCTCTATGATGCGATCCTCTCAAACAAACTCCACTTTTCATTGTTTTTTGATTCCCCATATGCACGTGTATGAAATCAAAAACCATTAACCACATATGCATTATAAGATTTAACCATTTTGGATGGTGGGTTACTCAATATACACAGTCACTTGTCAATTTTATCAACATGTTTCGATACCTAAAAATTTGTAAAAAAATTATCAATATAATAAATAATAAACTGAATTGATATGTTAAACCATCAATAATTTATGTTACCAGTTTTTGAAATCATTGAGAATTTTTTTTCCGGCGTTCTTCATGATAAGATGCTGTAATTTGTGGAAGTTGTTTCTTGATATGATTATCATATAACCTATAAATAAAAAAGTTTAGTTACTTTAACATAAATTATAGAATAAGTGATATAATCACTTACAGTACAAATGATTTCATTTCTTCACAGTTGAGCAGAACATATGTATGAGCTCTATGATGTTCATCATCTGAAAGACATCGTTCATGAACTCCACCGAAGCCAAGCTCTGGATGATTAAAAACTGATAATTGATTGTCTATTTCATCATCAAAATTACCCTTGTTCCATCCCATGTGGTTTTCTTTTGAGGGATATTCATATTAAAAATAACGAGAGCAGAAAAAATCAATTTCCTCTTACAAATAAGCTTCAACAATTGAGACTTCAACTGATGCTTTGTTACGTACTTTTTTCTTCAATTTCTGCATGCATCTCTCGAATGAGTACATCCATTGAAATTGTACCAGACCTCCACATTTTTCTTAATGTGGAAAATTTAATATCAAATATTCCATTAAGTAAAAAAATCAGGTGGAAATATTTTTCCAGTTTACATATAATTACAACAACATCTTCTTCCAGTTTTCTTAGTGCATCATAGTCTGTTTTCACCACAAAAATGTCTCAAAAAAAATATAATATGTATGTTATTGAATCCAAAATCATAGAATTCAAAAAACCTCTTAATACAATCGGCATAAGTCTTTCCATTATAACATGACAATCATGAATTTTTAATCTGGTAATATGACCATTCTTAACACATCTGCCCAAATAGGAAGCATAGACATATGGAAGTCTCAAATATGAAATCCACTGACAAAATAATAATCGACTCTCTTTGGAAAGTGTATAAGCTACTTTTGGCTTCATTAACCTCTGTGATCTGACATTTTCAAATAGTTCAAGTTCTGGTCACCTGGAAATTTGGAAAATATTTAATCATGCCTTTACATTATCTTTGATCTTACCTAGTGTATCCAAAACTGTGTGAAATAAATTATCAAAATAGTTCTTCTCAATATGCATGACATCCAACATGTGGAAGATCAATAAATCAGACCAATATGATAGATCCCAAAAAATGCTTCGTTTTATCCAATTGTGTTCTTTGCCAAAACCATTAATTTTATGTTGGTTTATTATTGGTCCAAATACGATGGGAGGTAATGAAAATACAACACTATTTTAACTCTATACCTGAGATAATTTTTGGAGGTCCATCCCTTTCAATTGTGCCTTTTCTGAAATGAGATTTGTTCCTCTGAAAAGGATGATCGGGTGGAAGAAATCTACGTTGACAGTCAAAATAACAAGTTTTTTTTCCATTGATGAGCATAAATGACTTTTTGTCTCTCATTATGTAATAAAATTATTTTGAAACATGTGTACTCCAACCAAATAACATGACATATAGCGGGAAGTCACTAATTGTCCACATCAATGCAGCTTTTAGTAGAAAATTTTGTTTCGCAGAAACATCATATGTACTAACACCATTACTCCACAATAAATTTAACTCATCAATCAATGGTTTCAAATAAACATCAATTTTACTTTTCATATGTCTTTGGATTAATAAGGTCAAAAAGATATAAGGCTCCTTCATCAATATCTATAGAGGTAAATTGTACGGAATCATAAAGACATTCCAACATGAATACTGACTACCATAAGAACCAAACGGATAGAAACCATCTATAGAAAGACCCAATCACACGTTCCGGGCATCTAAAGAAAAAGGCAGATGCACTCGGTCAAAATGTTTCCATGAATCACCATCATATGGATGATTCAAGCTTTTATCGGTTGAAATTTTGGTTTTGTTCCATGACATCATTTCCGCTATGTTCTGAGACATAAATAAATGCTACAACCTGAGTGTAAGCGGGAAATATCTCAACTATTTTATAGGAATCAATTCAGACTTCCCCAGTTGAGCATCTTTAAACCTCAATTGTCCACATGTTGGACAACTATCCAACAACTTATTTTCATCAGAATATAAGATGCAATCATTTGAACATGCATAAATATTCTAATAACTAAGGCCCAAATTATGATCCAACCTCTTGCTCTCATAGTAATTTACAGGAAACACATTTTCTTCAAGTAACAATGTCTTAACCAAAGAAAATATATGATCAAAATAGTTGTTTGAAATTCCACTATCTAATTTAATATCCATAAATTTTGCAACTACTTCTAATTTACTTATCTTGCAACCAGGATATAATGCATCCTCAGCAGACCTCAATAACTCATAAAATTCATATGGTGACAACTCAAGAGTTAAATCAATATCATCCTGAGTTTTATTTTGTTGAACAGATGGACCTGCAACATCATATACTAAATTTTGAAACCGTGATGGATCCAGAATCAAATTATTAGTATCTTCTCTAGAACTGCATTCACCATGTTGATAACAAAAAATATAATCTGTTTGAAAACCAAAACGCAAGAGATGTCCCCCAACGTCATCAAATGTGTCAAACGTTCTCAGATCAAATTTTTTACAAGGAAGCTTAGTTGTTCCATCTGAAACAAATTCTTGTTTTGATGATGCAAATGATAAGAAATCTTCAACACCCAAAACATATATAAGATTTAAACCAGAACCTTTTGGATTTTTGCGCTGATTTATCCAAGCACGATCATCTAATAATGACTGTTGTTGACTTCCTTGTTCAATATTTTTCTACAAAATATAAAATCATTACTGTTTTTTAATAATTTAATATAAGAAAAACACAATCCAAAAAAGGGAGGATAAATAATTACAGCTACTTCTTACTAATTACCACTAATTACGGGCAACACAATTTCCAATGGATTGACGACTACTCTTCTTTCTGACAGCTCATTTACTTGCAACTTTCTCACACTGAAATCATAATAAAGAGTCTTCTCAGAGGTATGCATATCCATTTCCGGGCATACGAGAATGCATAAGTGTACCTCCGACCAGATTCTTCATTGTGATTTTATTTTGAGAAAGATGCAAGTAAATGAGACTTCAGACAAAAGATCCTCCTTTTTATCAACAAATCATCTTCTTGCAACTTTCACCACCTGTAAACATTATGAAAAATGTTGTCCTACGAATGCATATCCAATATCATGCATATGAGATTGGATATGCATATATTGGAGGACATTTTTCATAATGTTTTCATTCGATGAGAGTTAAAAGGAGAAGAGTCATCAAGCAAAAGGAGTGCCGCCAATCCACTGGAAATTATGCCAAGTTCTTACAATTTATTACAATTAACCTTATTTATTACTAATTCTTTCATTTTATTCCTAATTATTCCTAATTATTCCCAATTATTGCTAGTTATTGCTAATTATTTCTAATTATTTCAAATTATTTTTAATTATTGATAATTATTGCTAATTATTGTAATTATTGATAATTATTGATAATTATTTATATTTATTTATATTTATTTCTATTTATTGCTATTTATTGCTAATTATTTCCATTTATTGCCAATTATTGCCATTTATTTCTAATTATTGCTAATTATTGCTAATTATTGCTAATTATTGCTAATTATTGATAATTATTGCAAATTATTAATAATTATTACTAATTATTGATAATTATTACTAATTATTACTAATTATTACTAATTAATACTAATTATTACTAATTAATACTAATTATTAGTATTTATTACTAATTATTAGTAATTATTAGTAATTATTCATAATTATTGTTATTTATTTCTATTTATTTCTATTTATTTCTAATTATTGCTATTTATTGCTAATTATTGCTAATTATTTATATTTATTGCTAATAATTGCTATTTATTGCTAATTATTTCTATTTGTTTCTAATTATTAGTCATTATTCTATTTTCCTAATTATTACTATTTTTTTTCTAATTATTACTATTTTTTTGCTAATTATTACTAATTATTGATAATTATTACTAATTGTTGGTAATTATTACTAATTATTGCTAATTATTACTAATTATTTCTAATTATTACTAATTGTTGCTAATTATTACCAATTATTGCTAATTATTACTAATCGTTGCTAATTATTAGTATTTATTGCTAATTACTAGTATTTATTTCTAATTGATAGTATTTATTGATAATTATTACTAATTATTTCTAATTATCACTAATTATTCATAATTGTTAATATTTATTGCTAATTATTACTATTTACTACTAATTATTACTATTTATTGATAATTATTACTATTTATTGCTAATTATTACTATTTATTGCTAATTATTACTATTTATTGCTAATTATTAGTAATTATTATTAGGTATTACTAATTATGAGTATTTATTACTAATTATGAGTATTTATTACTAATTATCAGTATTTGTTACTAATTATCAGTATTTATTACTAATTATTACTATTTATTACTAATTATGACTATTTGCTACTAATTATTTCTAATTATTGCTATTTATTACAAATTATAACTAATTATTACTAATTATTACTAATTATTACTAATTATTACTAATTATTACTAATTATTACTAATTATTACTAATTATTACTAATTATTACTAATTATTACTATTTATTAGTAATTATTACTATTTATTAAAATTTATTACTATTTATTACTATTCATTACTATTTATTACTAATTATTACTATTTATTACTAATTATTACTAATTATTACTAATTATTACTATTTATTACTAATTATTACTGATTATTACTAATTATCACTAATTATTACTAATTATTACCAATTATTACTATTTTTTACTATTTGTTACTATTTTTTACTATTTATTAGTATTTATTACTATTTAATAGTATTTATTACTATTTATTAGTATTTATTACTAAAAAATACTATTTATTACTAATTAATACTAATTAATACTAATTATTATATTTATTAATAATTATTACTAATTATTACTATTTTTTACTAATTATTAGTAATTATTAGTAATTATTACTATTTATTAGTAATTATTACTATTTATTAGTAATTATTACTACTTATTAGTAATTATTACTACTTATTACTAATTATTACTACTTATTAGTAATTATTACTATTTATTACTAATTATTACTATTTATTACTAATTATTAGTATTTATTACTATTTTTTACTAATTATTACTAATTATTTCTAATTATTACTAATTACTGCTAATTATTAGTATTTATTACTATTTTTTTACTAATTATTTCTAATTATTACTAATTACTGCTAATTATTACTAATTAGTGTTAATTAATATTAATTACTGCAAATTGCGCTACTAATTACTAATTACCGCTAATTATTTATATTCATTACTAATTATCGTTAATAATTCCTAATTACCACTAATTATTAATAATTAGCACTAACAATTTCAATTTATTATTACAAATAAATATCGACAACAAAACAGTCTAAATCTAATTTAATTACAACTAATTAACAACAATCAGAATTAATATAAAAAATAAAATAAATATTAAATTAAATAAAATATAAATACCTTTAAACTTTATCTCTTATAGGTGTAGACGACTTCAAAACCTGTTTGTAAAAAAAAATCTAACTCTGAGAAATTTTAACTCTAAAATTAGAGTTTAGAGAGAGAAAAAGTAGGAATAGAGAGAAAGAATGAAAAAAATAGATGGAGGTATATATATGTTAAGGGCTAAATGTACTAACCCTAATGAAGCCAAGATCCACTGGTTTATTAAACGGAGAACAAGAAAAGAAGTTTATTATAAACAGAATAGATGATCCTCGATAAATCTGGAAGAAGGATCTCAGTTGGGATTCAAGATGAACGAAGCTATGCAAGATAATAACGAACAACAGATATAACGTGCTTCGGTCCCAAGGGGACCTACGTGCACAGCGAGAACACCACCCAGGGCAACAATTTTATTAAGAAAGCAAAAAAAGGGTACAGGCACACAATACAGACTCAAATGCAAAATTAAAGGACCAGAGAAACTATCCGAGGAGGCCGAGCTTGCTGAACTAGGTGGCAGTGATCAAGCCTGTCACGTAGAGTCAGCCCCGTCCACTCCTGGACGGACTCACGCACACACACAAGAAGGATACAATAGCATACATAATAAAGAAAGAATAAACCGCGACAGAGCCAAGATCTACAAACCAGATCTTGGATACGGTGAAAAGAATGTAAAACTATTTCCCCCTTGAAGCGTAGCCGTCAAAGAACCCAGGTACCGGAACGATCACCACTGAATCTCCACCGGAAGAGATATCCGGTTATAGGAGGTGGCTCGTGCTGCGGCAGTGGGGAGTGCGGGTGCCGGGCGGCTCCTGGACATCTTGATTCTCCTTCCTCACTGAGTCGAAACAGAAACACGCTTCGCCCGGAAGAGGTCACAGAACCCAGAGGATGAAAACCCCGAGAGAGTCGCACTGTCAAAACCACGAGGATCAAGGCAAATGAATGCACATCAGACAGGCGTCAGACAGTTGCAGCGGATCAACCGGATCGAAGCCGCGTGTATGGCGGAGATCACCAGGACGGTTCGAATATCCGAGGCGAGGCCAGCGCATGGAGTACGTGGCACCGATCGAGTGGAGAGGCACGTCGCACAGCGAATCAAGGCCAGCCAGAAGAAACACAACGAGCGCAAATCCAAGCCGTCAGATGGACGGTAATCAACGGCCACAGCGGGTCCACGCTAATAGTATGGAAAAAAAATAAACCGGGTCCAAAAAACAGTGAACCGGGAAACAAGTCCGGACCGAAAGCGGGCCAACAGAACCTCATGCAAACAAATGGATTAATTTCATTGCAACAGAATGCATGCATGCATGTTCAACAAATCTCCACCTTGCAATCAAATACAATTCAAGGATTCAAGGATGATGTTCTCGCAACCTACATTATAGAATAGGGACCAAATTCATAAGCCTAAGACAATGCATGAATTTAGATAACGGAACAACCTTAGTCAAACTATCGTCCGGGTTATCACCAGTGGGTATCTTTGTGACACTCACTTTCCCTGATTCTATAATATCCCTAACAAAATGTAACCTAATGTCTATGTGCTTCGATCTACCATGACATACATAACTTTTAGACAGATGCAAAGCAGATTGGCTATCACAGTGAACTACTATACTATCAGCAGATAATGACAACTCAGAAAGCAAACCTCTAAGCCAAATGGCTTCCTTAATAGCTTCTGTTAAGGCAATGTACTCTGCCTCAGTAGTAGAAAGTGCAACCACTGACTGCATGTTGCATTTCCAGGACACCGGTCCTCCATATGCAAGAAAAACAAAGCCAGTGATAGACTTTCGGGTGTCAATATTAGCAGCATAGTCAGAATCAACAAAACCAACAATTTCATCATTAAAATTAGTATTCAAGCCATATCGAATGCACAATTTATCAGACATGGAAACATACCTTAACAACCATTTTAAAGCATGCCAATGTGCCTTACCAGGTCTCCCCATAAACCTACTCAAAGTACAAACAGCAAAGGCTAAATCTGGTCTGGAATAGACCATGGAATACATAAGACTCCCCACAATATTTGCATATGGAATCTTATTCATAAAGGCAGTCTCATCTTCATTACTAGGTGATTGATTTAAGTACAACTTAAGGTGTTGACCTAAGGGAATGTTAACAGGTTTAACATGCTCAAACAGATATCTTTTTAACACCTTCCTAATATAAGCATACTGGGATAAGTACAAAGTTCTACCCTTCCTATCCCGAATTATATCCATACCAATAATTTGATTTGCATGGCCTAAGTCTTTCATTTTAAAGGAACAGTTCAACTGGTTCTTAACAACATTTATAATCCTCATGTTTTTGCAGATCAACAACATGTCATCAATGTATAATAAAAGATAAACATGCTCATGTTTAACAGTCTTGAAGTATACACATGCATCAAATCTGCTTCTAGAAAACTGATTTTCAATCATAAAGGAATCAAACCTTTTATACCATTGTCTCGAAGATTGCTTAAGTCCATACAAGGACTTCTGTAAAAGACAAACATGATTAGGTTTGAACAAATTTGAAAATCCTTCAGGAGGTGTCATATAAATAATCTCATCTAGGTTACCGTGTAAAAAAGCAGTTTTAACATCCAGTTGTTCAATATGCATATCAAATTTGGTAGCAAATGCAAGTAGGATTCGAATGGATGAATGCTTAACAACAGGGGAGAAGATTTCACTATAATCAATGCCTTCACGCTGTAGAAAACCTTTTGCTACCATACGGGCTTTAAATTTGATTTTAGTTTCTCCTACATTGTTCTCCTTCTTCTTATAGATCCATCTACAACCTATAAATTTCTGGTTATTGGGTCGGGGAACAACAACCCAAGTGTTGTTCTTAAGAAGGGAATTCATCTCCTCTTGCATCGTTCTCACCCAAATCTTGGCTTCTTTGGACTTAATGGCTTGCTTATAAGTTTGGGGCTCATCATGGGACAGATCCTGAGCTATATTAAAAGCATAGGCAACAATGTATGCCTGGTTGAATCGGTCTGGGGGTCTAATAACCCTTCTCTCTCTGTCTCGGGTAAGCTGATAGTTGCTCAGGTCATCCGATTCTGGGCCCTCAGGTTCTGATTCCGAACTGGAATCTGACTTAGGTTGGGATTGGGTGACCATGGGAGCAGTGTCAGTACTAGACTGTGGCTGGTCACTGGATCTTAAAGGGACTTCAACACCTAGAGGAGTTATGTCTCGTGAGGGTTTAGTATCTTGTTCAGAGGGTCCAGCAGGTTCAAGTTCCTTATCTTTGGACATGCCAGATTCATGGAAAACAACATCGCGGCTGATGATGCACTTCTGGTAACCAGGTTTATCTACCCATAAACGATACCCTTTAACACCTTCTGGATATCCCACGAATATACACTTAATAGCCCTAGGAGAAAGCTTATCATTCCGTGAATGTGCATAAGCTATGGATCCAAAAATCCTAAGGTGACTAAGATTCGGGGGAATGCCCTTCTAGAGTTCTTCTGGTGTCTTAAAGGAGTTGGCAGAAGATGGGCAACGATTTATAAGATACACTGCTGTGGAAGCAGCCTCAGCCCAAAAGGACCTGGGGAGTTTTGAGTGGGACAACATACACCTCACCCTCTCAAGGGCAGTCCTATTCATTCTCTCTGCTAACCCATTATGTTGTGGAGTTTCCACTACAGTTCGGTATCTTTTAATTCCTTCTGATTCACAATATTCAATGAACTCATTGGATAAATATTCTAAACCATTATTGGTCCTAAGGGCTTTAAGTTTCTTGTTACTTTCACTCTCTACAGAATCTTTCCATTTCTTAAAAGTTTGAAAGGTATCAGACTTGTGCTTAAGTATATAAATCCAAACTTTTCGGGAGAAATCATCAATGAAGGTAACAAAGTATAAGCCTCCACCATGGGAGGTAACTCTAGAAGGACCCCATAAATCAGAATACACACATTCGAGAGGCTCTTTAGCCTTATACAAAGACCTGCTGAAACTTACCCTCCTAGACTTCCCATACACACAGTCTTCACAAAAGGGAATACTGTTCGGAGTAATATTGCTTAACAGACCCTATTTTTGGAGTTCACTAAGACCCTTGGCACTAACATGCCCTAGTCTCCTATGCCACAAAGCAGTGGAATCCATTCCTGAGCTAGAAGAGGCATTCAACTGATCTCTATGCACCTTACCATCTAACACATACAGGCCATTGCAAAGGGTTCCTTTCATTACTGTGAGGGATCCTCGGGCTATTCTAAGGCTTCCGGATCTAGACTTAAAGCTGTACCCTCTCTGTTCAAGTATTCCTAGGGATATTAGGTTTCTTTTCAGTTTGGGTACCCACCTAACTTCCTCTAGAGACCTGACAGACCCATCATGAAGCTCAAGAGATATTGAGCCTATTCCCATAATGTGGTAGCTCTTGTTATTCCCTAGAAAAACCTCACCGGACTTGACTTCCCTTAACTCAGTAAAGAACTCCTTCCTAGGACACATGTGGAATGAGCATCCTGAATCTAGGATCCACTCATTTGTAATGGCAGTATCAGAGACATTTAATACATCAGCAGTATCAAAGTCTTGTTCAACTAACAAGGAATGGTCATTATTACTTTCTTTATAGTCACCCTTCCTATTAGGGAAGTTCCTTTTAATGTGACCGGGTTGTTTACATTGGAAACACTTGATAACCTTACCTTTTGACTTTCTCCTATGTTTCTTAAACCGACCCCTATCTTTTCTTTTACCCCTTAACTCACTTCGGCCTCTTGAATCACTTCTGTCCCTAACATTTAAACCCTCAGCCTCAGTTTTTACAATACCCTTTCTTTGAAAATCTTTAGAGAGCAAGGCAGATTTAACTTCCTCTAAAGTCAATGTGTCTTTACCATACATCATAGAGTCTTTAACAGAGTTAAATGAATCATCTAATGATGTTAACAATATGATGGCTTGGTCCTCATCATCCAACTTAATATCAATGTTGGCTAAGTCTAATAAGATTTTATTGAATTCATCAATGTGTGTCCTGACTGCAGTTCCAGGGCGCATTTTAAAAGTATACAATCTCATTTTATTATATAGTATACCAACAAGGGATTTTGTCATATAAAGGGATTCCAATTTAGACCAAATACCAGCAGCAGAGGACTCATATGCGACTTCTCTCAAGACCTTGTCTCCTAAAGACAAGAGGATTAAACTACGAGCTTTTCTCAGGGTTTCCTTGGGGACATCTACAAATGAAGTGGAAGCCTGCCCATCAGGGGCAGTAGTGGTGATTTTCTTCCTAGTGCCATCAAGGGCATCGATAAGGTCGTTGTGATCTAACAAGGCTGTCATCTTAATTCTCCAGAGATTAAAATCATTTTCTCCATCGAACTTATCAATATCAAACTTCGTCGAACCCATAATAATAAAACAGAAGGCTCTGATACCACTTGTTAAGGGATAAATGTAATAACCCTAATGAAGCCAAGATCCACTGGTTTATTAAACAGAGAACAAGAAAAGAAGTTTATTACAAACAGAATAGATGATCCTCGATAAATCTGGAGGAAGGATCTCAGTTGGGATTCAAGATGAACGAAGCTGCGCAAGATAATAACGAACAACAGATATAACGTGCTTCGGTCCCAAGGGGACCTACGTGCACGACGAGAACACCACCCATGGAAACAATTTTATTAAGAAAGCAAGAAAAGGGTACATGCACACAATACAGACTCAAATGCAAAATTAAAGGACCAGAGAAACTATCCGAGGAGGCCGAGCTTGCTGAACTAGGTGGCAGTGATCAAGCCTGTCACGTAGAGTCAGCCCCGTCCACTCCTGGACGGACTCATGCACACACACAAGAAGGATACAGTAGCATACATATTAAAGAAAGAATAAACCACGATAGAGCCAAGATCTACAAACCAGATCTTGGATACGGTGAAAAGAATGTAAAACTGTTTCCCCCTTGAAGCGTAGCCGTCAAAGAACCCAGGTACCGGAACGATCACCACTGAATCTCCACCGGAAGAGATATCCAATTACAGGAGGCGGCTCGTGCTGCGGCAGTGGGGAGTGCGGGTGCCGGGCGGCTCCTGGACATCTTGATTCTCCTTCCTCACTGAGTCGAAACAGAAACATGCTTCACCGGGAAGAGGTCACAGAACCCAGAGGATGAAAACCCTGAGAGAGTCGCACTGTCAAAACCACGAGGATCAAGGCAAATGAATGCACATCAGACGGGCGTTAGACGGTTGTAGCGGATCAACTGGATCGAAGCCGCGTGTACGACGGAGATCATCAGGACGGTTCGAATATCCAAGGCGAGGCCAGCGCATGGAGTACGTGGCACCGATCGAGTGGAGAGGCACGTCGCACAGCGGATCAAGGCCAGCCAGAAGAAACACAACGGGCGCAAATCCAAGCCGTCGGATGTACGGTAATCAACGGCCACAGCGGGTCCACGCTAACAGTAAGGAAAACAAATAAACCGGGTCCAAAAAACAGTGAACCGGGAAACAAGTCCGGACTGAAAGCGGGCCAACAGAACCTCATGCAAACAAATGGATTAATTTCATTGCAATAGAATGCATGCATGCATGTTCAACAATATAGGTTAGATTATTTGCGACGAGAGCCATCACAAATACTTTCAACCGCATTAATTACTGTCGGCGGTTAAAAGGATATTTGCGACGGGTCCCATCACAAAAAGTGACCTGCCGACACACTATTTGCGACAGGGGTAGATCCCGTCGCAAATAGTATTCACTACTTCTGGGTATTTGCAATGGGGGGTGGTTCCCCATCGTAATTAGTATTTACCGCCGCTGGGTATTTGCGACGGGGAGGCACCCCCCGTCGCAAATACCCATCCCACGGTTTGGCGCATAAACTGTGCCAAACCTTTTGTGACGAGACCACTTATCCCGTCGCAAATAACTAGTTATTTGCGACGGGTTGATTTCCCCGTCGCAAATAACCTGTCGCAAAAGGCCATTTTTTCCATAGCGTATAGAGGAAAACAAACTTGAATTTGTAATTGGAAACCCATTTAAGTGCAACCCATTAAAAACTATTGACTTAAGGAAGAAATCTAATGGCATCACCTACCAAGCATCGACCTACCAAGCCCCGATCCTCTCTGAACATTCTCATAAGGGACTACTCCATGGAGCTCACTTAAAAGAGAAGAAAGATAATGAATTGATCCTCACCGAGCATCCGTATACAGTAATATGCCCTCGAGGAATCTAGTTCCCTATAAAATTTTAGGTACCTATCAAAATTTCACTAGAGGATTTAACTAGATAACCATAAACTAAGGTCGGTTACATAAAATATCGTAGCAAGCTAGATGGGAAAACTCCATGTAGGTTGTTAGAGATCTTTAGTTAACCACACTTGAAAATAATACACCCACAAAGGGTCTATTAGAAGGGTATTAACTACCGACATTGACCTACGAGGTTCAACAATACACACAAAACATCATCTCAACAATCTATGTCATACCATAGAAACATGGTTTGGTTAAGTAGAATTCCATTCTAGGCTATGCAGGAAAACACAGTATAGGCTATTACTGGAACTTTAAATAATTGAACTTAAGTAACAACACCCCATGATGGGTCCAACACTTGGGAACCATGTTCCCTATTGACCCACTAAGGTCACTGCACCTCCTGTGCATGAGGGCTAAGTCACCATCCTCACCATTAAAAATCTCAACATAGATCCACATGAACTTCCATAGTGAATGTACCTAAGGTGGTCTAACTAAGTAGAATTCAACCAATAAACTATATAAAAAAAAATACAATTTAGGTTGTTGTTGACACTTTAAATAGTTAGCCTCATCAACATTAGTAAAATCACACACTAGTAGGCCTATAACATGTGGACCCTATGTGCCAAATATGATGCATGAAAAAGTGATTCTTGCCTCTGCAGACCAAGAGTCAAAACACATCACTATCCTCTCACCAATGGGTCGAGAGAAAGAAATCCATAATAAATCATAAACTCTACACCACATGTGCATTATTTAAAGAAAAAATTATATACAATTGTAAAATCACATATCAAGAACAATAATCCCATATCTCTAGAAACATAGAATTCTCACCGGAATAAGTGTTCTTAACACACTAGTAAAATCTCCATCATAGTCTTTGACACATTCCTAATACTCTTGTCTACCATGTACCAAATAAAAAACAACAGGAAATGAATTTCTCTAATACCACTTTGTCAAAACCTGACCTGACACACTCTATGAACAATAGCAAAACCGGTTTGTGACAAGGCCTCAAGCGCACCTCCCCATAAGCCAGAGGATATTGACTGGCAATGAGGGCCTAGGGTGTGTCTATGGGGAGACTATGCCCTCGTATGAGAGTAAGAAAACAATAGAAATAACTAAACATCACCCACAACAGTAAATAATTAGAGTGTGTAAGTAATAAATATAAATAAGGCTATAATAAAATGAAATACAGTAAATTACCGAACAACCATGTCAAAAAACAACACTGATAACCCACCAGGTCGATCACATATACAACAAAATAAAGAAAATGAATACACAAGGCTTCTCTACTAATCTGAGCCAAACCACATACCTGGTCTCTAAATACTTTTCCTAGTTGTTCCAGCCCGATTATAAGAATCCACACGAGTGGATTTTCTCAATCATGAAACCATGGGCCTCAACACTATCCATTGAGAATCTGTGATTATCTTGAAAGTATACATAAGATCCACATGCACACCAAGGTGCACATAGAGGGGGTGAGAATTAAGTCTCAGTAGGCCACCTCCAATGGTGAACTTATGTTATGCTATCATAAGTGCATGCTCATGAAATATTCCTAGCCCAGATGAGTCCCAATTAGAATAAAATAAATAAAATAAATTCACCATCGATCCTTGGGTCCATGATCCTGATCAACCATACTTGCTTCGGCCAACATCAGAATGTCTCTATGCAAGCTATGTCATTATAGGGGGATACAAGTCCTAACAATGGGATCACCCATACTCACCTTCACTATTTAAAGAAGGATTCCATGTATCAACTAGAAATTATATAAATATGGAATAGATATGGATGCCATACCACTCTATCAAAGTGTAATCTAGTATGATGTCAGATTCCTAGGTCCCAGTCCATCGACCATCAAGGAATTGCAATATGGATGATTCCTAAGGAGGTTGGACCATAGGAAATATGTAAGGAATACACTCCTAGATCCAAGGTAATAACTTGACATAATTCAATTAATATCTCAAAATCCCATTCTATACATATCTAGGAAATTCAATAAGGCGTGTCCACCAAATATCAAGGATTATATCAGGAATTTATCGAAGAGATCATCATCAATCCTTTAGAGTTGTTGGGAGAAGTGATACCACCTAGAAACATCATCTGTGAACCCTATATAGGGATAGATCCTAGTGAAACTAGACATACTGATAAAGTAACATCCAATAAATAAAGATCATAATCCGGGTCACAAGAAGTACCTATAGAAATCCCCACTATACCATCACATCACATCTGGCCCATAGGATGAGTTATAGGAAGAACATTTGGAAATCAAATTTGTATCAATAACAACTAAGTGAAAGTATAAAAGAGTGAGGTTTATTGAATCCCTAATCAAATCACTACTTCTATAGACCCTTAGGATCACAAGTTCAGTATGATTTCTAAGGTGACACCAGCCAACATCTCTACTCAAACCCATAACACACTCAGTCAGGGTTGGTCAACTACTAGGGCACCCACTGAGGCCCCCTAGGTCAATACATAGGAGAGGTTTTCCTCATGGGATCCTTTAAGATACATGTAAGCAGAGGAATCCATCTTAGGATCCTCAAGGTCAACATGTAAGTAGAGGCATCCCTCTTGGAATCCTAGGAATCAGTACATAGGAAAAGGAATCCCTCTTGAGACACTAAAAAATAGTATACAAACTGAGTAATCCTATATGATCATAATCTAAGGCATCCCTCTTGGGATCTTAATTTTTTTTGTAAGCATAGGAATCCCACATGGGATCCTCTAGGTCAAATCATAAATGGATGCATCCCACTAGGGATCCTCAATCATAGACTAGGCCCTTAGGACAAGCCTATCTCTTGAGGGAAACATACTTTCTGATAGTGTCAACACACAAAAAGGCCTCTTGGAATTATGGAGAAAATCCACTTAAACATCGTTCTAGGGAGATGGATCCTGGATCATCTCAGATCCAAGTTCTAATCTAGGTTGTCTCAAACACTCAACTTATCCGCCTCTTCAAAATGTATCCCCTTCCCGCTCTCCATGATTGTAACATGAAAACCACAAAACCAGGACATTGGAAATCCCATATAATGTCTAAAAATAATTCCCATGACCCTCATATGTGGCTCATACCAAGTATCACTCTTAGGATACAATAGAATCAATTTATTGGAGGAAAAACATCTCCATTATAGCTTACTCACCCCAAAATTCCATTTAGGAGTCCTTAAATCACACCAAGGGTCCCACCATCATGATATACATGAAGAAATACACAAAATGGACTCCTATTTTGTCCAATGATGACTCTAGGGTGTAAAATCACCCAAAAAACTCAAAAGGGTAATAAGGTATAAGTATACAATGTGTACCTAAATTATATAGAGTGTGCTCTGAAATTTCCTGCCTAACCAGGTACTTCTACATGGCTTGGAACACATGGGGTTTGGCTATGTACTACTACATGGACAGGGCATACATGGGGTCTGGATGTGTACTAATAGATGACCAGGACACACCTGGGGTCGGGTCATGTACTACTATATAGGCATTTTCCCCTTACATGGGGTGTCTGTCCAAATACCCATCCACATGACCATGTATGACTACATGATGTGTATTATGAGTACATGATGTGTAGTCCAAAAAACTCCACCTTCCCATGTACACAACTACATGGACAAGTACCACTAAACAAAGTGTACTCTGAGTATATAATGTGTAATTTCCAAAACATCATCTTCCTTGAATAGGAATAACACATGACATGTGTTCATGAAACCACATGCCGTGTGATTAGGTTTTTTAAATGGGAAACCCCTATAATTGGCTCAAAACCTCCATTTTCCCTAAAATAACTATAGATCGACCCCGGGGGATCCTTACAAACCAAAAAGGGAATTAAAACTAGAAAGTGGTAAATCTAGGAGGATTTATATAATTTTTTTTAAACAAGCTACCTTTGGGTGGAATCCACCAAATCTTTTCCTATATACACGTCCCCCAGCCGCCGTATGGCGATCGAGCTCCTCCCAAGATCCATGGAAAAACCTCCATTCTTCCCTCCATATTTATCTATCTCCCTCTCCCTCTCCTATATTAGTAGCATAAAGTAGGAATCCCTAATGGGTGTATATGAGAATCCAATGAAGGAGGAGAAGGAAAATGGAAAAATAAAAAGAAGAAAAATAAAAGAAAAAGAACAAGGGGTTCGAGACTGGCCTTGACCCCTGATGTGAGTTTATACATCATCTAGGGGAAACCCCCTATTTAAAACTCAACCATGAGGATAAAATCTTAATTTTATACTCTGTTCAAAATATAATATCGCTCGAATGCATGTGAATAAATTAATATTTAATTAATTAAATATTAAATATTAAATATTTCTCAAAAATTCAAACTTATAATTTCACCAAACTTATGTTCTGAGGAAAAAACCATATTAAATGAATAAAAAAGTGGTAAAAAAATTATCCGAGTTCATCTACTAGGGGAAAAGACCATTTTATCTCTAATGAGCATCTAAAAGTAAAAAATAAATTTTTTTCTCATTTCATAATCCATAAAAACACAAGTGTTTACATAGTCCCAACTTCTTTTCCTAATAAATCTAAATAATTATAATTCCACATTAATAAAGAAATATAAGAGAGAATATGAATCACCTACCTCACATAAATCTCAAATAACAAATCACCAAGATAGAGTGAGAGCAAAGTGACGATCAAACACTGAAAAACTTGAAAGGATCCTTCCAAAAAATTATAACACATCAGCCCCCATCTTTTTTCATTGAGACCACATGTTCCAAAAACATCTTTCGAATCTCAAATTCAGATCAATATTTTGGAAGGTTAAAAAATTAATGATGTTCAAATCAATGTACTCAAGCTAATAAGTCATTTCACCACAACCACACACTAAATCACTACAGTCAAAGTCTCCACCACTCCCAAAGTAGAATAAAACAAAACAAAAAGAGAACACCCAATATAGAATACTAATAATTTATGCAGTTAAGAATAATAACTATTCCATAGGAAACACTATAAATTTAATGAAATAACAAGATAAATTCTCACTAAGTTATACTTTCTAAAAGATAGGAAAACTACCCTTGAGGAAAATGGAAACCAACTTTATAGAGTAAACCAAACTACTCGACACAACCATTCACCCGAACCAGTAACCCATGCCCACTTATTTACAAGAAATATTCCACAATATCCAAATAGTTTTATCGGTTTCACCACCTTCTGAACTTTGTGGTCTCTAATTGCTCAATCAAGACCAACACCAGCTGACTACTAAACACACCAAATCCACCCATAAATTCTGGTGAATAGTAATTCTTCCAAAACTCATCCATCATCCCTTACATAGTTCCAAATTTTGTGTTGTCACTACTATTTTCATCAAGGATTTGGTTCCATATGTCCATTGTTACTCGTTTTGTTAAATAGTTCTAGAATCACTCCTTCCATAAGTTATAATACTCATCTTGAAAACAATTTTCCCACCAAGATTGATAATATCCCACTTGATAACTGCTTTTCAAGGATTACACCATGTCCACTAGGACACTTCCTAACATACTTTATTCTCTTACATTAGTTTATAATTCTATAATATTCCAATCACCAGTCATCCAAGCCCCACCGAAGCACAACATTATCCCAGACTTTCTCAGACCATGACTTTAGTCAATGTGTCTTCCATATTCTGACTCTAACTAACCTTCCATAGATATAATGCCTTATTATCCATAAGATTCTGAATTAAGTGATTATTTTACTAAATGTGTTTCCTCCTAGAGTGAAACATCATATTATTCACATGATGAATCAAAATATCACTTTCAGAGAATAATGTTTCATTTTACCACCTTCTTCTGAGTTTCTTCAAAAAACCCTTCATCTAAATCAACTCTTTCCTTGCTCCTGTTATCATGATGTACTTAGATTTTGTGGTTGATAGTTTAACTACAGGTTCCATTTGAGAAATATATCCCAAGTTCATCCCTTATAAAGTAAAACAAGAAAATGGTACTCTTTTAGGAGTTTGTATCACCTCCAAAGTTTGCATCCACAAACCTATATAATGGATCGTTCATTCCATAACACAATACAAGGTATTATGAAGATATCAGATAATCCACATCAACTCTTCCCAGTGTTCCTTACCCATATTCACCATGAAATTTCTAACTACTCTTACTACATGTGCCATGTTAAGACTTTTATATACCATAACATATATCAGACTCCCCACTACTGGTCCATATGGAACCCTCACCTTGTATACAACCTCTTATTCTATTCTAGGTGCCTTCTTATTGGATATCTTGAAATATTTATCTAGGAGGGTCACTAAAGTATTATACTCTCACATTTTAAATATTTATAAGACCTTATGGGAAAACTATAATTTAGACAAAAATAAAGTTGCAGTCTTCAATTCCCTTCCAATTTTCATCCCCAAAATATACTTTGTGACACCAAGATCCTTTATCTCAAAACTTCCAAAAAATAAACCCTAAAATCTTCTAGTCATTCCTTCACTAGACCATATAAGAGAATATCATACACATAGTGAAGAACAATGATAAAACTACCATTTTTAAACACCTTCTAGTAGCATAAATTGTTTGAATTTCACTGGTTGAAATTTAATCCTACCATGAAGGCATAAAAATTCTAGTTCCATTATCTTGATCCCTACTTAATCCCATACAAACTCCATTCAAGCCTAAAAACCACACCTTCCATTTTTTTCTCACAAAACCTACTGAATACTCCATGTTGATATCTTCATCTAAAACACCATGAAGGATTGTAGTCTTGAATCATAATTCCTCAAAAAATAGACCTTCTGAAGTAACCAGGCTGATCACTATTCAATTCATCAAATTCTTTATAATAGGAGAAAATATTTCTCTAAAATACGCTCATTCTAATTATTTAAATCCCTTAACAACCAGTCTCTCCTTATATATTTTCCTACCATATTCTTCTTCTTTCAACTGGTATACCCATTTATTATACAATTCTCTTTTCCTAGTAGTAATCCTATTAGATCCCATGTTCTAGAAACATATAAGTATTCCATCTCCTTCTTCATTTATAATTCCCACCGCTTTGATTTGGTCAGAATTTTGGCCTCTTTCGAGATCTTGGGTTGTCCACCATATATAAGAAGTAAATAGTTCATTTTAGATTCAAACCTCTATACTGGTTATCTGACATTGTTATAACACCACAAAACTTGAGGTTTAGCTCCTTTTAGACCTCATGTTTCTGAAAATTTTCCCTGATATTCCTTAATCAACTTTTTCTATCCTAGAAATTCCTTATTCTTAACAAAATACCGTGCTCCCTAAAAAATATGGAATCACTAGAATTCTATTTATACCAACTTGGATGTGATCCATTGATACTTTTCTATTTACTACACCTTTCTCCAAGTTTTGATCCTTCTAAAGGATCTCTTTATTAAAGCTTACATTCCATCTTCTGATAACCTTCCTCTAATTGTTATCATAGAGTTTAAATTAAAAGTTTCATCATTGTAATAAAAAAAAAATAATTCCATGGACTTAGCTTCTAAATTTTCCCTTTCCTTGTTATCTGTAAGGATATATGCAATAATTTTGAAAACTTTCCTGTGAGAAACATTGGTTGTTCTTATGTTCTAGAGTTACAATGGAATTGCACACTCCATTAGTTCATAAGGACACTAATTCATAAGACATGATTAAAAACTAACAAATTTCTCCCAAAACTAATTTGGTAAACTAAAATGAAACCTCATCCTTTCAGATCTCTCATTAAAAGTTTGATTCATTCGTTCTGCCACACAGTTCTACTCTAGTGTCCCAGGCATTGTGTTCTCTAACTAGATGCCTTTCATCCAATTGAACTTCTAAAACTATTTTCCTCCATACTCAACTCTATAGTTTGACTATAAGTATTTTGGCTTCATTACAGTCTCATTCTCCACCATGTATATCCATATAATGAAAGTTCTAAAGACCTTAGACTTGCATTTAAGTAAAAACATACACACCTTCGATGTGGCATATTTAATCAATGTAACATAGTACAACGACTATTAATGAGATAAAAATTAAATTTCCCCCATATGTCCATATGAACAAACTCAATATTTTGATTCCTAGTTTCCTTATGTTGTATTTCAAAGGATACCTTCCACTGCTTCCCAAGGATATATAATTCAAATGTTCTGTAATCCACATGACCTAGTTTCAATATTATTCCCACAACCAAGATCCTTAGAACTTTCTCAGTAATGTGTCCCAGATATTCATTCCATAACTCTACATTTCTAAAATTTATTTCTCTGAAATGCATCATACCTTCTGAATTTTTAGTCAGGTACAATGTTCCATATCCTTAACACCATGAGACACCACCATAGAGGTTTGTGTGATTTTACACACACAATCTACAACATTCACAGTGAAACTTTAATCATTTATTTTAACTAAAAAGATTAAATTATTCCTTAATCCTGATATGTGATGGACACCCTACAAATTTAGCACACATTCATTCTTCATTTGGAAATTCACATCACCCTTTCCAATAGTATCAAGAACTTCTCTATCCATATGGTAAACCTTTCTAAAGATTTTAGATATATAATTCCATATTCACCCTTTCTCAAATGTTGAGTGAAATGATTCCCCAAAGTTTAGGATTCATTAATCCAATAAACATGTGACACTTAGAATAAAAGTTCTATCTTCCTCAAATGTGGAGTTTAGGATGAACTGGAAGCTTAATTGCTTGAATTAACCCATCCTTCTAAAAGAACTTCTGAAAATTATCTTTCTTTACATAGTTCCAACTTGTAGAATCAACTAAAATAACAAATTTCCCTAGAATCTACTTGTATTAACCATTTTTAACTATATCTTTTACTATGAGAAGAAAATTTCTCTCACTTTACACTGAATTCAGTTTTAGTAGCACCTAATACTTCATTCCTCTAGATCTCTAAATTTGGAATTAGATCCCATATCTCATAAAACACCAATTCATTCTTATTGATAGAGTTTCTCATCAAGGTAACCATAAAATCTCATGTTTCTAAAAGTGATGATAAAAGGACCAATTCCCACATTACACCAAATAAATTCACTCCAGCAGACTCCAATATAATCCAACTAACTTCAAATCATGTTAAATTCATTAACATCATCAACCCCTAACCTTCTAAAATCTTCATGACTAAAATTATCTGCATTAGAAATAATTTTTTCATAGTGGTTAAATTCTCATACATGTTGTATAGTATGGAAATAGGTTTCTCAATGGTATTTATCTTCTAGATGATAAAGGACACATTCTAGAACATCATTATTTTAATCCCACCTAGTGCCTTACATATGATCCTTTTCTACTCTCCCTTTTCCATTGCTTTTGGATTGACCCCCATCAATAGAAGCTCCAAATCTATCTAGAATATATAATCCTCTACCCACACACTCTAAGAATTTGAAATCTAATTCATTAAACTTGTCCATTTGAACCTTTCCATATTCCAATACCATCCTCCTAAATAAAAAACTCTCACCGAAACAAAAATTCATAAAGGGAATAAATCAATACTTCATGGAAGTCACTTGGATAAATCAACCACTTACGTCAAGACCCTACCAGATTCAGAATCTAAAATGTGGAACAAGATTTTAGAAGGTCTAAAAATGAATGAAACATGACTCAGTGCATCTGAACTGAGAAGTATTTTCACTAAGATCTGATACATCTTGTTGCACTGAGACCCTATATTCTGAAACTAGCTTCCAAATCTCAAATGTAGGACAAGATTTTAGAAGGTCTGAAAAAAATGATTCCTAAATTGGTATATCCAAATTAAGAAGTATTTTCACCCCAACCATGCACTAAATCACTACCAGAAAAACCCCAGTCACTGCCAAAGTGGAACAAAGAAAAATATAAATATAACAATAAAAAACACCAAGAATTTACCAATTTTGGAACCAATAATTTTACACAAAAACATTGAAACATCAATAAATTAACAAGAGAAAGTATAACTAACTTATAAGTTCCCAATGATAGGAATACTAATTAGGAGAAAACAAAAAATAGAATTTACAACCAACACAAATTACTCGACAAAATCATTCATTCAAACTAGTGGCCCACACCCACATATTTATAGAAAATCTCTTACAATATCCAGCCAGTTTCATCAGTTACACCACCATACGATCTTCATAGTCATCCATAAATTAATAAAGGCCATAAAAAATGGCCTACTAAATTCTATGAATCCACACATAACTACTAGTTAATTGTGTTGTGTCTGAAACTCATCTGTTTTCCCTTCCACACTTTTGTAATTTTTGTTGTTACTATTTACATTTAGAATTTGATTCTGAATGTCCACTGCCACTGGTTTCAAATATAATTATAGAAAATATCCTTCCAAAAGACTCAATTACACAAATAAAAGGACTCAAGAGACCACCAAGGAAATTTAAAGTCACCATAACCAAGCCTCTAAGATGTTTAGGCTTTCAAGAATATTGAGGGAACCAAATAGAAGAAAGAGGTACCTTTAATTCACAAAAAAAAGGGACCAAAACATGATGTGTTGAGACTAAAACATGTCATGGTTTAGTATAGTTAATGGAGATTTAAAACCCATTATATTTAAAATGATGCTCCCCCCTTAAATATTTTTTCCCATTTCACTCCCTCAAACAAAACTTAGCAAAACCATAATCCACTCTAGATTATAATGTGGTCTTTCAATATCCCATTTCAAACTAGAAACAAATAATGATGTAAAGATCATGAAAAGATATCATTTTTGCACCATGAAAATAAAAATATTCATTTTACTTCTCATGGAAGAAAAAAATTTCATTCCCAAACCACAACTATAAAATATGGACTACCACATTAGAGTTTAGACCATGATGTAGTTCTCCCTAAAAAATGGATAGACTCAAACCAACTCCTCTTTTTTGGAAAATGACTACTTGACCAAAAACACAGTTACAACCAAAAGGAATCCAAAAAAACAAGATATAGTAAAGGCTATACAATGATGTAATTTCATCAAAAGCCTAAAATTAATCTCCACACTATCAAAGAACTTCCAAATTTCCTCCTGACATCTACAACACTTGAAAACCAAAAATTAGAGGACCAAGGAAAATCCAAGCCTCTATATTATATTCCTTTAAAATGATTTCATACTCAATAATAATAAACCCATGAATAAACAATCATCCTTGAAAACCAAAACACACCATGGGATACCTCTCAAATAGGAATCATGCCATCACAAAAGAATAAATGTAACACAAAATAAATGAAACAACTTCAACCATATCAAAATAAAAACAATCTCAATATCAATACAAGAATAAAAACTTAAGAAAACTATAAAACCTAAGATCACATATGCAATTATTTCTCCCACATACATTCCTCCAAGCCTCTATGCCTCCACATGACATGAAACAAAGGAATGACATTCCCTCACAGAAACTTTTCTTAATATTCTTGAATCTTAATAGGTCATTTAAAGAAAGTATCATTATTATAAACATTCAACTCACCCAAATTAATGACACTATATTCATCATGAAGATATCTATGAAGTTTTGATACATGAAAGTTCTCTCACTAACTCTCTAACCCTCTCCAATAACTTGAATGGTCTAAAGAAACAAGAAAAAATCTTACTTACACTAATGAATCTTATCTTCCCATGGAAATGAGAAACCTTCAAGAGATTATGATCAAAAACCTCAAACTCCATACATATCCTCTTTCAATTCACATATTTTGATAATTCTGGGCATATTTCATCCACTCAAAAATCACCTGCACATTCTTTATAATACTCTACACTAAATCTGATCTAAGAATTTATAACTCTCTAACCTTAGTCTATCATAATATAGATCTATAGGGTCTCCCATACAATTCCTCAAATAGATTCATACCAATGGATGAATGATAACTATTATTATAGGTAAAATCAACCAAAGTCAAATTATTTACACATAAACCAATAAAATAAATAACATATGATTGCAAAATATCTTCTAGAATCTAAATCATTCAATCCATCTGCCCATTATCTAGAGGATCAAAAGCTATGATAAGGCATAATTAAGATCCAAAATCACACTATATACTCTTTTACACTTTTAAGGTAAAATGAGGACCATGAATAGAGATGAAATTATCATAACCCCATGAAGCCTCAATAAATAATTCATATAAATCCTCTCTAATGCATCCACCATACTTGACTCCTTAAATTTTATGAAATGATACAAATTTATTAACATATCCACAACTACCTAGATGGTGCCACATCCAAAAAAATATCAAGGAAAACCGATAATAAAATCCATTGATATGTCATCCCATTTCCACCGAGGAGCATTTAATGGTTGTAATAAACTAACTGAAACTCTATGCTCATTTTTCACCTGATCACAAATCAAACACTGAGACACATACTCTACCACCATTATCTTCATTCCCAACCACCAGAACTACTCCTTTTGTTTAAGTTGGTTCCCTAAAACTAACTAATTTGTACTTTATATTACCAATATATATTCAAATATATGAATGTTAATGAACTATTATCACATGTTGATAGTTTTTCTATGTAACATTAAGTTGATAATTTTATAAGGTACACGTCACATTGAAAAGGTCATAAAAGTTCCCTACTATATTGAGAACCTTAAAGTGCTATAAATATATTCTTAAACTTATTTCATACAGTTAGTATTATATTATATGAAAGGACACATAATATGTTGATTTTTGGGTGTGAGAAATTATAGGTAGATGATACTTCATTTCATGTAGTCCATACTTGGTAATCTCTAAGATGCGTGATTATGAGTATAAACCTATAAATATGAATTTCACATGTTTATGTGTCATCAGATATTCATATATTTGAATGTGTGTAATGATCATTTTAATTTTTATTATTATTAATGTGTATCATGAGTCATGTACTTTGATGTATTACCCAAAATTGTGATGGCATATACTTGTGTAAAAGTAGGATACATTGGGGATGTAATGAGTGATAATGAAATAATGAATATGTCAAGATAGGATTTTTTTCTTCCATTTTAGGAAGATGATATCCCGAACCTTTGATTTAAATAAACCCATTGTACTAAAATTCCATGGCAATGGTGAATGATGGGTTCATTTTAGGAAGTCAAAGAAAGACATATCGAGCATATGGGTTGATTTAATGAGTATGAAAACTTATTGAAGAGATATAGAGACAAAGGTATTATATTACACAGTGAGTGTTTGTATGTGGTTGTTTTTATTATGACATTAACTTCTTCCTTTATGGGTTCCTTTATGTGTTTCTAGATGCTGATATTGGAATTTAGTCAAGCTTAACTAATGCCACTGAGGAAGAGGCCTAGAGGGCCACACACCTAGAGTTTCCTTCAATATTAGTTAAATACTTTTTATATTTAATGGTTGGAATAAATATTATTCTTTAGGCTGAGAAATAATATTTATTCAAGATTTATTGATCGCAATTATTTAATTACTATTTACATGTGAGTTGAATATTTAAATAAATATTTGTTCATAATATTTTCAAATAGAATATTTATTTATCTCCTTTTTTATTAGAAAGGTAATAAATAATATTTATCATTGAATAAATATTTATTTAGTTACATAGATATAAAAATAAATATTTATTCCTAAGACCATGAATATAATATTTATCTATTTATTTAATGAATAATATTTATAATTCAAGGTTTGGTAAATGCCAAGGAGGAAACACAAACCAAGATAAAGAGTCTAGTAAGAAAGATATATTAAATATAATTTAAATAAATGATATTTATTTTATCTATGATTTATGCATTCATCAGGGAAATAATAATAACACTATTACTATTATTAGACGTGTGGTTCACTAGGGATTAAGAGAATAATAAAGTGACTATGTACAATTATTTATTCTCCAACCTAAATTTATAAATACCTATTTATATCATTTCCTTGGGTATTTCGTTCACATTAAATCTTCTCTTGAGATTTGTCTCCCAATGAAAACATCTCCAATTTTCTCTCTCAAGACTGAGATAATTTTTCCACCCCCTTCAATCCTCTTAAGAATGAGAGAATGAGAGAGAGAGAGCTAATCCTTATGCCTAAAAGATTGTGTTGTGGTTAAAATGAACAATGTAAGATGAAAAAATCATCCATACTAGAAATTGGTGTTCCATTGATATTGTTTATAGATCGAGGGGCAAAAATGGATTATCACTAGATGGATTATACTTTGGATACTCCTGGTGCAATGATGGTACAACTTGTATAATGGGTTTAGATGGTCAATATCTTCATCAAAGAAAGAATCTCAAGATTGAGGTTATTATTATTATTAAATTAAACATAAATTTATAATAAAATATCCTCTCTCTTGGTTCTAATATTCTTTGTAAATTTCTTTGAGTTTATTCATTTGACATGTTGATTCTTCTTCATGTTCTTATGGGTTATTCATTGAATATGAAAAAAATCCAAGTTGGGCATGGGCCTGACCAGCACTTCTTCTATGCCCGAAACATTCAAGTGGTATCAGAGCTATCGTGTTTAAATTTATAATTATTTATTAACCATTGACCAATTTATGAATTTTTTACTTTTTCATTTTTGGTTTATTCATTATCAATTTGAAATTTAATATATTTTCTTCATTCATCTTCATATAACCAAGAAAAGGTTAATAAAAGATAAAGAACATTCAAAGAACCCATTTAGAGGAACTGTTGATTCTTTCTAGATAACATGGGAATATATATAATGTAATCCAAATGTCCACATCATGCAACCTTATTCACTGCACTACAAAACTTAAAAAAATGCGACTCGTTATGTGGTGGATACACATTGACATCACACAATGCATATTGACCAGAAGCAATTGACACATGATTTTAGGGAATTAAAACTATATATTTGTAATACAATCTATTTTATTCCTATATTTTTTAGAAACTATGTGGTCAAATACATGTCATGCATTTATTACATGCCACGTATGGACTTAAAACCGAGAAACATGAATAGATGAAATTACATGGTGTGCAACTAGCATATAGATTTTTTAACCCATAGATTATCACACATAATACATGTGGATTCCATAACCGTGTATAGAATATAGTTGAAGAAAGTGCTACAAAACATGTAACCAACTGTACACATTGTGTAACATGTTCTTGTCTATACGGAGCACATGCTAAACCAGGGTATACACCACATAATTAATTTATGCGAAAAGAAAATTTATTTCACCATTATACGTAATTAATACGTGTATGTGTGTCATTAATTGATAGTACATTCCATGTGATAGATTTTAAAGAATATTAAATGCTTAATTAGTTTATATGTTTAATTCAGAACTACAGGCTGTGTATGGTCATTACACCTTATGTACTCCATATGCATTAAAAGTGGTACACACCATGTAAATTAACACGTGTTAGTGTGTAATTATTTAATAGTACATGACATGAAATTATGTGACATTCTATGTATGCTACATTTAATGTGATTTCACAATACACGACCATATAACACATTAGGTAGTTTGTACAGGTACATGTCGTGTTACCTCTAAGTACACACCGTTTACTTAATTAATTTTAAATAAAATAAAATAATTTAATTTGTTTAAAATTATATCATATGGGAATATCTAGGATTTTTTAGATGGATATTAAGATAAATTAATGAATGAATTAATAACATAATTAATTTATTAATTTAGGAAATTTATCTTAATTAAGAATGATTAAAATGAATGATAGTTTATTAAATGCGTATTTATTACATGTGTGTGATTGGTTATGAGTTTGATCGAACAATGTATGAATTGTATTTATATTTAGTTTAATATTATTTCATGGGTTATTATATGTGATAAAGTTTTATTAATTTAAATATTCCATCCTATAAGTTATCCCTCCCATCTTTATTATTTAGGACTAACATGTCCATGATTTCTTTTATGTACACCCCATAACCATTACAATGGTTATCCTCACCTATTTGTGTGTTATAAAAATATGTAAAGAATGCATCTCCAATAATGGGAGTCAATTTAGAACCATATCTGAGGAAAAATCAACCAAGAAGATAAGTCGATGGTGAAATGGTGAAACTCAAGCCAAGACTGGCTCAAAGAGTTTTCCACTTAGGTTCATAAGTTGATTTGTTTTCCTCTAAATAAATCAACCATAAGAAATTTCATGAACAATTCAATTTATTTATTTTATTTTATTATATTCATGGATATCTATTTTATGTGAATTCATATTTATATGATGATCAAACTAGGTCACATAAATTAAATAATATAACAAGACATGAAAGATAAAATTGAATAAATGGAATATGTGTAAATATTTTATTAATAACGTGGTTAATTAATTTTTTTATATCCACATAATATTAAAAAAACACATAAATTAAAAAATAACAAAATTTATGCCTAAGAAACCAAAATACCTCAAATAAATATTATGTTAAAAAAGCCTTCCATTGTATGAGTTAAGATGGACCCATAGTTAAAGTGTCATCCATGACATAATTTGGGGAACTTTTAGTTATCAGAGATTCAAAACAAATATGGTGGGTCTACTTAACCAAAATTGTATTATATTTAACGGACATGATATTTTAAATAAAAACTAAGTGGAAAGTGCCGAGGAAATCCAAGTTAGGATTTCAGGTTTGGGGATTCCACTCAATAGATCAAGGAGTTTCAAGCTAGAAATTGATAATAATGGATACCTAAATAACTTATTATGATTTTAATGGTTATAGTATGGGTCATGAGAATCCAAATATGGATACTTACCACTAAAGTGTACACATGATAAGATATTCTAAGTCTAATGGTGAGGAATATTGATACTTGATAAAATAGTAGGATACTAATAAAATAATTAAATTTATCTCATCTCACATATTTTGCTAATCAATTTTAAAGTACTTAACACTTTTTTATATTTTTTTTAGAAAAATGAAAAGTTATTAAACCTCTATATCCCTATGATCTATACTGGATAAATACAATATTCTTACTTACAATAACTTTCTAAAGTGGTATAGGCACTTCATATTGTACTATGACAATAAAAAAATATTTACATGCCGCAATCCCTAATTTAGGATCCACTTACTAAAGGGGTGAGTGAAAAATAGCTTTATGATTAATTAAAAAACTTGGATGATACACTAGATGTCTAGTGTTTGATTATATCATTCATGTATGATGAAGTCCATAAGCCTCATGATAATATTGTTGTGTATAAGATGTTCAAGTATCTTTGTGATATTTATAAGGAGATAGCTATAATGGAGTGGCTTTAGATCTCTAAGACACTATTTACTTGAAATCTTAGAGAGGGAGAATCTATCGGACATCACACAGTCAAGATAATTGGATACATTGAGTGTCAAGTTATTAAAGGGTTTAAATTACCTGATGAATTGTAAGCTCATCTCATTCTATCTTCAACCCCTTAGAGATTATAAAGATTTGTTATGAATTTTAATATGAACAACATTGATAAGTTTTTCCCATATTTCCTTACTCTACTTTGATAGGTATATAAGGAAATGAAGTGTGATAAGCCTTATATTATTTTGGTGAAAAAGAGAAAGGGAGAAGTTAAAGGCCTAAAGACTACCACTAATCAAAAATCTTCTTCATCCCACCCTTTCAAAAAGAGGAAGATCAAGGGGAAAGAAAGGGATTAGGATGGATTATACGTTTCATGTAGTAAAAATTGCCACTGGAAGAAGAAAAAATCAACGGGAAAATCCAAGGGGAAGATTTAGGTGCATTCTTTATTAAATTAAATATTTTTATTTATATAAATTCAGTATTAGATACAACTTTTGGTGATCACATTTGTATCCATTTACATGAACAAAGTAGATTTAGAAGAGTTTCATGAGTTAAGGTGGATCTATGAGCCACTAATAGAGATATAATCAATTTAGTGGCTATTGGTGATTATAATTTCACATAAACAACATGATTAATATTAGTTTTAAAGAAATATTATTATCTTCCAAGAGTTTACAACAAATTATTTCTATATCTAGATTGATATAGATGGTTTTGTTTTCAAATTTGGAAATAAAAGGCACTAATTTTACAAAGATAGCATATGTTATGGTATGAGATATTTAAAAAATGGTATTTATATATTGGAATATGAAAACCAACTCTTGGTGATCGATAAACAATGTAGTTTTCATAAATCATATCTCAATCAATAATGACATCATCAACTAGGTCATGAAAATGAAAATCACTTGAATAAATTTTATCAAGATGGATATTTGTATTCTTTTGAATGAAAAAACTTGGTATATGTCATGATTGTTTTCAAGGTAAAATGACCAAATCTTAATTTAGTGAAAAGAGTGAAAGGGCATAGAGATTCTTAAATTAGTTCATACTGATGTGCATGGAAAATTTTCTATTGAAGTAAGGGGTGGATTATAATACTTCATAACTTTTTTTGATGATTTTAGTAGATATGGATATGTATAATTAATGAGGTATAAGTCATATTATTTTTATAAATTCAAGCAATATAAGAATAAAGTTTTGAACCAACTTGGTGATAAGATAAAGAAACTTTGCTCAGACCATGGTATAGAATATCTCAAACAAGAATCCATTAATTATATATGGGAGTTTGAGATATTATCCAAACTCACTCCTAATTATATAAAATAATGTAATGGTTTAATTTAAAGGAGGAACCAAAACATGTTTGACATAGTGAGATCAATGATGAGTCATGAAAGTCTTTTATCATCCTTTTAGGGATTACAAACAACAACACACATACTAATCCTAGTTCCAACCAAAGAAGAAAACAATATTCCTTATGAGATTTTGTATGGAAGTAAACTCATGTTGTCACATATACGAGTGTGGTGTTGCAAATCATTTGGTTAGGATATCTCTAGTAAAAAACCTTACACCTTGAGTTACTAAGTGTATCTTCATAGGATATCTTAAGGAAACAAAATGATATTAACTATATGACCCTATTATAAAAAGGTTCTGGTTAATAGATGTCCTAAATTTCTTGATAGGGATAATATATCTAAAAGAGATATTGGGAATGAGATAGAGTTTGATGAAGTCATGGATCAAGATACACATGAGTTGGAACATGAAAAAATTCCACAAAACCCCATGCATGAGAATGTTCCCAAGTCACAAGTACCATATAAGAGCATGAGGGAGGTCAAATAACTATAAAGATATTTTTTTCTATTAACAAAAGTTGGATACTCATTATTAGTTGATAATACCTAACCAGTTTCCTATAAGGAAGTAGTAAGTGACATAGAACCTACCAGATGGAAAGAAGCCATGAATTATGAAATGGATTCCATATACCAAAATTAAGTTAGGATTTTGGTAGATCCTATAGTGTATTTAAAGTCCATTGGTTGTAAAAGGGTAATCAATAAGAAAATCGACATGAAAATACAAGTTAGTACCTATAAGGCATAATTATTTTCAAAAGGGTTTAAACAACATCAAGGAATTGACTATGAGGAAACATTTTCACCGGTCACTATGTTGAAATCCATTAAAATTATACTTTATATAGAAATTTACCATGACCATTATATTTACCATATAGATGAAAAAATAATCTTTCTTAATGGGAACCTTGTGAAATATATCTATATGCCACAACCATAAGGGTTTGTGACCGTAAAGGATGCAAATAAGGGATGCAAGATGTAGAGATCCATTTGTGGGTTAAAGAAGGCATCCAGATCATAGAACATTTTCTTTAATGATTATATAAGAATTTTTTTTTATAAATAATGAATGTGATACTTGTATCTATAAATTATTTAGTGGGTTTGAAATTATTTTCTTGATAGTGTATGTTGATGAAATATAAATAATTGGAAATGAAATTCCATTATTATAGTCTGTTAAGTCATGGTTGAACACATGATTCTACCTGAAGGAATTAGGTAAAATAAAATATGTTCTTTGGATAAATATCCACTATGGAAGATCCAAAAGGATGCTTGGACAAAGTCAAGGTGTATAAATTGACAAAATGATGAAGCAATTCATTATAGAACAATCCAAGAGAGGATTTTTTCCAATTTCATATGATCTACATCTCTCCCATAAAATGTTTCCTTAGATACGAAAGGAGATACATAATATGAAAAGGATCCCATACACATCAATGATAGGTACATTCATGTATTTCATGATATATACTAGTATTGATGTTTGTTACACCTTGATAATGATAGGAAGATATCAAGATGACCTAGGAGACTGCCATTGGATGACAATCAAGACTATCCTTAAGTATTTGAGGCATACTAAGGATATGATTATAGTTTTGGGAGAATTTAAGGATCTAGTAATAAGGGGATATAAATATTCTAGTTTCTTAATATATTAGGATGATTTGAAATCACAATGAGGATATATCTTCACCCATAATAAAGGATTTATGAGCTGGAATATCTCAAAACAAGTAGTGATGGCTGATTATATATTAGATTACGAGTATATTGTGACTTCTAATGCAACTAAAGAAGTAGTTTGTATGTGAAACCTCATCCAAGAGCATGATGTGGTGGACAATAATAAAGATCCAATAAATCTGTACTATGATAATACTATAGTAGTGGATATTGATAAGGATCCAAGGTCTCATTAGTGAATGAAGCATATACATTGGAAGTATCATATCTTGGGGGATTTTTCTTAGAGAGGTGACACCATAATAAGCAGAGTTTACATGAAAGACAATGTGTCTAAATCATTGACTAAAGACTTATCATAGTAGAAGCATGGAAATCATGTGAGAGATAGAAGACTTAAAGTCATTAGCAATTTGGTCTAGTGAAAGTGGAAGTCTGTTGGAGTTGGTTCCCTATAACCAACAATGTTTTTACTTTATATTACATACATATATTTAGTTATATACATTTTAATAAATTTATTATTAGATGTTGATAATTCTTATATGTAACATTAATGTGATAATTTATAGGGAATCTATCACATTGAAAAGGTTATAACAGTTCCCCATTATAATGAGAAACTTGAAGTGATATGAAGATATTATTAAACTTATATCATACTTTTGGGATTATATTCTAGGAAAGAAAACATTGTATGTTGACTACTAGTTGTGAGTACTCATAAGAGAATGATACTTCATCTCATGAAGTTTTTCACTTTGTAATCTCCAAGACAGATGATTATGAGGATAGACCTGCAAGTAAAAATTCCTCATGTTAACATGCCATTGGATATTTCTATTAGTAAATGTGTGTAATGATCCTTATACTTGAGATTATTATTAATGTGTATCATGAGTCATTTACTTTGATGTATTTTAAAAAACCACGATGATATATTCTTGTGATAAAGTAGGATATATTGGGTTCATCATGAGTGATATTGTATTAATTAATAAGTCAAGATATGAATTTTCACTTTCATTTTAGGAAGATGATATATCAACCCTTTGATTGAAATGAAACTATCAAACTTAATTTCCATGGGTATAGGGAATGATCGGTTCATTTAAAAAATTAAAAGAAAGAAATATTGAGAAAATGGATTAATGAAATGAGTATAAAAACTACTTGAAGAAATATCAAGATATAGATATTATATTACATAGTGAGAATTTATATATGGTTGTTTTTGTTGTGACATTAAATTATTCCTCTAGGGATGCATCTACATGTTACCGAATGTTGATATTGGACTTTAGGAAACCCTACCTAATGCCACTGAAGAAGATTTCTATATGGTCACACACTTAGTGTTTCCTTCAATATCAATTAAATACTATTTGTATTTAACGGTTGAAATAAAGATTATCCTTAAGACTGAGAAATGAAATTTATTCATGATTTATTGATTGCTATTATCGAGTTACTATTTATATGCGAGTTAAATATTTAAATAAATATTAGTTCTCAATACCGTCAAATAGAATATTTTTTTATATTTTATTTTATTCATAAGGTAATAACTAATATTTTATTATTGAATAAATATTTATTTAATTATATGAATGTTAAAAATAAATATTTATTCACAAGACCCTAAATATAATATTTATCTATTTATTTAATGAATAATATTTATTTTCCTAGGTTTGGTAAATGTTAAGAAGGAAACATGGACCAAGTTAAAGGGTTTGGAGGGAATTTAATATCAAATATCATTTAAATAAATGATACTTATTTGAGTTATGCACACATTAAGAAATAATAATAATAATATTGTTATTATTAGATATGGGGTTCACTGGGGATTAAGAGAATAATATAATACTCTCTAGAGATTTATCACCTAATGAACAAAATCTTTAGGGTTCTATGTTAGGACATAGATAATTTCTCCACCTCCTTCCATCCTCCCAATAATGATAGAATGAGTGAGAGAAAGATAAAATACTCAATCCTGAAGGATTGTGTTGTGATCTAGACAAACAATGAAAGATGAACATATAATTCATGTTAGCACTCAATGTTCCATTAATATCATTTGTAAAGTAGGGATAACATGTGGGTTATTAATAGAGGGGTTATACTTTGGATCCTCTATGAATAATGATGGTACATCCATAGCAAGGGGTTTGAATGATCTACATATTCATCGAAGAAATGATCTCAAGACCGGGGTAATTCTTATTATTGAATTAATTATAAATTTAATGTGAAATATCCTCAATTATGGTTATGAGATTATTTTTCAATTTATTTAAGTATATTCTTCTGAGATGTCGATTCTTTGTTATGTTCTTGAGGATTATTCATTGAATATAAAAAAGAATCCAAGTTGGGTATGGGACCAAAAAATGCTTCCACTGTGCCTAAAACCTTCACTTTTATGGTATGATACATCTTGTATTGTAGAGTCCCACCCCATATTCCACTCAACTGGGCCCCAGTACGGTGGCCACAAGACCTCAAGCATGCCTCTCTAAATGCTAGAGGTTGCTGATTAGTAGAGAGGTCCTAGGGTGTGTTCGTGGGGAGACTATGCTCTCATTGATCAGAGTAGAGCACAACAAGATATATATATATATATATATATATATATAATGTAATAAATAGAATAAGATAATAGTATAAATAAATACATAATCATGCATGAAAGATAAATTACTGGAGGAAGTAGAATAATCCTTTAATACCAAATGATGATGATGTCCATGATGCTATTCAAAATGAGGGTACATGGGAAACATGGGATATAGAAATATACTACATAATATACAAAAATAAAAAATATATAAAAAAACTAGTACAAAAATCATCTTGAGTATAAGCTTGATACTCTTCCCCATACTCCATCCTAGAGCTGTAAAAAAATCAAGCATCAGAAGCCACACACTTCCCTTTATCCATACCTACAATCATGAAGTTTGATTGGGTACCCAAGGTGGCCCAAGTAGGGTGTGAGTTACAATCTCAGTAAACCACTACCCATGGTGTCCAATAAAATACATTTCATGCAATAATAAATAAACTATGTTCTATAAAAATAAATACAGGTCAATAAGTAAATAAATAAATAAACACCTTGGTCTAGGTTCCTAAATGGACATCCGTCTGATACCACCTTCTTCAGCCTAAGTTGAATGTCTGAACCAAGGTACCTATAAAAATGTTATGATAGTTATATAGGACATAATTATTAAACAATCAAGGTATAAAGACCCCGATATTTTGATTTGTATTGGCAGTCACATTCCCATGTCATCATTCAAACATGATTAAAATATAAATAAGAGACATCACATGTGTACAAACAAGAAATACATAAAATCCAAAGGTGGATTACTAATCCCATCCAAGGTGATATATAAAGAATACCAAGGGTCACTACAGGAGTCTCCAATATAACCAATGTCATTGAGTCCATCCAAGGAAACCCACAAAGGCACCCCTTATATCACTCATGACGTGGTGAACTCTGAGTCCATACCAAGTATCTCACATAGGGGACCGAGTATCACCCAAGGCATGGCGTAGCCATATTACCAATGAGTATTTCCATGGTTGTTCTCATAGGGAACCAATGTCATTCACAAGTATAAATAATCTTCCTAGAGGGCCCATCCAAGGAAAATCCAAAGGATCACTCCTGGAACATTAAGTAGATCCATACCAAACACAGCGAGTCCATCCACGACATCCTTAAATCAGGACCCGTGTTCTCTCTTGGCCTATTGTAGGTGATCATTTCATCCAAGGTACATATATCACATGTCATAAAAAATAATGGAAATATCACATGCTAACAAGCTATAAAAGAACAAAATCTAACTCAAGCCAATCAATTATGGAATTAAGCAATAAGTAAATGGAATTTAGTAACAAGATTAAGGTATAAGGAACATAACATTACATGTGAAATAACCATAATCATTGAGTAAAAGGCTACCAAGAAAATTACATTTGGTATTTATACCAAGCATAAGAGGCATGATATAAGGAAAAATCATTTTCACAAAACACTCTGAATTTGGAAGAAGGCCTATAACATGAGAAATGATGTTGAAAATGAAAAATTCAAAAAATGGGCCTTAACTCATGGATTAAGACTCATTTCAATTCAAATTATAAATTAAGGAATTTAATAAAGGTGCAACTCTCAAACACAAGGTAGTTCACAATTAATGGAATGGAAAAAATAGGCCACTAAGGCAGGAACACCCAAAGGGGTGTCTAATGATGAGAAGAATGGACCACAGATGGTTTTGACTACAAGGTGGGGTCACACATTACATGGTAAACAAATTTAGTTAATTTATTAAACAAATTTTAAGTGTCAATGGAAGGGTCTGATGAGCGTAATGACGATGCATCATTTTAAATGCGACAAAATGAGTGGGAAAGAATGAGACCACCTACCCAGATTTAGTAGCACTCCACTCATCCATTGTCAAATATTTAAATGGATATGATGATAAAAATTAAAGAAATCTACCAATGAAAAAAAATAGGACAAAAGAAGTCACACCTAAATATAGAAATAGAGGATAGAAGAACTTCAAAATAAAAGAGATAGGATTGAAGAGATTACTGATGGATTTAAAATGCTTCTAATGGAGAGATATTTGGTCATTGGATAAAGGAGATAGATTGAACCCTATGGAGGAGGACGGAGGATCTTGTGTCTGAGGGAGGAGGGATGCACCAATGGATAAAAATGGGGAAAGAAGAGGTTTAATTAAAACAATCATTAAGGGAAAATTGGGTATTTCACCCTCAAAATAAGGGTGAATGGTTTAGCCAAATGGTTGGACAAACCATGCACCAACCATGCACTAGGTTCTGCTTTAAGTTGGCACCCCACACATCTAGGCACATAGTTTTTCTAACCATGCATAGACTGTACAAAACCACTCCATCCAATATGTCTATAGAACTGCATGGCCATGCGCCTAGGGTTTCATAGTTGTAGACAAACCATACGGCCCCCAAAAACCCACTATATGTAACTTCATGTTTAGATAAATCATGTGGGATGGGTGGAATGGGTTCTTCTAACCCTGAGACCTAGTCCACCTCTTTAATTTTCAGGGCTCTAGGATTTGAATGAGCCCCAGACACCCCTAAGACCACCATGAATCCTTTAAGTATATTTATTAGGACTAAAAATGTGAATTAAAATAGAAAAAAATGGTCCATAAATTTGAGAAAATACAAGGCATTACAACCTCCCCTCCTTAAGAAAACTCATCCCCAAGTTTCCTTTCTAAGGGTGGTACAACATCTTCTGAGAAAAGTTCCAACCACTGCGTACATACATCAGCCTCCTGCTCCCAAGTCTCATCTTGTACACATCCGTGCTACCAAAGAACCCAGACTAGAGGAAATGACCTACCTCAGAGAGTATTCATGCTCCAATCAATGATATGTATCAAATGATCCTCGATGGAGGCATTCACCTCCAACTCTATATCCTTAGGGTCAAATGAATGAGGTGGGTTGGGATGATACTGTTAAAGCTGCGATACATGAAAGACATCGTGTATGGAATGGTACCTTTGAGGTAACGGAAATCGATAGGATAGCGGCCCGAATCTCTCCACTATACCTAAAGGCCTGACATATCAAAGTGATAACTTTACCTATCTCCTAACTCATCTGTGACCCAATCTAGGTGATACATAGAGAAAGACCCGATGTCTCACCTCAAACTCTAGAGGTCTATGATGACAATCAGTATAAGACTTCTACCTAGACTGAGTTATATCCATACAATTTTGAATCAATTGGACCTACTATGAAGTCTCCTAAATGACACGAGGACCTAATAGAGAAGCCTAACCTACCTCCAGTCTGCATAGTGGTGAGAGGCATGGTCTATCATAAATTGCCTCATATAGAGTCATCTGTATCATTTCTTAAAAGATTTTCTTGTAGGAAAACTCAACCAGATGAATAAGATTTTTCCATGAACCTCCAAAATAAAGGATGCAGACCCTAAGTATATCCAATAACACCCATATTATCCCCTCATATTTCTCATTAGTCTGAGGGTGATAATATATACTCAAGATCACCCATGAGTCCAGTGATTTTTACAACCCTTTTCAGAACCATGATGTAAAATGATCATCTTGGTTAAAAATGATAGAATGAGTAACACCATGAAGGTGATCTATCTTTCGAATTCATAGTATTCCCAGATCATCAAAAAATAAGGTTTCTCGAATTTTTATAAAATGTTCAACCTTCATCAACCGATCAATGATCCCCCATACTGCATCTCAACCTTGAGGGGATCTTAGAAATCCTGTCATGAAATAAATTGTGATGTTATTCCATTTCCACTCAAGAATGGAGAGAGTCTATAGAAGTATAGAAGGTTATTGGTGATCTAAATTAACTTACTGATAGGTGGTGAACTAAGTTATAAATCCTTATATATACCTCTTTATACATAGAAACCAATATTGACAACGTATATATCTGTACATCTTGTTAAGCCTAAAATGAACTACCCAAATAGAGGCATGACATTCCTTTATCAACTCTTCTCATATATATGAAGGGACCCATACACAAAAATGTAAGAGAAGGATCTCATTCACATCAACGAACCAACCCAGAGATGGGTTATATCTTGTGATGCTCTCCCTCAAAATGAGGCTCTCAGAATCATACAAACGCCTCATCCAGACCCACTCCAGAAGGGAGGATGTCACGGTTAGATCTTTTAGGACCAGTTTCTCATGATTTTCCTGATCCTACAAGTGAAACTTAGAAAAAAAATCCATCATTTTCCACTCACTACTGGCCTCTAGGATAGCCTGAGTCTGAGTCTTCCAACTCAAGGCGTCAGCAATGAAATTTCCCTTTCCAGGTGTATAAGAAAGATTAAATTATAATGATTGTAGGTATTCCACCCACCCGAACTGCCTTAAATTCAAGTCTCTCTCTATGAAGATTTATTTGAGACTTTTATGATCTTTTTAAACAACTAATCACTCACCCAAAATATAGTGCCTCCAACAGTATAGATAATGAACCACGAATGATATATTGAGGTCATGTGTAGGGAAATTCCACTCATGAGGCCTCAATTAGTGAGAACCATATGCCACGAATCGATCACCTTGAATTAAAACTTATACTGATGAATCTATCAAACAAATTCTTAGGATACTCCTAGGAAACCATGAAATTCACCTTCTCTGGGTCAACTAATACGCCCAATTTATATATTATATGACCCAAGAAGTGAACATTGATGATCCAAAAGTGGAATTTACTAAGTTTCACATATAGATGGTTCTATCTTAGTGTACTAAACACAATCTCAAGATGGTTGGCATGGTCTTTTTTGGTGCGTGGGTACACTAAGATGTCATCTACAAAGACCACCACAAAGGAATCAAGATATAGGTGAAAAAAATGATTCATAAAATCCATGAATACTTTAGGTGTGTTTGTTAGACCAAATCACATGAAAATATACTTGTACAATCCATACCTACTCTAGAATGATGTACACGGTATGTAAAATGGCCTCACAAGCACCTAATGGTAGCCCGACCTCAAGACGATCTTAAATAAATTTGTTGCTCCTCAGTGCTGGTCAAAGAGGTCATCTATACAAGGTAGTGGATATCAGTTATTCGCCATAAACCGATTCATTCATAGTTAATATTTGAAAAACATAAGGGTACTATCCACCTTCTTGGTGAAAGCGACATGTGAACCCTATGGCGATGTGCTGGGTCAAATAAAACCCTTCACCTCTAGATCTTCAAGTTTATTCTTGAGTTCATGGAGCTCTATAGGTTCCATACTATAAGGATTAATGGACATTGGTGCCTCACATAACACAAGTTTTATTTTGAAATTAACCTCTATATTAGGAGGTAAGTTAGATAAATATCCAGGGAAGACATCCCTAAAATGATCCACAATAAGAGGGAAATCTACTAACTACATTCCCTGATTTCTCATAAAGAGACCTTCCAACTAAGTTGTAACTCCACCCATCCCAATACACTTGGGTCCATCTTGGATTTCGTGTATGTCCCATTCTCCCTTATGGATATACTCATTTACCTCAGGTGATGTGAAGGATACCCATCAATGATAGAAATCCACTTGGGCATGATAAGGTACAAGCCAGTCTATACTGAGAATGATGTCGAATCTGGTCATCTCAAGGATGAAGAGACTATAGGAGAAATGGAACCCACTTATTTTAAGGGGGAACTTCTGACACTGGCATATTACCTCAGTCCTGACCCCTAACAGCATGTCAAGGACATGACACTATATAAGTACTCATTTATAAGGAAAATACTTTCCACAACCACAACAGATATAAAAGAGTGCGATGCACTTGTATCAAACAAGGAAAATACTAGAGTAGAGGCTATCAGAATAGTACCTCTAAACATAGATATCACTATAATTTTCTCCTCAGGAGTAGGATACACTACATAAATATGACTTGAACAGTGGCCCTAGGATGTTTCATGACTATCCTGAGTAGATCCACTTTGCTGACGTTGAATCTTTGGGGCCTGACTACCTCATACATGACCACTAACAACTTGTACTGATTGGATGGTAGAATACCAACTCCCAAATTGACATGGATTCATGGATACCTCACTTGATATAGGTGTCAGTATGGATCCACTCTCAGTAGATAGAGTAGTAAAATACTAGAAGAAGCGTTGAAGGTGACCCATCCTGCTGCAAGCTCGTCACTTGATTGGGTTTATTATGTACTGAGGCTTATTATGGGATATATTACCATAATGGTGATGCACTATGGATCTATTAGTGCATGTCACATGGTTAGAACCTCCCCTACTTTCACCCTTTAAATGCTGCTTCCTACTTCTAGAAGAACCATCGCCCTACCTTGGAATTGAACCTCCCTAGATCACATTTCCAAATTCTTTGAGATTCCATTATATAATTAGGTCTTGGTTCACTATCTCTATAATGGTAGTAAAATAGAATATGTTCAACTATTATTAGAAAACATACCCAATATTTTCCTCAAAGTTCCTCACAATTGTTAACTCATCACCAGTTAGAGATGGAGCCAAATGCTGAAGCTTGGTGAAGTGAACAGAATACCCAAGCACAGTCATAGAGCCCTTATAAAGATGCATGGACTCCCTAAAATGTTCTTCTCTCAAGGTATATGGGAAGAAGTTATCATAGAATTTTGTCTATATTTCTACCTAGACCATACCTCAATGATGCCCAACCTAAGATATGATGTCCCACTAATGCTTGGAGGAATCACATAACATGCTGGTAGCGAGATTTAACCTCCTATATTGAGATATCGTTAGATGGTTGAAGATATACACTATAACTTCTAACCATGACTCAACATCCTGAGGTCTTCCATCCCCTGAGAGGGTGGGAGGATGCTGATGCTGAAATTCCTGAGTCAGCTCCTCTATAGTAGGGGTAGGCTAGGGAGAACTCTGAATAGACTACAAGAACCAAAGAAAAATATGATGGAACTGAGCATTGAGTCCTAGTGGAGTATCAACAGCAGGTTCCTCAAGTGGAACTATAGTAGGTATCATGGGTGGATCAGGTCCCACCACCTCTAAAGTGTGCTCATCACCACTCTCTTAATGTATAACATGAGGACATCACGGTGGTATAGCTCTAAAATTTCCAAGCACATTCCTCAGATATAATTTATAACATATAAGGAAATCATATAAGGGAATCAATAAAGGAAAGGGAAGGTATAAGGACTCTATATAAGCATGACATAACCCTCAACCTACTTCAGGAGATAAGTCTAGATGACAGGATATGGTCATAGAAGAATCAAAAGAGACACAAGATACGCGACCTACTACCCACTACCAAGGCCGAGTTAGGGCCAGGGTCTCACATTACACATATAAGGTGAACATTTCATTTTTAAAAGGTGTAATTCATTTGAGTTCATTTATGTATTTAAATACCTTTTTAAAGGGTTGAATTTGGTGGATATCCATTTAAAATTTATAAGGTCCCATACACCTTATAAATTGAAATATTATGTCCGCTTAATCTTATCCATAACACATTCCATACCATGCGACTGATGGTCTATGATGTCCTAGATTTTTATGTGTATTATTTTAAATATTATATGGAATTATTTCGAGACCAGGCACTGAGACAATGTGTGATTCTGAGGCTCAGTGTGCCTAGAATAAATGTTTGAAAAATATTAAACTTTAAAGAGAACATGAGATTGGTTTCTCGAAAAAAGTATAATATATTCTAAATGGTTTCCCAGATCAAAAATATGAGCCCTCTGTTGTGTTCATAGAAGATATTTTACCCTAGGTGAGGCCTAACATCGGCCGATGTGGGTTGGTTGTGAAAGATAGTGTTTGGAAGTTTTAAGGAATAAAATAAATGAAAGATTTATTTTATTTTTACGTTACACAATGACAAATTTTATTTTTATTAAACTTTGTAAGATAATTAAGGGTTATATCCATAACCTTGGAATTATTCTGAATCATGGATAAATAAACCTCTTGAAAAACGGAGATGACAGATCAAACATATCATGGATCATCGCGCCAATGGAGTTGGAGGATCTCATCATCAATGAAAACACAACCATTATTCATCAACAATCAATCCAAACTCCAGGTAGGAAGTTTGTTTTATGATTTTCTATCCTGTTCTTAATCTAGGATGAACGAGGATCAATTCAAAAAAATAATAATAATTGATACATCCATCATCGGTAGGATTAAATTAGATGGAATTGTTTTCTCTTTGTTCATTATTCTAACAAGAACAAATCAAGGCCAACATGAACAAAGCCCGAGGTATGTTCCTTGAGTGTTATTTGTGATTTTATCTCCCTAGTTCTTCATGCTCTCACTGTTGGAACCTCGTGGCCACAATTCAACTTTTCTAGTGGTTATAAATGTGATCATACCCCTAGATTGGATGAAAACTGAGAGAAAAGGTTGGATCTATGTAGATCAGGTCCCAAGGAACCCAGATCCACCACCATTTTGGTTTTAGGACACTGGAGGTGGCCCGATGGTTTATGGAAGGGACCACCAACATGGGTTTGGTGCAGCGGTCTGATGAGGTGAGGTGGCTATGTGGATCAACGACTGGAGGCAGTGGTCAGAGGTAGCTGGAGCCATGGGCATGGAGTGGCGGAGCCGCGAGGGAAAACATATGTCAGAGTAGACAAGATGGGTGGAGCTGCATGGTGAAGTGGTCATAGGGCACGATGAGGCCACAAGACGTAGCAATGTGACTATGTGGGATGCGGGCTATTAGAGAAGGCTAGGTAGAGAGGGCCGGAGCAGGACAGCAGGGTGGACCTGGTGGACCCATGAACCAGCGGGTTGGAGTGGACCAGAGTAGGATGAGTGGGCCGAAGTAGGTTAGGCGAGCCAGAGCAGGCTAGAGTAGGCCAGGTGGGATGAAGTAGGCCATGTGGGCAGGAGCGGGCAGGGCCAATGTGGGTCATGATGGGTGGGCTAAGCCGGGCCGAATGGGTCGGAACCGGGTCGGTCCACGACCTAGTAAACCCCCTTATGAATCTTTAAACCCCCATATATTTCAAACCACACATATTATTTATGAGATGTCTATGGCATTGGGACCTTGAAAATGAGATAATCCTTTTAATACCTATGGAGGGTTTTAGCTTTGACATAATTTTAGTGAAATAGTCAGTTTACACGGACTGTACCCAAGGTCAAGGGACGCTGGAGGTGTGACTTCTACTACTCACTGGGAAACCTCCTTTTATATGTGAGTTGATTCTCTCATTCACCATATCTTGGAAGAATTTTGTTAGGGTATGTTCCCTTTATTGCTTCCCTGAAGGTTATTCTATATCGTTTCTTACTCACCGGAGTTGATCCCTTCAACAAAACTTTATAGATAGAGTTGTTGGAATCCCCCGAGAGGCTCAGTGCGGGATCCTCTATTCACCTTCATTCCCTAGGTAGAGTCTTCGGTATTTAAATGACTAACTTCACATATAATCAATCCTATAATTGGTGAGTTAATCCAGATGGATTTGTTGGTATCACCCCATGGTCCTGGTAGTGATCCTCCTCTATGTATCATATCTCTCTTCAGATCATTCAGCATATCTCTCTCTCATGAAGGTTCTTGATGAATGATAATTCTCAGATGGAAACCATTCCTTCTATCAAACCTAGGAGTGTGTTCTCTTGGATGTGTGCTTTGTGGAATCATTGAACTAAATCCCTAGTATTGGTATGAAGTGTTTATGACTTACCCTAGACTGTGTGGTATGGTTTGAGTATATCTGGATATTCTTGTTATATGCTGTAGAAATATACTTGTGTAGAGTTTACTATACTTTTCCTTTGTGTTTTTTTGTGGTTTCGGGGTGTCCAACTGAGTATTTTTATACTCACCCCTGTATGGGATTTTTCTGCACATGTCATGTCTTCTACAGATGAGCGACCTTTTGACATAGTCCAGGGTGGACCAGGACTAGATGAAGCCTTGTGAGATCAGACAAACTATGGTGTTCATACGACTTCAGAAAGTATCCCCCAGTACCTTCCCTTTAGGTTGGATATGGTAGGGTTTTCTACAAATGAGTTTCATGAACTTGTTTATTGTAACTCCCCGAGATTTTATGAGATATATTGTTTTTAATTTCCTTGATGTATTCTATTGTACACTACACCAAGATTAGCTTGTACTATACGCAACACCGTATTAGCTTACATTATACGCAACACTATTCTTGTCTTGTGTTACACACAATTTCAAGTTCATTTTGTAGAAATTATTCTACGCAACATTAAGTATAGATTTTGTTTAATGTATAAATGAAATAAGTTTTGATTATGTTATACGCAACACCAGAGGGCGCTTGCACTACACGCATCCTTGACTTGGCTTGCATTACACGCAATCATGACCTTCCTTGATAGCGTGTATAGTACGCAATACCGAGTTTCACTAAACAATGACATGTTATTAAAATATTATATAAACTAGCCGTTATGAATAGTAATACCCACTTTTTGAAATTTTATAAATTTTATATTTCAAAATGGACTTCAGTTTTGGATTAGGAATATCGAAATTATCCTAGGGTGAATTTTTGGTATTTTTCTGAAAACTTTCAATTTTTGATGAATAGTGAAAAACACTAAGTTATAGTTTAAAACCGAATTTTTATTTAAATAATTATTTATTTTATTTAAATTTATTTTTGTTCAAAATTGATACATAATACCTATATAAGTTCAATTTAATTCATTAGAGTCATTTTATAATAATTTTAGATATATAAAAATTTTATTGAACTTTTCACCGTCTTTTACCAACCTCCTAGAAGAATTTGGAAATTTACATAAAACTTAATTTTACCGCTTCTGTGAGTGAAATTTCAAAAATCAGAGAGACACGGTTAATATCAATTAGTAAAATGTGGTTCAATAAGATCAAAATAATTTTTGGTGAATAGTAACTTTTTACTTTTATTTATTATGGTTAAAAGTAAATAGGGTAATTAAGGGTAAAAATGATATTATTATAACCCTAAAACATGTCCTAATTCTATTGAATAAGTGTAATTAAACCAAAAAAAACCTTAGGAATAAAATATTACCCTTTAGGTTCACTTGGATTAGATTAGGACATTTATTATTATTTTATTTTAAAGAAGAGTTAAAATAGTTAAAATCAAAGTTTAATAACTAAAACATTTTTAATATAGGATTATACATAAGATAAATTCGACTATAAATATTCATTAGAAATCTAAAAATATTTCCTACATAATGGTATTTTATTTATAATTTTTAGACATTAAATAATTTAATTTATTTATGACGCAATGGTGATGCAGTAATTACCTAATTAATGAAATATTAAAATAATTGATATTAAAAAATACCCAAATAAATGTAATTTGAGACTTTTTATGAATTACACTAATTTTATAGGTTAATATAACATATTAGGGTTGGTTAGATGATTTTTTTTCGAATTAATAATGCTTTTATAAATTTAGAAAAAACAAAATACCAAATAGTGTCAAAATTGACATAAAAGAGTTTTTAAAAAACATATTATATTATTAATTGACATTCTATTCCTAAAAATATAAGGTTCTTCCAAAATACTTATATAATAATATATATGAAATTAATGAACCAATTGGGGTTCTATTGGCAGTTTATAGTAAGTTTATTAACCATATAGTGTAAGAATACAAGAAGACATGGTAAAAGTTAAATTATTTAACTTAGAGTTAAATCTAAATGATAAGGTTAAAATGGTAACCTAAACTTGTCTAAAACCTATTGTTTGAGAGGATTTAGACCCATCCCCACCATATCCTCTAAATAAGTTAATTTGGATCCATTATAAACCAAATATGAATTTATTATAAAATAACATTTTAAGTTTTTCCTAAGGTGCCCCTCACCCCTCTTATAAAAGGGAACCTCCCCCCTCTCCTCTTAACACAAATTTGAGCCTTCAAGCTCGGCCAAACCCTGACCATTTCACTTCTCCACTTCCATAGAAACCTACTAGAGGTATTGGTCTTCTTAAAAGACCAACTTTAGTACCCTAAGAGGAGGTTAAGAGGAGGCACATCGAAGAAGAGGTAATCTCTTCTACCGATTCTTTCAAGTTCTCTTATTCTTCTAATTCCTCCTTATTTGTTATTTCCATTCTAAAATAATAAATACAGCATATTATATATACTTTGATGTTATTATAAAAATTTTACAACCATATTAGTTATTTTATCCATCCTATGAATGAAAAAGTCACCACACATGCGTACGTACGGCTTACCGTCTCCACGTCGTGCTGTAGTTTGTTATTCAAACATTTCATCATTTGGATGGGTATAATAATGCGTATAAATGATATAAATAATAAATATAACATCATTATTATTTTTTATATATGATATACCATCCAATTATATACGATTTTAATATCAAAGGAATGATATCATCGCTCGTGCGTACGTACGGTCTACAGTCTCCACGAATGCGATGAGATTCATTTTCCATGATTAACCATTAAAGTATGATTATAAAGTGTATATAATAAATAATCATGAAATATATTACAAATAATGATACTTAATTTATTTACACATATTTTTCATTTACTTAATTCCATTCAATTCAATAAGGAAACAAAAACAGTGTTCATGCGTACGTACGACCTACCGTCTCTATGAACGGTGTATTTCATTCCATTTATCGATCTATCATATATATTTAAATTATGAATATATATTATATATAAATCATGTTTTAAATTATGAAATTAATTAAATCAGGATATAATTAATAATATCAATAACAACAAGTCGAAACACGTACGATAAATGAAACGATTTTACCCAAAACGCTGCTTTAACATGGAATTTACAAAAGAATGGGTAATATAAAGTCATAAGTGAACCATATATGATATAATAACAATGAATATGATTCTTTAATAAGTCAATGAAATTATTTAAATCATTATATAGGAGGTTAGGATACATACGAAGCATATCAGACCTAAGGTAAGAGATATTTTTGCAATCTCATTTTTATCTAAGATTGCTTATACGTAAGTATTTACTAGGGTTATATTTTTCATCCATGTCCATAAAAATGTTTTTCATAAAGTGTTTAATATTCTTCCATGTATGTTTAAATTCATGTTTACCCCTCTTTGACTTTTATGTTTTGTTAGGGAAGGAATCTTTCTTTTGTTTACCATACATGGTACTTTTTGACTTTTCCGTTAAAAGTATGAGGAGAATGTTTTTTTAACTTATACGGCATGAACATATTTTTACGATTTCATAACACCTTATTTTCATTAATCTTACTCTACAATATTTCATGACTATGTTCAACAAAATAATTTTCTTTTAAAATTTCATGGCATTTTGTGCAAAGAAAATGATTTTGAAGAAGAAAGGATATTTTCCTCAAGAATTCATTTCAAGTGTTTTATAAAAACCATTTTCCATATAATATTTCATTATTTAATATGTGTGTGTTTCAAGTATAATGTCTCTATGATTTACATGGTTTCAATTTTCTTATGATGAAATGATATCCATTTGTTTTATATGGATTATGTTATGATGGGATGATGTTTATGAAACCCATTTTATTCTTTGGGTTATGATGAATGATTTATGTTTATGTTGTGGCACATGTAAGAATGATTTCATTATGAGATGGGTGGGAACTATATCTCCCTCCAATGCATTGGGTAAAGATTTATATCTCATGAGATAGACATGGCTGGAATGACAAGTTAATCCGGTTTAGTGATACAAGACTGGAACAAGGAGTGAACTCAATTCAGTAAGGGACTTTGTCCACTATGATGGTCTTGGCAGAAATGCCTTGGCTAATATAGAAATCATAACATGTGCTTAATGGTTTCCACAATTACATGTTTTATTCCCATGCTATTTTATCATGTTTAATGTTCCTTTTTGATCTATTCCTTATGCACTGCCAAGATTTATGTTATTACTCATGATTTTGATGTTTTATGTTCATGTTCTTACATTCAAATGTTTAGGGATTGGTTTATGTTCTCCATGTTTTCCCTTACTGAGAATTTTAGCTCACCCTTTTTATGTTTTCTTTTTCCCAGGATATAAATAAAGGTTTTAGGTAAGAAAACCAAAGTGGAAGATATTTATGGGAGATGTTGAAGATCTTTCACCATGATTAGAAGATTATGTTCCGAGTTTCCAAAGACACTAAACTAATACGGTCTTTGGGCGTCTATTTTTGTAATGTATTAAGTATTCCAAAAAAGTAATGTAATGTATATGTACGTCAAGTATGGGTATATACAGTTGGTATCAGAGAAAAGAAGGTAGGAATGAATCAAATCCTTGGGAACTCTCACATGTGAGAATTGGAAGAAGCATGGCTCTCCGCCCAAGGGCTTCATGAGGAAATGGATGCCACTGGGGATGGTGGTATGTCACACCTAGGGGGTGTAGCCTCCCATGGAGTGATCTGATAGGTATCAATTCTAGTCCACTGGAAATAATTCCAGACCGCTACAATTGGTATCAAAGTTAAGGTTTGGTTAACCTTTAGAAACCAGGATGCGAAAACTTTAGTGAAATCCCTAGAGATATTTCTAAGGTATGTCTAGGGATGTCTCTAAGTTTAAGTATACGTATAGGTTATAGTCCTAGAATTATGGTAACGATCTTATAATTAAACCTAAGATGTTATATATTGAAGGTACTCCCCCTCTATTATGTTGTTTTCCTAGCATGATTTTTGCCTCTCACACTATTCTTTTTAGGTTTTAGAAAATGGCTGGAAACAAGAAGATTCACGATAATGGAGGATATGATGGACAATGGAATGATATTCTTCATGAGAAACCAAATGAAATCGGATTTGGAAGTCCAAACATCGTTATTATTCCTAATCAGTAATCTCATAATATGATCAATAATCTCAACTTTGGTAATTATCCCGACTTAGCTAATAAGAGAAAGATGGAGTTTCATGATGATTATAGAAGATAGAAAGTTCAATTCCCCTCATGTAAATAATGTGGGAAGAGGCATTAGGGAGAATGTTTCAAAGTAATTGGAAAATTCTTTGGGTGTGGAAAATAATGACACATAGATAGTAATTGCAAAGGAAAAGGTTTAGTTAACACCATGGACAAGGATAATGGTATTGCTAAGACATCAATAATGGTTAAATGTTTTAAATGTGGAATTTACGAGCATTATGAAAACCGATTCCCTAAGGGAAAGTCTCATGAAGAGAATCATTATGGTCGTATGAGTAGTATTTATATTTATGATGATGAAGAGACTACAAATGATATGTGAGATGAAAGAATTGTTGAAGCTCGGTCAATGGTTTAAGAAGGTAGAGGAATGATTTATGTTTATCAAGAGTTATGTTGTATAGGTAATGGTACTATAGAATAAAGACACATCTAAGGATTGTTACACTATTATTTTTCCTAAACTATTTGAAAGTATATGTTGAATGGTACCGGTAACCATGAAAGGTTATTCAGATATTTTTGGAAAGTAGATGATATGTGCATAATTAAGGGATAAGGAGATAATGAGATGTTTTATAGTATTAATGAGCTCATGACTGATATAAGGACAATGTGATATCATGGTTTGAGTATATAGAAATTTTGGGATTTTGGTATGTGTAAAGAGGTAACTTTTGACAGAATTCATGTTTTCACTAAGGTTCAATGGTAATTTATGTTTCAAGAGAATACATGATTAAGGTATTCACATGTTTGGGACAAGATCAACAAGATATATCTTATGATATATGGGGGATAAATGATGGTATTCACGTGCTTGTTATGTGACCTTTCTAGTAATCATTTTCTTTATACTATGAGATTGAAAAAATGTATTTTGGATAAGTCTAAAGATTGGAATGGATTATGTCAGACATCAAATAGTATTGTTTAAGGCTAGATTTTTCTTTTCGATATTATTTCTATAATGTTATAATAGTGAAGTTTTAGAAAAAGGACAACCTGCAAGACGGGCGAAAACCCGTCGCGTCGGACAAGGTTGCGGGAATTGAACCCAAAACCGAAGTGAGACAAGACTTTATCACCTACCACTAGCCTACAGGAAGTCCCTGGTTAGTAGAAAATAGTTTTATTTTATTAAGAGGTATGATAGATGAAGTATAAGTCCATTTTTGGAACCATATACGATTAATCTCACCATAGATGGACTTATGTATATAAATTTTGCTAACCTTATGTTTGAGACAGATGGAATGATCTATAATTCTATCACATGATCTGCTAACACTTCACGGAAGAAAAATTAAACTTCATTTCTTTAAGAGATGAAGTGGAAATTGTTCAAGGCACAAACAATAGTGAGATTGTACCAAAATCAAGTAAGTATTTATTTTAATTAAAAAATTCTTCAACTTTAGGGAAATGATATTGAAAACCAAAAACGTTGTCCTAGTACCCTCATATCTGATGAATCAGATGGTACCTTAGATCATCACAAATTTATGGCTTTGTGATTGTTGGTCTTTTCATAGACATGTTCTCTACCACTCTCCATCAGAACTTGATGGTTAGATTTATCTTCCATATCCATATTTTCACTTATGTTCTTCTATGTGGAAACCCAGTGATGAGTTAATTTGGGTAACCGTTACGTTTCATACTTTAGTTTTTAAAGTTATGTTTTGGTATTCCTTTTTACGATGTGGGTTTCTATTAAAGAAACTTTCAAGTAGTAAACCAGTTATAACCCTGACGAATTTCGAGGGTGAAATTCATTTTAAGGGGGTAGAGTGTAACACCCCGAGATTTTATGAGATATATTATTTTTAATTTCTTTGATGTATTCTATTGTACACTACACAAAGATTATCTTGTAATATATGCAACACCGTATTAGCTTGTTGTATATGAAACACTATTCTTGGCTCGTGTTACACACAATTTCAAGTTCATTTTTTGGAAATTATTCTACGCAACATTAAGTATAGATTTTGTTTAATGTATAAATGAAATAAGTTTTGATTATTTTATACGCAACACCAAAGGGAGCTTTCACTACATGCAACCCTGACTTGCCTTTCATTACACACAATCACGACCTTCCTCGATAGCATGTGTAGTACGCAATATCGAGTTTCACTAAACAACGATATGTTATTAAAATATTATATAAACTAGCCGTTATGAATAGTAATACCCACTTTTTGAAATTTTATAAATTTTATCTTTCAAAATGGACTTCATTTTTGGATTCGGAATATCAAAATTATCCCAGGGTGAATTTTTGGTATTTTTCTAAAATCTTTCAATTTTTGATGAATAGTGAAAAACACTGAGTTAAAGTTTAAAACCGAATTTTTATTTAAATAATTATTTATTTTATTTAAATTTATTTTAGGTAAAAATTGATACATAATAACTATATAAGTTCAATGTAATTCATTAGAGTCATTTTATAATAATTTTAGATATATAAAAATTTTATTGAACTTTTCACCGTCTTTTACCCACCTCCTAGGAGAATTTGCAAATTTACATAAAACTTAATTTTAACGTTTCTATGAGTGAAATTTCAAAAATCCAAGAGACATGGTTAATATAAAGTAGTAAAATGTGGTTCAATAAGATAAAAATAATTTTTGGTGAATAATAACTTTTTACTTTTATTTACCACGGTTAAAAGTAAATAGGGTAATTAAGGGTAAAAATGATATTATTATTACCCTAACATATGTAATAATTCTATTGGATAAGTGTAATTTGACCAAAAACAACCTTAGGAATAAAATATTACCCTTTAGGTCCACTTGGATTAGATTAGGACATTTATTATTATTTTATTTAAAGAAGAGTTAAAATAGTTAAAATCAAAGTTTAATAACTAAAACATTTTTAATATAGGGTTATACATAAGATAAATTCTACTATAAATATTAATTAGAAAGATAAAAATATTTCATAAATAATGGTATTTTATTTATAATTTTTAGACATTAAATAATTTAATTTATTTATGACACAATGGTGATGCAGTAATTACCTAATTAATGAAATATTAAAATAATTGATATTATAAATACCCAAATAAATGTAATTTGAGACTTTTTATGAATTAAACTAATTTTATAGGTTAATATAACATATTAGGGTTGGTTAGATGATTTTTTTGAAGTAATAATGCTTTTATAAATTTAGAAAAAACAAAATACCAAATAGTGTCAAAATTGACATAAAAGAGTTTTTAAAACAAATATTATATTATTAATTGATATTCTATTTCTAAAAATCTAAGGTTCATCCAAAATACTTATATAATAATATATATGACATTAATTAACCAATTGGGGTTCATATTGGCAGTTTATAGTAAGTTTATTAACCATATAGTGTAAGAATACAAGAAGACATGGTAAAAGTTAAATTATTTAACTTAGAGTTAAATCTAAATGACAAGGTTAAAATGGTAACCTAAACTTGTCTAAAACCTATTGGTTGAGAGGATTTCAACACATACCCACCCTAGACTCTAAATAAGTTACTTTGGATCCATTATAAACTGAATATGAATTTATTATAAAATAATATTTTAAGTTTTTCCTAAGGTGCCCCTCACCCCTCTTATAAAAGGGCACCTCCGCCCTCTCCTCTTCACACAAATTTTATACTTCAATCTCGGCCAAAACCTGACCATTTAACTTCTCCACTTCTATATAAACCTACTATAGGTCTTGGTCTTATTAAA